>OZ012738.1:346454080-347654080 GCA_963859935.3 Lathyrus sativus | reverse complement strand
ATAGAATAACAGCTGCAATCATACAGAAGAAATAAAATTCTATCAAGCAAACATAAACCACATGGGCAAGGGAGCTAGGCTCTACCGAATACCCGCAAGCAAAGCCACACAGTAACAATACAAGCAGAGGGAGCAACTCAACCTCTAGTGCAATCATGCTCCTAGATTAAAGTCAGTCTAATCATGGACTTATTCTAATGCATCAAGCAAGTCAAACAAGGCACATCAGCACAGAAAAGGAAACAGACAAGAAAGAAGATCAACAACTCCCCCTGTCAATTCCAAGCTTCAGCTCTTCTAACATCAACCCAGTCTTCAGATTTCCATCACCCTTCAAGGATATCAGCTTCACTGGCAAGTATCAACTTGCTTCTCCAGGTTTCAACCCATCTACATAAGTGTCAACTTAATCTTCTTCTTCAAGCTTTAGCTCTTCAGTTAATTCCACCCTCAGGCTTCACTCTTAACTACAATTATCAACTTGATCTTTCAGGCTCTCAAAGCATCAATGTAAGTGTCAACTCATATTTTATTCCTCAAGCCTCAACTCCACACTCAATCTCAATTGAATCCTCTTCACAAGTTTCAACTTGGTCTTCTTGCTTCTACAAGCCTCAGCTTCTCAGAGTAATCTTTAATCACTTAGAAGTGTCAACTTCACCCTTCAATTCTCTAAGCCTCAGCTCTTCACTAACTCTCCATTGGGTCTTCAAGTATCAACTTGTTCTTCTTGCTCTTCAAGCTTCAGCTGCAATGGCAATGCTCAAGAAATCATCCCCTTCCACACTCTTCAATGAAGTCCTCATCTTCACACTCAAGCCCAACATCTCTCAAGATACTCAAATCAGAAGACAATTGATTTAACAGAATGAGGGGAAATGATAAACAGCTTACTGACAACCAAAGGAAGCCTATAAGGGTTCATCATTATGAGAGACCGGTTCCCTCAAAGTTCTACTTCCCAGATAAAGCCACTCATCCTTCCAAAGGAGCGATGTGAATATCTGAGAAGGACTTTTAGTCATTGGGAGGAATGGAAGCACAAGATGCTTTCCATGTTTGTGAAAGAAATCATTCTAACTATAAGGCTCTCCCTATGTCTCCTATCTCCTAATCTTCATCAGACACCTTCAGGCACAAGCAAATCCAAAGCTCCAAGCAACTTCAAGCAACTTCAAGCATCCTCACCTTGTCTTCAACTTGTCCTCAATCTCAACCAAAGGCAAACCAAGCACAAACCCTAATCTAAGGGAACTAAAGAAGTTAAACTAGTTGAATTAGTAAATTAGGATCACCTAAAACCTAGCACTAAAGTTAGTCCTAACTAAAATACTAAAATTAATTGTAAAATCCTACAAAAATTACTATGGGAGCCTAGGTCAATCATGACTCTACCACATTAATTTCAGAGATCAAACCATCAAGTTAGACCTAGAAATAAATTCTACATTATGAGGTATCAAACCTAAAACCCTAAAAGGAGGCATCTAAATATCAATCTAGAAAGCACACCTATTTTCATCACAAAAATGTGAGAAACTTTTTATGGGATCATACATGTCTAACCTAATCACACACAAAAAATTAGGCCAAGAATCATCACCATGAGATCAAACAAAATTCTATAAAAATATGCATCAAACATAATCATTTTAATATCAATTAAAATGCAAAATTCCAATTAAATCAGAAATTATATGAAATGAAAATATTTTTCTCTAAAAAATAGTAGACTCAATCATGAGTAATATGCAAAAAGAATGGGTTTGATTGGATTAATATTCAATTTATTATGAATTTTACAAAAAAAACATGAATTAAATGGAAATTAAATGAAAATCAAACAAAAAAAGACTAAACACACGGTGCAAGAAGTAATCAGATTCAGTTCAAAATCTGGGTTGGGCCATCAGGGGGGGGGGGTGAATAGCACTCAGATCACTAAGCCCAAAGCACCAAATAAATGAAACGCAACGTTTCCTTCTTCATAATCCTTCACAAATCAGAATTAAAACGTGGCCCTTGGATCTTCTCCCAGTCAAAGGTCAAAACATGATCTGATGGTGAGAACTTCATCTTCTCCATTTCAAACGCCTGAGCTTCGTGCCCAGCTCCGGCCACCTCCGGTGGAACTCCGGCCATCGCCTTCAACCCTAGTTCTTCCTAGAGGCCTCCAATCCAAGAGGTCAAAACATGAAACACGTTCCAAATCTTGCCACGAATGCAACCATATCATTAGTTTCCTCTGAAACCCCAAGAATCATCATCTCCCAATCTCAACTGAAAATGGTGATCTTCCTATTTTGTCTCTAATTCAACAATTAACCATCTGAAATCCATCCTAGGCCATTCTACAACTAATCTAGCACCTTAATTCAACCTAATTCTACCTGAATCATGCTAGGGGAAGAGAGTTACCAACCTGGAAATTCTTGAATAACAGATGAACGAATCCTCCAAATCAAGCTCTCAAATCTTTTGGACACGATCACTTAACCTCTTCCTTGCTTCTGTATGCAAAAGATTCAATGGAAAATGCTTCAATCTTGAAACACGATGATGAGTTGTAGGTGCTGAAAACCACTTGCTCCCACACGATCTAGCCACCAATTCTTCTTGGAAATGATCTGCAATCACTCCTTGACACTCACGGAAGAAGAATCAAGCAAGAAACTGAATGGAAATTGAGGAATTTGATGAAACCGATTTCAATTGCAATCCAAGAAAATTCACTCTCAAACTAAGCTCAATCCTTCAATGATCACCAACCTCTGCCATGGATCCATTCTACTCAATATATAGATGGAGTTTGGATGATCTAGAACCCTCTAGATCCTTCCAATGGGATTTTCCACATCTCATGTCATGAGATTTTGAATCACTTATCATGACATGTACAACCCTTGCAAACAGCTTAGAATTCATCCCATTCACTCTTAGTTTCTCCCCTAGTGAGATATTAGAGGTGTTTAGCTTGCTAAGTTCCTTGTTCATGCCTTAATTTTGAGTTATGCATATGTTACTTAATATGCAAGCAAGTGCTTTTCAAAGCAAGTCCATGATTTAAACCTCAAATCAAAAATGTGGCTAAACCATTGTTTCTAAAATGTTTTCTAGAGTCAAAATGATATATTACATGCCATGGTTTGGATGTGTAGGTCAAAAATATCAATTTCCAACTTTGGCTTATTTAACTTATGCCTTCATTTTAGGTCATTTTGGCAACTTTGAGCTACAAACATTTACAACATCTCATGACCTCCTTACTAGCCTTAAAACATCATTTTAAGCAAGTTTTATGTTTAAGATTTTTACATTTGAAGCTTGGAAATAGGAGTTATGGCCTTATACTTGAAATGACCTGTAATCTCCAAATGACCAAAATGCCCTTGACTTGTCAAAGCCATAACTTGAGTTCTACAAATCCTATCAAGGACTTCTAGTACTCTCTAGAAAGCTAAGAAGATAAGGAACAACATTCATGTTGACCAAAAGTCCATAGGAATCATCCTTCTTAGGCAAAGGTTTGATGCAAGTTGGGTAACTTTAAAGGCCCCAGATTCACATACCTCAGATGACCTGTAACTTGTCAAAGTCATAACTTGAGTTCTACAAATCCTATCAAGGACTTATAATACTCAAATTAAAGCTAAGAGAAAGCTCTACAACATTCATGTTTGGGGAAAGATGAGATGACAATCACATCTTGAGCTAGACTGCCTTGAAGATAGGGATCAAACTAGGGGATTTTACACTGTCAAGCCTTAGAAACCCTAGCTTGAAACTTCTCAAACTCTTCAATCATGATGAGTTGACCTGGGAATCATCCTTATAGCATCTCAATGCATCAATCCATGATCACATGGCCCTTGGATTAAGTCTCAACCCTCTCCAAATCATCAGTTGACCTAGGGTTGACTCGGTCAAACCCTAATTACAACACTCATGGACGAGTCTTCTTAAACTTGCACCATGACCTATCTAGGCTTCATGATGGCTTTCAAGACATATCCTAAGCTCTCTCAAGGCTTCAAGTCCACATTCCTAGCTTCAGAATCATCTGAGGTCTTCCCACAACTCTCAAGTTAGGAGGCACACACCCTTGGTTTCAACCACTCTCTCTAGGGATCTTTTAACTTCTCTGACAAGGATATCAACCCTTGAACACTTGAATAAGCTTCTTAGCTAGCTTCATAGTCTTGTGTAGCCCTTGATTGGTATTCATACCTCTTGATCTCCTGCATACATGTCAATGAAATGCAAATGATAACGCTAATGTGAATGAAATGCAACACAAGCTAGGTAAAGAAATGTTGGTCAAATTTTGGGGTGCAACACATCTTCCTCAAGTTCAATTTCATGACTCCTTAGTGAATTGATTAGCTCCTCCGAGGAGATCTTGTTCAGATCTTTAGCCATTTTCAGCGCAGTCACCATATGTCTCCATCTGGTAGGTAAGCTTCTGATGATCTTTTTCACATGATCAGCAGTAGAGTATCCTTTATCCAGAACCTTTAATCCAACTATAAGTATTTGAAATCTGGAGAACATAGCTTCAACATATTCAGTTTCTTCCATCTTGAAGGCTTCATACTTCTGGATTAAATCCAGAGCCTTTGTTTCCTTGACTTGAGAGTTTCCCTCATGAGTCATCTTTAAGGACTCAAACATGTCAAATGCAGTTTCTCTATTTGTGATCTTTTCATATTCAGTGAGATATTGCATTCAACAATATTATTCTAGCCTTGTGGTGATTTCTAAATTCCTTCTTTTGGGCTTCTGTCATAGATTTTCTATCTACTTTCTTGCCATTCCCATCAATGGGATGAACATATCCATCTATGACCAAATCCCATAAATCAGCATCACAACCAAGGAAAAAACTTCCAATCCTGTCTTTCCAATAATCAAATTTCGCCCCATCAAACATAGGGGGTTTAGTGCTGGTTTTGTCCCTTTCTTCATATTTGTTGTTAATGTTAGATATTGAAGTATCAGCAATAGTAACAACCAAATATATATCAAAGTTTTTCTCACTGGATCTTTACTGTCACTGTGAAGTGGTAGCACACACAGAACCGGAGCTCTGATGCCAACTAAAGGTGAGAAAATACATAGAAGGGGGTTGAATAAGTATGAATATAAAAACTTAGAAGTAAAAACTCAGTTATTTTTATCCTGGTTCGTTGAACTCAACTACTCCAGTCCACCCTTACTAGAGTGATTTGCCTTTCTCAAACAAGGACTTAATCCACTATTTAATCAACTGATTACAATAGTAAGCACTAAGAACAACTGTTCAAAGTCTTCTCAAGAACTATTGATCCTAACTGGATCTTCTTAAGGTTTTCTTACAATCAAATGTAATAACAAATACAAGTTTTAAAATGCTTCTAATAAAGCTTTATCACAACTGTGATTTTTCACTTAAGATTAAGAACAAAGAAATTAATTCTAGAAAGAATGTGAGTTGTATGAGAGCTTTGATAATGAATTCTTTTTAAGTAATTCGTCAACTGAAGAAGATGAGTGGAGACTTGCTTTTATAGGCACAGTGGTCCAAGAGTATTTCATGTTGAGAAGTGTGTACCAAAAGGTCTGAGCCTTTTTGTCTTCACATCAAGTGGCCTTTCCTAGAAGAAGAAAGCACAGAGAAATCCTTTTTGTCTGTGTTCTTGTGTCTAGCATAAATAAGGAAAGAGTCGTTTGGATATTCCAACGGATATAATCTTTGAATTCTTCTTCAACAATTTTCAGTAAGAATCATCAGAGTTTAATTTGATCAGAGCCTTCTGATGTTGGTAAGAGTTTTGCTGAATCAGAGTCTTTGCAGCAAGTGTGCTTTTAGCGTGTATAAGTTTAGAGCAGAGTTTTGAGTCAGATCCTCAGTACTGGCAGCTTTAGTACTCTCAGAATCTTCTGTAGTAACTATGCTTGAAAACTCTTCATACATAATTCTTCTTTGGTTGAGATGCTTCTGAGTTGCTTCAGATTCTTCTGGAGCTTCTGCTTCAGATCCTTCAGGAGGCTACGCTCAGGATTTTCTGATGGCAGCATTCAGAATCTTCTAATGGGTGCATCTGACGCTTCAGAGCTTTACATATTTCTTATGTTTAGATATGATTTGCTTCTGGAGTGATATTTACTTTAATATCTGCAGCAAACATTCTTAAGAAAATTTTAGAGTATATAATTCTTAATTACAAAATTTCATAATAGTTATCATCAAAACATAGAGATATTATTAAGAACCAATCTATGTTCTAACACTCTCCACCACAGACTGTAGCTGACAGAGCTGACAAGGCCGAGAAGACTGACAGAGGTAAAGGTAAGGTCGTCAAAGAAACCTCCCGTGAGGTAGAAAAAGACCTGCTTGTGAAAGACGGCGAGGAATTTATGAGACTGATCAAGAAAAGCGACTACAAAATAGTTGATGATCTTCATCAGACACCGTCTAAGATCTCTATTCTGAATCTGTTGTTTGTTTCTGAGGCACACCGCAACGCCCTGCTGAAGGTTCTGAATGCAACCTATGTACCGCAAGAGATCTCCGTCAACCAGCTAGAGGGAGTGGTTGCTCATATGAATGCTGGTAATGGATTAGGGTTTACTGACCTAGAGCTGACACCAAAAGGAAGGAACCATAATAGCACCTTGCATATCTCGATAGAATGTCGAGGAACGATCATGTCCCATGTTCTCGTGGACACGGGATCATCTCTGAACGTTCTCCCTAAGAAAGCTTTGATGAGGTTGGATACAAGAGGGATGATATGTACACCCAGTGATCTAGTGGTAAAAGCTTTTGATGGGACTAAGCGGACTGTCTTTGGAGAAGTATCTCTGCCCATTCAGTTTGGGCCGGAAACCTTTGACGCGGTTTTCTATATAATGGATATCATGCCTGCCTATAGCTGTCTATTAGGCCGGCCTTGGATCCATTCTGCGAGCGCAGTAACGTCCACATTGCACCCGAAACTGAAGTATGTTGTGGGTGACAACATCGTGACCGTCTATGGAGAAGAGGACATAATGGTGAGCCATTTGTCATCTTTTAAGTATGTCGAGGTGGATGGCGAGATCCACGAAACTTTGTGTCAGGCATTTGAGGCCGTTAAAGTCAAGCATGTGATTTCGATGATGATCGAAAAACCTGAGGTGACCCTCTCTTCCTTCAAGGAAGCTCAAGCTGTGGTTCAAGCTGGTTCTGCCCCGGGCTGGGGGCAAGTCCTGGATATCCCTAAAAAGCACGATTCAGTACGTCGTGTATCATCCTCTCGCAGTACGTCGTGTATCAAGGGGCCAATTCAGTTCACAAAAGGTGGGGTAATATTTGAGAATGTCAACGCCGTATCTGAAGACGACGAGGATAGTGACTGTGACCTGGACTCCTGGATTCAGCCGTGCAAGCCAGGGCAGAGCCTCAACAATTGGTCAGTCCAGGATGTCATCCAAGTGACGCGTAAAGAGTAATGCTTTGTCTTTTCCAATTATTGTACAACCTTATGCTCTACCCGAGGCATAACAGTTTTATTGTTAGGGCCTTGATTGCTTACGCATGTACATATTATCAATAAATCAAAGGGCGTTTTCTTTGTATTCAAATTTTGTGATCTCTGTTATTCTTGTTTTATTTTTGTTTTGAAAAACAATAAAATGGCAATACGGTTAGTTCTTACCTGCATATCCTCTTCTTAAGTTTAACCGTGTTATTGCAGGATTCACACTACAGATGATATCGACCCTGAACCTTCTATGACTCACTTCGACTTTGATTGCCCGATATATCAAGCTGAAGAAGAGATTGAGGAGGATGAAGACCTTCCAGAAGAGTTGGCTCAATTGTTGAAACAAGAAGATAAGATCATTCTGCCTCATGAGGAAGAAATTGAGATTATTAATCTGGGTTCTGAGGAACTTGTCAGAAATGTCCAAGTAGGGGCCGCATTACAGAGCGATGTCAAGCAAAGATTGGTCGAGATGCTTCGAGAGTATAGTGACATCTTTGCTTGGTCGTATGAAGATATACCCGGGCTCGACACTGACATAGTGGTTCATCATCTACCACTGCGCGAAGATTGTCCTCCAGTTAAGCAGAAGCTTAGAAGGACACGACCAAACATGGCCGTCAAAATTAAAGAAGAGGTCCAAAAGCAGTTGGACGCTGGATTCTTGGCCGTGACTACTTACCCTCCGTGGGTCGCCAACATAGTACCTGTACCAAAGAAGGACGGTAAGGTGCGGATGTGTGTTGATTATCGGGATTTGAATAAGGTGAGCCCTAAAGATGATTTCCCGCTCCTCATATTGGTGTGTTGGTCGACAATACAGCTCAATTTTCTGTGTTTTCGTTCATGGATGGCTTCTCCGGCTATAATCAAATCAAGATGGCGCCGGAAGACATGGAGAAAACCACGTTCATTACACCATGGGGGACGTTCTGCTACAAGGTAATGCCTTTCAGTCTGAAGAACGCAGGGGCAACTTACCAGCGGGTGATGGTCACTTTGTTTCATGACATGATTCACCATGAGATTGAAGTCTATGTTGATGACATGATTGCGAAGTCCCAAACGAAGGAGGGGCATCTGGTCAACTTGCTGAAGCTATTTGAGAGGCTTAGGAAGTTCAGGTTGAGGTTGAATCCTAACAAATGTACTTTCGGAGTACGGTCCGGAAAACTACTGGGGTTTATTGTGAGCAAAAAAGGAATTCAGGTTGGTCCTGCCAAAATAAAAGCAATACAAGATATGCCAGCACCAAAGACTGAAAAAGAAGTTTGTGGCTTCCTGGGGAGACTGAACTACATTGCTCGGTTCATATCTCAACTCACGGCCACATGCGAACCAATGTTTAAGCTGTTGAAAAAAGATCAGACGATTATCTGGAACGAGGATTGCAAGAAGGCATTCGACAATATAAAATAGTATCTGCAGGAACCTCCGATTTTGATTCCCCCAGTGGCCGAAAGACCTCTAATTATGTACTTGACAGTTCTTGAGAATAGCAGGGGTTGCATTCTCGGTCAGCATGACGAGACTGGCAGAAAGGAGCATGCCATTTATTACTTGAGTAAAAATTTCACAGATTGTGAGTCCCGTTACTCAATGCTGGAAAAAATGTGTTGCGCACTCACGTGGGCTGCCAAACGTTTACGACAGTATATGCTCAATCACACGACCAAGCTATTTTCGATGATGGACCCAATCAAGTACGTCTTCAAGAAGCAAGCGCTTTCAGGCAGGATTTCCAGGTGGCAAATGGTACTGACGAAGTATGATATTCAATATGTTTCCCAGAAGGCCATCAGGGGAAGTGGTTTGTCCGAGTACCTTGCCGAACAACCTATCGAAGATTATCAGCCAATGAAATTTAAATTCGCTGATGAGGATATCATGTTTCTCAAAGTGAAAGATTGTGATGAACCGTTGCAAGATGAAGGGCCAGATAGGAAGTCCCAGTGGAAATTGATATTCGACGGTGCAGTTAATTCCTACGGAAGTGGTATCGGGGAAATCATTACGACTCCCCAGGGATCCCATATCCCGTTCACTGCCAGATTGACTTTTCCGGTCACCAACAATGAAGCGGAATATGAGACATGCATCATGGGTTTAGAAGAAGCCATTGATTTGAGAATCAAGAACCTGGATGTATACGGTGACTCGACACTCGTTGTTAACCAAAAAAAAGGGGAGTGGGAGACTCGTCAGTTGAATTTTGTCCCGTACATGAATTATGCCAGAAGGCTACTTCCTTTCTTTGATCGAGTGGAACTCCATCATGTGCCTAGAGCTAAAAATCAGATGGCTGGTGCCTTAGCCACGTTGGCTTCAATGTACAAAGTCAATTTTTGGAATGAAGCTCCAAGAATTGCCATATCCCGCCTCAATAGGCCTACATTCGTCTTTGAAATTGAGGAAGCCTCTGATGGCAAGCCATGGTTCCATGATATCCAGACCTTCCTTATGACTAAGGAGTATCCAGTGGGGGCGTCAACCCAGGATAAGAAGACTCTGAGGAGGTTGTTTGGAAATTTCTATCTCAATCCTGATGGAGTTCTGTATAAGAGAAATCATGATCTCGTGCTACTCAGATGTGTGGATGAAAAAGATGCTAGTTTACTTATGGAGGAGGTCCATGAAGGCACATTTGGTACGCACGCCGGAGGACATGCCATGACGCGAAAAATATTACGAGCAGGATATTACTGGCTAAGGATGGAGTCGGATTGTTTCAAATTCACGAAGAAATGTCACAAATGCTAGATTTATGCTGATAAAATACATGTGGTGCCATGCCTATTGAATGTCATGTCATCCCCGTGGCTGTTCTCCATGTGGGGAAATGATATGATTGGCAAGATCGAGCCCACTGCATATAATGGACACCGCTTCATTTTGGTGGCTATCGACTACTTCACCAAGTGGGTGGAGGCAGCCTCGTACGCTAACGTGACCAAGCAAGTGGTAGCTAGATTCATAAAGAAGGACATCATTTGTCGATATGGAATTCCTGAGCGAATCATTATTGAAAATGGTTCGAATCTAAACAACAAGATGATGAAGGAGTTATGCCAGAAATTCAAGATTGAACATTACAACTCATCGCCCTACCGGCAGAAGATGAATGGTGTGGTTGAAGCGGGCAACAAGAACATTAAAAGGATAGTGCAAAAGATGGTTGTGACCTACAAAGATTGGCACGAGATTTTGCCATTTGCATTGCACGGTTATCGTACGACAGTACGTACATCAACCGGAGTAACTCCTTTCTCACTAGTATACGGTATGGAAGTTGTCCTACCGTTGGAGGTCGAGATTCCTTCTTTGTGAGTTTTGGTTGACGTGAAACTTGATGAGGCAAAATGGATCAAGAATAGATTGAATCAACTCAGCCTGATGGATGAGAAGAGATTACCATCGATTGCTTACGGTCGTCTGTACCAAAGCCGAATGAAGAAAGCTTATGATAAGAAGGTGCGTCCTAGAAGCTTTCAGACGGGTGACCTTGTCCTGAATAAGTTTCTTCCACCACACTCCGATTATAGGGGAAAATGGACTCCTAACTACGAAGGTCCATATTTCGTTAGCAAGGTCTTCTCGGGAGGAACCTTACTGTTATCTACGATGGATGGCGAAGATTTCGCATCCCCTGTGAACGCGGACGCAGTTAAAAAATACTTTGCTTAAAAATGACTCGCTGGAAAGAAAGAGAATATCCAGGCAAAAATCGGGCATCCCGGCGAACCATAGAAAAGGAAAAAGGTTCAGGAAAAAATTAGGGATATAAATGAAAAAATGTACACCCGCAAAGTCGAAAACCTGAAAGGGCGGCTTTGGAAAAAAAGGGTATCCCGGTGAATCGAAAACCCGAAAGGGCGGTTCAGGCAAAAGTTAGGGATTAAAAAAGCAAATGACTGCGTTCCACGTGTGAACTTTCATTGTTTGGTAATGGTTTGGGAGACCTGAGGGCCGTTTATCCAAATCAATCTCTTCTAAAAGCTGAAGCGTCGGAGAAGTATCGAAGTCGAGTGGGTCATAGAAGGATCAACTCATGGTGTTCGTCTACACAACATTGCCGACATTTGTGTATATATTGTTGTACATTTCTGTATATACTTGTGCAACTTCCTCATTTCAGGAGCTTGCATCTGTTGTAAAACATTTTGCCTATTTACAGGCTCGTTTATCAATAAACCTATACTATTCAGTATTTCTGTTTGTTTGCTTTAGCTTTTTATCTGTTTAGTTTGCGAAAAAAATGCCTGATGTTTTTGTTAAAATGCGCATACATAAACTTGCTGGCCTAGGCCGATAATTGTTAAAACATTGAATTACCTGAACATTGTCACATATGATAACCTCGATAGGTCCCTTTCTGAAGGGTATCTTGTCTGTTTGTTCACTTTGTTGCAGGGCCGTCACTCTTCAGGCAGTATGCAAGATATATCCTAGGCAAAATCATCATTTCCCCAGCTGAGTCATGCGCAGAAGTGTATACTCGTTCCCAGCAGTGGATCTACAGGCAGTTTTCCCGTAGAAGACTATCCATAAGTGTTCAGCTCTCGATAGTTCAGACTGAAGTCTCTAGCAGACTTGAACTCCCCACAATGTGGTGTTCTCCCTGGTAGATAGGATTTATTCCAGCGTCTGGTTGCCCATCCTCAGCAGAGTTCGCAGTCCTGCACGAGAGTCGAGTCCTTGGAAGTCATTCAAGCCATTATTGGTTTTTCCCAGCGGAGAGTGTTTGAATAGCTGTTGCTGTACTTCCCCATCAGAGTCCATATCTCCAGGAAGATTCTATCTATGAAGGCCGTGCAGTTCATTTCTGCGATTGACATCGTTTCCTCATCCGTTTGTGGTTCGTATACCCAGTTGAGCAAGTACAGGTTCTCATAGAACTTTGTTTCCCAGCGGAGAGTCGTCCGAGGTTCGTTTCCCCAGGTTAAGCCCAATTGAGATTGGTGTGATTTCTTCTCCTCAGCAGGAAGATTCCTTCTCCCCATCTAGATGGTTCTTTCTCCTTGACAGGAGGATTTTTCTTTTCAACATTTATTTGGCTGATCTGGTTCCATAGCATTTGGCATGATTGCATAGCATCTACCCTAAACGCGTAGCATTTCCAGCGTGTGGAGCATTACGCCATTGTCAAACATATGCACGTGATACATGAGCTAGGTCGTTACCGTTCTTGTGTGCAGGTGTTCCTCAGCAGAGCTGTTTGCTCAAGATGATTCTTGAAGTCCCCAGCGGAGATGTGTCATCCCCAGCAGGTTTCAAACAGAGAAGTTGAAATTACCCTTGCAGACTTGAGGATTGAAGACCGGCAGCAGTGCCAAAACCCCATGACTTACTGATAAAGTCCGACTGTGATGTCGAGAAGTTCCTCTAGCTGACGCAGAATGCCTGACAGCAAGAGATTAGACATCCTTATTGGTTCATGATTGATTAAGGATTATGTCCCCTGACTTACTGATGAAGTCTGACTGCGATGTCGAAGAAGTTCCTCTAGCTGACGCGGAGTGCCTGACGGCAGACGTTTAGATATCCCTATTGGTTCATGATTGACTAAGGATTATATTTTCGACTTGATGACAAAGTCCGGCTGACACCCGAGAAGTTCCTTGAATGCCCGACGGCATAATTGACTTGATTGTTAAACGTCCAGTGACCTGACGAGCCCAGAGGTGACGTTAAGGAATTCTTCTACTGTGACGCAGAATGCCCGACGGAATGATCGATGATCCTTCACCAGTTACCATGTAACCAGTGATCCCTCGTGGGTTTGATAGCGAAGTTGCAGCGAAATCCGATGATCATCCTGACGGAGATTTGAGATTTATCTTTCACCAGTTATCGTGTAACCGGTGATCCCTTGATGAGTTGAGGACGTAGTTCCACAGTGAAGTCAGATGATCATCCTGACGGAGATTTGAGATTAATCATTCACCAGTAAGTTGTCGTGCAACTACCATTTCAGTTTCCAAAGATTTTCCTACCAATCAGAGTATTGTTTACTTGTGCGGTTGGCAAATTTCCGGGTTTATTGGTATTCAATCGTCTTTAACCTTGATTGTTTGAGAGTCGTTCGCTTCTCACCCAATCAGGTCCAAGCCGTTTGAATAGGGGCAGCTGTTGCACCCCAAAATTTGCCTAACCTTTTTCTTTATATAGCTTGTATTTCATTACATTCATTCTAGCATTATCATCTGCGTTGCATTGACATGTGTGCAGGAGATCAAGAGGTATGACTACCAACAAAGGGCTACACAAGGTTATGAAGCTATCTAGGAGTCTTCATTCAAGTATTCAAGGTTTGATATCCTCATCAAAGAAGTTAAAAATCCTCAGAGAGAGGGTTGGACATAAAAGTGTATGCCTCATAACTTGAAGGTTGTGGGGAGGTTATCAGATGATTCTGAATCCATGGAGTTGGACTTGAAGCCTTGAGAAAGTTCATGAGAAGTATTAAAAGTCATTTTGAAGCCTAGACAGTTCATCATGTGAAGGATAAAAAGCTACTACCAAGATTGGTGCAACTAGGGTTTCATCTGGTCAACCCTAGGTTAACAGATGATTTGAAGAAGGTTGAGACCCAATTTCAAGGCCATGTGATCATGTATTGATGTATTAAGATGCCCAAGGGATGATTCCAAGGCTAACTCATCATGAATCAAGAGTGTGAGAAGTTCCTAGGCTAGGGTTTCTAAGTTTGACAGTGTAAAATCCCCTGGTTTAGTGCCTAACTTCAAGACCACATAACTCAATCTCACCTTGACCCCAACATGATTGTTGTAGAGAATGATCATAGATTTAATTTGAGTACTAGAAGTCCTTGATAGGGTTTGTAGAACTCATGTTATGAGTCATATAAGTTACAGGTCATCAGATGAATGTGAATTTGGAGCTTGAAAGTTAACCAACTTGCATGAAACGTTTTCCCTAGAAGGAAGTTTCACATGAACTTTTGTCAAACATGAATGTTGTTCCTTATCTTCTTAGCATTCCAAAAAGTACTAGAAGTCCATGATTGGATTTGTAGAACTCAAGATATGAGCTTTGCAAGACAAGGGTATTTTGGGAAGTTGAGATTATAGGCCATTTTTGATTATGGGTCAATTTCACCATCTTACACATTTCAAATGGAATGTTTTTCAACTTGAAAGTTGTTCAAAATGATGTTTTTTGTCCAACCATGCACCAAGAATCCATTGATATGGATTAGAATGAGAAATGTGTGAATAAATTTTCATGAATGGATCATTAAAAGGCATTAAATGAGAAAATTCCAAATTAATTCATATTGGTTCAAAATGTTACAAGTTTGTGCATTTTTTGAAGGTAAATGATATTTGGAATAGATTGGCATTGGTAGAATTCCAAGTTGAAGCACATCTCATGGACAATTTTGAGATTTCTTAAGATTGAAGTTACATAATAAAGATCATCCATTGATTGGATTTAAGGGAGTAATCTCGGCCCTTCATCCTCACCAACATCCAAGCATTGAATTTGAACACAATTGGGAGGGAAATGAGGCTGTTTTCATGCACTGCCATGGTGAGTTTTGGAAGAACAAAGTGAAAATTGAAATGGGCTGTGTGGGCCATGAATGGGCCAGAGAGTGATCCAAACATCATCTATATAAGCCATAGATCGTTTTCAGTTGGTTTTAGATGCAATTTGGAGGGAAAATCAGTTAGAAACGGTTAAGAACTTGAAGCTTGCAAGTGAAGTTCGAGTTTGGAGCTTGAGGCGAAATCAAGAAGAATTAAGAATCAAGATTGATCAAGCATCATTCACTGATTGATTCTGCACCTTTTGAGCCAAGAATTCACACTTGAGAGTGCCATAGCTGAAGCTTCTGAACAGGTTCTTGTTTTTAACCATTGCTCTTAATTTATGCGCATTTAGGTTAGATTAGATATATGGTTAGGTTTCTGGAGTAACCTAGATGATTTTAGGATTGAAATCGTGGTTGATTAGGATGATTCTTGATGTGGTGCCAAAACTTTAAGGCTTCGGTTTAGAATTGTTATTGGTTAATAGTGAGAATGAAGTGTAGATTCGTGATATACTAGTCAAGGTGAGCAAGTTGATGTAAGAGATCATAGGTTTTGGTTGAGTTTGTGAACCTCTGCATTTTTGGTGGCCGGAGAAGATGACCAGAACCACCGTGGGTTCATCTTCTCCAGCGAGCTGTGAAAGATCCTTCATTTTCCTCAGTTTAAATCATGACCGCTTGATCTGTTTGAAAGCCTTGACCGGTAGCACCATCGTGTGGATCAGATTCTATTTCATTTTGAACTGAGATTGACTAGCATACGTGGCACATTAGGAAGCTTTGGATGAGTGGACTGGTATGCTGCTTGTGTGGCCAGGATTTGGTTTCAACCCGTTTAATGAAACACGACATTTCATTCAGTGTATCAGTGTGCTACGTGGCGCATTAGGGAGCTTTAGATGAGTTGACTAGTCTATGGATCCGATGGCTGTAATTCATTAAAAATAGAAATAATTGTCAGAAAAATATAAAAAAAAATCATGATTGATCTTTGTCATGTCCCTGATTATTGTATGCAATTTAATTGAGTTTTTAGTGAATTTTCCATTTATTGTCATTTTTCCATTTTAATTAGGTGATTAAAATGTTAAAAATGAATGATTTCTTTTCTGATTTTTGTGCTAGCTCATGGAGTTGAATTTAGTTCTGAATTTTTTTATGATTGTTTTAGATATCTTAATAGAGTTGTATGATTTTTCTTTTGTTTTTTTAGAACTTTTAGGTATAGGTTTGAGATAGATTTCTATGACCTTTCCCTTGTGGATTCCCTTAAGCATACCTTTAAGTGTAGGATTTGTTTAGACCCTTTAGATTTAGGTCTTGGCTCTGGATTTCGTACCATGATTCCTTAACACACTCAGGAAGCCTTAGAATTTTTCCTAGCCTTTTAGGATTGATTTTTATATTTTTCCTAGAATTTGCAAGTTGATTGTGATTAGGGTGACCCTAATTTAGCTTACCTCATAGTTTAGTTTCTAAAGTGAACTTTAACTAACTTTAGGCTTCAAATTCCTTCTTGATAGAATAAAGCTTAGGTTGATACCTATTTAGAACAATTGTTAAGCCTTGATAGAGCTTCTAAACCCATTAGTTTAGGTGATCCTTGTAACTAATCATTAGGGTTTCTTAGAAGTTTTTGTGATGGCTTCTTTCCCCTGTGTGGTTTCTCTCTTGGGCTTTGCCATATCCTCCTTCCACAAGTCTTGATGAGGATCCCTCTTAGGAGAGCCTAATCCTTCCTTTGGTTGGATTCTGTGCATTTCTCAAGAGGTTGAGCCTTGGATTGACATTCATTAGCATGGTATATTCCTTTGGTTTATACTATCTTCCTCCTTCAAGTCTTGATATGGAGCCCTCTTGGGAGAGCCTAATCCTTCCTTTGGTTGAATTCTGTGCATTCCTCAAGAGGTTGAGCCTTGGATTGACATTCATGGAATGGTATATTCCTTTGGTTTATACTATCTTCTTTCTCCAAGTCCCTTTCTTACAATCCCTCTTGCGAGAGCCTAATCCTTCCCTTGGTTGGATTCTATGCATTCCTCAATAGGTTGAGCCTTAGATGGACATTCTATGTTGATACACCTTAACCAGATACCTTAGATTGACATCTAGGACCAACACCCAGTTTCTCTGTCCTATTGACATAGAATTCCTCTTGGGAGAACCTAATCTTTCCCTTGGTTGGATTCTGTGCATTCCTCAAGAGGTTGAGCCCATGATGGACTCTTGTGTTGACACACATACAACCTGATGTAGCCTGGGATGATTTCCCTGTTGCTCATTTTGGTTACATTTTTCCTCCCTGATTGATTTGCTTGTTGCATTAGGATAGAGTTGCATAAGTAGAGACTTTTGTTTAGGTGCATGACTGCATTGAAAGGTTGAGGTGACCCTCCCTTTGCTTGTCTGTTTTGTTTGTTCTCTTTGCTTGTTTGCTTAGAGGTTGAGTTTCTCCCTCTGCTGGTATTGTTGCATTTCATTTGTATCTTCATTGTTTGCTTCTCTGTTTTATCTGCTTTATGATTTCAGCAGTTTGTTTGTGTTTCCCATTGACATGACCCCTTAGGACTCTCACTTCCTTTGATAAGGATAGTGATGACAGAACTTTAGGTTGAAACCTTTGCATGATAACATCTAGGAGTTCCCTGTTTCAAACTCAACCATAGGATGAATCTAAGGCATGACAACAGTAGGGTGCTTGATAGTTTCCCCGATATCCAAAACAACAGTAAAACACTTAATAAAGGCAAATTCATACCGTATGTTATGAGCCTTAAGCAACTTAGGAAATGATAATTGATCGGTCTCCTCTCAATCGTCTAGAGTGTTTAGTATACGTCCCTTGGATGATATGCGATGCATTCGCTCCTAATTCATAGTCTCTAGTGCAATGTGAATTACAAACATTCATAAAAAACACTTCTTTCCGTAAAAGACAAAAAAAAATATCAAACCTCTTTTTGCCCTGTGGGCCCGTAATTTGATGAGAACATTTTCAAAAAAGAGTGTTGTTAACTCTCAGTTCTACCGCAAACGGTAACGCACGAGTCTCCGACGAGCAAGCTGCATACACCAAACCTCTGGAACTGTTTGTTAACCCTACTCGGAAAAAAAGATGAATCAAAACCCGTGTTTCGTAGTTTTCCAAACTACGTTCGCTCTGATCCTTCATACCAGATGAAAGTACGTAGGCACAAGAGGCGATGTCTTGGAGAGCAACCTTCCCCCGTTACCCGTAGTTAGCCGAACTACGTGGACTTTGATTTCTCGTTCACTGACGAGAATACGTAGGCACGAGGCGCGATGCTTTGCCGAGTCCATTTTCTTTTCTTTTCAGACCAGCCTTGATAGGTAGATAGTTAAACCAATCCGTCAGATAAACACAACAAGCGTGGATCCCATCGAGTACGATGTACGTGAGGGGTGCTAATACCTTCCCCTTGCGTAACCGACTCCTGAACCCATACTTGGTTGCGATGACCTTGTCTTATACCTTTTCGTCAGGTTTTTCCGATCGTTTCCTTTCCCTTTCTGTGGGATAAATAATGAAAGGTGGCGACTCTTCTATTTTTCCGGCACCTTATTTTTGCAGTAGCGACACCTAACTGCTGGAATGGAGATTTAACCCTACTCAGTTAAAACACTTGAACCAACCGGTGGTCGTGTTAGCCCGAACTACGTTTGCTCTGATTTCTCGCACCAGACGAGGATACGTAGGCACAATACGATGATGTCTTAGAGAGTAACCTTCCCCCTTCACCCGTAGTTTTCCGAACTACGTTAACTCTGACTTTCCCATTGCACGAGGGAATACGTAGGCATAGAGCGGCGATGCTCTATCGAGTCTCTTCTCTTTTCTTTTGCCCTTGTGAGCCAGCCTTTTGATAGATTAACATCCTTTTAGATTATACAATAAGCGTGGATCCTGTTGAGTACAACTGTCGTGAGGGGTGCTTATACCTTCCCCTTGCGTAACTGACTCCCGAACCCCATATTTGGTTGCGATGGCCTTGTCTTTTCCCTTTTCGTCAGGTTTTCTCTGATCGTTTCCTTTCCCCCTATTTGGGATAAATAACAAACGGTGGCGACTCGTCTATCTTTGCCGACCCTTTTTCACAATGATGCAACAGATGGCGACTCTGCTAGGGATATTCCCATCCCCTGTGCGAGTCAATCCTAGCACTTGTTTACTTATCTTTGGGTGTGTATATGTGTATTTGTGTTGTATTTGTATTTTATTGCATGTGCATTTTATTTTCTGCATTATTATCATATTGTTGTGATGTTGGGCGGGACTGTTCCATTGAGTGATAAGCCAAAACCCAGGCTTTAGGATATCCATAGCATTAGAACGGAAAGTAATGATGGACCTGTATATTTCAGCATGCTTTAGTCCTCACGAAATTCGCATTCAGACAAGGTTTTCTTTGAAGACATCCAATCCTGTACATTAGTCGGGAGGGGGTGTTGGATCTGGAAGCTGTCGACTCTGGAGATCGATCATTTGGGAGTCAGCTAAGTGAGGCCGCTTTGTTTGACTATGATGCCAAACCAGAAATGGTGAACGTATCATCGTTTCTCAAAAGTTTGTGACGCTGACAACCGCATAGGATGCCGAACTTTATTAGATGTTAGGTTCATACCTTGTGAGTGGGAGGGCTATGCAGGACAATTAACCTCCAACCTACCCGGATTTCTTATCAGTGTGGACCTTTGATCTCCCGATGTTATGAGGTTCCTATACCTTGGTCTTGGGATTTTCCGGTATTTTCTCGCCGAAGCGAAGCGCTGGTTCAACTTAGTCAGCAACACAACAATCTTGATCCCCTATTTGCATTTGCATATTCATTCGCATTTTAGCATTTGCATGTATTTGTGTTTCAAGTGTATATTTTCTCCTTGATTCTAGTAATCTAATCCACTGTCATTATGGAGCCCGATTTGAAGAAGAGTGTGCTGTACAAGTTCCCGACACCAGAGATAGGACCTTTGCTTAAGCTAATTTATGTGGCTGATCGTAGTGTGATGGAAGATTTCAGAAAGGAATATGGGAGGGTTCTAAGTTTTGTCTGTAAGGCCTCCAAGTTTGAGTTAGATGGCATTTACGCCCTAATGCAATTTTATGATCCTCAATTGCGTTGCTTCATGTTCCCAGGATATGTTTTATTGCCAACTTTGGAAGAATTTTCTCAATTAATAGGAATTTATGTGTTGGAAGAAGTTGCTTTTGTGCAATCTGAGAAGGAGCCTGAGTTATCCAAGTTGGCTGGTGCTCTTCATCTCGATGTCTCTGAGTTAGAGGATAATTTAGTATGGAGAATTGGAACTCCTAGTTTTCTACTTCCATTCTTGATGGGAAAAGCTCAACGTTTCGCTAAGGATGGATGTTGGTTGGTCTTCAACGCTATCCTGGCTTTGTGCATCTATGGGATAGTCCTGTTTCCCAACCTATCTGACTTTGTTGACTTGGATGCCTTCTATATCTTCGCTTTTAAGAATCATGTGCCAACCCTTTTAGGTGATGTTTATCATTCAATCAACTACAAGAATGAGAATAGACGAGGAAAGAACGTCTCCTGTTACGCTCCGCTGCTATACAGATGGTTTATTTCACATCTGCCTAAGTCTGGACCTTTTGTTGATATTCCAGACACTGTTGATTGGCCGGAAAGACTTATGGTATTAAGGTCGAAGAATATTGTATGGTTTAACAGAAACCTTTTGGGTATGGAAATTGTTCACAGTCGTAGAGATGTCCCCATTATTCCTTTGATTAGGAGGAAGGGTGGCATTAATTATAACCCTTCTCTCGCCGTCAGATAGTTTGGTTACACTTTAAGAGAACCTCCAAAGGAAGAAAAAATACAGGAATCTTTGTATTTCACCTGTTTAGCTGATAATGGGACCTTAGCCATATTTGAAAAAGCTTGGGGAAGCATTTGTCGCAAAGGAAAATCTTCTTTGGGCAAGAGCGATTGCAGAGCCTATGGACCATATGTGGAATGGATCCAGGAGAGGATTGAGAGACTGTTGCTACCATTTCTAGTTCGGGAACCTTTGTATCCTCTGGTAGTTAAAGAACCAATGACAGTTGACATTCAGAAGTACAATCAACTGTGGGCTGAAAAGGAAGAACTACATAGTGAACGAAGAGTTGGAGAATGAGGTCATTCAGCTCAGGAGTGAGAAGAATCAAGCCACTCACTTATCCAAGAAACAGACAGATACCCTGAACAAGATGGGGAGGGAACTGCCTGAAGAAATTCGCGTCAGAGAACGTCTTGGTTAGGAGATGAGGAGCTTGGATAACACTCTCAAAAGGAAGAAGAAAGAGTTAGAGAAAGCATACCTAGAAATATCAAAGTTCAACGTTCAGTGGAATGCCATCAAGACTAACAACAAGGAAAGACAAGACGAACTTCATCGGCAGATTGACAGGTTGAAGACTCAACTCCGAATAGAAGATGAAAAAGCTTCTGGAAAATTTGCTCATTAGTACGAAAGTGATTGCAAACTACGAGAAGCTCTTGCAACGTTGGAAGAGTACAAGTTGAAAGCAGACCTGAAAAAGCCCAGACTTGAGGATGCATTTAGGGAGGATGCTTGGGAAGACTATGTTCAAGGCTTGCAAGCTACCATCAGCAGGAGAGAGTTTCTTATTCAAGGGTTAATTGCCAGACCTGATCATCCTGATACAAAGGAGTTATTGGAAGAATTCCAGACTCATTGTCATTCTTGATGCAGTTTTCACTGTTGTTTTTCTTTGAGTTGTTGTATTCCGACCATCATCAGGACTATTAGATGAGGTCGTGTTGACTCAGTTGTATTTCATTGGTGATTGTTGCACCCCAAAATTTTCCCTCTTTCAAGGCTTGACTCATTTCTTCATTTCTTTCAAATTCAATGACATAAGGGAGGCCCATCATTCCAAATTCAAGGTTCATGAATTCAAGGCTAGATTCAAGAATATTACAAAGAGAAATTTCATGACATTTGCAAGAATGTCACATTTGATACAAAATCCAAACTCTTGGTAATACTTAGGAAATTAAGTTATTTCTAGTCTTAATTCAAGATCCTAAATAACTTCATGCCATGGTATCCCCCATGCTCCATCAAGTCCACATGGTCCTCTTTGTGTTTACAAACATGAAAGGAAATTACTTAAGAGTTAATTCAATGTTGGAATATCTCAAGATCAATACCATGCATGTTCAACCATGAGCAATTTGAATATGGTCCAAAATAGCCCCATGCAAGAAGTGGCAATGTGTATCATATTACAAAATCATTTTATGTCACAAAACCAAGGCTATAAGATTATGTTGATACATCTACACATCAAAAATCAGAATTTGAAAATAATGTCCAAAAGGTAGTGTTATTGGTTACATGTGTGTGTCCAAGCATAAGCCAACCAATGGATACAAGGATGAAGGGCAAGGTAGAGTGCTGCAGAAAAATACAACAAAACAGGCCTAGAAATGGAAAGAAGTGGGGCTGCACCAAGAAAGAGGTGATAAGTACTCCCAAAAATGGAAACTTTGAAGATTGAATGTTGTGCAAGAGCTATGCTTTTGGTACAGCAGAAAATGCAGCAAAAAACATACTAGAAATGGAAGGAAAGTAGGGCTGCACCAAAAGGTAGTAAAAGATATTGCCAAGAATGGAAATTTTGAAAATGGAGAAGTGTGCAAGAGTTGTGGTTTTGGTACAGCAGAAAATGCAGCAGAAAAAGTGAGATAAGGAGGCTTGGAGGCTGCACAAAGGATTGGATTCACTATCATTCACTATCATTCACAACACATTGAGATAGAGAGATTGAGAAAAAAGAGTAAGGGAGAAAAACCAGAAAAATAGAGAGAGCAAAAACCAGCAAGAAGTGAAGAGAGTAAAAGAGAAACACAAGGGAGCCATTGAGGAGAACCATCAAAGCATAGAGTGAAGAGAAGTGAACACCTAGCCAAAATCATTGGAGGCTTTGCAAGGAGGGAAACAACTCTTAGGTATCCATTTCTTAAAACTCTTTCTCTTCTTTCATATTGTGCATTTGTCATTTATTCCCTTGGTTTGAGTGTTGTGTATTGATTATAACATGTAAGATCCCAAGGGGGACCAAGAAGCCTTTTAAAAAAACCCAAAAAGCAGCAAAAAACAAGAGAAAAGTTTGGATTTTTCTTCTGGTAGCCCAACACGGGCCGTGTCACACAACACGGCCACCCGTGTCACACAACACGGGCCGTGTTACACAACACGACCACCCATGTCACACCTCTGCTTGCCCTAAAAATCATTTTTTCTCCCAGACCTTGTGACACGGGCCGTGTCATGCAACACGGGCGGCCGTGTCACACCACTGTTTGACCCAAAACTCACTTTTTTTCCTGGAACTGTGACACGGGCCGTGTCACACAACACGACCACCCGTGTCAGACCCCTGTTTTTCACTTTTTTTGTGTTTTGTTTTTTTTAAGCCGGTTAACCCGTTATGATTGTTTGGTTTTGTGCATGTTTATTGTTGGTCATTTTTGACCTTTGGTTCTAAAAACTATTTTCAAGAAAACAAACTCCCGATTCTCATCGAGCCACTTTTGACCTTGTAAGCCGATTGCCTTGTGCGTCGCCATCGACCTTTCTCGCTTCACCTCAAACCTTGTTAAGCAATTAAACCCTTGACCCAACGTCAAGCGGATTTTCTCAAATGATGGTTAAACCAACTCACCATATTTAACAAAAGGATAAAGTTCATTTTGCATTGAACTAAAGAGAGAGGATTAAGTGTAGACTTCTTCCTCTCCAAATGTCGAGATGCTCACTGTAGTGTGGGTGGTTTTGACACTCGTCTTTCAATAAGAAGATGTTTTCATCCACACCTTTTTCTCCTAAAAAACCCTCGGCCCCGTACCGAGTGCATTTTCAAAACACTTACAATAAATAAATCGATTCTCTTTGTATTGAACTAAAGAGAGAGGATTGAGTGTAGACTTCTTCCTCTCTGAGTGTTGGGATATTCACTGTAGTGTGGGTGGTATCGATATTCGTCTTTCAATACGAAGACGTGACTTTGTCCGCCACCTATCTCCCTCTACAACTTCTTTCCGCAACCTTTGTCACCTAAAAACCTCGGTCCTATGCCGAGCTCAGTTTTAAACTTTTTTCATAACAAAAACTTGAATGGTCGTGGAGTGGTTAGGCGTAGGCCTTCTCCTATCCCGAGTGCTGACGTTTACCGTAGGGTTCTCCGTCGCGAAAGCACTTACCATTCAAAACCAAAAACACTTTAATAATAGAATGAAGTTCTCTTTGTATTGAACTAAAGAGAGAGGATTAAGTGTAGACTTCTTCCTCTCCGAGTGTCGAGATGCTCACTGTAGCGCGTGTGGTTTTGATACTCGTCTTTCAATACGAAGACGCTATGTTCGCTACACCCTTTTATAACAAAAACTTTGAGATAAAGAGTTGGGTACTACCCGTAGGGGTTACTATCCGAGGACCTATCTCGCCCCTAAAAAAAACAATTCAAGAAATCAAATGTGACATCTTGCCTCGCATGGCGAAAACTTATCTTTCGAAAAGGATATGATACGTCCGTTCTACCGCAAACAGGTAATTCCTAAGTCTCCAACGAGCGAGCAGCAATACACCTAACTACTAGAATGCGTACGATAGCATCATCCATAAAAACATCAAAAATCGTAGGCCGAACTACGGATGCTCTGATTCTTTACTTTGTTCAAGTAAAGATACTTAGGCACAAGGGCCACAATCCTTGCCGAGCACATTCCCCCCATATCTGTAGTTCCCCGAACTACATCGACTCTGATTTTCTCATGTCTATCGAGAATACGTAGGCCTAGGACCGCGAAGTCCTACCGAGTCCGTTCTTTCTCTTCCTTCCCCTGTTATCTCTCTTTTCCCAATTTCTAACCTTTCTCTCTATCCTTTGGAACACTCTTTTATAGCATAACCTTTAAGCAAATAAATCACACACGACAAACAAATGGTTCCCATCGAGTACGATGGATGCGAGGGGTGCTAATACCTTCCCTTCGCATAACCGGCTTCCGAACCTGTTCTTAGTTGCGAGACCATCTTATCCATTTCTTTCTTAAGGTTTTCTCGATATTTTCCTTTCCCCTGATGGTATAAATAAAGTTCGGTGGCGACTCTTCTGTCCTTTTCCTTTTCGCCCTCCCCATCGTTGCGTGTATTTTTCGAGTAGCGACAGTGATGTGTTATGTATTAACTTTGTTTCTCATTTTGTTTATGTGAGAACTTTGTGGCTTCTTCTGCTGACTCTTCATTCTCCTACTGTTTCTGTGGAACTAGAATCAAGGGGAAGATTTCCCTGAACCATATCTACATGTCTACATTTTGCATCATCTTCCATATTGCATTACAGGTGTTCTGATTTCGTTTACCTTACTTCTTAATGTGGTTTTCTCAGCATTGTTTTAGGATTGAAGACCGGACAATTCACCGTTACTCAACCAGGGGAAATCAACAAAAGGCAATGGATCATATTCAACTTGAGTTACAAGAGTTTCGAGACCGTATGGCGCAACTCATGGATCTTACGCAGGGGGTCCCTAATGGCCAAGAACAGTTGAGAACACTTGTTCAACCTCTGATTGCTAGAGTTGATGGAAGTGGAGTTTTACATGGTGGGACCACTGCAGTTCCCCCTCCAGCTGACAATGGTACTCCTCACGCCGATGTTATTGTTAGAACACAGATTGGTTCATAATAATATCTCTATGTTTTGATGATAACTATTATGAAATTTTGTAATTAAGAATTATAGACTCTAAAATTTGCTTAAGAATGTTTGCCACAGATATTAAAGTAAATATCACTCCAGAAGCAAATCAGATCTGAACATAAGAAATATGCAAGGCTCTGAAGCATCAGAAGCATTCCTTAGAAGATTCTGAACGCTGTCATTAGAAGATTCTAAACGGTGCCATCAGAAGACTCTGAGCGTTGCCTCCAGAAGGATCTGAAGCAGAAGCTCCAGAAGAATCTGAAGCAAGTCAGAAGCATCTGAACCAATGAAGAATTTTGTATGAAGAGTTTTCAAGCATAGTTACTTCAGAAGACTCTGATAGTACTAACACTGCCAGTACTGAGGAGCTGACTCAAAACTCTGCTCTGAACTTATATACGCTAAAAGCACACTTGCTGCAAAGACTCTGATTCAGCAAAACTCTGACCAACATCAGAAGGCTCTGATCAAATTAGACTCTGATGATTCTTGCTGAAAATTGTTGAAGAAGAATTCAAAGATTATGTCCGTTGGAATATCCAAACGACTCTTTCCTTATTTATGCTAGACACAAGAACACAGACAAAAAGGATTTCTCTGTGCTTTCTTCTTCTAGGAAAGGTCACTTGATATGAAGACAAAAAGGCTCAGGCCTTTTGGTACACACTTCTTAACGTGAAATACTCTTGGATCACTGTGCCTATAAAAGCAAGTCTCCACTCATCTTCTTCAGTTGACGAATCACTTGAAAAGAATTCATTATCAAAGCTCTCATACAACTCATATATTCTTTCTAGAATTAATTTCTTTGTTCTTAATCTTAAGTGAAAAATCACAGTTGTGATAAAGCTTTATTAGAAGCATTTAAACACTTGTATTTGTTATTACATTTGATTATAAGAAAACCTTAAGAAGATCCAGTTAGGATCAGTAGTTCATGAGAAGACTTTGAACAGTTGTTCTTAGTGCTTACTATTGTAATCAGTTGATTAAATAGTGGATTAAGTCCTTGATTGAGAAAGGCAAATCACTCTAGTAAGGGTGGACTGGAGTAGTTGAGTTCAACCAACCATGATAAAAATAATTGATTTTTTACTTCTAAGTTTTTATCTTCATACTTATTCAACCCCCCTTCTAGGTATTTTCTCACCTTCAGTTGGCATCAGAGCTCCGGTTCTGTGTGTGCTACCACTTCACAGTGACAAAAAAGATCCAGTGAGAAAAACTTTGATATATATTTGGTTGTTACTATGGCTGATAATTCAATATCTAACATTAACAACAAATATGAAGAAAGGGACAGAATCAACACTAAACCCCCTATGTTTGATGGGGAGAAATTTGATTATTGGAAAGATAGGATTGAAAGTTTTTTCCTTGGTTATGATGCTGATTTATGGAATTTGGTCATAGATGGATTTGTTCATCCCATTGATGGGAATGGCAAGAAAGTAGATAGAAAATCTATGACAGAAGCCCAAAAGAAGGAATTTAGAAATCACCACAAGGCTAGAACGATATTGTTAAATGCAATATCTCACACTCAGTATGAAAAGATCACAAATAGAGAAACTGCATTTGACATGTTTGAGTCCTTAAAGATGACTCATGAGGGAAACTGTCAAGTCAAAGGAACAAAGGCTCTGGCTCTAATCCAGAAGTATGAAGCCTTCAAGATGGAAGAAGCTGAATCTGTTGAAGCTATGTTCTCCAGGTTTCAAATACTTACAGCTGGACTAAAGGTTCTGGATAAAGGATACTCTACTGCTGATCATGTGAAAAAGATCATCAGAAGCTTACCTACCAGATGGAGACCTATGGTGACTGCGCTGAAAATGGCTAAAGATCTGAACAAGATTTCCTTGGAGGAACTAATCAGTTCACTAAGGAGTCATGAAATTGAACTTGAGGAAGATGAACCTCAAAAGAAAGGTAAATCAATTGCCTTAAAATCTAATAAATCTGCTAAAGCATTGCAGGTAATAGAGGAAAGCTCTGAAGAATCCTCATCTTAAGATGAAGATGAACTATCCATGATGTCCAGAAGAATAAACAAACTCTGGAAGCATAAAGGAAAGAAGTTCAGAAACTTCAGGAAGCCTGACTAAAGAAAAGAATCTTCTGGACACAGAAGATCTGGCAAAAAGGAGGTTGTCTGCTACGAATGTAAAGAACCTGGGCATTACAAAAATGAATGTCCAAAATTGTTGAAAGAAAAGCCTAAAAGAAAATCTGATAAGAAAAAGAAGGTTTTAATGGCAACCTGGGATGATTCAGATACATCTGAATCTGAATCTGAGTCAGAAGAGGAATGTGCCAACATAGCATTGATGGCAAACATAGAAGATCAGGAGGAAGAAATATCAGGATCTGAATCTGACTCTGAATCTGACTCTGACGCTGAAGAGGTAATGGCTAAACTCACTAAAGATGAACTTATCAAAGTGTTATCAGAAGTTCTGAAGAGCTATACCAATATTAAGCTCAAATACAAGAAGCGTCAAAGCAATCTTGTATCTGAGAATAATATTCTCAAATCAGAAGTAGCTGAGCTAAATGAAAAGAACTTAAGATTGAAAAATGATTCTGAATTAGCTCAACAAGACTCTGATTCTGAAACTGAGTCTGAATGCAAAAATATTTTGGAAAAATATGATTACAGCTTTCAGAAGTTTCTTGCTTAAAGCATAGACAGAAGCAAAATGGCTTTTATGATCTATGGAGTTAGCAAAAATAACAGAAAAGGAATTGGATATAAATCTTCCTCTGGAAAGGATTTAAATCCAAAACCTGTTAATAAAATTATCATCAAGAAGACTCCTTTATATTCCCACTTTAAATTTGGTCACTTGAATGATATTGAACACACTCGTTCTGAAAAGAACATTCATGTGTTTAAATCTAAGGGTAGTCATAATAAACCTTATGTTGAAAAATAGAAGTTTAGACAAACCTTCAGAACAACTAACCCAAAAGGACCCAAGAAGAACTGGGTACCTAAAAGTAAAATAATTCCTGTTGCAGATGTCATTAGCAGCAAGGTCAGGATGCCAATCATGGTACCTGGACTCTGGATGCTCGCGACACATGACATGAGAAAGGTCTATGTTCCAAAGTCTGGAGCTTAGATTTGGAGGTGATGTGAAATTTGGAGGGAATCAGAAGGGCAAGATCATTGGATCTGACACTATTGGAAATGGTAAACTTCCCTCTATTACAAATGTTTTACTTGTAGAAGGATTAAAGCATAATCTATTGTCCATAAGTCAATTAAGTGACAATGGTTATGGCATAACCTTTAATAAAAAATGTTGTAAAACTATTAGTCAAAAGGATGGCTCAATCCTATTTAGTGGAAAGAGGAAGAACAACATTTATAAAATAAACCTTTCAGAACTTAAGGTACAGAATGTTAAATGTCTCTTGTCTGTTAATGAGGAGCAATGGGTCTGGCACAGAAGATTGGGGCATATTAATATGAGACGTATATCTCAGATTAATAAACTTAATCTTGTCAGAGGACTTCCTAATCTGAAGTTCACTGCAGATGCTCTTTGTGAAGCATGTCAAAAAGGGAAGTTAGCAAAATCATCTTTTAAATCAAAAAATGTTGTTTCTACTTCTAGACCACTAGAATTACTTCATATTGATCTGTTTGGACCAGTGAAAACTACATCCATCAGAGGCAAGAAGTATGGATTAGTCATTGTTGATGACTATAGTAGATGGACATGGGTAAAGTTCTTAAAACACAAGGATGATTCACATTCTGTGTTCTTTGACTTCTACAAACAAGTCCAGAATGAAAAAGATTTCAAAATTATAAAAGTCAGAAGTGATCATGGTGGTGAATTTGAAAACAAATATTTTGAAAAATATTTTAATGAAAATGGCATTGCTCATGATTTTTCCAGTCCTAGAACTCCACAACAAAATGGAGTTGTAGAGAGGAAAAATAGAACTCTGCAAGAAATGGCCAGAACCATGATCAATGAGACTAATCTGGCAAAACACTTTTGGGCAGAAGCAATCAACACATCCTGTTACATTTAGAACAGAATGTCTGTAAGACCTCTTCTGGAGAAGACTCCCTATGAACTGTGGAAGAACAGAAAGCCCAACATTTCATATTTTCATCCTTTTGGATGTATTTGCTATATGTTGAATACTAAAGAAAATCTGAACAAGTTTGATCCTAAAGCACATAAGTGTTTCATGCTTGGGAATTCTGAATGCTCTAAAGGCTACAGAGTATACAATACTGAGACATAGATTGTGGAAGAATCTATTCATGTTAGTGTTTATGATAAGCTTGGCATTAAAAAGCCAAAGCAGTTTGAAAACTGTGCAGATAGAGAAGTAGTCTTCACAGACTCTGAAGGCTCAGAGGCAGACAAAGCTCAAGTGAAGGAACCAGAAGCAACGCCAAATGCAATTCCTTTGACTTCTCAGATGAACAACTTGAACATTTCTGAAGAATCAACTGTTAGAGGATCATCTTCAAGAATCAAAGCTTCTCATCCAGAGAATGTTATCATTGGAAAGAAGGATGACCCTATCAGAACAAGATCCTTCCTCAGATCATCTGAAGCATCATTATTTGGATTGGTGTCAGTAATTGAACCAACTTCTGTAGATGAAGCTCTGCAAGACAATGATTGGATTATTGCCATGCAAGAAGAGCTAAATCAGTTCACCAGAAATGATGTGTGGGATTTGGTTCCAAGACCAAAAGGATTCAACGTAATTGGAACTAAATGGGTCTTCAGAAAAAAGCTTAATGAGAAAGGAGAAGTTGAAAGAAATAAAGCAAGGCTTGTTGCTCAAGGGTACAGTCAACAAGAAGGTATTGACTACACTGAAACTTATGCTCCAGTGGCAAGATTAGAATCTATACGCCTACTTATTTCATTTGCTGCACAATATAACATCACTCTATATCAGATGGATGTTAAAAGTGCCTTTCTAAATGGTATTATAGAAGAAGAAGTTTATGTTCACCAGCCTCCTGGTTTTGAGAGTGAAAAATTCCCAGAACATGTTTTCAAACTAAAGAAATCTCTATATGGTTTAAAACAAGCTCCCAGAGCTTGGTATGAGAGATTAAGCAATTTTCTTCTGGAGAAAAATTTCATCAGAGACAAAGTGGACACAACACTCTTTTGTAAATCATTTAAGAAAGATCTTCTAATTTGTCAAATATATGTGGATGATATCATATTTGGATCTACCAATACTATGCTAGGAAAAGAGTTTGCTCAATGTATGCAGGCAGAATTTGAAATGAGCATGATGGGAGAATTAAGATTCTTTCTGGGAATTCAAGTCAACCAAACTCCAGAGTGCACTTACATTCATCAGACCAAATATGTTACAGAACTTCTGAAGAAATTTAACATGACTGATAGTAAGATGGCAAAGACTCCCATGCATCCAACTAGTTCACTAGGCAAGGTAGAGGTAAGTAAGAAAGTAGATCAGAAACTCTATAGAGGTATGATAAGATCTCTTCTCTACTTAACTGCTTATAGACCTGACATTTTGTTCTGTGTATGCCTGTGTGCTAGATTCCAATCAGATCCTAGAGAATCACACTTAATAGCTGTTAAGAGGATTCTAAGGTATCTGAAAGGTACTTCTAATGTGGGTTTGTGTTACAGAAAATCTGATGATTTCAAATTAGTTGGATTCTGTGATGCTGATTACGCTGGAGACAGAGTGGAAAGAAAAAGTACTTCTGGAAGCTGTCATTTTCTAGGAATAAATCTAATCTCTTGGTACAGCAAGAAGCAACCCATAATTGCACTATTAACTACAAAGGCAAAATATATTGTTGCTGCTGGATGTAGCACGCAGATGCTCTGGATGAAAAGTCAGCTAGAAGACTATCAGATATTTGAAAGTATCATTTCTATATTCTGTGATAATACTCCTACTATATGTTTGTCTAAAAACCCCATTTTACACCCTAAGGCAAAACATATAGAAATTAAGCATCATTTTATCAGAGACTATGTTCAGAAGGGAATTATAAACTTAGCCTTTGTTGATACAAATCATCAATGGGAAGATATTTTCACAAAACCCCTTGTTGAAGATAGATTCAAATTTATTCTGAAAAATATTGGTATGGATTTGTGTCCAGAATAATATTTGTCAGAAGCAAATTTTACAGATGCAAAATGTTTAATGCTCTGAAGTATTTCATCTGTTAATTTATTCATTTTCTTAAACTATTTTACTTGTGTAAATCTGAACTAACAATGCTCAGAGGATCTGAACGTTGGTTAACGTTTCATTTCTCAAGAGAATTCAGAAGCACATGCAAGCAAACATGTGTCACTCTAAATCTGCAAAGATGGCGTGCACACTACTGAAGAGACGTTTGAGGTGAAGTTTGAATAGTGAAAATCTTGATTTTTCCCCTAATTTGTCAGAATCAATTAATGCTTGAAATGATTTTTATTCTCTTTCATTAATTGACATTAATTGTTATGTGTGAACGTGCTTTGATTGTCTGTTTGTATGCCTAATTGTTTTCTATAAATACCATATCTCTCACCACTTTCACACTTTTCATAACTCAAGAAAGTTTATGCATTTCTGTCTTCTTTTCTCTCTTCACAAAAACCCTAAACCTTTGTCAAAATCATCTTCAATGGCAACCTCATCTTCTACAGCAGCTCAGTTTCAATCAACCATGGCTGCAGTTACTTCTGCAAACTTGAAGTTCTCTGTGAATCAATGGTGGAATTTGATTCATTAGCTGAAAATGGATTTGAATTTCGTTCAATAGTTGATGCTCAAGGCTGGGTAAAATACTTTGACAGATTATTTGGACCAGTTTACCCTCATCTGGTAAAAGAATTTTGGATACATGCTTCTGTATACCCCAAATTCATCTTGTCTTCTGTTCTGGGTAAGGAGATTATAATTACAGAAGATCTAATCAGGAAACTCATAGGATATGAGGAGACTGATGGAGTATCTCATCTGCCAGCTAGGCGTGTCGACATGGAAGAAGTTTATGAGGAAGTCATGACTGCTAGACAGGCCTCTAACAAGTTTAAAGATCTGAAGCCTGGCTACAAAATCTGGGCAAAGATTTTCATGGGATGCACTCATCACAGAAAATCTACAAAATCTCCAGATTATGTGAACAATGAACAACTCTACTTCATGTACTATTTAAGTCAGAGCACCAAGGTAGATCTTCCTTACATTCTGTTCATGCACTTATGGAATTATATTAATGCTTCAAGAGAATCTGTAAAAGATAAGGGTCAGAAGATCAGAACATGGATTCCCTTTGGAAGGTTAATTTCAGATATTCTGACAGAAAATGGATTGGTGACTGCTCTGTATGCTGCTGGAGTCAAGGAGGAACTTGAATCTATTGTTGGGAAACCTCTGAATGCCAAGAGTCTTCAGAGACTAAAAATTGTAGAGGAACTCACATCAGCACCCAAGAAGCTGAATATCTCTGAACTTAGTCAGAAGCGAATCCCAGTTGAAGACTAACCACTGTCCTGTGCTGAAGAACCAAGGGAAATAATTTTATGGTATATTGATTCTTGCAAGGCAGATGGAACCCTAATTCCTGCAGATATTCTGAAAAGAGCAAGGGAACCAATGCCTGATGGAGGAAATGAGAACACAAGGAAAAAGGGTGAATCAGAAGTAGAAGCAGTGTCTGTTCAGAAGAAACCCACAGTTGCTGACAGGCCTCAGAAGCTGATCAAAAGGAAAGCATCTAGAGACGCTCCCTCTGTTCCCACAAAGCGTATCAAGATTAAAGGTACCAAATCTTTTGTATCCTCTTTCAATAATATTGTTTTAAATGACTCAACATTCAAGTCTATTCCAAAACCACCTCCTACTCAGAAACAATCTGCTCCTGCTCCATCTCATAACTTTGTTCCTTTCCCACAAAAATCGTCTAATCCTGTTTCCATCACTCCTGTAAAACCTTCTACTAATCAATCATCTGAACCAACTACAACAACAACAACACCAACAAATCAACCTCCACCACCTATAACAAAACCAACAAAACAATCTGAACAACAACAACAAGAACCAAAAAAACAATCTGAACAACAACAAAAACCAGAAAAACAATCTGAAAAACAACAACAACAACAACCATAAAAACAACCACAACCAGAAAAGCCACCATCAAACACATCTGAACCTATTAGATCTGCACAAGTTATTTCTGAACCTATAAAAGTTACATCTGATCCTATTACATCTGAACCACCTACATCTGATCCACCTACATCAGAACCACCTACATCTGAACCCCCATCAAAACTTTCTGAGAATCCATCAGAATCAACCAACCCATTTGAAACCAATAGCCATGAGACAGAGGTTCTAAACGTTACACCTCTCAAAACTGTTTTTGAAGTGTCCTCCACGTCTTACACTCCAACCACATCCTCAAATTCATCAGAATATGATATACACCCAGATTTTCTGATATCTCCCTCTCACAGAAATTCTGAAGTTAACCAACCAGAACCACCTGTTTCTTCTGAAATTCTCATTCCCAATCCTACCCCAACACCTAAGCCATCTTCTGAAATTCTCATTCCCAATCCTACCCCAACACCTAAGCCATCTTCTAAAATTATCATTCCCAATCCTACCCCAACACCCAAGCCAAGGACATCTGAGTGTGTACCCTCTGCTTCGTGTAAACTGTTTTCATCTCACAAACTTCCCTCTGGTTTCAACTTAAAAAATTTTCTACACCAGAATTGAACCATCTGACATTATCACTCCTCTTAAACCCAAACTTACCATCCTTCTACCATCTGTTCTTCAAACGTATATTAAAACACTGCCAACAGTAATTTCATCAGATGCAAAACCATACTCTGCTAAACCTGCTAAATCTGCATTTAAACCTTACTCTGATAAACCATTTGATGTTGTTTCCCATGCATCAACTGCAAAACCATGTCTGTTGAATGCTTTAACCAGATCAAAACCTGACAATTCAGCTGATCCTCCATTCATACCATTCTACCCTAGTCCTCTGATCACCATTCACAAATCCATCTTTCCACCTTCTCCCCAACCCAAGCCAATCACATTGGAAACTTTTCTAAAACCAAAACCTAGGCTGAATGTTGATAATTTATTTACAAGTTTTTTTGAAAGAAATAGAGATGTATTTAGGCTCTGTTCAGAGGAAGTGTTCATCAACAATGGATGCAAATGAATATGATTCCATTTGGAATGGCTTCATAAACAGATTCAATACTGTAGCATCACACCTGAAGAACATTTGTTCTGACGATGCGAAGTTCAGATTTGCTGAAACTGCTAGAAGTTTGTTCTAGACTGTTAAAAGATCTGCACCATTGCTTCTTAAGGATGCTCCTTCATCATCTGAAGTCTGTGATACAGAAGTAAACGTTGAATATGCATCTAAAAAAAACTCTTTGGCTATGACTCTGGTAGAACATCCCTCTGGATCTGTTGCTCCTGACTCCAAAGCCCCTATGGAAATTGACTCTGTTCATGCTTCAGAATCTGTCCCACCTTCTTTATCTGAGATCAAGAAAGAGTATCCAGATCTTGAAGATAATATTGCAGTTCTGGAAGCTGGTCAATCAGAGATTAAGTCATGGATGGCTAAGCAAGATAAGAAGTCTGACGACATGGCTCAGTGGATGTCCAAACAAGATCAGAAGAATGAAACCATGGCTAAATGGATGTCAAAACAAGAACAGTCCTCTTCTGAGATCATGGATCTGTTGAAGATGATTTTGTCAAAACAATCTTAGCTTATTTTATTTCTGATGTTTGCACATGTACTTGAATATTTTCTGTTGTTTGTACTTTTTGCTCTGAATGAATGACTGAATGTCTGAATGTTTTCTCTAAATTATTTATCTCGTTTGTTTTTCCTTTTATTTGTCTTTTAAATGTTCTTACTTTTTGCTTATGACAAAAAAGGGGGGAGAAAATAGATATGAACTGTTTAATTAAACTCTACCAAAATAAAACTTCAGACATATCAATTTTATCTAACATAATATCTGAGTATTTCAGAACATTTGATAAGTATACTCTGTAAAAGAAACTCTGAGACTCTCAGATCATATGACAATTATCAGACTCTGACTCTGAAATATGCAAGACACTCTGACTCTCAAATGTTTAGAACAATCAAGCTCTAACTCTGAAAAATACTCAAGACAAAAGGGAAGTTTCTATTCCTTATTAATATTTAATTCAGGGGGAGATTCATCATCTCAGGGGGAGTTATAATTATTCTCTTTTCAATTAAACAAAATTTCTGATGTTTTTGTCATCATCAAAAAGGGGGAGATTGTTAGAACACAGATTGGTTCTTAATAATATCCCTATATTTTGATGATAACTATTATGAAATTTTGTAATTAAGAATTATAGACTCTAAAATTTGCTTAAGAATGTTTGCTGCAGACATTAAAGTAAATATCACTCCAGAAGCAAATCAAATCTGAACATAAGAAATATGCAAGGCTCTGAAGCATCAGAAGCATTCCTTAGAAGATTCTGAACATTGTCATTAGAAGATTCTAAACGCTGCCATCAGAAGATTCTGAGCGTTGCCTCCAAAAGGATCTGAAGCAGAAGCTCCAGAAGAATTTGAAGCAAGTCAGAAGCATCTGAACCAATGAAGAATTTTGTATGAAGAGTTTTCAAGCATAGTTACTTCAGAAGACTCTGATAGTACTAACACTGCCAGTACTGAGGATCTGACTCAAAACTCTGCTCTGAACTTATACACGCTAAAAGCACACTTGCTGCAAAGACTCTGATTCAGCAAAACTCTGACCAACATCAGAAGGCTCTGATCAAATTAGACTCTAATGATTCTTGTTGAAAATTGTTGAAGAAGAATTCAAAGATTATGTCTGTTGGAATATCCAAACGACTCTTTCCTTATTTATGCTAGACACAAGAACACAAGCAAAAAGGATTTCTCTGTGCTTTCTTCTTCTAGGAAAGGTCACTTGATATGAAGACAAAAAGGATCAGACCTTTTGGTACACACATCTTAACATGAAATACTCTTGGATCACTGTGCCTATAAAAGCAAGTATCCAATCATCTTCTTCAGTTGACGAATCACTTGAAAAGAATTCATTATCAAAGCTCTCATACAACTCATATATTCTTTTAATAATTAATTTCTTTGTTCTTAATCTTAAGTGAAAAATCACAGTTGTGATAAAGCTTTATTAGAAGCATTTTAACACTTGTATTTGTTATTACATTTGATTGTAAGAAAACCTTAAGAAGATCCAGTTAGGATCAGTAGTTCTTGAGAAGACTTTGAACAGTTGTTCTTAGTGCTTACTATTGTAATCAGTTGATTAAATAGTGGATTAAGTCCTTGATTGAGAAAGGCAAATCACTCTAGTAAGGGTGGACTAGAGTAGTTGAGTTCAACGAACTAGGATAAAAATAACTGAGATTTTACTTCTAAGTTTTTATCTTCATACTTATTCAACCCCCCTCTAAGTATTTTCTCACCTTCAGTTATCCCTAAGGGTGTTATTCCTCTAGGTGGAGGTAATCAAGCTAGAATTCATATGACAGGTGCAGCGGGCGCTGTACATAGAAATGATGGTCCTCAGTGGGAGGAGGAAGAACAAGATGATATTTTCTCCATGGGAGATCTGGGAGCAGGTTTGCAATCTGACACCGACAAAAGGTTCAAATTGATAGAGGAGAAGATGAGGAACTTGGAGAATCAGAATTCTCTTGGTCTGGATATGTCTAACTTGGGGCTGATCCCAGGTCTAAAGATTCCACTGAAGTTCAAGGTACCTGACTTTGACAAGTACAAGGGGATGACCTGTCCCAGGGTACACCTCAGGTCATACTATAGAAAAATGTCTGCATATTCTAATGAAGAGAAGTTGCTGATGTACTTCTTTCAAGACAGTCTGACCGGACCATCTTTGGAGTGGTACATGGGTTTAGAGCCAACCAATATTAGAAGTTAGAGAGACCTTGTGGAGGCTTTCGTCTGAAATTATCAATACAATAGTGATTTGGCACCCAACCGTGTACAGTTGCAAAATTTGTCGCAGGGAAGTAATGAGGGATTTAAAGAATACGCACAGAGGTGGCGTGAGTCGGTTCCAAGGGTTCAACCTCCCATGGTGGAGAGAGAACTCATTGATATGTTTGTAGCCACATTGCCTGGGTGTACTATGAAAAGTTGATAGGGAATATGTCTGGTAGCTTCTCAGATTTAATTATCACTGGTGAACGAGTTGAGAATGGTATTAAGCTGGGAAAAATACAAGCGGGAGAGGGATCCTCATCTGGGGGAGGAAGAAATAACTTTGGTAACAAGAAGAGGGAAGGAGAAACAAACGCGATTTCAGAATACAGAAATAAGAACAGTAATAGAAATAGAAATCAGCAATATCATCAACAACAACCTTAAGTTGCAAGTATTGTTATTCCAACTGTACAACCTCAACAACAACAACAACAACGTCCATAACAACAACAGCAGAATTACGCACCACGACAATTTCAAGACCATGGGAGAATAATGAATAGACAGTTTGACACGCCTCCTATGCCGTATTCATAACTTTTACAACATTTGTTGCAGCTTCAGTTGGTTCAGAAGAGGACATTGGCACCTTTGACTAGCGTGCCACCCCCGAGGTATGACGCAAACGCCAGATACGACTTCCACTCAGGCGCCCCTGGTCATCATATAGACAACTATACGGCTTTCAAACATAAGGTGCATAACCTTATTGATAGCAAAGCAATCAATTTTACTAATGACGCGCCTAATTTTGTTCAAAACCCTATGCCCAACTAGGGAGCGGCTGGTGTCAATGTTATTGTTGAAGAAGAGAATCTGAATTTAGTGACTGACGTTGAAAAGTTGAAAACTTATTTGAGTTTTGTCAAGAGTAGGCTATTGAGGGGCGGAGTTTTTCCGGGTTGTGGAGAAGATTGTGAAGGTTGTTTGGCTCATCCCAAGGGATGTGAAGACTTGAAGGATCATGTGCAGAGTTTAATGAATGAAGGCGTGCTACAATTTGATAGCACTATTGAAAGAAAAGATGAGAAAGTGATTGGTCAGAAGCGGGATGAGATTGCCATAATCTCAATTCCTTTTAGAACAATTAACATATCTGCGCCGCCAAGGCCAGCAACTGTTATAATCACCAAGGCAGGACCGGTGCCTTATGAAATTACTAAAGCAATCCCGTGGAACTATGGGGCTGAGGTCTTTTGTAATGGCCAAAAACAAGAATTGAGGGGGACGTTGTTCGATAGTTCATCCATTGATAATTTGGTTGGAACCAATGGGATGACAAGAAGTGGGAAGGTGTTTTCACCTCCAAAAGCTAATATTGAAAGGTCAAACAAAGGGAAAGGGAACGTTGTTGTAGAGGAAAGTTCTCAACGAGGTGAGAAGGATGCTCTCTTGAAAGACGTTGAGGAGTTCATACGTTTGATTAGAAAGAGCGATTACAAAATTGTTGATCACCTACAACAAACTCCATCCAAAATATCCATTCTATCTCTACTACTGTACTCTGAGGCACACCGGAATGCCCTTTTGAGGATTCTGAACACAACATATGTGCCACAAAAGATTTCAGTAAACCAGCTCGAGGGAGTTGTGGCCCATTTAAATGCTGGAAATGGGTTGAGATTTACGAATTTGGACCTGACACCTAAAGGAAGAAATCACAATCACGCCTTGCTCATTTCTATTGAGTGTAGAAGAGTTGTATTATCACATGTTATGGTGGATACTGGGTCTTCACTCAACGTGCTTCCCAAAAAGGCTTTGATGAAGCTTGACACCCAAGGTGTGATGTGCACTCCTAGTGATCTAAATGTGCAAGCATTAGATGGGACGAGGAGGTCTATTTTTGGTGAAGTTACTCTTCCTATACAAGTTGGTCCAGAGATTTTCGATGCTGTCTTTTATATAATGGATATCTAACCTGCATACAGTTGCTTGTTAGGTTGACCTTAGATTCACTCTACAGGGGCAGTGGTGTCGACCTAACATCAAAATTTAAAGTACATGGTTAGAGGTAATATTGTCACTGTCTGTGGTGAGGAGGACATAATGATCGGTCATTTATCTTCGTTTAAGTGTGTTGAAGTTGATGGGAAAATACATGAGACCCTATGCCAAGCATTTGAAACTGTCCAAGTCAGAGAAGGCACCAGTTTTAGACAGAACTCATAAGGTTTCTATGACTTCTTTCAAGGAAGCGTGTGCGGTGGTGGAGTCAGGTTCATCTCAAGGACGGGGGCAGGTGTTGAGTATCCCCAATAAGCAAGATAAGTTTGGATTGGGGTACAGTCTGTCGTCTTCTTCCTCCCAAAACGCTCCATGTTACAGAGGACTAGTTCAGTTTACAAGTGGTGGAGTGATCTTCGACCGAATCAACGTTGTGTCCGAGGATGAGGGTGATAGTGATTGTGATATGGACGCATGGATCCATCCATGTATTCTCGACCAAAGTCTGGGCAACTGGACTATTGAAGAAGTTGTCCAAGTGACCCTGTGAAGAGTAATTATCTTGTTTTCTGATTATGTGTAGCCCTATGTTCTACCTGGAGCATAATGGTCTTTGTCTGTAGGGCCTTATCTTGTTTATGTTTTGAACAATTACTTTTATCATTAATCAAAATGTGTTTTTTGCATTCAAATATTGTGATCCTTGTTTTTCTTGTTTTATTTTTAATAATAAAATGGCAATGTGGTTTGTGCTTGTTTGCATATCATTTTAAGCATGAAATCATCATCATGCAAGTTTCACATTCCAGATGCCACCGCTCTAGATTCGTCTATGACTCGGTATGACTTTGACAATCCAATTTTTCAAGCTGAAGAAGAGATTGAGGAGGACGAAGACCTGCCTGAAGAGCTCGCCAGATTGCTGAGACAAGAAGAGAAGGTTATTCTGCCTCATCAAGAAGAGATTGAATTTGTCAACCTGGGTACAGAGGAAGACAAGTAGGAGGTCAGAATTGGGGCTGCCTTAGAACATGATGTCAAGAGAATACTGGTAGATATGCTTCGAGAGTATAGAGACGTCTTTGCTTGGTCATATGAGGATATGCCCGGACTTGATACAAATATTGTGATTCATCGCTTGCCTCTTCGAGAAGAGTGTCCACCTGTGAAACAGAAAATAAGAAGAACTAGAAAGGACATGGCAGTTAAGATCAAAGAAGAGGTCCAGAAGCAGTTGGACGCCGGATTTCTTACCGTGACGAATTACCCTCAGTGGGTCGCCAACATTGTGCCTGTACCGAAAAAAAATGGTAAGGTCAGGATGTGTGTAGATTACCGTGATCTAAACAGAGTGAGCCTGAAAGAAGATTTCCCGCTCCCCCATATTGATGTGCTAGTTGATAATACGACTCAATATTCAGTGTTTTCCTTCATGGACGGTTTCTCCAAATATAACCAGATCAAGATGGCCCCAAAGGACATGGAGAAAACGACCTTTATCACGTCGTGGGGGACTTTTTGCTATAAGGTAATGCCTTTTGGATTGAAGAGTGCAGGGGCAACCTATCAGCGGGAAATGGTGACTTTCTTTCATGATATGATTCATCATGAAATCGAGGTTTATGTTGATGACATGATCGCGAAGTCACAAACAGAGGAAGGACAATTGGTGAATTTGTTGAAGTTGTTTGAGAGGTTAAGGAAATTTAGACTAAATTGAATCCGAACAAGTGTACTTTTGGTGTATGGTCGGGAAAGCTATTGGGGTTCATAGTCAGTGAAAAAGGAATCAAGGTCGATCCTGCAAAAATAAAAGCTAACAGGAAATGCCAGCACCAAAAACAGAGAAAGAGGAATGTCGTTTTCTAGGTAGATTGAACTACATCGCAAGGTTCATATCTCACCTCACAGCCACCTATGAACCGTTATTCAAGCTGCTAAAGAAAGATCAGGTGGTGGTCTGGAATGATAATTGCCATAGGGCATTTGAAAAGATAAAAGATTACTTGCAGGAGCCTCCGATATTGATGCCCCCAGTGGCAGGATGACCATTGATAATGTACTTGACGGTTCTTGAGAACTTCATGGGTTGTGTTCTCGGTCAACACGATGAGATAGGAAGAAAATAACATGCCATCTATTATTTGAGTAAGAAGTTCACAGATTGTGAATCCAGATACTCAATGATGGAAAAGACGTGTTGTGCACTTGCTTGGGCCGCCAAACTCCAGAGGCAGTACATGTTGAATCACACAACCATGCTGATTTCGAAGGTGGATCCGATTAAGTATGTGTTTAAGAAACAAGCACTTTCAGGAAGGATTGCTAGATGGAAGATGATTTTGACAGAATACGATATTCAATACGTCTCCCAAAAGGCCTTTAAGCAGAGTGTTCTGTCAGAATATCTCGCAGAGCAACCAATTGATGATTATCAGCTGATGAAGTTTGATTTTCCTTATGAGGATATCATGTTCTTGAAGATGAAAGATTGTGATGAGTCGTTACCTGATGAAGGTCCTAAGATGGGCTCGCAATGGAAGATGATCTTTGACGGTGCTGTTAACTCCTACGGCAATGGAATTGGGGCAATCATTACCACTCCCCATGGTTCACACATACCATTTACCGCCAGGTTAACTTTCCCCTACAACAATAATGAAGCTGAGTATGAAGCATGTATCATGGGAATTGAAGAAGAGATTGATTTAAGAACCAAGAACCTTGATATTTATGGTGATTCAACTTTGGTGGTCAATCAGATCAAAGGAGAATGGGAGACTCACCAGCCTAATTTGATTCCCTACATGAACTATGCAAGGAGGTTGTTACCTTTCTTCAACAGGGTAGAGTTTCATCATGTGCCAAGAGCCGAGAATCAGATGGCAGATGCCTTGGCTACATTATCCTCGATGTATAAGGTGAATTATTGGAACGACACTACGAGAATTGTCATCTCTAGCCTTGATAGGCCAACATTCGTATTTGCAATAGAGGAAACTTCAGATGGGAAGCCGTGGTATCATGATATCAGAAACTTTCTCAAGAATCAGGAATATCTGCCTGGGGCATTGAGCCGGGATAAGAAAACCTTGAGAAGATTGTCTGGAAACTTCTATCTGAACAAAAATGATGTACACTACCAAAGAAAGTTCGATTTAGTGTTGTTGAGATGCGTGGACGAAAAAGAAGCCGGTTTTCTTATGGAAGAAGTCCACGAGGGTGCTTTTGGTACGCATGCAGGCGGACATGCAATGTCCCGAAAACTGTTGAGGGCAGGCTACTATTAGATGACCATGGAGTCTGATTCCTTCAAATACTCCAAGAAATGCCACAAATGCCAGATTTATGCTGCTAAGATGCATGTACCGCCAAGTCCTATGAATGTCATGGTGTCTCCCTGGCCCTTTTCTATGTGGGGCATTGATATGATCGGTAAGATCGAGCCAACCGCATCCAACAGACACCGCTTCATCTTAGTGTCAATTGATTATTTCACTAAGTGGGTTGAAGCAGCTTCTTTCGCCAACGTCACCAGATAGGTCGTGGCCCGATTCATTAAGAAGGACATCATCTGTCATTACGGAGTGCCCAAATGAATCAATATTGATAATAGTTCGAATTTGAATAACAAGATGATGAAGGAACTGTGCCAAAGTTTCAAGATTGAACACCACAACTCTTCTCCTTATCGCCCGAAGATGAATGGCGCTGTTGAGGCGGCCAACAAGAATATCAAGAAGATTGTGCAGAAGATGGTTGTGACCTATAAAGATTGGCACGAGATGTTGCCCTTTGCATTACACGGAAATCGTACTTCGGTACGCACTTCAATTGGGGCAACTCCTTTCTCGCTAGTGTATGGTATGGAAGTTGTCCTACCATTGGAAGTCGAGATTCCTTCTTTGAGAGTTTTGGTTGATGTCAAACTTGATGAGCCGGAATGGGTAAAGACCATATTGAATCAAATCAGCTTGATGGATGAGAAAATATTGGCATCCATTGTATATGGTCATTTGTATCAAAGCGGGATGAAGAAAGCTTTTGATCAGAAGGTGCGACCTCGAAGCTTTCAGGCAGGTGACTTAGTGTTGAAGCGGATTCTCCCTCCACAGACAGATCACAGGGGCAAGTGGACCCCCAACTACAAAGGACCATATGTCGTAAGGAAAGTTTTCTCCAGATGAGCCTTATTACTTTCAACTATGGATGGCGAAGATTTCACGTTCCCTGTGAATGCAGACACGGTTAAAAAATACTTAGCTTAACATAGACCCGCTGGAAAGAAAAAGAAAATCCAGGCAAAAAATGGAGCATCCCGGTGAACTATGAAAAGAATGGGTTCGAGAAAAAGTTAGGGATAAAAAGATAAAATGTAAACCCGCAAAGTTGAAAGCCCGAAAAGGCGACTTTGGCAAAAATGGGTATCCCGGTGAATCGAAAACCCGAAAGGGCGATTCCGGCAAAAGTTAGGGATTTTAAAAGCAAACAATTGCGGTCTGCGTCTGATCCTATGAACACAGTGGATTTTGGGAGGACCCGAGGGTTAGTCAATCAGTCAGTCTCTCTAGAAGACGAAGCATTGAAGAAGCATCGAAGTCATGTGGGTCATAGTCGAATTGACACATGGTGGTTGTTTGTACCACATTGCCGACATTTTGTATATTTTTTGCATTTCTGTACTTTTTGGGCAACTTTCTCTTTTCAGGAGTTGCATCTGTTGAAAATTTGCCTATTTACATGCCATTTATCAATGAAGTATACTATTCAGAAAGCTTTTGTTCTTGTTTTAGATCTTACTATTTTGTTTGCAAAAGACGCCTGATATTTTTGATAAAACTTTGCATACATAAACTTGTGGGCTCTGCTAATCATGATTAAGACATTGATTTGCTTAAACGATGTCATGGACAATAACTGAGATAGGTCTTCTTGTATACAGGATACTTTGTTTGTATTTGTTGCAGGGCTTTTGTTCTTGAGGCTATTCCAGAGGTGCATCCCTAGTAAGGTCACCATGCCTCTGCACCCATAAGGGGAAGATGTGCAGTTTGAGACTAATGCTTCCCCAACAAGTTGGGATTACATGTGATCAAGGTTATCCTCAGCAGGTAAAGATTGATATCCCCGGGAGAGTAGAGCTTTCCGCAGCAGGTGGAGCGTGTACACCTATTCTCAGCAGTTCAAATGCATATATCTTACCCCCTAGCAGGTTGACATCAAGTTTATTCCCAGAGGGTCGAAACTGAGGTTCCCCAGTAGTAGTGTGCACCTATCCCTTGACAGGTAGGTTTGGGATTATTCTCCAGCAGTGGAGCGAGTTTAGAGTTTTGTTTCCCCATAGAGTCTAAATCTTTTGACTCTTTTCCCCTCAGAGTCTAGGTCATTGACTCATTACCCAAGTGAAGTTGGATATATTTGAGTTTATTCTTCCCCAAGCAGAGGTCGATGTTGATTCCCTCATTTCCTAATCCCCAGTGAAGTCGGCGGAGTAGTTTTCTTCCCCGCAAAGTGGGATTGACTCAGACAATGTTATTCTTCATCCTCAGCAAAGAGAGTTTGGGATAATTTCCCAGTAAATCTTATTCATTATCTCTAGTAGATAGCGGATTCAGTATTCAGTAGAGAGAAATCTCCGGCAGAATGGAGCTATTCCTCAGCAAGTTACTTTGTATCCTAGAAGAGTTTTGTCATTCTAACAGGTCATCCAAGGCTGCTTTCCTTAGAAGAGTTGATTTGATCCCCAGCGGATTGGATTTTGTTCTCAGCAGAGCAGTTTTACCCAGGAAAGTTCATTTCCAGGAAGCCATCCAACATTTTGATTTCCCTAACATAAGTCCAATTGTACTTGGCACCCGGTCATTCCCAGCGGAGTTTGTTTCGTATCTTCAGGATTTATTTTGCTGGAGTGGTTCCTTTGCATTTGCATTGTGCATAGCATCCTCCCAAATGCGTAGCATTTCCATTTCGTATGGAGCATTACGCCATTTTCAAACATACGCATTCAGAGCATCAGCCAGGTTGTTACCTCTTGTTTTCAGATGTATCTTCGGCTGACACTGGTTTATTTCTTTAGCCTGTGTGGTATCCAGACCCCGACTATTATCAGTTCTTTTCTTTAGCCCGTGTGGTATCTAGACCTCGGCTATTACTGGTTTATTTCTTTAGCCCGTGCAGTATCCAGACCCCGACTATCACCGGTTTATTTCTTTAGCCCGTGTAGTATCCAGACCCTGGCTAACACCAGTTTATTTCTTTAGCTCGTGTGGTATCCAGACCCCGGCTAACACCGAATTATTTCTTTAACCCGTGTGGTATCCATACCCCAACTATTACTGGTTCTTTTCTTTAGCCCGTGCGGTATCAAGACCCCGACTATTACCGATTCTTTTCTCTAGCCCGTGCGATATCCAGACCCCGGCAAACTGTGATGATGTTGACGAATGCGTTCATCTTATCTTCATCACTCCCCAACAAAGTTCATTCAGTTTCTTTTTACGGTTGGCAAATTTCCGAGTTCTTTGGTATTCAAGTGTCTTTTACCTTGAATGTTTGAAAGTCATTCGCTTTTCATCCGTTCAGGTCCAAGTCGTTTGAATAGGGGCAGCTGTTGTACCCCAAAATTTGACCAAGTTTTTTTTCTTGTACTTGGCTTATGTTTCATTTCATTTTAGCATTTGCATTTGCATAGCATTGTTTTTAGCAGGGGATCAAGAGGTGTGTTATTCCATTCAAGAGGAGAGTCTCTTTGGTTTCAAGCTCAAGAAAGGGTATTTGTGCAAACCATCAAGATTTCATTGCCATCAGGGTTGGGTTTCAAAGCTCCCTGAGAGGAGAGGTTTGTGAAGGGGTGTCATCTCCTATCTTGAGGATCATCAGGGGATCATCAGAGGGTCATGAGGTCTTGTTCTTGGTTAAACATGCTTTATGAACTCACTGAGTACCTTAGGGGTCATTGTGGAGCTTATGTAGTCATTCAATGCATTTGCAAAAGCCACAGTCAAAGGACATGGAACTAGGGTTTTATCTGGTCAATCCAAAGTCAATTGTAGACTTAACAAGGTTCATAACTTGTTTCTAAGTCACATAAGTCATGGGAAGTAATCTTAAAGCATCTAGGGTGTCATGATAAGATCAAATCAAGAGGATTCAAGAGTGCAAAAAGTTACTAATTTAGGGTTTCAGATGATTTCAGTGTAAAATCCCCTTCTTTAGTGCCTAACTTCAACGACATTTTTCCCTATGATGCAAGCTCAATCTCATTTTCATGAAAACATGAGACTTATTGGGCATGTTCCAAGATTTCTTTTGAGTTCAAGAACTCATCCATTGAGTTTGTACATCTCAAGTTATGATGCCAACAATTTAGGGTCCTCAGATGAAGAGAACTTTGGTCAACTTAAAGTCAACTCACTTCCAAGGCATCTTGTGGCCTAGAATCAAGTTTCTCCTCAACTTCAAGCAAACATGAAAGTTTTTCCTTATGATATTATCTTTCTAAAAAGTCCTAGAAATCCTTTTTATCATTTGTACCTCTCAAGTTATGGATCTCACAAGGCAAGGGTATCTTTGGAAAAGTTCATTATAGGTCATCTTTTTCAATGACCATTTTCATGAATTTATAGACCTCAAATGCAATTCCAACCAACATGAAACTTGTGCCTAATTGTCTTAACTCCACATTTAAATTAAAACCCATGAGGATTGTTGGATTATATGGTCATGTGAATAATTTTAAGATGGAAAAGTAGACTTTTGGTCATGGTTTGTCCTTCTTCATTTACAAGTCATGTTTTGCTTCATTTTTTAACCTCTTCACTTCATTACATGACCATAAAGATAATTGACTCATTTGTGCCAACATGAAAGGAGATTATAGGGCACTTTTTTTCAAATTCATGCCTAAAAAGTCATGCACCAAAACTTTATACAAACTCATTGTACATGACTAAAAATGATCCATTTCCTTTCCACACGCTACACAATATCATTTGCTGACCCAAAGTGGCATGAATATGGCCAATGCGTGAGTGTGCATGAAAAGTAACTTTGAAAGGCAAGTTTTAAAATGACATGATTCTACCATCATGGGCCTGCATGGCAATCAGAAACCCATCATATAAGAGCGGAGGATTTGCCCTAATTACTCAGAAGAGAAGGTTGCTGCGTGAGAGAGCTCATACATTTCAAAAATTCTCCAAAATTTTCCATCTTTGAGTCAAGCAATTCCTGGTTGTTTCCTCAAAATTGTTGCTCATTCCTTCTTCACCAGACTTTGAGGAGTAAATTGGAAGAAACAGATTGAAGCTTGAAAGGTTTGGAAGAGCCAACGGAGCTACTCCATTCAGTAAGTTTCTTCACTTGATTTCTCTCATTCTAGGCATGTTTTAGGGTCATTTTGGGTTTCATCTGAAGCCCTACCTATGGTAGGCAATGTTTGAGCTATCTTTGTGTTTGCATATTGAAGTTTCAGAACGTGCTATCAAATTTTCATGCCTTTGTTTATCCTTACTCATGAACATTTTTAAGTTTTGGTGGGTGGATTCGGGATCCTTGTAAGCTCAGCTATCGCTTGGTACCAGAATCCACCATTTTTTATGGAGGTTTAAGACCTGGTGTCCGGCGAGGTGGCCGGAGAAGACGACCGAAGCCCTAGCTCTGGCGTCTGGTCTGTTTTCTGGTGAGGCTGACTCACTTTCCATTTGACTTTTTGACTTGCTTGTGTGTTTCATTCCAATTGGTTTGACCAGGTGCCACACATGCGTTGAAATCCAACTCGGATTAATAAAACGTTGCATTTCATTTTATGAACTGAGATGATTTGAATTTGGCCTCCATTAATAATCACAACCCCCAACTTTCATAGCCCAAATGTGTTTTGTAAGTGATTCAGTTCATTGGCCTATTGCTGATGCACCCCCTAGTTTGTTTATTTATTTTGATTTCTGTTTTCATTTTATCTTTTTAAAAAATACTTCCAATCATCCAAAAATTCCCAAATATTATTTTCTTGTATTTTAAAGTGTTATTTAATTTTCTAAAATTTTGTTTCTGATTTTATTTTATTTTAAAATTGCAATTAAATTACTTTTATGGTGTTTATTTTGTATGATCATGACCATTTGGACCTCAATTCCCTATCTCCTATGACCATGGTTTCTCCCTCACCTAGATAAGGGATTGAGGCATTCTTGAGGATGATTTTGAGTGGCCATTGATCCTTTTCAATTTGACTTTGAGTTGACTTTTGTTGTCCCTCGATTTATGCTCGATAAGGTGGAGCACCATCAATTCTTGAATTATTTGGTGATGCCTTGAGATGAATTTGACCTTGAGACTTTGGATTGTATTGGTCACTTGACCTAGCTTGGTTGTTATTTTTATTTGAGATTATTTGAATATTTTTCCTATTTTTGATAAACATGGAAGTCAAGTCATCTTAGGAAGTGCTCATACAACTAGTTTGACCTGGTTCTTTGATTTTAGGTCATACACTTGTGTAACTTGTTTTATAAGTTACTTAGAAGTTATGTATTTCCACTTCGTTTTTATGACAGCAATCCCTCATATAGCATACATACTTGAGTTTCGATGATAACAAAACGCGATGATGGATCAATCTGATTTCTCGACTCTACCTCTACAAAAAATGCATTATTTCACCTCTCATATCCTTCTTATATTAATCTAACTTGTCATATTAAATTCAATATATATGGGAGACCAGTGATTATGACTAGATGCATAAAAACCACAAAAATATGTATTTTTGCATATTTGCAGGGTTTGAGTCGACCACAGGTCGACGCATGGTCGGCGCATGGATCAGTGTAAAAACCCACGCGTTGGCGCACGCCGACCTATGGTCGACGCATACTGTAAAGACATTTCAATTTGCAGGCTATGCATCAATGCATAGTCCTGCTATGGACGACCGTTCGCTCGTTTATGCGTTTGCTGAAGACTTTCCACTTTGGGTGAAAAACTCTTATGTTTGTTGGCTTTTCGGTTACTATATATAGATGTTTTATGTTCATTTCTCAACAACAATTGAAATTTTGAGTCAATTTTACAAGAACAAGAAAAGTGAAGTAGGTTCCATCAAATCTCTTCATCTTCATCCTCAACAGTTCATAACACAACAATTACACACAACAATTCTTGGTGTGCTTTGTGTTTTGTTCAAGGTGATAAGGTCCGAAGCCGTCGATTGGGAATCCGGTTCGGGTTGAGTTTGTTGCAGGTTTTTCTTGAATAAAATCTTGAAGGTTTTCTCCTCCAAGATTTGGAGAATTTAGGGGTTTTTGGTACGGATCGTCTCTACCAACTTTCAGCTGAGCGAAGGTGATTGAGAAGCGAAAGGTTTCGTCAATCTAGTAGCGGGAATCAGTGAAGTGTGCAAGAGAGTTACGGGTTCGATTTGTGTGTGTTTGAGATCATCCGGGCTGAGGGTTTGAATAACGGAAGGTTATTCAACAAAGGCGCTGCAATCAGAGGTCTACTCACAACGATCAAAGAACTTGATTCGACTCGAATCAAGGAACAAGGAGAGAAAGCATCATCAACATCAAGAGAGCTTGTTTGTATATTTTGCTTATTTATCCTTGTATAAACATTTCAACTCTACAGGTGATATCTATTATATTGAGCTCAATTCTATAATTATAATTGAGGGCAGACGTACCCCAAAGCAAGGAGGGCGGGGGAACTGTCTCAACAAATATTTGTCTCCTATATTTTTTCTGCACTTTCATTTTTGCTTTAAAATTGAGTAATTTTAGTATAAGCAATTTTATCAAAATTAGTATTGGATTGAGTAAGTGCTTATAACTATTTTGAACTCTAGTACAATAGTATATTGTACAAGGAATCTAGAGTTACTTACTCAAGTCAAAACTCAATTGGAGTGCCTCGCACACCAAGTGTTTGATAAATTGTCTACACCAAAATTCACTTGTGTTGTTTACATATTTTTGGGCATTGTGTAGCATTGGAACTATCCCTACTAATTAGTGGTATAATCAATTGATTGTGTGACTAGTGTGTTGAATCTATTTTCTCGTTATCATTTCCATAAGGCTAGACGCATATTCGACTGATTTTTTAATTGGGATCTATTCAACCCCTCATTCTAGATCTATACCATCGTCTAACAAGTGGTATCAGGAGCACCGGTTCACTCAGTGATTCAAATATAACTTTGATAGAAGATGGCAAACGAACCTAAAGGGGCTTATAATAGAGCTCTCGTTTTTAATGGAGAAAACTATAGTTATTGGAAGAACTGTATGCGGGTGCACATAAATTCCATAGATAGAAAAGTGTGGAATGTTATTCTCAATGGTCCAATCGAAATAACTATGACCAATACGAATAATGAGATTGTGCCTAAGCCCGAAGCAAAATGGACTGATGATGATGAAAATAAATATAACTATGATTGGAAATCCAAGAATATTTTGATCTCCTCATTAGGAGTTGATGAATATTATCGGGTTTCTCATTGTCTTACGGCAAAAGCTATGTGGAACTCATTGCAAGTCGCTCATGAGGGGATTAATGATGTTAAGCTAGCCAGAATCAACACACTAACATAAGAGTTTGATCTCTTTTACATGGAGCAAGGGGAAACCATTGCAGACATGCAAAAGAGATTCACTCATCTCATCAATATATTGCATTCACTAGGTAGGCCAGTGGCCAATGATGTTGCTACTAACAAAATTTTGAGATGTCTTAACAGGGAATGGTAGCCGAAGGTAACTGCCATCAAGGAAGCTAACAACCTCACAGTTTCGGATTTGACAACATTGTTTGGAAATCTGCAAGAGCACGAACAAGTGCTCCTAAGCCTAGAGCAACATGAAAAGAAAGAAAAGAAGGACAAAACAAAGACAGTTGAAAAGAAATCTATTGCTCTCAAAACTTCCTCCTCAAATTCTAAATATAAGGAGCATAGTGATTATTCATCGAGTGACGATGAAGAAGATAACAAGAGTGAGGATATGGGGTTGTTCGTAAAGCGTTACGACCGCTACGTGAGAAAGAATGACATCCAACACTCCGAGAAGAACCTTGTCAACTTCCAAAAACAATCTAGGTACTCTAGAAATGATGACACCAATGGGAATAAAACTAGAGGATCATGTTATACCTGCGGGAAGACCGGACACTATAAACTGGATTGTCCTTTAAACAAAAAGGGCCAGAAAAAAGAATCAAGTAAACCACATAAGAAGCAATCAAAGCCAAAGAGAGCATATATAGCTTGGGAAAGCAATAGTGACTCCTCCGAGGATGAAAGCTCAAGTGATGAAGAAGAATCCATGAATGTGTGCCTTTCTGCTCACCAAAAGAACAAGAAAAAACAGGTACGACATGCTAAATATGATAACTCTTTGAACATGTCTCATTTCGAATTACAAGCTGCATTTAATACTTTGCATTGTGAAGTTAAAGAAGCCTTTAAAAGGCTTGCCTCGAATATACAAATTTTTGTTCACTTAGAACAAAAGATTCATGAGTCCGAAAGAAAACTCGAGGCACTTAAAGCTTCCATAGTGGAAAGTACTAAATCAGGTTGCGAGGACCTTAGAAGTAGAATAATTAACTATGGGTGTGACACGTGTTACGTTTGGCAAAATGAAGTTAGAAACCTAAAGGCCAAACTTAACAAGGCCCTTGAGCCCAAAATTACTTTTGCTATCGATAAATCTAATTTTAGAAAAAGTAAGGTGAATCCATATAAAAAATAAAAATATGTTATAAGGGATCAAGATAGCAAAGGCAATTCAAAAGTTAATTTTTCTTGTCTATATTGTTGCAAGAAAGGTCATTCCATTGCTAAGTGCCGTTTTAGGAGATTTCTAGTTCCTAAAGGCGTTTATTAATGGTTGCCCAAATGCGACTATTTTGTTACTCATAACTTATGACCCAATAAGCCTTTGGGTACCTCATCTTGTTGAATGTTTTTCATAGGTACAATGTGTCGATACCACCGAGAGAAGATGGGTTCTCGATAGTCGATGCTCAAGACAAAAGTCAGGAGACATATCCCTCTTCATCGACTTCGTGGCAAAGAAGAAAGGATATGTAACCTATGGTGACAATAATCGCGGTGCAATACTTGGTAAAGGTGGCGTAGGTAACCTTTCTTCCACTACTATTTCCGATGTGTTGCTTGTCGAAGGTCTTAAACATAATCTACTTAGCATTATCCAATTATGCGACAAAGGATATGATGTATCATTTTCAAAAGATTGTTGCAAAATTATGCATAATGATGACAAGAAGAGTATGTTTAATGGCCTAAGAGTGAACAATGTCTATATGCAAGACTTGAATGAAGTATCGTTAACAAGTGACAAATGTCTCATGATAATGAGTGAAGACTCATGGTTATGACATAGGCGTTTAGCACATGCTAACTTTGAATTGCTAAATAAAGTAGTCTCAAAAGATCTAGTCATAGGTCTCCCCTAAATTAAGTTTACCAAGGATCACCTTTGTGATGCTTGCCAAATGGGAAAGCAAACGAGAATCTCTTTTAAATCCAAAAATATTGTTTCAACTACGAGACCTCTCGAGCTTCTCCATATGGACTTATTTGGGCCATCTAGAATTAAAATCCTAGGTGTACACTATTACGATTTTATAATAGTGGATGACTTCGCTAGATTTTGTTGGACTATCTTTTTGGCTAGCAAGAGCGATACGTTCGCCGCCTTTGAGAGATTTGCCAAGCTTTCCCAAAATAAATTTAGCACAAACATTATCTCAATTAAAAGTGACCATGGAGGTGAGTTTGAAAACCATTTATTTGAAGAATATTGTGGTAATCATGGAATTGATCACAACTTCTCTGCTCCACGCACTCCTCAACAAAATGGGGTTGTGGAGCGCAAAATTTTAGAAGAATTAGGAAGAACAATGATCAATGAAAGTGGATTACCGAAATATTTTTGGGCCGACGCCATAAGTACGGCTTGTTATGTTTTGAATAGGGTGCTCATCCGCCCCATTCTAAACAAAACACCGTATGAGCTTTTAAAAGGGCGCAAGCCAAATGTGTCTCACTTGCATGTTTTCGGTTCCAAATGCTTTGTTTTGAATAATGGAAAGGAAAACTTGGGTAAATTTGATTCTAAGGATGACGAAGGTATCTTCCTTGGATACTCTCAGTCAAGTAAAGCTTATATAATTTACAATAAGAGATTACTTACTGTTGAAGAATCGATACACGTAATATTTCATGAATCTTATCCGAGAAATGTCGGAAAAGGTAGTGTTGTTCATGGTGAAGGTACATCTACGGAAGACATACTCAAAGGTGCTGAGCCGGGAATTATTCAGCACGACCATGCCAAAGTTGAGGAGGAGAAAGATGTCCGCCATGAGGAAACCGAGGAAGTTCATCCGCCCTCAAAAGATGATCTCCCTCCAGCTTGGAAGTCTTCCAAAGACCATCCAATTGACAACATTCTCAGATATATATCAAAGGTTGTTACAACCTGTTCTCAGATAAGTAATTTCTGTTATCACTTCGCTTTAGTTTCATAAATTGAACCTAAAAACCCTACAGACGCCTTACTCGATGAACACTGGTTTTTGTCAATGCAAGAGGCACTTAATCAGTTCACTAGAAATGAGGTTTGGGACCTTATACCGCCTCCACGAGGTCATCGAGTAATCGACACCCGATGGATGTTTAGGAACAAGTTGGACGAAAACGGGGTAATAACCCGAAACAAGGCGCATTTAGTCGCCCAAGGGTATAACCAAAAGGAAGGCATCGACTATGAGGAGGCTTATGCGTCTATTTCTCGACTCGAGGCTATACCCCTTTTGCTTACCTTCGCTTGTATGAAAAACTTTAAGCTATTTCAAATGGATGTTAAGAGTGCATTCCTTAACGGTTACATTAATGAAGAAGTTTATGTTGCACAACCTCCGAGTTTTGAGTCTCACGAATATCTCGATCATGTTTACAAACTAAAAAGAGCCTTGTATGGACTCAAGCAAGCTCCTAGGGCTTGGTATGAGTGCCTAAGCAAGTTCCTACTTGTTCAAGGATATTCGAGAGGCCAAGTGGACACAACTCTCTTTATTAAGCATCAAGGAAAACACTTGATATTGGTAGAAATTTATGTTGATGATATTATATTTGGGTCAACTAACATGAATCCTGTGAGAGAGTTTTCTAACCTTATGCAGGGAGAACTCGAGATGAGTATGATGGGGGAGCTCACATACTTTCTCAAATTGCAAATTAAACAGCTTGAGGGTGGAACGTTCATGAGTCAAACTAAGTATTGTTTAGAACTTCTCAAGAGATTTGACATGGAAAACTCCAAAGCCATAGACACGCCTATGCCTACATGCGCATACTTGAATAAACGTGAAAATGGTAAGGACGTAGAGGTAAAGAGATATCGAGGTATGATTGACTCACTTCTTTATCTTACCGCCTCTAGACCCGATATTATGTTTAGCGTGTGCATGTGTGCTCGATATCAATCGGCTCCTAAGGAATCCCATTTGAAAGTCGTTAAGCGCATACTTCGCTACCTATCTGGTACTCCGAAGTATGGGCTATTGTATTCCAAAGGAAATGATTGTTCGTTGGTAGGCTTCTCTGATTTTGATTTTTCCAGGTGCAAATCAGATAGGAAAAGTACTAGTGGTACTTGTCACCTATTTTCAAATTCTTTGGTCAATTGGCATAACAAGAAACACGTTTTTGTTGCCTTGTCAACCGCTGAAGTGGAATATGTTGTCGATGTAACACCATTATTCTACCCCACAGATAATACGGAAAATTAACACAGATTTCAGAGTAAAATATCAACTTTCATAAAAAGCCACAAAAGGGCGTAGATTCTCAAAATCATCAAAATAGGATCCATACTCCGTAACACACGGGTTTTCTCAAAATACATCAAAACATCATATACAGCGCAACTCAAACATAGCTCAATGTTTTCCTCATAAGGGAACATCAGTAAAATAACCCAATGATATACAATCAACACAAAGAACCCAACCCGATGTTATATATCAGAGTAAGACCCTCTACATTAACCATAAAGGCTAACGACTCTCAAACGTCACAATACTCCTCGACGACGTCCACGGCTAAACTTGCTCATCTGCATGTTACCCACGTGGAGGTAACATTCAAACAGGCAGGGTGAGTAAGACAATTCATAATAATCAATGTATAATAATTAATGCATAAACGGCATATTACTCATAGTTATATTCAAGAAATTGATATCCTTCAATTATGCCTCAAAGGGCACAACGTCATAATTATACACAAAGGCTCATAAATGCAAATGCAACATAGACTCAATGCATGCGGTACCAATCATCACAGCATGATGGACACTGGGCCATCAACCCTCCATAGATCCCCATCAATAGGATCGGAGCACATGAAATACTTCACATCCACACAGTGGGATTAAAGTCAAAGTAATCGAGGTCCTGAACCAAAGTCCGGATGCACATGAATGCATGATGCACACTTCACAATAATCCTCATAATAACAGCATATGGTGCATCATCATTCATCATATTCATCATCATTGCACGTCATATCTCATCATCATATTCATCATCATAAATCATGTCATCATAGCTCATTGTAACAATCATCATCATACATCATGTTATCATATCTCATCACAGTAATCATCATTATACAACATATCATCATATTTCATCACATTAATCATCGTACATCATATAACCATAATTCATCATATTATTCATCATACAACATATCGTCATAGTCCATCATATTAATTAATCTTACACATCATGTCATCATATAATCACGTATAAATCACATATTAGCTCATAGTCATATTATCCCATATTACCCCATATTAATTCATAGTACTACCCTCATATCATCTCATATTAATTTATCAAGTTATACTCACGGTAATCCTCACACTATCGCCTATCAATCACATAAACATCACGGTTCTACTCATGTTAATTCGTCATATCATCACATAGTATTCACATATTAGTCCCTAATATCATCTCACATTGCCTCATATTAATCCATCATAATTACACTCGCTGTAATTCTCAATACTATCACTTATTACTCACGCAACCTCACTGCCACACTCATAGTAACTCATGACAGGAATCCCATAATCAAACATCACGGCATCGCTGCACACGATCAACATTTGCAAACTCTGCTATGCTCACTGGCTTGCTCGCTAGGCGAGCCTGTAGCAAATGCTCGCTAGCTTGCTCGCTAGGCGAGTCCGTAGCGAATGTTCGCTAGCTTGCTCGCTAGGCGAACAAGGCTATAATAGCACAACCTGTTACGATCATACCTTCTCTCTACCCAAAATACTCATACGATTCATATACGCAATGCTCCTAAAACATCCCCAAAACATCTCTAAGGTCATACGGCGATAACGGCACAACATCTATAGTTTATTAGGCTAATCTAGCAACATTTGCACTGCCTAAAACACTATTCCCTGCAATTGCTCTGAGTACATCCGAGTTACTTCACATTTGAATATTTCTATTCCTACAGGGTCAAACATATCACAATCCAAGGTTTTGGCCACGAAGGACTAAGGTTTCCTTTCTTATGTTACACATCAAACAGTCCGATAAGGTTTCCTAAATTCATGTCGTTATTTAGGGATACATACCATCAATCATAACCTCAAAGTCTATTCATCAATTTCCCTAATTCATCTAAATCAACCCAACATATACTAAATCATAAACCCCACCATAAACACACCGAAAGGCATACATAGAAAATCATGAAATGCGATACTCCCCATACCTTAGTCGATTCGCAGCTTTCACGATTAATCTATGGGATCTTCTGCTTCCATCCTTTCCTTCAGAGCTCTGGCCACCAACTTTCACGTTAAACACAAAATGAAATCTAATTTCCTTTTAGAACTCAATTTTGTCTAACTTAGTCTTGGGCCTCACAAATTGGGCTTTTCCCATAACACCCTTACTAACTCTTCATAATGCTCAATTTAACCTTATTTCTCTTATATTCATTTTAATAATAATAATAATACTAATATTCTCATATAGTATACTATTAATTAAATAAATAGCCCAACATGCACATCTTCTCAATAATTCCCAAAACCACTGAAAACACCAAAAATATGAATATTCTCAATTAAATAAATTAATTAAAATATTCCGATTAAACTTGGGGTGTTACAGCCGCCGGCAGTTGTTGCACTCAAGTATTGTGGCTTAAGCAACAATTGTTGGATTTTAACCTCAAACTTGAACGTATTCCTATTTTCTGTGACAACACAAGTGCCATTAATCTGACCAAAAATCCAGTATTACATTCACGCACCAAACATATCGAAATTCGACACCATTTTCTTAGGGATCATGTAGAGAAAGGGGATGTTATTTTTGAACACGTTGATACTAAAAGTCAACTAGCGGACATTTTCACAAAGCCGCTAGCCACTGAACCTTTCTTTCATATCCGACGAGAACTTGGCATTCTCGATATTTCGGATCGTGTTTCATAATATTACTTGTTCATCATTTTATTCATTTATGATTATATTCTCGTACATATAATAAGTCAAGGTTGTTATAAGTACAATTGTATAGTTCATCAAGCTATCCTTGGTATTAAGGTGATGTTGTTCCTCTTCTTTCTCTCTCTCTCTCTCTCTCTCTCTTAACTGTCTCGTGTTTAAAAGTTATATCGCATGATAAATATTGTCAATATGACATTCTCTATGTATCACATCTGTTTTGTTGCTTATTGTTGTGTGGCATTGTATTTATGCATCAATTGTCTGCTCATATGTGCATAAAATTGAAAATCTGCAAATTTTGCTTGGGAGGGGACGAGGACATTAGATTGTGTTTGCATTTTCTCAATATTTGTGTTGTTATTCTGTTATTCTGTTTCTTACTTTGTACTAATTCCAACTGTTTGGTTTTTGATTGTTATGCCATTTAGAGTTTCTAATTATACTCTATCTCTTAATCTATAATATGATTATCCGTTGCTTTCTCTTTTCATTGACAGTATTTTGTGTGGATATTGGTTGATGCTAGTTGTTGCACCCCAAATTTTGACCCCTTAGATTCTCATTATCATTTTAGGAGCATACTCATGAATTATCTAACCTTAACCCAGTGCAAGTTTGTCTTTGTCAAGTTGCAGATGAATCAGGGTTTCGTGCAGTCAAAATCGAAGCTTCAAGGTTTTGGGCTCATTCAATTAGGAAACAAGGTCAAGGGTATCATATAATGTCAATTTAGAAGCCAATTTGAGGTTGTTACCCCAGAATTCAGAGCAATGCATTTCAGAGCACCCGATTAGGGTTTTTAACCAGTAAAAGTCAACTGTAGCTTGAATTTGATGTTGGAAGGTGTTTAAATGGTGGTATTATGATTCATGAAGTTCATATAGCTTAATAAAGTTCATCCAAGAAGTTCCAAAGTTTCAGGAGGCCCAGAATGTCAACAGGCGACTCGGTAATCACCGATCGGTCGTACGGTTGACCGAAAAGTCAACTCTCCAAATTTTAGGAATTAGACTTCAAGTTGTGAAACAAAATTGTTCCTTATGTCATATTGGACTTGCATATCAAATTTCATGACCATTGGATCAAGAATGAAGGAGTAATCAAAAAATCGGGAAATTAGGGTCTTAAAAAAGGGCTAAACCATAACTCCTTAACCACACATCCAATTGGGTTGGTTCAAATCTCATTTGGAAGCTCTTGACAAGTCCTACAAAAGTCCCTAAGTGGTCCATGATCAAAAAACGCATAGATTTGGAGTTATGATCAAATTCATTTCTAGAGGGGAAAAAGACTTAGAGAAATTTCACTTTTAAGTTCAATTTTTAGCACCTTTGGAAGGCTTTTTGGCCAAGTTTCTTTGGGAAATTGAAACTCATGAAAGCATGAATGTTTTAGAGCTATTTGAGGGCTTTCTAAAAAGTACTAACACATCTCAAAAGGATTTGTGAGCTGAAAGTTATGGTCATGGCAAGTTGGTGGTTTTTCAGTTTAGTCCCACATTGCCCAATTTCAAAAAATCACTTCCTTCATCAAAATTGACCAATTCTAACTTTTTAATACTATTGTATCTGCCTTGCAACTTGCCTTCAAAAGTGAAAAGTAAGCATGAGGTGTAAAGAGAGTTCTGAAACAGCCATGATGCTACACTCTATCCTGCATTTAGACACTTCAAATTCATCATTTTTATTGACTATTGAGGCTAGCCTTGCAGCCAAGGAAACCCACTTGAGGAGGTTATATTTTAAAAGTTCAAAACCTTTCTTCAAAGTGAAGAAACTTCAAATCTGCCCAAGCCACTTCATTTTCCTATAAATAGGACTATCCCTCACTTCATTTTGGAAATCAACAATCTTCTAAAAACCAGAAGAAACCTCTGCCCTTGTGCACTTTGCCTCAAAACTTCAAAACCACAAAATCACCATTTCCACCAAAAACACCAAAAAATCTGCCTTTTTCTACATTCAAACACCCCAACAAACATCCATGCAATCTCTAAATATGGTATAGAAGATGTCTAAACCATTAAACCTCTCAAAAACCTCATTTTGCAAAAAGTCAACTCCTACATCAAGATACTTTGACCAAAAGCTACAAATTCTACCAAATCTTGTTCTAGGCATTGGTTTGATGTTTTAATCATCCTAACACCTCTCATATAGTATTTTTCAACTGTCCAAAGTGCTAGAAATCATTGGTGGATTGTATTTCTCCATTTGTCATCACATTTGCATATTGCTTCAAAGAGAAGAAAGGACTCAAGGCAAAAAGGTAGATTGAAGTTCTCTGGGTTTCTTGATCATTCTAGCATGTTCAACAAAGTCTACAAGAGGTATGTAGCTTATAAACATTGCCCTTTGCATCCTTTTCCATACTTTGGCATTTTTGAGCAATATTGAGAAATATGAACTATGGACTTTCAATGATTTTCATGACACTTGATATTTTGATGAATGTAAGGATTTGATGAATCTTAACATGTGTGTTTAACTGGTTCTTGTCAAGTTTCAAATATTAGTATGTTGAAATGGTTATTTTGTTGTCAAAACAATTTTGGAGGAATTGTTAACTTTGTTTTTAAGCTAGAATATAAGTTTGGTTGAATTTGATGCTGTGTTTGATTTCTGATGTGGTTGGGATCCTATCAGCCATTAGGTTGTTGTTGGTTTTAGGAGATGTTCAGGTTTAGCTGGTGTCAGGGCTAGGTCCCTATTTTTTAGATGTTTGGTAAGTGATACCTAGGAATATTAATCCAGGCCAGATTTGGATGACCATTTGATGTGGAATTGGTCTTCTTGCTGTCAAAACTTGTTAATCATGCCAGGGTTAGATTGGTAAGATGGAGCTGTTCCAAGTCTTGAGTAAATTGTGCATTCACTACCAAGACTTTTTAAGTTGGAGTGTATCAATTTATGATGTTTTGCTTGAGCATGCATTAGTCTGACTTGGCCTTGTTGTGATTTATTGTACTGATTAGGTTCAAGCCAGTTTCCTTGTTTGGTTAGGAAAATAGTGACCTCATGTGGTGATTTAGCTTGGTAAAATGAATTAGACTTTGGAAAAATAATCATGTTGTCATAACTGTGATGAGGATTCATCAATAACTTTGATTGAGGCACTAAAAGGCTAGCTGCCATTTACTTTAAGGTTGGTTACTTTTTGATACCAGCATAATGCAGTTGTTATCTGCTTTGAAAACTGTTTGAGTTTCTAGGGAGTGTTAACAGAATGAAAGGCTGGATTTATCAATCCATGAATCCTTTAGCTATTCAGTTTGAATTGATTCTGTGGAGGTCTTTGGTGCTGTTAGCCTTTTGTTTGAATAGGTTAGTACTGTAAGTGAGCACTAATACTGCTGTGTTGGGATAAACCATCTCATTCCCCTTTGCAGTTTGTATGATTGCAGTTTAGGCCAATGAAATAGATGGATGCCACTATCTTGTTTCTGTTTGAATGCCTTTGAGACACAATACTACCCCAAATGCAAATATCATTAGTTTTCATTCAACATGCCAATTTCTCATTTTTTGGTGTTTACCTCAAACTTGCTGTTAAAACCTTTTCCATATCATGATTAAAACCTGTTCAAATCATTGCTTTCATCTGCTTCCATTTTTGAAGTTTCAAAAGTATCCAAGTGCATTTTTTCAAAACATCATTAAGCAAGTCACATGCCAATTTTCCATATAAGCATGTTCTGCATCAAATTCATGTTGAAAAACTTTGCATTAATTATTTATGAGTTGCTTGCATGATTCTTTATCACTTAAACCAACTGTCATGAGTTGTTCATTGCAAAATGCATCTCAAAGTAAAATTGCAACTTGACATGTCATTTTCATAAACTGTTTGCTTTGAGCTTGGTTTAAGTGCTAATATCATTCATTATCATATATTTGAGTTGTGTGTATCTTTGGTTTAGATCAAAAATGGTTGAAACAAGTTGTTCACTTCAAAATGCATTTTTAAAACATTATACTTGCATGATCATACCAGTATTTGTTCTGTTGTGTTTTGTTCCAAATCAACTGTTGGAATACATCAAGTACATCATTCTTAAAATGTTGAAACCCTCATTTGATTATTACAACAGTTGGTTTATGTTTTAGATTTCAAAATGCATAACAAAGTGTCAAAGAGCATGTGCATTCGTATTTTTAAATAGAAGAAGAATCTCAGAAAATTAACATCACCATCATGATCCTCATATTTTTATGGTCAAGATACATATAAATTTCATTGCGTTTGGTTAAGAATAGGGAAAGTTACGAGTGAAAACGTAAATCATTTGAGTGTTCTTACTCTTGCCCAGAAATTCCAAGTGAATCACCCATATATATTTATGGTGTGGCATATACAAACGGATGTATAGCCACCCCAGTGGTAAGACCATTATGCCAAACACGCCTTGCACGCCTTGTACATGAGTTCGACCCCTGAGGAGGGTGTTGCACCCCAAAATTTGACCAACCAGTTCCGACACCTGGCTTATGTTTCGGCTCATTTTGCATTCGCATTCGCATACCGCATACATTGGATTTTCTCAATCATACTGGTTTTATCGGGATCACAACCCTGTTGTCGCATTTCGGACGTTTCAGACCAGTTCGGATGATCAGAGTTTATTTTTGGGAAGTCGTGCGCTTCCCGGTGTGTTCAACTCATGCTGTTATTTTCGAGGATATCTCGGTGTCCGGTGTTTGCCGCTTATTTCGATCTGGTCTCGCGGACTCTTTTAATTGGTTTAATTTCCTTTATTATTTTTTAGACCTTTTAATAGTATTTTAGGATTTAATAGCCTTTTTCTAGGATTTTAATAGATTTTTATAGAATAAATAGTTTTAATAAATATTAGGAGTTAATAGACTTAATAGATTTTATAGAATTTTAGAGTATAGTTTTATTAGTTTTAATAGAGTTTTAATAGAATAATAGATTTTTGTTTTTTAATAGAATAATATTGGTTTTTAGAATTTAATTAGACTTTATTTTTAATAGTTTGTTTTGATAGTTGTTTTTAATCATAGATTTTAATATAGCATTTAAATAGATTTTATTTTAGTTTAAATAGTATAGATTTAAATAGATATTATAGTAGAAGTTTAGGATATTAGTTTTTTTATTAAATAGAATGATAGCTTAGTGGTTAACATAGATTTTAATAGAGTTTAATTAGTTATTATTTGATTAGGTTTAATAGTTTTTCTTTTATTAGAGTTTACTAGAGCTGTCTTTATTAATTGGTTATTAATTGTTGAGTTTAGTTTCCATTTTCTTTTTATTAGTTTAACATCTTTTAATTGAAGTTTATTAATCTTCTTTAATGCGTTTTAATCTTGTAATTAGTTCATTTTAATCCATCATTAATTGTTTTTTCATTTAATCAATCATTTCATTAAGTCTGAGTCTATTTTAGTGGGCCATTATCCAATTTCATGGGGCCCAAATCCATGCCACTTTTCATATAAAACCACTTCCACACGTGTTATTCTTCTTCTCCCACCTCATTCCCGTTGACACCTCAGTATTCCACTACCTTTCTCCCAGCCACTTGGCACTCTCCCTCTCACCCTCTCTCCACGCGTTTGTTTCTCTCTCTCTCTCAGTGTTGCATGTGTGCCAACGCATACTCCACTCAATCCCCTCACCGGCCGGCCATGCAGCCGCCGCACCGGTCACCGGTGAACTATAACCGCCACCGGAACCTCCTAACTGTCGCTGGAAAACCAAATTTCCACCGGAAACTGCAATTCTCCAGAAAACTCATCCAAACATCTTCTAATCTTCTTCATCAATCTTCATCTGCCACTCGCCGGAAAACGCACATCCGCCGGAATCTGCAATTCATCAACCTCCTTCAATGTTCTTCAGATGTTCATCAACAATCACCAGAAACCATCGGAAAATCATCCAAATCATTATCTTCATCTCAATTTTTCCAGCAATCTCATGAGCGAATCTTCATCAAGAACATACATCCATAATCACCGTGTTTTTCATTCATCCACCAGAATTCATCAGATTTTCGTGAAGAACTTCAAGAACATCATCCAGATTTCATCAGCGTTTCCAGAACACTCATCGCCTCCATCGCACCTCCAGGTTTATTCTTCGAGCTTGTTTCTTCTTGACTATAGTAGTTTGTTGTTGCTTATTTGTAAAACTAGGTAGTGTTAATTTGAGAGAGAGAGTTTGAATAGTGAGAGTTTGCTGAGAGGGAGATAGCTTGAGGTAGTTTCTGAATGAGTGAGGGTTTCTGAGAGGTTTGGTGAGAGCGGCGAGTTTGCGCCGTTAGGGTTTCTTTGGGGAGGTAGTGAACAGTAGTGAGAATTTTTGGAGAGCAACTAGGGTTTTGTTATGAGGATACTGAAAGGATAGTGGACGGGCTTCGGGCCCAACTTGTATGTTTGCTAGCGCTTCCCCCCGTTTTTTCTTATCATACCCCTCCCCGTGTGTATTATTGCTGACGGGCCTTAGGCCCAATGCTTTTTGCTGGCATACTCCCACCTTGCTCATTGCGCCCCCCTCCCCCTGGTGTGTGTGTTGGTTTGTGTTGGGCTGGGCTTGGTTCTTTTGCTGCTGCAACATCCATGTGAATATTATACCCCCTGCACCTATTTTGGTTTAATATTTTTGTATGGTATTTTAATTGCAATTTTTTTTTAGGATATAGTTTAGATATCAAAGTTTTAGGATAGGATTAATAATAGGTTTATTGCTTTTAGGAATTTCCTCTGGTTTAATATGATTAAAAACATTAGAATAAATATAGTTTAGATATTAATTTTCTTTTAGGAAATTTGTTAGGATTAAATGTAGTTTAGGTTATAGTTCTTTTAGGGAATTTATAGTATTATTCTTTTAGGAGATTTGTAGGGTTAATTCTTTAGGATATTAATTCTTAGCATAAAAAAAAACTTAGTTTATATTTTTAGGATACACATAGTTTAGTATAGTTTTTTAGGACTTATTACATAGTTTGTATAGAAATTATAAGATAGAAATAAAATCAAAACAAATAGAATTAGTCCTTTTTTAGGTGAGGTTTTTTTTTCTTTGAACTCTATAGGAGTTGTAGAATTTAATAGGACTAAAAATACTTTTTTTTCATGCATTTAATATTTTTACGGCATTTTTGCACTTTAATTGCTTTTATTTTTGAATATGGTTTATATGCTACTTTGCTGATTTTAGTATGGGAGTTTGGATTAGAATTTTTAGGTGATTATTATTAGGTTGTTTAGATTAGAGAAGCATGCACCCTCAGGATTTTTATCATAATTTTGTGAATAAAACTTAGGTTAGTTTGAGGGGTAAATATAAGGAGTATTAGAATTTGGGTTTCAAAACAACTAGTTGTAGTTTATAGCATAGTTTGGGGACTTAGTATTTGATTTAGGTTTTAGGGATTATATGAGGTATTGGGTATATGTTTAGGTTCCCTTTAGAAATTTAATTAGGGTTTTATAATATAGTTTAGCATTTTATTTGCGTTATACAATTGGTGTGTTGTTTGTGGGGCTTCCCCTTGGGTGTTTTTGCTTTGTTCTTTTTGCTTGGGCTTTGGGCTTGGTTTTTGCTTGTTGGAGCTTATGGAGGCTTGAAAGATGCTTGGAGATAAAGCTTGGAGCATGGGCATGAAGATCTTTCTCTTAAAGATTGCGTTTAAAGGCTTAGGAGTTAGGATATGTAGGAAGAGCTTTAGAATCGATTTGTTTCTTCTTGCAAACATAGAAAGCTTCTTGTGCTTCTATTCCTTCCTATGACACAAAGTCCTTTTAAAGTATTCACATCCCTCCTTTGGAGGGATGAGTGACATGCTTTAGAAGTAGAACTTTGAGGATACCTTTCTCTGATAATGTTAAGTGTTTATGGGCTTCCTTTGGTTGTCACTAAGCTTCTTAACATTCCAACTTAATCTGTTAATTGATTCTCTCTTGGAGTGAGCTTATTGAAGACATGAGCTTATTTGAAGCTTGAAGATTGTTGAAGATTGAAGATGGAGCTGTTGCTGTCAACCCTTTGCTGTTAATCAACTGTAGTTGTCGGAGCTGTTCCTGCTTGTGCTGCTTACTGTAGGAGCTTGATTGTTGCTGACAGAGCTGGTGATGGTGCTGTTTTGTTTTTTCTGTATTGTTTGTTGGCTTGTACAGCTTGCCCCCCAAAGGTTTGAAGTGAATACTGTTTCCCAGGTTCGAGGTAGAGCGGGACTCCCTTGCCTTGCTTGTATTGATGCATTGCATACATGTTTACTGTTTACTGTATATACCTGTTTCTTTTCTGTTTATGCCCTAGGATCTTTGTTTCCCTCTGTGCAAGAGGGAAATATGACAGACATTAGGTTTTAACCCATGCATGACAACATTAGGTCAGTTTTTCTTCCCATTTTCAACCTTAGGCTTTTTAGAGCGTCTTTTCTCTTCTCATCTCGAAACAATCAAAAACACAATAATATTTCAAACAACTCAAAAAATAGTTCTTGCGTAAAAGACTGGAAACAAACATCAAACGTCATTTTCGTCCCCTCGGACTCTTAATCAGAAGAAAACCTTTTTCAGAAGGATAAAAAACAGTCAAAACAAATCTGTGTCTTCCGTGGCCCGAACTACGTTTGCTCTGATCTTTCATGCTGTATGAAAGTACGTAGGCATAGGATGCGGTATCTTAGCGAGCAACCTTCCCCCTTTCGTCCGTAGTTAGGCGAACTACATTGACTCTGATTTCTCGTGTTAGACGGGAATACGTAGGCATAGAACTGCTGTGTTCTGCCGAGTCACCTTTTCTTTTATTTTTTTTCCCTTGACCAGTAGGGTAGATAGAATAACAATCCGTACAAGAAAACAAGCGTGGATCCCGTCGAGTACGGCGGACGTGAGGGGTGCTAATACCTTCCCCTTGCGTAATCGACTCCCGAATCCAGGGATTTGGTTGCGACGACCATTCCTTTCCTGTTTTGCGTTAGGTTTACTTCGAGCGTTTCCTTTCTCTCCTTTGGGATAAATAACGCACGGTGGCGACTCTTCTGTCATAGTCGGCGCCGATTTTCGCAGTAGCGACAGAGGGCAACTCTTTTATTATTTTTTGTCATTTTTCACTCCATTTCAAAAATTCGTATCTCTCTCAATTTTAATCGTTTTTAACCAGTTCTTTTTTCATTGTGTTCATCTTGATGTGTACTTTCATGTCATATTTATTATTTTCATGTTTGACAAAATTTTCATCTCTTTTGACTTCGTGCAAGTTAAGTGCATTTTACGTTCGTTTACGCATGTGCAGATGAATTTTTCTTTGGTTATACTTGAATTTTTTTGTGATACTTGCTTGTAGTTATATCCTTATATGTTAGTTAACATGCTAGGGTTTTATTTTTGGTTGTTACCATGTTCCCTCTGTTGAATGTAATTGAACTCGATCTGTCGTCACAGTTCCTGTTAATTCATCTACTTTGATTGTCATCAATGCACCTTCATATTTATCATTCTATATGTTTTTTTAATGGTTGTCACCATGGATATGCCTTTATCATGTTGTTAATTTTCTTGTTTTCTTCTTTCCTCGAGTGATGAATCTTGTTAGCTCTCATCTAGTTGCCTCTCCTGTCTACTTCCAAAGGAAAAGTCTGTCCATTTAACCCTCATGTCATGGATACCTCTCTTATCCCTCTCTTGACTTTGTTAAGTCACTTTAACCCTAGATTAGAAGTTATTAGACTTTGCTTCAAGTCTAAGAAACCCACCTGTACTAGGAGCGTTCTTCAACTAGAACCCTAGGAAAGAGTTTGTCAACTCTGTGTGAGAATCATCGTCATGATTTCTTACTTCCCCCTTTGAATATCACAACTTAGATTAGGGAGTTTTGTTAAACTCCACACAAACATTGTCATGTTTTTTCCTCCTTGAACCTTGATCATAATCAAGTGTTCTTCTCCCCTTGTGAGGCGAACTACGATTGCTCTGATTCTATCCTAGTCAGGATACGTAGGCAGAAGATGCGACGTCTTTGCGAGCAAACTTAGAAAACCAACTAGGTCTTTACTTATCTTTACACTCAACTCCCAATCCTAAATCCATAGTACATATTTCACACTTAGCAAGCAATCAAACAAAAGGTTCCTGTAGAGTACTACAGATGCTTAGGGTGCTAACACCTTCCCTAGGTATAACCAACCCCCAATCCCCGAATCTCTTAAGCATTGTCGTTACATCGCGAAAAAGGTTTTTCTTTCTTTAGACCTTTCCTTTGTATAAAATAAAGTTCGGTTGTAAAAGAATTAAGATTCAAGTTAACTTAATAGCTTGATATCCAATTTTCACTGCAACAAAAATGGTGACTTCACTGGGCACCTGCTTTGAGGGTTTAGCCTATCTTGTTTGAATACTTGCTTATTTGTGAATACTTGTAAATATGTGCATATGTGCTATGTTGGTTCTTGGGAACTTTGAGTGGTGAGACAGCACTATACCCGTGTTTGAGCGTACTTATGATAGGATGGATGTATATTCAAGGAGACTTATAGGGATTTGATTCCCGACCAAGTTGACTTGAGAAAACCTCCGCTCAGTAGAGGCCCTTCTGATAGTTAGTATTGTTGATCGAGTATTCGTGAAAACAATGCTACTTTCTACATGGGAGCCCGTGATACTGAGGACCTTTAGATTACCCTTTCCCCACTATGGCTTTATTAGGATGTAGTGCGATGACTATAAGGAAGTAATTCCAAAGTAGTTGATACGCGATGCTACACTTGGACGAGACTCTCTTGAGAATATTATCGACCACCAAGTATTTGGGAAATTAATAATATCCAAAAGATGGGTCGAGGACTCTGGGAACTCTTTTAGAACCTTGTTCTGCAGTTGTGGAAACCTTAGTACATACCTTTGGGGGGTAGACCTTGACTCCTTACTCATGTTCTCCAAACCAAAACCTTTATCTGTGTGTATATGTGAATCTGTGCTTACCTGTGTTTGTGCATTCATGCATTCATAAACATAATGTCATAAAAGTTTCATGGAACTCATATCTCTTGTTTGTAAACCTTAGGATCATCATGGACAGTGGAAAAAAGAAAACCATGAAGTACACTTACAAAAGTCCTAACTTGGATGACATAGAAAGGTTGAGCACTCTGATAACATATCCCGAAGGATTCAAGAGCAGGTATGGGAACTTATTGTCACTATTGAGGGTAAAAAGGAAGATGGATCTGGGACTTCTCTCCACACTCCTCCAGTTTTATGATCCACTCTATCATTGTTTTACTTTCCCTGATTATCAGCTGGTACCTACACTTGAAGAGTATTCTTGCTTGATTGGTTTGCCTATTCTTGAAGACTCTCCTTTTCCAATCATGGAGAAGGACCCTAAGAAGGAAGAAATTGCTGAAGCTACGCGTTTGGGATTGGTGGATATTCAGAAAAATATGACTACTAAGGGAGGAGTCTTTGGTTTGACTGCAGAGTTCTTGGTTGGAAAAGCACAATACTATGTCGATCACTTGAGTATGGATGCATTCGAAGCTATCTTTGGCTTGCTCATTTATGGGATCTTTTTGTTTCCAAGTTTTGATAATTTTGTGGATCTCAACGCCATCAAGATTTTCTTGAAGAAAAACCCTGTGCCTACTTTATTAGCTGACGCCTATCATTCTATTCATCTGAGGAATTTGCATAAAGGAGGAATGATTATCTGCTGTGTCCCTTTGTTATATAAGTGGTTTATTTCTCACTTACCTAAAGCTCATGTTTTTTGGAAGGAAGGATGGTGGTCTCATAAGGTTATGGCTCTTACTCACTCTGATATCGATTGGTACAGCCGTAGTTACGATGGGATAAAAATCATTGACAGCTGTGGAAGCTTTAGTAATGTACCTCTTCTAGGTACAAATGGAGGAATCAGTTATAACCGTGTTCTCGCTCGCCGTCAGCTTGGATATCCTTTGAAGGACAAACCAAACAGCGCCCATGTGGAGAATATTTTCTTTAAAGGAAGTTCAGAATTGAAGGGAGAAATTCTAAAAGCTTGGGGACATGTACACAAGAAAGGAAAGGAATACTTAGGGAAGCCTAATTGCGTCTCTCTCGAGCCTTATCTCCAATGGGTCCGAAAGAGAGCTATTCAGCTGAAGATGCCTTATTCTCAGCAGAAACCCATGGCTTTAGAGGAAGAACACACAATGATCTTTATGTCTGAAGAAGAGAAGTTAAAGATTGCTTTAAGGAAATCACAACAAACTGAAGTAGCCTGGAAGTACAAATACCAAGTGGCCATGGAAGAGAATGATGAACTCCGTAGACAACTACAGGCGAAGGACGAAGAAATGATTGCTTGTAAGAAAAGGAAGACACAGGAAGGTTCATCATCTTCCAGCTCTCAGCCAACTCCATGGAAGCTAGTTGTGGACAAACTCATTCTCAAGAAGACTCAGATGGAAGAAGAAATCAAGAAGCTCATAGCAAAAGAAGACTTTTATTTAGAATACTGTCAGCCTTTTATTTAGGACTTTTACAAAATGTACTCGATATTTTGTAATGCAATCTTGAAAATCAATGAAATGAAATGATGTTTTGATCTGAGTTCCATGAAACCTTTTGTATTTGCATTTGCATTAATTAATCATTCAAGGAACTAAAGATTATTTGGCAGGATGTATTTTTGTTTCAGAATCGTTGTTGTAAAACTCTCAGTCATTAATCCATGAAGACTTTTTTCCCCGTTGTTATAATTTTTGCAAATATTTCTTTGGATTCCTTGAATGATTAATTTTGCATTATTGCATTCATAAGCATTGCATGTGCATGTTCTTGTATTTAGTCTCATCTCGCTGTCTTGTGTCCAGAAAGAATCACACTGAGTCCTCAACACCGATACAACACCCGAGCCCAAGCTCGCCTAAGAATGGAAGGACATAATTTGGATGTGGACAAAATTGATAATGAACTCGGAGAGCTATGAGGAGGCATGGGGCAGATCATGGAAGCCCTACAAGTCATTCGTGCAAAGATGGACACTCAAGCCACTGTTGTTTCTGAAATCACTAGCATAGCTGTAGTGCCGATCCCAACGGCAGTCACTGTTGCAAATGTTCCACCATATGGGTTATCGCCTGGTTTTGTACCTCCACCAATAGTCAATCAACAAGCAGTTCCTTTGGGGCCATAAATTCCTCAAGCTATTCCTACTTACACTCAGCCTTTCGTTCAGGTTCAAGCACGCCCTGTTTTTCATAATCCTCCACCAGTGTACGAAGGTCTTGATGGGTATGAAGAAGAAAGCGGACGACATGATATGTTGAAAGAAAGTGTAGAGACTATAGGCAGGAAAGTCAGAGCAATGGAAGGAAATGACATCTTTGGTACTGATGCCAGAGATATGTGCTTAGTGTCTGGATTTGTAATTCCACCAAAATTCAAAGTTCCCAATTTTGATTAGTATTCTGGGGCTACTTGTCCTCGAACGCATCTGATTATGTATTACCAAAGAATGGCCGCTCATGTGGAAGATGACAAATTGATGATTCACTGTTTCCAAGATAGTTTGAAAGGAGCTCCTGCTAAATGGTATTTAGGTTTGGATCAGTCACGTATTCATAGTTTCCAAGACTTGGCTGATGCTTTTGTAAAACATTACAAGTACAACATGGATTTACCCCCTGATAGAAGACAGTTACTGAGTATGTCACAGAAGAGTTCGAAATCTTTCAAAGAGTATGCACAAAGGTGGAGGGAAACTGCCTCTCAGGTAGAACCTCCTTTGAGTGAAAAAGAGTTAACAGATTGGTTCGTCGATATAGTAAGACCAGAGTTTTATGAGAAAATGATCAGTAGTGTAACCGCCAGTTTTTCTGATATAGTAGCAGTGGGGGTAAAAGTGGAGTTAGGAATGAAGAATGGGAAGGTGGCTAGCAGTTCCAGCAGTTCCGGTAACAATAATGTCAAAAAGCTCAGCAGTAGTTTTCATAAAAAGAAGGAAGGGGAGACAAATGCAGTAACTGTGGGAAGAAAGAGTCGCACCTGGAGACCTCCCTACCAACAGTATCAGCAGAGTTATGTTCAACAACCTCAGCAAGGCTTTGTTCATCAGCCTCAACCAAGTTATGTTCAGCAATCCCAGCAACAACGACCAATGTATCCGTTGCAGTATGCCCAACAACCTTATGTGGCAGCTGTAACTTCGGCTTTCAGTCATCCTGTTCCCAGTTATCAGACAGTGCATCCAGCACCTGTATATCAGCCAATTCAAGGGTATCAACGAGCGCCCAATGCTCCACCCTATCAGCAACATCGTCAGCCTAGAGCTCAGGCACCCAGACAAAACTACCAGAATCGGAGACCAACAACAAAACCTCCACTTCCTCAGATACCGATGACGTACACCGAGTTGTACCCCTCCTTAGTGTAGCAAGGGTTGGTAACAACACAAACATTAAATCCAGACACTACATCTCCTCACTATAATCCAAATGCTCATTGTGCCTTCACGAGGGTGCTGCCGATCATGATTTAGAAGGTTGTCTTGCTTTAAAACATCTTGTCAGGGAGTTGATGGAAAAGAAGATCTTGTCTTTTGATGATGTACCCCCAAATGTCAAAAGTAATCCATTGCCGAACCATGGAAGGGTCAATGCAGTAGAAGAAGTGTTAGGTGAAAGGATGGTCCGAGATGTGTCAGAAATTAGAACCCCGTTGAGGTTACTTCACGAGAAACTACTGAAAGCAGGATTGATAGAGGATACCCATAATGATTATGAAAAATGTTCTAGTGATTCTAGAGGGTGTGACGAGGTACAAAGAGGTATACAAAGGTTGATTAATGAGGGAATGTTACAAGTGTGTAGTAAGGTGAGGAAAGAAGAAGTTTCAGTAATTGAGCCTGTTTTTAATTTACCGAAGAAAGGTGAGAAAGTTCTGATGTTCAAAATGACCAACAAAGGTGTGAAGCCCGTTTTCAACAAGTCAACTATCGATCAACCTCAACCGGTTATTATTCAGAAACCAAGACCGTTTCCTTTTGAAAGCACAAAGGTCGTTCCTTGGAAGTATGACATGACTGTGATAGACCGAGGATCTAGGAAGGTTAGTCAGAAAGAGACAGTAAAAGACGACCAAGTGGACGTGACAAACATTGCAGGTACAAGCAAAATGACCCGTAGTGGTCGCATCTATCAACCAAAAATGACAGTAGCCGCTCCAAAAGAAGTTATCCCTGCTGATACAAAAGAACAAGAGGTACCAGGAACTGAAGGAGACGACGAAGAATTCCTAAGGATTATTAGAAAAAGTGATTACAAGATTATTGATCAGCTCCACCAAATCCCATCAAAGATATCGATCTTGTCTCTCTTAATGAATTCTCCAGCTCACAGAGAAGCTCTGGAAAAAGTATTAAAACAGGCACATGTGACAAAAGACATAACTCTCGGACAATTTGATTCAGTAATAGCCAACATTACAGCCTGTAACACCCTGAGCTTTAGTGATGCAGAATTACCGAACGAAAGATGCAATCACAACCGTGCGTTACACATATCTGTCAGGTGCCAGGAAGACACAGTGGCACGAGTTTTAGTCGATACTGGATCCTCATTGAATGTATTTCCCGCAAGGTCGCTCGCAAGGTTAGCATATGCAGGGGCAGAAATGAAGCCAACGTCTTTGATTGTAAAAGCTTTTGATGGTTCAAGAAGAACGGTTGTTGGAGAAGTAGAATTGCCAATCACGATCGGACCTCATGTGTTAGACATTACATTCCAAGTCATGGACATTAACCCAGCTTATAGTTGTTTGTTGGGACGACTGTGGATTCATGCCACTGGGGCAGTAACTTCCACCTTACATCAGAGAATGAAATTTGTTGTGAATGATAAGTTAGTGATTTTACACGGTGAAGAGGACCTAATGGTGAGTAATATGTCATCATTCAGGTATATTGAAGCAGATGAGGGCGCGTTAGAAAATTCCTTTTAGGCACTCGAGACAGCTAATGCAGTGATATTGGAAGAAACAGTGGCTAAGAGTGGTCCGTCTTTTGCATCCGCTTAGAGCATCAAGTCTACACTGGAAGAAGGCACTCCTGTAGGTTGGGGAGAGATTATCAAAGTAAAGCCATAAATGGATCGCCAAGGGTTGGGTTACAAACCAACTCATGATGAAGCACCAACACATGACAAAGGACGCCCGAAGACTATACAAGAAGTATTCATCAGTGGAGGTTTCCAAGTCAGTACATTGGAAGAAGATTTTAAAGATGAAGGCCTGGAGCAGTTAGTGTATCATTGCAACACTACCTTGAGCAACTGGGAAGCTATTGAGATTCCTTTGGTTTTTCCTGAGTCAAAGTAATTTGTTTGTTTTTTCTTTTCTTGTTGTTGTTTTAAATCTCCATAGCCATGCCTAAGGCTATAGGAATGTTTTGTAAGGGCCCCGAGCTTTCAAGAAAATCAATGAAAAATGAACTATTTTGTTAATTTCCTTGTGTTATTTCCTTTACTGCTTTTGCTTTCATCTTAAAAGACAATGGCAATCTAAAAAAACCCAAAACAATTTTTCTCTATTATGCGTTGCATTTTTCTTTGTGTGTTTTAATAAATTAAGCCATTCCAACATGCAGTGATGTCCTAAAACCCATTGAATCCCATGAATTTGCATTCCCTCCTGACTTTGATTCACCAATATACCAAGCTGAAGATGAGGATGAAGATTTTGAAATACCTGATGAACTGGTAAAACTGGCGCACCATGAGTACGCAGAGCTTCAACCCTACAAAGAACAGGTAGAAGTCATTAATCTTGGCACTGAAGAAGACAAGAAAGAAGTCAAGATTGGGGCAGCTCTAGGGGCAGAAGTCAAGCAGCAACTAGAAGAACTTTTGAAAGAATATGTGGATGTATTTGCTTGGTCATACCAGGATATGCCGGGTTTAGACACTGACATAGTAGTTCACAAATTACCACTTCGACCAGAATGCCCACCGGTTAAGCAAAAGCTCCGAAGAACAAGACCTGACATGGCTCTCAAGATTCGAGATGAGGTGAAAAAACAGGTTGATGCGGGTTTCTTAGCAGTGTCCAAATACCCCGAATGGGTAGCCAATATTGTACCTGTGCCGAAAAAGGATGGGAAAGTCAGAATGTGTGTGGATTACAGGGACCTAAATAGGGCCAGTCCGAAAGATGATTTCCCTTTGCCACATATCGATACGTTGGTGGATAATACGGCTCGTTTTGCAGTTTTCTCATTTATGGATGGGTTCTCCGGTTACAATCAGATTAAGATGGATCATGATGACATGGAAAAAACTACTTTCATTACTCCGTGGGGGACTTACTGTTACACAGTTATGCCTTTCGGTCTGAAGAATGCAGGTGCTACTTATCAAAGGGCCATGGTAACTTTATTTCATGATATGATGCACAAGGAGATAAAGGTATATGTTGATGATATGATAGCCAAATCTCAAAGCGAGGAGGACCATTTGGAACATATTTTGAATGTTTAAGAGACTCAGAAAATATCAGTTGAGACTGAATCCAGCCAAGTGTACCTTTGGGGTAAGATCTGGGAAATTACTCGGTTTCATTGTCAGCCACCGAGGGATTGAAGTAGATCCAGACAAAGTCCGAGCCATTCAAGATATGCCAGCTCCACAAACAGAAAAGTAAGTCAGAGGATTTCTTGGAAGACTGAACTACATATCCAGATTTATTTCCAATATGACTCCTACTTGTGAGTCCATCTTTAAATTGTTACGCAAAGACCAGACGGTTGTTTGGAATTCAGATTGTTAGCAAGCATTTGATAAGATCAAGGGTTACTTACAAGAACCTCAAATCTTAATACCACCGGTTCCGGGAAGACCTCTCTTCATGTATTTGACAGTGCTTGAGAATTCAATGGGTTGTGTGTTAGGTCAGCAGGACGAGTCTAGACGAAAAGAACATGCTATCTATTATTTGAGTAAGAAGTTTACTGATTGTGAAAGTCGATATTCACTCCTGGAGAAAACTTGTTGTGCTTTAGCATGGGCGGCCAAACGTTTAAGGCAGTACATGATTTGTCATACCACTTTGTTGATTTCAAAAATGGATCCGATAAAATATATTTTTGAGAAGCCTGCTCAGACTGGAAGGCTCTCCCGCTGGCACATGTTGTTATCCGAATATGACATCCAGTACGTAGCTCAGAAGTCTATCAAAGGTAGTGTTTTGTCAGAATATCTTGCAGATCAACCAGTGGAAGATTATGAGCCTCTCAAGTTTGATTTCCCAGATGAAGACATTATGTTAGTAAAAGATTGTGAAGAACCAAGTCTTGATAAGGGTCCGCAGGAAGGTTTTTGGTGGAGAATGATGTTTGATGGTTCCTCCAACTACAATGGGCATGGCGTAGGCGCCGTTTTAATGAACCCGTGAAGGTGGTTACACTCCATTCACAGCCAGGTTAGATTTTGACTGCACAAACAATATCGTCGAATATGAAGCATGCATTCTCGGCCTCGAGGAAGCTATCGACCTCAAAATCAAACTTCTTGAAGTCAGTGGGGATTCAGCTTTGGTTATCTATCAGGTTACTGGAGAATGGGAAACTAGACATGAGAATTTGATCCCTTATAGAGCCTATATTGTCAAAATGATGGAGTATTTTGATGAAATCACTTTCAAGCATGTCCCGAGATCTGAAAATCACATTGCCGATGCCCTAGCCATGTTAGCCTCAATGTGGAAAGTCAGGGATGTCAATGATGCAACTCTCATTAGAATTGAACGCAAGACCGAGCCCGCTTACTGTCAGATGGTCGAAAAAGAGACTGATGATAAACCATGGTTCTATGACATAAAGAATTACCGGTTGAAACAAGAGTATCCAGCCGATGCTACGTCGCTTGACAAGAAAACTCTGAGACGATTAGCATCCAAGTTCTTTCTCAGTAATGATGTGCTTTACAAAATAAATCATGACATGGTCCTGCTTAGATGTGTTGACCGACGAGAAGCAGATTTGTTAATGCAAGATGTTCACGAAGGAATGTTCGGTACTCATGCCAATGGATATGCTATGTCTAAAAATATTTTGAGGGTTGGTTAATATTGGTTGACCTTAGAAACTGACTGTATTCAATATGCCAGAAAGTGTCACAAGTGTCAGTTTTATGCGGACAAGATGCATGTACATCCGACACTGCTAAATGTGTTGTCATCACCGTGGCCTTTTTCTATGTGGGGCATCGATATGATTGGGGCAATTGAACCAAAAGCTTCTAACGGACACCGATTTATTCTGGTTTCCATTGACTATTTCACAAAGTGGGTTGAAGCTGCATCCTACACTAATGTTACTCGACATGTGGTGGCCCTTTTCATAAAAAAGGAGATTATCTGTCGTTACGGAATCCCGAGCCGAATCATAACAAACAATGGTACTAATTTGAACAACAAAGTCATGAAGGAGTTGTGCGATGACTTCAAAATTGAACATCATAATTCTTCTCCTTATCGTCCCAAGATGAACGGAGCTGTAGAAGCTGCAAATAAAAACATCAAAAATATTTTGCAAAAAATGGTGAAAACTTACAAAGATTGGCATGGGTACAGGACGTCCGTCCGCACTTCAACAGGGGAAACCCCTTTTTCTTTGGTATATGGAATGGATGCGGTACTTCCCATTGAGGTCGAGATACCTTCTTTGAGAGTCATAATGGAAACCAAGCTTGAAGAAGCAGAATGGGTGAGAGAAAGGTTTGATCAGTTGAATCTTATCGATGAAAAGCGCATGTCTGCAATGTGTCATGGTCAGTTATATCAGAAGAGGATCAAGAGAGCTTTTGACAAGAAAGTTCGTGTCCGAGAATTCCGCAAAGGGGAACTTGTACTCAAAAAGATTTTACCAGTTCATAGAGACGCATGGGGAAAGTGGATGCCTAACTATGACAGGCCGTTTGTTGTGAAAACATTCTTCTCAGGAGGCTAATTAATTCTCACTACCATGGATGGAGAGCAGCTTACTCAACCAGTGAATTCTGATGTAGTATGAAAATATTACGCCTAAAAAAGAACCCAATAAGTCGAAAACTCAAAAGAACGGCTTACGCAAAAGTTAGGTCTGAAAAAAGAGAGAAGAAAAAGGAGAAAAGAAAATAAGAGCTCGCTAAGTTGAAAACCCGAAAGGGCGGCTTAGGCAAAAATGAGCGTCCCGGTGGATTGAAAACCCGAAAGGGCGGTCCAGGCAACAGTTAGGGACAAAGGCGTTTCACTGCATTGGAAGAGTTGTCACTACTTCAAAGGGTTGTCACCATTGCAGAAAATTGTACAGGAGATCCACTTCCAACCGCTCTCGTCAGAAGCAAGGATTTAGGGGATTTTAGTCTCTAGGAATGGATGGTCATGGGATTCAATGTAACCTTATCCACGTTGCCATTTTTTCACTTGTAAAGTTTCTATGGAATTTTGTCATTTGCAAGATTTCATTCTTGAATAAAATCAGTTTTGAACCTTTTTTTCCTTTGCAAAATTATCATTTCCTTTATTTTCTTGTTATGCAAAATATTGTTCGTTGATCAAACGATAGTTTTGAAAGCATTAGGGTTAAATTATTTGAATAAAACTCGAAAAGATTAACAAAACATAGGAAACTTCAGCTCATGGAAAAGGTCGAGGAAAAGCATACTTCCCCGAAACCTCAGGGTAGCGAAAACTTTGATATGTGATCCGATTGCATTCCCCAATGAAGTGTAAGCAAGTCAAACTGCTGATTTTCCTTTGATCATGTGTGGGTATCACACCTTGAAGACTGTTTTTTCAGGGAATTTCTTATGATGATGTGAGGACTCATCCCAGTAGAAGATGTCTGAACACTTGAATTTACTTTGTCATCTCTGATTAGCTTGTTTAAAGCTCTGTTCCCCTAATTGAGAGTGGATCTATTTGTCAAGACTGCATACACCTTTTCAGCCAGGGTTCAGGGTGATTCATTCTGTCTCTCGAGTTCAGTGTGCTATCTGTCGATTCCCCATGAATGACTGATCACTACTAGTGAACGTCCGCCTGAAAGTCCAGTCATAACCGGCATTGTCTTAGAAGCCAATCATTATTAGTAGTTCTCTTGGTCGTCACCATATTTCTTATTAAGACCAGTCGTAACTGGCGTTGTCTTAATTCCGCTTGATGGTATCTTTAATTCGGTCGTCACCACCTTTTCCCTTTAAAGCCCAGTCGTAACTGGTAATCCAATCGTCATTGGTATTCTTTTGGTCGTCACCATATTTTCCTTTGAAACCCAGTCGTAATTGATGTGTCTTAACTTCACTCGTTATTACCTTTTGGTTCGGTTGTGACCAACCTTTTCCTTTGAAGTCTAGTCGTCACTAGCGAATCCCCTGTGAAGTCTGGTCGTTACTAGTTGATTTTCCGTTTAAACCTAGTCGTAATTGGCAGATGCTCAAAATCCAATTGTCATTGGTATCTTGTTGGTTGTCACCAACCTTCCCCGTGGCAGTCCAGTCATAACTGGCATCACTTAGAATCCAATCGTTGGGATACCCTGGTTTGGTCGTTGTCGCGGTGAAATTCGGATACCAAACTATTGATTAGTTTGAATCTTTAATTCATATTTTGCAACCGAACATTGATTTGTCCAAAGGAAGGGATAAATATCGAAATTCCCACTATGCAATGCAAATGCAAGCTAGATTGTTTAGGTTCGGGGGTTGGTTAAACTTAGGGAAGGTACTAGCATCCTAAGTTTCTGTAGTACTCTACAGGAACCTCTTGTTTTATGTTTGTTTACTGCTAAGTGTTATCTGCTTAAAGGATTAGAGATCCTAGTGGTTTATATCTAAGTATACTCGATAAGATGTCGCATCTTATGCCTACATATCCTTACGGGAGTGGAATCAGAGTATGTTGTAGTTCACCCTAAAGAGTTAGAGGATGTCTATGACTGCGGTCAAAGTTCCTACGGGTTTAGGGTAGTTGTTTTGATTGGGTTTAGGAGAAGAGATGAGTCTTCATTTTAAGGGAGAGATAACCACCACAAATGTAAAAGGGGTTGTAGGAAATGGTCTTTGCATCATCTTAAGGAAAGGTCTTACATACTCGGATGGTCGCCAAGTATGCCTTTATCACTCTTAAGGCAAAGTCCCTACGTGTTTGATTGTGTTATTTGTGGGGTGGAGATTATATCTCACTTAAGATGATTAACATCTATTCTCTAATGTGTTTGTAGAAGTTTGTATTGTTGATTGTTTGTTTGTCTATGTTGTAAAGAAATAAAGACAAGGTCCTTCCTATAGGGTAGGATCTATCCTAAGCGATCAACTTGAGTGGGATCAAGGATCGAGGGGAGTATGATGCAAATGATGTGCAACTACACACAACGTTGAATTATGTGTAGGTTTTTCCTTTGGACGGTATGCGATGTATGAGTAGATAAATATGATACTGTAAATGCAATAGAATAAATTGCAGAAGAGTAAATTGTAGAAAGATAAGCCATACACGAACGCATGAAAGCGCTGAGTGAGTGTGTGTGCATTGTGAATAAGAGCAGATAAAGATAAACAATATGTACGCATGAAAGCGCTAAGTGTACAGATGTGTAAATGTGTCGTGAAGTGGTATGCACGATTTAGGTTGTATTTTACGCTGTTGATTATTTTTAAGTTATTTGATTCGAGAAGAAATGGTCTAACATGAGTTTGATTATAAAGGGGGTGGATTGATTTTAGTTGGATTACTTATGAGAAAATATTCTGGTGAGATTGATTTGAGGAAAGTTGTATTTGATTTTAGACGAGATGATTTTACGGGAGAAGTTAGATTAATTTTAAATCCTAAGGTTTTTTTTTGTATCACGATGATTTACTTTATTATGAAAAAAAGTGATTATTTAGATTGAATTATATTAATTGTGAAAGGTTATTTTTATTAATTATTTATAAAAGGTCAATTAATCACTAAATAGATTTTATTACTGAAAGTGAATAAATATATTTTATTAAAATGTTGTTAAAACAAAAGAGTTAATCAATTAATTGTCAAGATATTTTAAGATGAAAAAGAAAAAAAAATTTATTTTGTTATTAAGATAAAAGATTATAAATTATTAAATAGGTTAATTAGAAAAAAAAAGTGAGGTTAATAATTTTAATTATAAATTATTTTAAAAGGTTGATTAGTTAATAAAAAGACTACTTAGGGCTATTAAGGGTGGTTAGCATGGTTAAGAGGTGATTAAGTGGTTAATGGGCTGATTAGTGCCTGTGATGTGTACGTGTGTGTGGTGTATTCAGCGGTAAACAAAATTAAAAACAATCACAACACGAAACCCTAACTTTCCCAGCATTCCCAAATCGAGGAACCTCTCCTCGCCTCCGTCATCGCGCCTCTCCCTCTCTCACTCTACTCATCTCCCTAATCGCGCCTGGTTCTCTCGTTCTTCACCTCCCAACCTGAAATCAAAACGAAAGCATTAACAAAACAAGAATGTGGATAAAGATTAGAGTGTACCGAAGTTCGTGTGTAGCGGTTGATCAGATGCGATGGAGACTCGGGCGACGACGGCGGTGTGAGAGCTTGAAGGCGATCTCGCGGCGGTTTTCGGCAACGGCCTTGCGAAACGGGCTTCCGGAGATGGTGAGAGTGATCTCGCGTTTGAGGAGGAAAGATAAGTTCTCACTCTTCTGATTTTCGATCTTTTAGGGATTTTGTGGAACTCTGTATGGTTGTTAATCTCCGAGGTTGTGATTTACGAGAATTGTTTGTGTGAATTTTTCCGTCTTTGTATCGCTAGGGTTTTTTTTCCTCAAAATATCTCTTCACCTTCGTCTCTTATATAGGCACCCATATGAGGTTCTGGTGTGAGAATCTGATTGAAATATCTTGAATGCTGATTAATTGTTGATTTTGGACCTTCCATTTTGGGTTTAGATCAAATTGAAACTTTCCCTTTTAACTGATTTCGTTTAATTTCTGTTAAATGGAAAATCAATCTCTGATGTTGGCATATCAATTTCGTTAATTGTCCAAAATTGAATTTGGATATTCTCTGAATGTTAACTTGATTTCGCATTTTGGCAGGTGTGGACAGCAACAATTTGTTTGGGCATGGGAAGAATTCAAATGGTCCAGGGAAGAGGCAGACCTGAGGGGACTAGCGATTGTCTGCGTTTTCTTTCCTTTTCTGATTTGGCAGGTCAGGAGACCCTTGAAGGTATCTTCAACTATGGTTTTGTTTAGTCATACCAACACACATCGCCTCAAATATCTTAACTCTTTCATCCTTACTCAAACTCTCATGCTATATCTATTAATTTTCTGATATCTGAAACAAAATGGATTGCCAATCTGCAGGGGTTTTCTACTCTTAGATTCATTATTTTTATGTGATACGACTTCATCTTCGTCTTCAACTAATGGTGAATGGATTGCTCTGGTTGCAGGTTATGATACCGTTGCTCAAACTGGTGTCGAAGTGTACGACGGTAATTAAGGCTATGGGATACCTCAGAAATTCAACCTTGGAATTACCCTATCAACACAGGGTTTATGAACTCGTGCAATCCACTGCCCATTTTGAGTATCCGGTATATCTTATCAACAACCTTCAATATCTGTCTAGCAATGTCAAATGTTTATCCTGTTTAAGAAATAATGTCAATCTTCAACCTTGTGCAGGTTTCAAGTTATGCTCTTGATTCCTTATAGTTTTAGTCATGTAGTGATTCACAATTGGATATCAGTGGTCGGTGTTTAGCTTGTGATTTGTATTGTGCCTTGGTGTTTGCTGAGTTGCTGTTTCGGCGTGTAAAACAAGCTTGCGACTGATGAATTGTTGCTAACGTCGAGGTTGTCGAGTGATTGCGTTTATCAGCTATATCACTCTTATTTGAATTTAAGTGCTATTTTTGCAGCTCTGACATCATAAAAGCAACGAACTTATGATGCTTGCTATGAGGGCATGGCAGGTTTAGCAAACTGGTTAACATTCCACAGAAGTTAGTTATATTTCTGACTTCTATTCACTTAAAATGTACAACCCAGTGAATTGAAAATTTGTATGCATAGGAGCAGTTTTTATTAGTGAACCTGCTTACTGCTTCTAATACTGAATTGAACGCTGTATAGTTTAGCGGAGCGTGACAATAGTTAATGCTGTCATATCATTATGAGAATGTTGGATAGAGAAACAGCGGTTATTGTGTTCTAAACCAAACCAAATAGTTTTTTGTTAGCCGAATGATTAATATGTTTGGTATACTCCTGCAGTTGACGGCGATATCGAATGCATCTGGGATTATGGTGCAGCCTTCTATCACCAAGCAAATGATTCAGATTGTTATTGCCATGTTTGTGATGGATACATGGCAGTACCTTAGCTTCAAATTAATCCTCTGATTGTAGCTTGACGTGTTGAGGAAAAAGAAAGCCGGAGTTAGCTCTCTTACAATCAAGTGAGGTGATGCCGCTATATCGTTATGCTGTGGATGCCCCTCTGAACCCCGCGAATGTCCTGTCCACGTACGGAGTGATTCACGTGCTCCCTCTCAAATCGTGTATGCATCTGTTGTGAAGTTGGGTTCTGTATGTGGCTGTGGTGTGTATTTGTTGAGCGACTCAGACCGTGATTCAACGTCTAAGGTACCGCTCTTCTGCTGCTTAAAAACTTGTTACTGATTACTACTAACACCAATAGCAACAAAAGGAAAACTCACTCTCTTTCTCTTTCAGGTTCTGAAACCATCTTTAAGAATATTATAGATATATTCATCAAGGATTAGGGCAACTCAAAGCAGCTCTTATGTGTTGGACAGTCTCTGCCATGATTTTAGAGGCTGAAAGTGTTATGGTCACTCTAAACAGGCAACAAGCGATGGTATGTTGTAAATGGTCATGCAGTGGATAGCAAAGTGACTCAACTTAGTTGTTGCTATGTAAATGAGTTTCTAAATTTAATGTGGTTTTGTTGGAACCAAGTTTTATGGTGTTTGGAAACATACATCGTTAACCATGTATTCTGCTTTTGTCTTAGCTGTTATCTTGTACTAGGAATGGTTCGTCCCCGTAAGCTTCGCATCAGTGTCTGGAAGTTGGTGTCGGCCCGGTAGCGACGGCTTTACGCCAAACATAACAGTGCTGATGACATTCATCATGGAAGAGGTAAACCCATATCTATCTTGTTTTGTATGAAATGGTCGAAACCAAAGCCACCTAGTGACTTTGACTTCGAGTCGGCTTTCTCTTGTCCATTACACTTATGTGTTGTTGATGGCATTTGCAGATGGCGAGGAGATTCCTGCAGTGGCTGATAATGCCTCCGTCGTGACTGCGCTGAGAATGCTGGTATTGTTGCTTGCTGATGCTTGCAGATGATGTGGAGGTACCTGCGGTTTCGATTTTATTTTATAATTCAACGTATCGCACTGGTCTGCATTTGAAAACATTTCGAAGCATGAAGTTATGGCCGTTCTGGTTATTAATTGGTACTTCTTTGACAGGTTGTGATGGAACCGAAGTGTCAAGCTGCAACTTAGCGTTGACGACATGTCTCGACAATACCGCGGTTCAACTGAGTTTGGTCTTGCTTTATGAATGTGCTGCAATTTCCCTTTAGGCTAGGCTAGGTTTAATTCCTTGAATTTTTAAAGAGCATCGAGTCTTTTATTTCTTGTACAGACCATGGTTTTTCTTATGACCATCCGTTGCGTTATATTCATTATAACACCTTACGAATCTTCAAAGTTAAAACAATCTGAGCCTCAAGGACAAATGCCACCATGACTATATTGACTTGTGGATGCTAAATGGCATGCTCAAATTTATATCTCTTGTAACCTTTTTATGATTTTCATGTATGCTCTTGGATGATAAATTTGTAAATTAAATCAATTTCTATGTCATCTAGTTCCAGTGTTTGCACTTGACGAAACGCTTCCACATTAAACCAAGTTGTGAATGGATATATGTGATAAGGTATTCCTTACTGGTTTTAAAACAAAGGTCGTAATCATGCAGCAAATGCCCGAAGGGTCATCTCAGTTCTAATTTCAGTCTCATGACAAGAATTACAACGTGGGCAAGATTGGACTTCCATGCTTTGAACCTTTCTACCAAATTAGGAGGAACTTCACTTGTATTCTTGGATTCATGACTTGTCTTAAAATTGTAATTTGAGTAGGGGTCTTGAACAGGTGCCCGAGCATGAATTCGATATTCTCGAATCGAGATAATAACGTAACCTGACTCTTCTATCTTGGTCTTGAATAATCCAAATTCTTCTGGCTTTGCTTTCAATAAGGACTCTTCTTGACATTGATGCAAAGTTAACCGAGATGTAGACTATACTTTGAAACCTTAAGAAATACCGCCCTTGCATTGATTAGCAGGTTGTGAGAAAACAGGCGCATCCTTCCTCCCGGAACTCAACACAACTCGTAGGGAATAAGGAGTCCACAGAAAGTTTTCATGACCTCCTATTTTCAGCAACAAAATTCACTTCACGAAACGCGAACAAAAGGGTAGAGTGGTTAGTTAGGGTGTGAACGGCTGCCTGCGAAAACAAATACTATTTCCACTCGAAATCATTGTATCTGCACAAGCTGGTTAGTCGCAAGAACGACTATTAAGTTAAAGTCAAGTAAAAATAGCAAACACGCAAAAAGGGGTGGGACCTTATGGTCAAAAATTAGGGTGCAACAGATGCCCCTATTTAAGTTACTCCTATTCGGAGATATGGAGATTGAAATCTCCGTCTCGACGAGATAGGAGGGACTTAAATACAAACATTGCGCGAATTTTTGGCCATAAGAAACCACCGAATGCATATGATATGCAATGATATGAAAATGCAGGACGGACAAAATTTGTAAGGAAGAGGTCAAAGGGGATGGACTGGACATGATATGCTAGACAGAAGAGCAACAGATCCAACAAGGCGGGACCTCAAGATGGATCTGTTTGATTGGGGCGCAATGCATTCTTCGTCATTTTTTTATTATCTTATATTTTGTAACTCAGCTGAAACGATAAAATGTATAACTTCCCCTTGTGTCATGGTACGGGGACCATGAGCTGGTCTCGGTCTTTGATGTCATTGTAGTTGTTGAGCTTCCCCGAGCATCATGATATGGGAGTCATGCGCCGGTCTCGGTCTCTGATGTCGAACTTCCCCTTGCACCATGGTATGGGAACCATGAGCTGGTCTCGGTCTTTGATGTCAAACTTCCCCTTGCTCCATGGTATGGGAACCATGAGCTGGTCTCGGTTTCTGATGTCAAACTTCCCCTTGCTCCATGGTATGGGAACCATGAGCTGGTCTCGGTTTCTGATGTCAAACTTCCCCTTGCTCCATGGTATGGGAACCATGAGCTGGTCTCGGTTTCTGATGTCAAACTTCCCCTTGCTCCATGGTATGGGAACCATGAGCTGGTCTCGGTTTCTGATGTCAAACTTCCCCTTGCTCCATGGTATGAGAACCATGAGCTGGTCTCGGTTTCTGATGTCAAACTTCCCCTTGCTCCATGGTATGGGAACCATGAGCTGGTCTCGGTTTCTGATGTCAAACTTCCCCTTACTCCATGGTATGGGAACCATGAGCTGGTCTCGGTTTCTGATGTCAAACTTCCCCTTGCTCCATGGTATGAGAACCATGAGCTGGTCTCGGTTCCTACCCAAAATGATGGAAACTCGTGAGAGCGTCATCAAAGAGGGGTTGTAAGTTGTAGATTGTAGATGTAATTGTAGTTGTAAATTGTAATGTTGATGTAGATTGTATGTTGTAAATTGTAATGTTGATGTAGATTGTATGTTGTAAATTGTAATGTTGATGTAGATGTTCGGCTGTGAGCCATAGTGTCATTGTAGATTGTATGTTGTAAATTGTAATGTTGATGTAGATGTTCAGCTGTGAGCCATAGTGTCATTGTAGATTGTATGTTGTAAATTGTAGAACTGTAGAATTGTTGATGTAAATGTTGTCGATGTAATCTGTAATTGTAGAATTTTGTAGATGTGATCTTGTATTTGTAATTGTAGATGCGATTTGTATTGTATTGGCAATTTGTAGAATGTGCACCGGGGATCTTCAAAAGAGTTGTAAACCGGTTGATACGTGGAGTGTCCTCTTGTAAGGAGATATGTCATTGATTGTACTCGTAATGAACTCTCTGGGGAAGATCATTTCTGAGGAGTATCTCTGCTGTAATTGTAAAAGAAATGTGAAATTGTAGTAGCAGAAATCCTCAAATGGGGAAGTATCTGTAATGTCCTCTGTTTTGACTTGATAATCTTGAAATAATCCACTAGGGATAGACAAATCGTCTTGAGGAAACTGTTGTTTGTTGCTTTGAGTATAAATCTGCTCGAGACGAGTTGCTAAAATAAAGAGATCTTTTGTCATTCAGCTGTAAGTTGTCGAGGAAATCTTGTAATATTGTTGAAGAAACGGTGTGTCTTCAAATGGTGATCCTCATAATGTCAAAGTGCAAAATAAAATGCACTTTTGATCCATGCTCAAAAGCTGGAGATGTTCATAGTGTGATTGCCAAAGACCGAAGTTCAATTCGGGAAGTAAACAAAGAGAAACTGTCAAGCAAGACTCAACCATAGAGGTATAAACTCCAATGGGAATGTACTGAAATAACTGTCTTCCACGAGGATCGAACTTCGTGGGGAAATAGAAATATTGAGTTTTTTTTTTGCTTAGGGCTGACAACTCTATTTGGAAGGAATAAGACACGCCCAAATACCCAAGGGTAAACGCGATCGAAGAGATAGAGTAAAACAAACAAAGGATGCACAAAATGCAAATGTTATGCTATCTACTTATATGATATGTGTATGCTTATGCTGACAAGACAGACGAAAGTAATGACCGAAAATGGGATAAATGTCTCGAAACAAACGTCCGACCAATCTTCAAAGATAGAAGTATCACTGAGGATAGATGGAGAACCAAATGTAGGATCCCAATCCTGCTTCAAAACTTCAAAATTATCTTGAGGAGAGGTGATCAATCCATTTGGGGATGTAACATCTTGATAAGTTTGACATGTTGTATGAAATTGTAGATGGAGGTACCCAAACCGAAGTTTCATAGGGGATGAAATATCCTGGGTCTTCGTAGTTGTTGAACACGTTGGGGTTGTTGCTTCCTGAGGATAGAATATACGTCTTTTGCTCCAATCTTCAAATGCCCCAAGTCACATAGTTTAGGAAAAAAAGTCTCGAAAGGATTTTATAGAAAACATGATGTCCCAATGCCCCACTGTTTTCAAACTCTCTAGAGATTCGCCGAATCTCGACGTAACTGCCCCTGATTGGCGGTAAGTGAGTCCTTGAATTTCTCCTAGTTGAACCCAAGACTTGCGCGGATGGGATTTTCTTTGGGGAGAATGACTTGCCCCAAGTCAGCAAAGTCTTCAAATATCATCATCAATGTCTGTATGTGGTCTTTCCAAGATGTCCAGTGTATTTAGCAAGTTAGAATTATCCATTTTGAAATAGTTAATGCAACACGCGTTTGTCTTGAAGTTTTGAAAAGGGGTATCGCAATAACTTGTGATCGAAACCACTAATTAGGATACAAATTGAATCATTATTTATAAAGCCGATTTAAATTTGAGCATAGCTCAAGGAGTCAGGAAACAATATCTCATAGAGTATGCTTTCGAACTAAACTTTACTTCAATCAGGACTTTGAAGGTTGTATATGGGCTTAATTTATGACTTGTAGAATGGAGGAAGAAAGGGTTAGTATATTTGTGCCCACCCAATTTTTGAAGATGTTTATTATTTTCGATATTACCCTGCCCCAGGTTAAGAAAATGATGTTTCGGTTTGGGAGAAAGAGAACGGATCCTCAATCAAGGTTTAAAAGAAAGGGTTGACTATGTTGGCTTTCAGGAGGTTTAAAATAATGCCTTACATCAGTAGGGTTTTCATTCGAAGCATACAACAAGAGATCATGTGTTTTACTTCATCATCCTCCTTCCAATTCTCTGTCAGAGCAAAAGAACGGGTAAAAGTCGGCATTATAAATAATTTTGAAAACTATTTGAGTGAAAACGAATGGATTTCTTCAAGACAAACAGTTATTGCATTACTTATTCAAAACAGAAAGTTCTTACATGCCAAATATGCGTTTAACCAAAGAAATAAACACACAAACAAACGAAAGAAATAGAAAGTTCTTCTGGAGAGTCCTTTCCAGGATCTTTATTATGCTTTCATGTAGACGGGAAAGACATGCAGAAATGTCTGGTGCGCAGCTTTCAGTCACGGCGTTGACGACCTTGAATCATGTCTGGGGAGGACGAACCTTGTCGAGATAGGGGACTATCTCGCACGTAAGGGATGGAACCCTCAAAGAACAAGACTCCATCTTTGACCAAATTTTGGACGTCTGCTTTCATGCCGTAACAGCTCTCGATGTCGTGCCCCGGAGGACCTTGATGATACAGGCAAAATTTGTTGGCATTGTACCAGTATGGAAACCTCTTAGGTACCTTGGGTGGGGCTTTAGTCTGGATATGCCCTCTTTGAATTAGAGCTGGAAACAAATCAGCGTACTTCACCGGGATGGGATCAAACTGGTGAATTGCTTCCCTTGGTGCATCTGGAGTCATCCTTTGATACCTTTTCTGAAATTGTCGATGCTGTGGTTGATCTGGAGAGGCCAACCTCTGCTTAGGATGTGGTTGTTGTTCACGCTGAACGGGCATCGCATACTGGTGCTGAGGACGGGGTACCGGATCTATGAATTCTCTGGAAGGTCCACAGTCATCTTTATTGTTTGGGGCTATACCCAAGTTATGATGGTATTGCTTCACAAAAGCAAAAGTTAAGTCTTCCCAAGACTGAATGTGATTCACTTGTAGCTTCATATACCATGTTAACGGTGCTCTACCCAAACTTTCTTGGAAGCAGTGAATCAATAGTTGGTCGTTCCCATGATAGGCGGTCATCTTCTGACAAAACATCATCAAATGATACCTTGGAAAAATTGTACCTTTGTACACTTCGAAGGCGGGCATTTGGAATCCTGGGGGGATAACTAAGCTTGGAACCAGGTGCGGGTCATGAGCATGAAAATCAGGCGCACGGTTCCTCTTCATCATTTTCCATCGTTCCTCGAAGTCACGAAATTCATTCTTGAATGCTGTAAGCTCTGGATCGTCCATTTCCTTTTCCTGCACAGGCTGAAGTTGCACGGGAACAAAGTCGTCGGAGGGACGGCGAAGCGTCGGGTTAGACCTCACTCTGAAGCTAGTCATGCGATCCATGTCTTTGTTCTCCTCACTATCCTTTAATGATACTTCCGGCTTGGTCAGATGGTCGAGACGGCGACTGACAGCAAAGATGGAAAACCGAAATGAGCCACAACAAAGGAATGACACATGCACAAGATGTAAAATGCCATGCTAAATGCAGAATGCCAATGCGAAAATGCAGATGCAGATGTAGGAGGATACTTCAAGAAACCCAAAGTGTTTTTCAGTGTTATAATGTAGGATAATTGAAAAACTTTTTATTTTTGAGAAACAATGAAAACAAAGTACTCTTTCAAGAGTTTATTACAACGAAAGCAAAAGAAAACTTAGAACTCTACTCCACGGTCTTCTCTTTTGTACGGAGCTCCTCGGTCAGCTGGTCAATACGCTCCTGCAGCGCCGCTTTCTCGATGATAAGTCGTTCCACGCACTCCTTCCAAGCCATAGTAGTTGAGGGGAGATCATCACTGGTGACAGCACTTGAAGAGGCATGAGGAGAAAATAAATCTCCTTGTGCCTTTCTCTTTCTGGCCACTTCTAATTCTGGAGTCTTCTGAAGTCTTTCCTTCTCTACTTTGAGGGTGAAGAACTTATTCTTCCAGGCAGTCCTCAACTTCCGGGCTTCATCCAAAGCAATCCTTACTTGTTCTATTTCCTCTTCTTCGAACCAGTCGGGGTCATGAGGAGATAATACCATAGGTTCGTGAAAAGGAAAAGGCATCTTGAGATCGAGAGCCCTTTCTCGCACCCAATGCAGATAATCCTCGGAAACAGCACAGTCGGGGTATCCTGAAGCAGCTGTTCCTTCCCTATCAATGTATTTCCATGTATAAATGATGACAGTCTTTAGATCTAGATCCTCTTCTCCTTTGAAATAGATCTCTTCCAACGAAACTGGGTCAGGCACTTGGATCATAGGGTGTCCAAACTGTCTACAGGCCAAGGCGGGAATATAACTTCTACATCCTTCTCTTCCAATGAGCGGTACGTTGGGGAATCCTCCGATGCTAGGAATCATAGGCACGCCTCCATAGGCGGGATCATACCAAACAATGTCCGAATGGGTAAGGGCCATAAGTATCTCGGACCATCGAGGTGTTGCTACCTCATCCCAAAGGGACGAGTACCAAGTCAAACGAGCGATGAACCATGAGTACAGCAAGGCGGTACAACATGCAATGTGTCCTCCTCCTTCGGCATTCTTCGAGTGAATCGAAAAGTATGTATCGGCAAGCAAGGTGGGTACTGGATTCTTGAGTATGAACAGCTTGATTGCATCCATATCAACAAAACTGTCAATTTTAGGGAACCAGAAAGTCCCATAGACCAATAGAGCAAAATTGGCTTCCAAGATGAGAGCCTCCTTTCTTTCAGCATGATAACGGACTTTTTCGATCAAAAAGTCGGCGGGGAATCCAAGGACTCCTTCCTTGGTGATCAGGTGTGTCTGGACATCTTCTAAGCTGAGATAGGTAGCGTTTGCAATTTCCTGGTGACTAGGCATGTCTTCCCTTCAGGTGAATAGAGGTCGAACAGTCACAGGCATCCTCAAAAGTTCTGAGTACTCTTCCAAGGTCGGCATCAACTGGTAGTCCGGAAAAGTGAAGCAGTGATACATCGGGTCATAAAATTGGACCAATGTTTCCAACAATCCTTCTTTCATCCTTAGCTCAAGGAAACGAAAGACTCCTCCATATTCTGCTGCGAAGGCAAAGCGATCCTCGACGAGTTCGGCTAGTTCTCTCAAGCTTTCGATGTTGGGACTCTGAAAAGTGTACTTCAGGGTTTCTCTTCTGAAATCCATGATTACAACACCTACAGAATGAAATTTGAGTTTCTTGAAGTGAACAATGGAAAAAGAATGCAATGCAAGATGATTAGGACTTCATGGGATTCCTCTATTTATAGGCATTGCGGTAAAAGAAAACGTTTTATTAAATTTGAAACGGACTACATAAATATTCTTTTAAAGAGTCCCAAATAAAAGCTAAATAAAAGCTAGTAAAGACACTAAAGAAGCCTTGAATGCTGCTGCTTGAGCTGCTCTTCTAGTTGCGCCTTCTCACGGATAAGGTTGTCCACAATTATTTTCCAAATAGTGCATTGTGGGTCGGAGAAAAATAAATCCTCCATGACTTTCCTCTTCTTGCAGGGGAGTAGCTCTTCATCCTTCGATCGTAGCTGCTTCTGAAGTTCATCCTTCAATTCTTGAAGTTCAGCATTCTGCTTTTAAAGTCCATCATTCTGCTTTTGAAGTCTAGCATTCTGCTTTTGAAGTCCAGCATTCTGCTTTTGACACTCATCATTTTCTGCCACTGCTACGTGGTACTTGTTCTTCCAAGATTCCAGCTCATGTTGAGACTTCCTTAAGGACACCTCTAACTCCTCGGCTTTAGACATAAAGACATAAGTAGGCTCTCTCCTTGGAGCTATGGGATCTTGACGGGAATAGGGCATCTTTAGATTGGTTGCCCTTTTTCTGACCCACTGGAGGTATGGTTCTAAAGACACGCAGTTAGGCTTCCCTAGACTTCTCTTCCCTTTCTTGTGTACATTACGCCATGCATGTAGAATCTTTCCTCGGAGTTCCATATCATCTTTGAAGAACATACCCTCTACTTGAACACTTTTGGGAGGTTCCTTCAACGGGTATCCCAACTGTCGGCGAGCCAAAATAGGATTGTAGCTGATTCCTCCATCAAAGCTGAGCAATGGTACATTAGCAAAATCACCGCAGCTATCAATGATTAATACTCCATCATACACTCGATTTTACCAATCAATGTCAGAGTGGGTCAAAGCCATAACCCTTGGAGACCAATGCTCTTTGCTAATGTTTGTAAAAGAGCTAGACTTCGGCAAGTGCGAAATAAACCACTTGTAAAGTAAAGGTACACAGCAAGTAATCATCCCTCCACCACGGAGGTTTCGGAGATGTATAGAGTGATATGCATTTCCCAACAGAGTTGGCACTGGGTTGTTCTTCATAAAGATCTTGAATGCTTTGAGATCGATGAAACCTTCAAAACTCGAGAACAGGAATAACCCATAAACAAGCAAAGCAAAAATTGCCTCGAACGGAGCCTTATTAGAATGATCAGCATAGAATGAGGCCTTCTCGATTAGGAAGCCCGTCTTTAAACCAAGAGTTTCATCCTTAGTAACTAGGTTGGCTTTGACGTCGGATACCTTCAAACGGAGGGCTTTAGCAATATCTTTCTCATCAGGGTCCTTTTCCAAGAAGGGAAAAGGAGATTCTTCCAGAATAGGTAGACCCACCAAAAAGGAGTACTCTTCTAATGTAGGTAACAACTGAAAGTCTGGAAAGGTGAAACAATGGTAGAGAGGATCATATAAATGTAGTAGAGTGGTAAGAAGTCCTTCATTCACTGAGCAACCCAATAAAGATATCAGCTTCCCATACTTGGTCTTGAATCCTTCTTGATCTTCGATGAAACCCCACAACTTCTTTAGGTCATCCAATTTGGGACTCTTAAAAGTATATTTCACAGTATGTCTTTTATCTGAAGTCATAGTGACCTACAATGTCCATAAACGAAAGTAAATCCCATGAAGTCCAATGTAGAATGATGTTATATGAATGCAGCAAACACAAGTATTCACATAAGGACATAAAGATAAACAAACAAAGGGGCACCCTAGGTTTGCAACGAGCATGGAGTAAAGGTGTACCCTTCCCAAAGGTTTAAGGACTAAAGGTTGTTTGTACCTGCAGAACAAGGTTCTAAAGGGACTCAGAATCATCAGCCCATCTATCGGATATTATCAATTTCCCAATTTACTCAAGGATTAATAATATTCTCAAGAGAACTTCTTTTGAGTGTAGCTTCGCGTAGCACTACTTCGGAAGTACTTCCTCATAGTCCCGCACTACGTCCTAATAAAGGCCAAAGTTGGGTTAAGGTAACTACGGTCCTCAATATCATAGGCTCCAAAGTCGAAAGTAGTGAGTGTCTTCACGATTAATCGTTCAACAGTACTATTTCGAAAAGGCCTCAACTGAGCGGGATTCTCGATTCAACTTAGTAGGGATTCAACTCCCTATAAGCCTCCTCGACTATATCCCATCCTATCTTAATTTCTCTCAAAGTTCGGGTGTAGAACTTTATCTCACCACTCAAGGACAACAATCCCAAAAGAAATACAAGAGAAAGCATGTAAACACATAATCAAGTAGGCATATATATAAAGCAGTAAACAAATAAAATAAGATAGGGAAACCCACTAGAGTTCCCCAGTGAAGTCGCCATTTCTGTCGCGGTGAAATTCGGATACCAAACTATTGATTAGTTTGAATCTTTAATTCATATTTTGCAACCGAACTTTGATTTGTCCAAAGGAAGGGATAAATATCGAAATTCCCACTATGCAATGCAAATGCAAGCTAGATTGTTTAGGTTCGGGGGTTGGTTAAACTTAGGGAAGGTACTAGCATCCTAAGTTTCTGTAGTACTCTACAGGAACCTCTTGTTTTATGTTTGTTTACTGCTAAGTGTTATCTGCTTAAAGGATTAGAGATCCTAGTGGTTTATATCTAAGTATACTCGATAAGATGCCGCATCTTATGCCTACATATCCTTACGGGAGTGGAATCAGAGTATGTTGTTGTTCACCCTAAAGAGTTAGAGGATGTCTTTGACTGCGGTCAAAGTTCCTACGGGTTTAGGGTAGTTGTTTTGATTGGGTTTAAGAGAAGAGATGAGTCTTCATTTTAAGGGAGAGGTAACCACCACAAATGTAAAAGGGGTTGTAGGAAATGGTCTTTGCATTGTCTTAAGGAAAGGTCTTACATACTCGGATGGTCGCCAAGTATGCCTTTATGACTCTTAAGGCAAAGTCCCTACGTGTTTGATTGTGTTGTTTGTGGGGTGGAGATTATATCTCACTTAAGATGATTAACATCTATTCTCTAATGTGTTTGTAGAAGTTTGTATTGTTGATTGTTTGTTTGTCTATGTTGTAAAGAAATAAAGACAAGGTCCTTCCTATAGGGTAGGATCTATCCTAAGCGATCAACTTGAGTGGGGTCAAGGATCGAGGGGAGTATGATGCAAATGATGTGCAACTACACACAACGTTGAATTATGTGTAGGTGTTTCCTTTGGACGGTATGCGATGTATGAGTAGATAAATATGATACTGTAAATGCAATAGAATAAATTGCAGAAGAGTAAATTGCAGAAAGATAAGCCATACACGAACGCATGAAAGCGCTGAGTGAGTGTGTGTGCATTGTGAATAAGAGCAGATAAAGATAAACAATATGTACGCATGAAAGCGCTAAGTGTACAGATGTGTAAATGTGTCGTGAAGTGGTGTGCACGATTTAGGTTGTATTTTACGCTGTTGATTATTTTTAAGTTATTTGATTCGAGAAGAAATGGTCTAACATGAGTTTGATTATAAAGGGGGTGGATTGATTTTAGTTGGATTACTTATGAGAAAATATTCTGGTGAGATTGATTTGAGGAAAGTTGTATTTGATTTTAGACGAGATGATTTTACGGGAGAAGTTAGATTAATTTTAAATCCTAAGGTTTTTTTTTGTATCACGATGATTTACTTTATTATGAAAAAAAGTGATTATTTAGATTGAATTATATTAATTGTGAATGGTTATTTTTATTAATTATTTATAAAAGGTCAATTAATCACTAAATAGATTTTATTACTGAAAGTGAATAAATATATTTTATTAAAATGTTGTTAAAACAAAAAGAGTTAATCAATTAATTGTCAAGATATTTTAAGATGAAAAAGAAAAAAAAATTTATTTTGTTATTAAGATAAAAGATTATAAATTATTAAATAGGTTAATTAGAAAAAAAAAAGTGAGGTTAATAATTTTAATTATAAATTATTTTAAAAGGTTGATTAGTTAATAAAAAGACTACTTAGGGCTGTTAAGGGTGGTTAGCATGGTTAAGAGGTGATTAAGTGGTTAATGGGCTGATTAGTGCCTGTGATGTGTACGTGTGTGTGGTGTATTCAGCAGTAAACAAAATTAAAAACAATCACAACACGAAACCCTAACTTTCTCAGCATTCCCAAATCGAGGAACCTCTCCTCGCCTCCGTCATCGCGCCTCTCCCTCTCTCACTCTACTCATCTCCCTAATCGCGCCTAGTTCTCTCGTTCTTCACCTCCCAACCTGAAATCAAAACGAAAGCATTAACAAAACAAGAATGTGGATAAAGATTAGAGTGTACCGAAGTTCGTGTGTAGCGGTTGATCAGATGCGATGGAGACTCAGGCGACGACGGCGGTGTGAGAGCTTGAAGGCGATCTCGCGGCGGTTTTCGGCAACGGCCTTGCGAAACGGGCTTCCGGCGATGGTGAGAGTGATCTCGCGTTTGAGGAGGAAAGATAAGTTCTCACTCTTCTGATTTTCGATCTTTTAGGGATTTTGTGGAACTCTGTATGGTTGTTAATCTCCGAGGTTGTGATTTACGAGAATTGTTTGTGTGAATTTTTCCGTCTTTGTATCGCTAGGGTTTTTTTTCCTCAAAATATCTCTTCACCTTCGTCTCTTATATAGGCACCCATATGAGGTTCTGGTGTGAGAATCTGATTGAAATATCTTGAATGCTGATTAATTGTTGATTTTGGACCTTCCATTTTGGGTTTAGATCAAATTGAAACTTTCCCTTTTAACTGATTTCGTTTAATTTCTGTTAAATGGAAAATCAATCTCTGATGTTGGCATATCAATTTCGTTAATTGTCCAAAATTGAATTTGGATATTCTCTGAATGTTAACTTGATTTCGCATTTTGGCAGGTGTGGACAGCAACAATTTGTTTGGGCCTGGGAAGAATTCAAATGGTCCAGGGAAGAGGCAGACCTGAGGGGACTAGCGATTGTTTGCGTTTTCTTTCCTTTTCTGATTTGGCAGGTCAGGAGACCCTTGAAGGTATCTTCAACTGTGGTTTTGTTTAGTCATACCAACACACATCGCCTCAAATATCTTAACTCCTTCATCCTTACTCAAACTCTCATGCTATATCTATTAATTTTCTGATATCTGAAACAAAATGGATTGCCAATCTGCAGGGGTTTTCTACTCTTAGATTCATTATTTTTATGTGATACGACTTCATATTCGTCTTCAACTAATGGTGAATGGATTGCTCTGGTTGCAGGTTATGATACCGTTGCTCAAACTGGTGTCGAAGTGTACGACGGTAATTAAGGCTATGGGATACCTCAGAAATTCAACCTTGGAATTACCCTATCAACACAGGGTTTATGAACTCGTGCAACCCACTGCCCATTTTGAGTATCTGGTATATCTTATCAACAACCTTCAATATTTGTCTAGCAATGTCAAATGTTTATCCTGTTTAAGAAATAATGTCAATCTTCAACCTTGTGCAGGTTTCAGGTTATGCTCTTGATTCCTTATAGTTTTAGTCATGTAGTGATTCACAATTGGATATCAGTGGTCGGTGTTTAGCTTGTGATTTGTATTGTGCCTTGGTGTTTGCTGAGTTGCTGTTTCGGCGTGTAAAACAAGCTTGCGACTGATGAATTGTTGCTAACGTCGAGGTTGTCGAGTGATTGCGTTTATCAGCTATATCACTCTTATTTGAATTTAAGTGCTATTTTTGCAGCTCTGACATCATAAAAGCAACGAACTTATGATGCTTGCTATGAGGGCATGGCAGGTTTAGCAAACTGGTTAACATTCCACAGAAGTTAGTTATATTTCTGACTTCTATTCACTTAAAATGTACAACCCAGTGAATTGAAAATTTGTATGCATAGGAGCACTTTTTATTAGTGAACCTGCTTACTGCTTCTAATACTGAATTGAACGCTGTATAGTTTAGCGGAGCGTGACAATAGTTAATGCTGTCATATCATTATGAGAATGTTGGATAGAGAAACAGCGGTTATTGTGTTCTAAACCAAACCAAATAGTTTTTTGTTAGCCGAATGATTAATATGTTTGGTCTACTCCTGCAGTTGACGGTGATATCGAATGCATCTGGGATTATGGTGCAGCCTTCTATCACCAAGCAAATGATTCAGATTGTTATTGCCATGTTTGTGATGGATACATGGCAGTACTTTAGCTTCAAATTAATCCTCTGATTGTAGCTTGACGTGTTGAGGAAAAAGAAAGCCGGAGTTAGCTCTCTTACAATCAAGTGAGGTGATGCCGCTATGTCGTTATGCTGTGGATGCCCCTCTGAACCCCGCGAATGTCCTGTCCACGTACGGAGTGATTCACGTGCTCCCTCTCAAATCGTGTATGCATCTGTTGTGAAGTTGGGTTCTGTATGTGGCTGTGGTGTGTATTTGTTGAGCGACTCAGACCGTGATTCAACGTCTAAGGTACCGCTCTTCTGCTGCTTAAAAACTTGTTACTGATTACTACTAACACCAATAGCAACAAAAGGAAAACTCACTCTCTTTCTCTTTCAGGTTCTGAAACCATCTTTAAGAATATTATAGATATATTCATCAAGGATTAAGGCAACTCAAAGCAGCTCTTATGTGTTGGACAGTCTCTGCCATGATTTTAGAGGCTGAAAGTGTTATGGTCACTCTAAACAGGCAACAAGCGATGGTATGTTGTAAATGGTCATGCAGTGGATAGCAAAGTGACTCAACTTAGTTGTTTCTATGTAAATGAGTTTCTAAATTTAATGTGGTTTTGTTGGAACCAAGTTTTATGGTGTTTGGAAACATACATCGTTAACCATGTATTCTGCTTTTGTCTTAGCTGTTATCTTGTACTAGGAATGGTTCGTCCCCGTAAGCTTCGCATCAGTGTCTGGAAGTTGGTGTCGGCCCGGTAGCGACGGCTTTACGCCAAACATAACAGTGCTGCTGACATTCATTATGGAAGAGGTAAACCCATATCTATCTTGTTTTGTATGAAATGGTCGAAACCAAAGCCACCTAGTGACTTTGACTTCGAGTCGGCTTTCTCTTGTCCATTACACTTATGTGTTGTTGATGGCATTCGCAGATGGCGAGGAGATTCCTGCAGTGGATGATAATGCCTCCGTCGTGACTGCGCTGAGAATGCTGGTATTGTTGCTTGCTGATGCTTGCAGATGATGTGGAGGTACCTGCGGTTTCGATTTTATTTTATAATTCAACGTATCACACTGGTCTGCATTTGAAAACATTTCGAAGCATGAAGTTATGGTCGTTCTGGTTATTAATTGGTACTTCTTTGACAGGTTGTGATGGAACCGAAGTGTCAAGCTGCAGCTTAGCGTTGACGACATGTCTCGACAATACCGCGGTTCAACTGAGTTTGGTCTTGCTTTATGAATGTGCTGCAATTGCCCTTTAGGCTAGGCTAGGTTTAATTCCTTGAATTTTTAAAGAGCATCGAGTCTTTTATTTCTTGTACAGACCATGGTTTTTCTTATGACCATCCTTTGCGTTGTATTCATTATAACACCTTACGAATCTTCAAAGTTAAAACAATCTGAGCCTCAAGGACAAATGCCACCATGACTATATTGACTTGTGGATGCTAAATGGCATGCTCAAATTTATATCTCTTGTAACCTTTTTATGATTTTCATGTATGCTCTTGGATGATAAATTTGTAAATTAAATCAATTTCTATGTCATCTAGTTCCAGTGTTTGCACTTGACGAAACGCTTCCACATTAAACCAAGTTGTGAATGGATATATGTGATAAGGTATTCCTTACTGGTTTTAAAACAAAGGCCGTAATCATGCAGCAAATGCCCGAAGGGTCATCTCAGTTCTAATTTCAGTCTCATGACAAGAATTCCAACGTGGGCAAGATTGGACTTCCATGCTTTGAACCTTTCTACCAAATTAGGAGGAACTTCACTTGTATTCTTGGATTCATGACTTGTCTTAAAATTGTAATTTGAGTAGGGGTCTTGAACAGGTGCCCGAGCATGAATTCGATATTCTCGAATCGAGATAATAACGTAACCTGACTCTTCTATCTTGGTCTTGAATAATCCAAATTCTTCTGGCTTTGCTTTCAATAAGGACTCTTCTTGACATTGATGCAAAGTTAACCGAGATGTAGACTATACTTTGAAACCTTAAGAAATACCGCCCTTGCATTGATTAGCAGGTTGTGAGAAAACAGGCGCATCCTTCCTCCCGGAACTCAACACAACTCGTAGGGAATAAGGAGTCCACAGAAGGTTTTCATGACCTCCTATTTTCAGCAACAAAGTTCACTTCACGAAACGCGAACAAAAAGGGTAGAGTGGTTAGTTAGGGTGTGAAGGGCTGCCTGCGAAAACAAATACTATTTCCACTCGAAATCATTGTATCTGCACAAGCTGGTTAGTCGCAAGAACGACTATTAAGTTAAAGTCAAGTAAAAATAGCAAACACGCAAAAAGGGGTGGGACCTTATGGTCAAAAATTAGGGTGCAACAGATGCCCCTATTTAAGTTACTCATATTCGGAGATATGGAGATTGAAATCTCCGTCTCGACGAGATAGGAGGGACTTAAATACAAACATTGCGTGAATTTTTGGCCATAAGAAACCACCGAATGCATATGATATGCAATGATATGAAAATGCAGGACGGACAAAATTTGTAAGGAAGAGGTCAAAGGGGATGGACTCGACATGATATGCTAGACAGAAGAGCAACAGATCCAACAAGGCGGGACCTCAAGATGGATCTGTTTGATTGGGGCGCAATGCATTCTTCGTCATTTTTTTATTATCTTATATTTTGTAACTCAGCTGAAACGATAAAATGTATAACTTCCCCTTGCGTCATGGTACGAGGACCATGAGTTGGTCTCGGTCTTTGATGTCATTGTAGTTGTTGAGCTTCCCCGAGCATCATGATATGGGAGTCATGCGCCGGTCTCGGTCTCTGATGTCGAACTTCCCCTTGCACCATGGTATGGGAACCATGAGCTGGTCTCGGTCTTTGATGTCAAACTTCCCCTTGCTCCATGGTATGGGAACCATGAGCTGGTCTCGGTTTCTGATGTCAAACTTCCCCTTGCTCCATGGTATGGGAACCATGAGCTGGTCTCGGTTTCTGATGTCAAACTTCCCCTTGCTCCATGGTATGGGAACCATGAGCTGGTCTCGGTTTCTGATGTCAAACTTCCCCTTGCTCCATGGTATGGGAACCATGAGCTGGTCTCGGTTTCTGATGTCAAACTTCCCCTTGCTCCATGGTATGAGAACCATGAGCTGGTCTCGGTTTCTGATGTCAAACTTCCCCTTGCTCCATGGTATGGGAACCATGAGCTGGTCTCGGTTTCTGATATCAAACTTCCCCTTGCTCCATGGTATGGGAACCATGAGCTGGTCTCGGTTTCTGATGTCAAACTTCCCCTTGCTCCATGGTATGAGAACCATGAGCTGGTCTCGGTTCCTACCCAAAATGATGGAAACTCGTGAGAGCGTCATCAAAGAGGGGTTGTAAGTTGTAGATTGTAGATGTAACTGTAGTTGTAAATTGTAATGTTGATGTAGATTGTATGTTGTAAATTTTAATGTTGATGTAGATTGTATGTTGTAAATTGTAATGTTGATGTAGATGTTCGGCTGTGAGCCATAGTGTCATTGTAGATTGTATGTTGTAAATTGTAATGTTGATGTAGATGTTCGGCTGTGAGCCATAGTGTCATTGTAGATTGTATGTTGTAAATTGTAGAACTGTAGAATTGTTGATGTAAATGTTGTCGATGTAATCTGTAATTGTAGAATTTTGTAGATGTGATCTTGTATTTGTAATTGTAGATGCGATTTGTATTGTATTGGCAATTTGTAGAATGTGCACCGGGGATCTTCAAAAGAGTTGTAAACCGGTTGATACGTGGAGTGTCCTCTTGTAAGGAGATATGTCATTGATTGTACTCGTAATGAACTCTCTGGGGAAGATCATTTCTGAGGAGTATCTCTGCTGTAATTGTAAAAGAAATGTGAAATTGTAGTAGCAGAAATCCTCAAATGGGGAAGTATCTGTAATGTCCTCTGTTTTGACTTGATAATCTTGAAATAATCCACTGGGGATAGACAGATCGTCTTGAGGAAACTGTTGTTTGTTGCTTTGAGTATAAATCTGCTCGAGACGAGTTGCTCAAATAAAGAGATCTTTTGTCATTCAGCTGTAAGTTGTCGAGGAAATCTTGTAATATTGTTGAAGAAACGGTGTGTCTTCAAATGGTGATCCTCATAATGTCAAAGTGCAAAATAAAATGCACTTTTGATCCATGCTCAAAAGCTGGAGATGTTCATAGTGTGATTGCCAAAGACCGAAGCTCAATTCGGGAAGTAACCGAAGAGAAACTGTCAAGCAAGACTCAACCATAGAGGTATAAACTCCAATGGGAATGTACTGAAATAACTGTCTTCCACGAGGATCGAACTTCGTGGGGAAATAGAAATATTGAGTTTTTTTTTTTGCTTAGGGCTGACAACTCTATTTGGAAGGAATAAGACACGCCCAAATACCCAAGGGTAAACGCGATCGAAGAGATAGAGTAAAACAAACAAAGGATGCACAAAATGCAAATGTTATGCTATCTACTTATATGATATGTGTATGCTTATGCTGACAAGACAGACGAAAGTAATGACCGAAAATGGGATAAATGTCTCGAAACAAACGTCCGACCAATCTTCAAAGATAGAAGTATCACTGAGGATAGATGGAGAACCAAATGTAGGATCCCAATCCTGCTTCAAAACTTCAAAATTATCTTGAGGAGAGGTGATCAATCCATTTGGGGATGTAACATCTTGATAAGTTTGACATGTTGTATGAAATTGTAGATGGAGGTACCCAAACCGAAGTTTCATAGGGGATGAAATATCCTGGGTCTTCGTAGTTGTTGAACACGTTGGGGTTGTTGCTTCCTGAGGATAGAATATACGTCTTTTGCTCCAATCTTCAAATGCCCCAAGTCACATAGTTTAGGAAAAAAAGTCTCGAAAGGATTTTATAGAAAACATGATGTCCCAATGCCCCACTGTTTTCAAACTCTCTAGAGATTCGCCGAATCTCGACGTAACTGCCCCTGATTGGCGGTAAGTGAGTCCTTGAATTTCTCCTAGTTGAACCCAAGACTTGCGCGGATGGGATTTTCTTTGGGGAGAATGACTTGCCCCAAGTCAGCAAAGTCTTCAAATATCATCATCAATGTCTGTATGTGGTCTTTCCAAGATGTCCAGTGTATTTAGCAAGTTAGAAATATCCATTTTGAAATAGTTAATGCAACACGCGTTTGTCTTGAAGTTTTGAAAAGGGGTATCGCAATAACTTGTGATCGAAACCACTAATTAGGATACAAATTGAATCATTATTTATAAAGCCGATTTAAATTTGAGCATAGCTCAAGGAGTCAGGAAACAATATCTCATAGAGTATGCTTTCGAACTAAACTTTACTTCAATCAGGACTTTGAAGGTTGTATATGGGCTTAATTTATGACTTGTAGAATGGAGGAAGAAAGGGTTAGTATATTTGTGCCCACCCAATTTTTGAAGATGTTTATTATTTTTGATATTACCCTGCCCCAGGTTAAGAAAATGATGTTTCGGTTTGGGAGAAAGAGAACGGATCCTCAATCAAGGTTTAAAAGAAAGGGTTGACTATGTTGGCTTTCAGGAGGTTTAAAATAATGCCTTACATCAGTAGGGTTTTCATTCGAAGCATACAACAAGAGATCATGTGTTTTACTTCATCATCCTCCTTCCAATTCTCTGTCAGAGCAAAAGAACGGGTAAAAGTCGACATTATAAATAATTTTGAAAACTATTTGAGTGAAAACGAATGGATTTCTTCAAGACAAACAGTTATTGCATTACTTATTCAAAACAGAAAGTTCTTACATGCCAAATATGCGTTTAACCAAAGAAATAAACACACAAACAAACGAAAGAAATAGAAAGTTCTTCTGGAGAGTCCTTTCCAGGATCTTTATTATGCTTTCATGTAGACGGGAAAGACATGCAGAAATGTCTGGTGCGCAGCTTTCAGTCACGGCGTTGACGACCTTGAATCATGCCTGGGGAGGACGAACCTTGTCGAGATAGGGGACTATCTCGCACGTAAGGGATGGAACCCTCAAAGAACAAGACTCCATCTTTGACCAAATTTTGGACGTCTGCTTTCATGCCGTAACAGCTCTCGATGTCGTGCCCCGGAGCACCTTGATGATACAGGCAAAATTTGTTGGCATTGTACCAGTATGGAAACCTCTTAGGTACCTTGGGTGGGGCTTTATTCTGGATATGCCCTCTTTGAATTAGAGCTGGAAACAAATCAGCGTACTTCACCGGGATGGGATCAAACTGGTGAATTGCTTCCCTTGGTGCATCTGGAGTCATCCTTTGATACCTTTTCCGAAATTGTCGATGTTGTGGTTGATCTGGAGAGGCCAACCTCTGCTTAGGATGTGGTTGTTGTTCACGCTGAACGGGCATCGCATACTGGTGCTAAGGACGGGGTACCGGATCTATGAATTCTCTGGAAGGTCCACAGTCATCTTTATTGTTTGGGGCTATACCCAAGTTATGATGGTATTGCTTCACAAAAGCAAAAGTTAAGTCTTCCCAAGACTGAATGTGATTCACTTGTAGCTTCATATACCATGTTAACGGTGCTCTACCCAAACTTTCTTGGAAGCAGTGAATCAATAGTTGGTCGTTCCCATGATAGGCGGTCATCTTCTGACAAAACATCATCAAATGATACCTTGGACAAATTGTACCTTTGTACACTTCGAAGGCGAGCATTTGGAATCCTGGGGGGATAACTAAGCTTGGAACCAGGTGCGGGTCATGAGCATGAAAATCAGGCGCACGGTTCCTCTTCATCATTTTCCATCGTTCCTCGAAGTCACGAAATTCATTCTTGAATGCTGTAAGCTCTGGATCGTCCATTTCCTTTTCCTGCACAGGCTGAAGTTGCACGGGAACAAAGTCGTCGGAGGGACGGCGAAGCGTCGGGTTAGACCTCACTCTGAAGCTAGTCATGCGATCCATGTCTTTGTTCTCCTCACTATCCTTTAATGATACTTCCGACTTGGTCAGATGGTCGAGACGGCGACTGACAGCAAAGATGGAAAACCGAAATGAGCCACAACAAAGGAATGACACATGCACAAGATGTAAAATGCCATGCTAAATGCAGAATGCCAATGCGAAAATGCAGATGCAGATGTAGGAGGATACTTCAAGAAACCCAAAGTGTTTTTCAGTGTTATAATGTAGGATAATTGAAAAACTTTTTATTTTTGAGAAACAATGAAAACAAAGTACTCTTTCAAGAGTTTATTACAACGAAAGCAAAAGAAAACTTAGAACTCTACTCCACGGTCTTCTCTTTTGTACGGAGCTCCTCGGTCAGCTGGTCAATACGCTCCTGCAGCGCCGCTTTCTCGATGATAAGTCGTTCCACGCACTCCTTCCAAGCCATAGTAGTTGAGGGGAGATCATCACTGGTGACAGCACTTGAAGAGGCCTGAGGAGAAAATAAATCTCCTTGTGCCTTTCTCTTTCTGGCCACTTCTAATTCTGGAGTCTTCTGAAGTCTTTCCTTCTCTACTTTGAGGGTGAAGAACTTATTCTTCCAGGCAGTCCTCAACTTCCGGGCTTCATCCAAAGCAATCCTTACTTGTTCTATTTCCTCTTCTTCGAACCAGTCGGGGTCATGAGGAGATAATACCATAGGTTCGTGAAAAGGAAAAGGCATCTTGAGATCGAGAGCCCTTTCTCGCACCCAATGCAGATAATCCTCGGAAACAGCACAGTCGGGGTATCCTGAAGCAGCTGTTCCTTCCCTATCAATGTATTTCCATGTATAAATGATGACAGTCTTTAGATCTAGATCCTCTTCTCCTTTGAAATAGATCTCTTCCAACGAAACTGGGTCAGGCACTTGGATCATAGGGTGTCAAAACTGTCTACGGGCCAAGGCGGGATTATAACTTATACATCCTTCTCTTCCAATGAGCGGTACATTGGGGAATCCTCCGATGCTAGGAATCATAGGCACGCCTCCATAGGCGGGATCATACCAGACAATGTCCGAATGGGTAAGGGCCATAAGTATCTCGGACCATCGAGGTGTTGCTACCTCATCCCAAAGGGACGGGTACCAAGTCAAACGAACATGAACCATGAGTACAGCAAGGCGGTACAACATGCAATGTGTCCTCCTCCTTCGGCATTCTTCGAGTGAATCGAAAAGTATGTATCGGCAAGCAAGGTGGGTACTGGATTCTTGAGTATGAACAACTTGATTGCATCCATATCAACAAAACTGTCAATTTTAGGGAACCAGAAAGTCCCATAGACCAATAGAGCAAAATTGGCTTCCAAGATGAGAGCCTCCTTTCTTTCAGCATGATAACGGACTTTTTCGATCAAAAAGTCGGCGGGGAATCCAAGGACTCCTTCCTTGGTGATCAGGTGTGTCTGGACATCTTCTAAGCTGAGATAGGTAGCGTTTGCAATTTCCTGGTGACTAGGCGTGTCTTCCCTTCCGGTGAATAGAGGTCGAACAGTCACAGGCATCCTCAAAAGTTCTGAGTACTCTTCCAAGGTCGGCATCAACTGGTAGTCCGGAAAAGTGAAGCAGTGATACATCGGGTCATAAAATTGGACCAATGTTTCCAACAATCCTTCTTTCATCCTTAGCTCAAGGAAACGAAAGACTCCTCCATATTCTGCTGCGAAGGCAAAGCGATCCTCGACGAGTTCGGCTAGTTCTCTCAAGCTTTCGATGTTGGGACTCTGAAAAGTGTACTTCAGGGTTTCTCTTCTGAAATCCATGATTACAACACCTACAGAATGAAATTTGAGTTTCTTGAAGTGAACAATGGAAAAAGAATGCAATGCAAGATGATTAGGACTTCATGGGATTCCTCTATTTATAGGCATTGCGGTAAAAGAAAACGTTTTATTAAATTTGAAACGGACTACATAAATATTCTTTTAAAGAGTCCCAAATAAAAGCTAAATAAAAGCTAGTAAAGACACTAAAGAAGCCTTGAATGCTGCTGCTTGAGCTGCTCTTCTAGTTGCGCCTTCTCACGGATAAGGTTGTCCACAATTATTTTCCAAATAGTGCATTGTGGGTCGGAGAAAAATAAATCCTCCATGACTTTCCTCTTCTTGCAGGGGAGTAGCTCTTCATCCTTTGATCGTAGCTGCTTCTGAAGTTCATCCTTCAATTCTTGAAGTTCAGCATTCTGCTTTTGAAGTCCAGCATTCTGCTTTTGAAGTCCAGCATTCTGCTTTTGAAGTCCAGCATTCTGCTTTTGACACTCATCATTTTCTGCCACTGCTACGTGGTACTTGTTCTTCCAAGATTCCAGCTCATGTTGAGACTTCCTTAAGGACACCTCTAACTCCTCGGCTTTAGACATAAAGACATAAGTAGGCTCTCTCCTTGGAGCTATGGGATCTTGACGGGAATAGGGCATCTTTAGATTGGTTGCCCTTTTTCTGACCCACTGGAGGTATGGTTCTAAAGACACGCAGTTAGGCTTCCCTAGACTTCTCTTCCCTTTCTTGTGTACATTACGCCATGCATGTAAAATCTTTCCTCGGAGTTCCATATCATCTTTGAAGAACATACCCTCTACTTGAACACTCTTGGGAGGTTCCTTCAACGGGTATCCCAACTGTCGGCGAGCCAAAATAGGATTGTAGCTGATTCCTCCATCAAAGCTGAGCAATGGTACATTAGCAAAATCACCGCAGCTATCAATGATTAATACTCCATCATACACTCGATTGTACCAATCAATGTCAGAGTGGGTCAAAGCCATAACCATTGGAGACCAATGCTCTTTGCCAATGTTTGTAAAAGAGCTAGACTTCGGCAAGTGCAAAATAAACCACTTGTAAAGTAAAGGTACACAGCAAGTAATCATCCCTCCACCACGGAGGTTTCGGAGATGTATAGAGTGATATGCATTTCCCAACAGAGTTGGCACTGGGTTGTTCTTCATAAAGATCTTGAATGCTTTGAGATTGATGAAACCTTCAAAACTCGAGAACAGGAATAACCCATAAACAAGCAAAGCAAAAATTGCCTCGAACGGAGCCTTATTAGAATGATCAGCATAGAATGAGGCCTTCTCGATTAGGAAGCCCGTCTTTAAACCAAGAGTTCCATCCTTAGTAACTAGGTTGGCTTTGACGTCGGATACCTTCAAACGGAGGGCTTTAGCAATATCTTTCTCATCAGGGTCCTTTTCCAAGAAGGGAAAAGGAGATTCTTCCAGAATAGGTAGACCCACCAAAAAGGAGTACTCTTCTAATGTAGGTAACAACTGAAAGTCTGGAAAGGTGAAACAATGGTAGAGAGGATCATAGAACTGTAGTAGAGTGGCAAGAAGTCCTTCATTCACTAAGCAACCCAATATAGATATCAGCTTCCCATACTTGGTCTTGAATCCTTCTTGATCTTCGATGAAACCCCACAACTTCTTTAGGTCATCCAATTTGGGACTCTTAAAAGTATATTTCACAGTATGTCTTTTATCTAAAGTAATAGTGACCTACAATGTCCATAAACGAAAGTAAATCCCATGAAGTCCAATGTAGAATGATGTTATATGAATGCAGCAAACACAAGTATTCACATAAGGACATAAAGATAAACAAACAAAGGGGCACCCTAGGTTTGCAACGAGCATGGAGTAAAGGTGTACCCTTCCCAAAGGTTTAAGGACTAAAGGTTGTTTGTACCTGCAGAACAAGGTTCTAAAGGGACTCAGAATCATCAGCCCATCTATCAGATATTATCAATTTCCCAATTTACTCAAGGATTAATAATATTCTCAAGAGAACTTCTTTTGAGTGTAGCTTCGCGTAGCACTACTTCGGAAGTACTTCCTCATAGTCCCGCACTACGTCCTAATAAAGGCCAAAGTTGGGTTAAGGTAACTACGGTCCTCAATATCATAGGCTCCAAAGTCGAAAGTAGTGAGTGTCTTCACGATTAATCGTTCAACAGTACTATTTCGAAAAGGCCTCAACTGAGCGGGATTCTCGATTCAACTTAGTAGGGATTCAACTCCCTATAAGCCTCCTCGACTATATCCCATCCTATCTTAATTTCTCTCAAAGTTCGGGTGTAGAACTTTATCTCACCACTCAAGGACAACAATCCCAAAAGAAATACAAGAGAAAGCATGTAAACACATAATCAAGTAGGCAGATATATAAAGCAGTAAACAAATAAAATAAGATAGGGAAACCCACTAGAGTTCCCCAGTGAAGTCGCCATTTCTGTCGCGGTGAAATTCGGATACCAAACTATTGATTAGTTTGAATCTTTAATTCATATTTTGCAACCGAACTTTGATTTGTCCAAAGGAAGGGATAAATATCGAAATTCCCACTATGCAATGCAAATGCAAGCTAGATTGTTTAGGTTCGGGGGTTGGTTAAACTTAGGGAAGGTACTAGCATCCTAAGTTTCTGTAGTACTCTACAGGAACCTCTTGTTTTATGTTTGTTTACTGCTAAGTGTTATCTGCTTAAAGGATTAGAGATCCTAGTGGTTTATATCTAAGTATACTCGATAAGATGTCGCATCTTATGCCTACATATCCTTACGGGAGTGGAATCAGAGTATGTTGTAGTTCACCCTAAAGAGTTAGAGGATGTCTTTGACTGCGGTCAAAGTTCCTACGGGTTTAGGGTAGTTGTTTTGATTGGGTTTAGGAGAAGAGATGAGTCTTCATTTTAAGGGAGAGATAACCACCACAAATGTAAAAGGGGTTGTAGGAAATGGTCTTTGCATCGTCTTAAGGAAAGGTCTTACATACTCGGATGGTCGCCAAGTATGCCTTTATCACTCTTAAGGCAAAGTCCATACGTGTTTGATTGTGTTGTTTGTGGGGTGGAGATTATATCTCACTTAAGATGATTAACATCTATTCTCTAATGTGTTTGTAGAAGTTTGTATTGTTGATTGTTTGTTTGTCTATGTTGTAAAGAAATAAAGACAAGGTCCTTCCTATAGGGTAGGATCTATCCTAAGCGATCAACTTGAGTGGGATCAAGGATCGAGGGGAGTATGATGCAAATGATGTGCAACTACACACAATGTTGAATTATGTGTAGGTTTTTCCTTTGGACGGTATGCGATGTATGAGTAGATAAATATGATACTGTAAATGCAATAGAATAAATTGAAGAAGAGTAAATTGCAGAAAGATAAGCCATACACGAACGCATGAAAGCGCTGAGTGAGTGTGTGTGCATTGTGAATAAGAGCAGATAAAGATAAACAATATGTATGCATGAAAGCGCTAAGTGTACAGATGTGTAAATGTGTCGTGAAGTGGTGTGCACGATTTAGGTTGTATTTTACGCTGTTGATTATTTTTAAGTTATTTGATTCGAGAAGAAATGGTCTAACATGAGTTTGATTATAAAGGGGGTGGATTGATTTTAGTTGGATTACTTATGATAAAATATTCTGGTGAGATTGATTTGAGGAAAGTTGTATTTGATTTTAGACGAGATGATTTTACGGGAGAAGTTAGATTAATTTTAAATCCTAAGGTTTTTTTTGTATCACGATGATTTACTTTATTATGAAAAAAAGTGATTATTTAGATTGAATTATATTAATTGTGAAAGGTTATTTTTATTAATTATTTATAAAAGGTCAATTAATCACTAAATAGATTTTATTACTGAAAGTGAATAAATATATTTTATTAAAATGTTGTTAAAACAAAAAGAGTTAATCAATTAATTGTCAAGATATTTTAAGATGAAAAAGTAAAAAAAATTTACTTTGTTATTAAGATAAAAGATTATAAATTATTAAATAGGTTAATTAGAAAAAAAAGTGAGGTTAATAATTTTAATTATAAATTATTTTAAAAGGTTGATTAGTTAATAAAAAGACTACTTAGGGCTGTTAAGGGTGGTTAGCATGGTTAAGAGGTGATTAAGTGGTTAATGGGATGATTAGTGCCTGTGATGTGTACGTGTGTGTGGTGTATTCAGCGGTAAACAAAATTAAAAACAATCACAACACGAAACCCTAACTTTCCCAGCATTCCCAAATCGAGGAACCTCTCCTCGCCTCCGTCATCGCGCCTCTCCCTCTCTCAATCTACTCATCTCCCTAATCGCGCCTGGTTCTCTCGTTCTTCACCTCCCAACCTGAAATCAAAACGAAAGCATTAACAAAACAAGAATGTGGATAAAGATTAGAGTGTACCGAAGTTCATGTGTAGCGGTTGATCAGATGCGATGGAGACTCGGGAGACGACGGCGGTGTGAGAGCTTGAAGGCGATCTCGCGGCGGTTTTCGGCAACGACCTTGCGAAACGGGCTTCCGGCAATGGTGAGAGTGATCTCGCGTTTGAGGAGGAAAGATAAGTTCTCACTCTTCTGATTTTCGATCTTTTAGGGATTTTGTGGAACTCTGTATGGTTGTTAATCTCCGAGGTTGTGATTTACGAGAATTGTTTGTGTGAATTTTTCCGTCTTTGTATCGCTAGGGTTTTTTTTCCTCAAAATATCTCTTCACCTTCGTCTCTTATATAGGCACCCATATGAGGTTCTGGTGTGAGAATCTGATTGAAATATCTTGAATGCTGATTAATTGTTGATTTTGGACCTTCCATTTTGGGTTTAGATCAAATTGAAACTTTCCCTTTTAACTGATTTCGTTTAATTTCTGTTAAATGGAAAATCAATCTCTGATGTTGGCATATCAATTTCGTTAATTGTCCAAAATTGAATTTGGATATTCTCTGAATGTTAACTTGATTTCGCATTTTGGCAGGTGTGGACAACAACAATTTGTTTGGGCCTGGGAAGAATTCAAATGGTCCAGGGAAGAGGCAGACCTGAGGGGACTAGCGATTATCTGCGTTTTCTTTCCTTTTCTGATTTGGCAGGTCAGGAGACCCTTGAAGGTATCTTCAACTGTGGTTTTGTTTAGTCATACCAACACACATCGCCTTAAATATCTTAACTCCTTCATCCTTACTCAAACTCTCATGCTATATCTATTAATTTTCTGATATCTGAAACAAAATGGATTGCCAATCTGCAGGGGTTTTCTACTCTTAGATTCATTATTTTTATGTGATACGACTTCATCTTCGTCTTCAACTAATGGTGAATGGATTGCTCTGGTTGCAGGTTATGATACCGTTGCTCAAACTGGTGTCGAAGTGTACGACGGTAATTAAGGCTATGGGATACCTCAGAAATTCAACCTTGGAATTACCCTATCAACACAGGGTTTATGAACTCGTGCAATCCACTGCCCATTTTGAGTATCCGGTATATCTTATCAACAACCTTCAATATCTGTCTAGCAATGTGAAATGTTTATCCTGTTTAAGAAATAATGTCAATCTTCAACCTTGTGCAGGTTTCAGGTTATGCTCTTGATTCCTTATAGTTTTAGTCATGTAGTGATTCACAATTGGATATCAGTGGTCGGTGTTTAGCTTGTGATTTGTATTGTGCCTTGGTGTTTGCTGAGTTGCTGTTTCGGCGTGTAAAACAAGCTTGCGACTGATGAATTGTTGCTAACGTCGAGGTTGTCGAGTGATTGCGTTTATCAGCTATATCACTCTTATTTGAATTTAAGTGCTATTTTTGCAGCTCTGACATCATAAAAGCAACGAACTTATGATGCTTGCTATGAGGGCATGGCAGGTTTAGCAAACTGGTTAACATTCCACAGAAGTTAGTTATATTTCTGACTTCTATTCACTTAAAATGTACAACCCAGTGAATTGAAAATTTGTATGCATAGGAGCAGTTTTTATTAGTGAACCTGCTTACTGCTTCTAATACTGAATTGAACGCTGTATAGTTTAGCGGAGCGTGACAATAGTTAATGCTGTCATATCATTATGAGAATGTTGGATAGAGAAACAGCGGTTATTGTGTTCTAAACCAAACCAAATAGTTTTTTGTTAGCCGAATGATTAATATGTTTGGTATACTCCTGCAGTTGACGGCGATATCGAATGCATCTGGGATTATGGTGCAGCCTTCTATCACCAAGCAAATGATTCAGATTGTTATTGCCATGTTTGTGATGGATACATGGCAGTACTTTAGCTTCAAATTAATCCTCTGATTGTAGCTTGACGTGTTGAGGAAAAAGAAAGCCGGAGTTAGCTCTCTTACAATCAAGTGAGGTGATGCCGCTATGTCGTTATGCTGTGGATGCCCCTCTGAACCCCGCGAATGTCCTGTCCACGTACGGAGTGATTCACGTGCTCCCTCTCAAATCGTGTATGCATCTGTTGTGAAGTTGGGTTCTGTATGTGGCTGTGGTGTGTATTTGTTGAGCGACTCAGACTGTGATTCAACGTCTAAGGTACCGCTCTTCTGCTGCTTAAAAACTTGTTACTGATTACTACTAACACCAATAGCAACAAAAGGAAAACTCACTCTTTCTCTTTCAGGTTCTGAAACCATCTTTAAGAATATTATAGATATATTCATCAAGGATTAGGGCAACTCAAAGCAGCTCTTATGTGTTGGACAATCTCTGCCATGATTTTAGAGGCTGAAAGTGTTATGGTCACTCTAAACAGGCAACAAGCGAGAGTATGTTGTAAATGGTCATGTAGTGGATAGCAAAGTGACTCAACTTAGTTGTTGCTATGTAAATGAGTTTCTAAATTTAATGTGGTTTTGTTGGAACCAAGTTTTATGGTGTTTGGAAACATACATCGTTAACCATGTATTCTGCTTTTGTCTTAGCTGTTATCTTGTACTAGGAATGGTTCGTCCCCGTAAGCTTCGCATCAATGTCTGGAAGTTGGTGTCGGCCCGGTAGCGACGGATTTACGCCAAACATAACAGTGCTGCTGACATTCATCATGGAAGAGGTAAACCCATATCTATCTTGTTTTGTATGAAATGGTTGAAACCAAAGCCACCTAGTGACTTTGACTTCAAGTCGGCTTTCTCTTGTCCATTACACTTATGTGTTGTTGATGGCATTCGCAGATGGCGAGGAGATTCCTGCAGTGGCTGATAATGCCTCCGTCGTGACTGCGCTGAGAATGCTGGTATTGTTGCTTGCTGATGCTTGCAGATGATGTGGAGGTACCTGCGGTGTTGATTTTATTTTATAATTCAACGTATCGCACTGGTCTGCATTTGAAAACATTTCGAAGCATGAAGTTATGGCCGTTCTGGTTATTAATTGGTACTTCTTTGACAGGTTGTGATGGAACCGATGTGTCAAGCTGCAGCTTAGCGTTGACGACATGTCTCGACAATACCGCGGTTCAACTGAGTTTGGTCTTGCTTTATGAATGTGCTGCAATTGCCCTTTAGGCTAGGCTAGGTTTAATTCCTTGAATTTTTAAAGAGCATCGAGTCTTTTATTTCTTGTACAGACCATGGTTTTTCTTATGACCATCCTTTGCATTGTATTCATTATAACACCTTACGAATCTTCAAAGTTAAAACAATCTGAGCCTCAAGGACAAATGCCACCATGACTATATTGACTTGTGGATGCTAAATGGCATGCTCAAATTTATATCTCTTGTAACCTTTTTATGATTTTCATGTATGCTCTTGGATGATAAATTTGTAAATTAAATCAATTTCTATGTCATCTAGTTCCAGTGTTTGCACTTGACGAAACGCTTCCACATTAAACCAAGTTGTGAATGGATATATGTGATAAGGTATTCCTTACTGGTTTTAAAACAAAGGTCGTAATCATGCAGCAAATGCCCGAAGGGTCATCTCAGTTCTAATTTCAGTCTCATGACAAGAATTCCAACGTGGGCAAGATTGGACTTCCATGCTTTGAACCTTTCTACCAAATTAGGAGGAACTTCACTTGTATTCTTGGATTCATGACTTGTCTTAAAATTGTAATTTGAGTAGGGGTCTTGAACAGGTGCCCGAGCATGAATTCGATATTCTCGAATCAAGATAATAACGTAACCTGACTCTTCTATCTTGGTCTTGAATAATCCAAATTCTTCTGGCTTTGCTTTCAATAAGGACTCTTCTTGACATTGATGCAAAGTTAACCGAGATGTAGACTATACTTTGAAACCTTAAGAAATACCGCCCTTGCATTGATTAGCAGGTTGTGAGAAAACAGGCGCATTAGTTAGGGTGTGAACGGCTGCCTGCGAAAACAAATACTATTTCCACTCGAAATCATTGTATCTGCACAAGCTGGTTAGTCGCAAGAACGACTATTAAGTTAAAGTCAAGTAAAAATAGCAAACACGCAAAAAGGGGTGGGACCTTATGGTCAAAAATTAGGGTGCAACAGTCGTCACCATGTACTTCTTCCGAAGTCTAGTCGTAACTGGCATTGCTTGAAATCCAATCGTCACTGGTACCCTGACTTGGTCGTTACCAATCTCCTTTAAGTCCAGTAGTTACTGGCGTTGCTTGAAAATTGGTCATCACCTCTTTCCCCAGTCGAAGTCCTGTATTACCGATTAGATTTGAAATTTCATTTGTTGTTATCTTAGGTTGGTCATTACCATTACCTCCAGGAAGTCTAGTGGTTACTAGCACTATTTGAACTGCTTATTAAAACTGGGTGACATCATTATCCCCAGTGAAATCTTCCTCCCCAGACAAGTCTCGGAGATCTAGTCGTCACTAGTATCCCCAATATGTTTTGTCTTGGTTTCTAGTCCATTCCTGAAGATCCCGTTTGAACTCTTGACTATAGGAAGCTCCTCATCTGATCATCCCCAGCGAGGTTCGTGTTTTAATTTCCCCAGTAAAAAGCCGCTCTTGTCCCCGGTGGAAATCTACCTCTTTCCCCAGTAAAGTGTCTGCTCTCCCCCAGTAAGATTGTCATCTTCATTGGACTTTGCGCATCCTCATGTGAAAGTTTTCCTCATTTACCACCAGTCATTCCCCAGTGCCGGATCCACAATGCCAGGTCCCCGCGAGTAGTTACTCGTTGTTTTGTTTTTCTGTCTTCTACATATGTCTTGCATCCAAGCATCATGAAGCATCACTTAGAATTCATGGAATATCATGACCAGTCCTTTTGCATATCATCGGATCTAAGGGACAAAATTTTCGGTTTTCTATATTTAAATACCTTTCACTGCGATTCTACGAGGATCATCATCTCTCAGTTCCATCTAGTGAAGATATTTAAATAGGGGCAACTGTTGCACCCCAAATTTTCACCCCTTAGATTCTCATTATCACTTTAGGAGCATACTCATGAATTATCTAACCTTAACCCAATACAAGTTTGTCTTTGTCAAGTTGCAGATGAATCAGGGTTTCGTGCAGTCAAAATCGAAGCTTCAGGGTTTTGGGCTCATTCAATTAGGAAACAAGGTCAAGGGTATCATATAATTTCAATTGAGAAGCCAATTTGAGTTTCTTACCCCAGAATTCAGAGCAGTGCATTTCAGAGCACCCGATTAGGGTTTTTGACTAGTAAAAGTCAACTGTAGCTTGACTTTGATGTTGGAAGGTGTTTAAATGGTGGGATTATGATTCATGAAGTTCATATAGCTTAATAAAGTTCATCCAAGAAGTTTCAAAGTCTCAGGAGGCCCAAAATGTCAACAGGTGACTCGGTAATCACCGATCGATCGTACGGTTGACCGAAAAGTCAACTCTCCAAATTTTAGGAATTAGACTTCAAGTTGTGAAACAAAATTATTCCTTATGTCATATTGGACTTTCATATCAAATTTCATGACCATTGGATCAAGAATGAAGGAGTAATCGAAAAATCGGGAAATTAGGGTCTTAAAAAAGGGCTAAACCATAACTCCTTAACCACACATCCAATTGAGTTGGTTCAAATCTCATTTGGAAGCTCTTGACAAGTCCTAAAAAAGTCCCTAATTGGTCCATGATCAGAAAAGGCATAGATTTGGAGTTATGATCAAATTCATTTCTAGAGGGGAAAAAGACTTAGAGAAATTTCACTTTTAAGTTCATTTTTTAGCACCTTTGGAAGGCTTTTTGGCCAAGTTCCTTTGGGAAATTGAAACTCATGAAAACATGAATGTTTTAGATCTATTTGAGGGATTTCTAAAACGTACTAGCACATCTCAAAAGGATTTGTGAGCTGAAAGTTATGGTCATGGCAAGTTGGTGGTTTTTCACTTTAGTCCCACATTGCCCAATTTCAAAAAATCACTTCCTTCATCAAAATTGACCAATTCTAACTTGTTAATCCTATTGTATCTGATATGTATAAGATTTGTAACCCAAGAGAACTAAGGAAATGCGGAAATATGGAAAAAGACAAGCTTTGCAAGTAGCTTGCAAGTTGCAAACTTGCCTTCAAAAGTGAAAAGTAAGCATGAGGTGTAAAGAGAGTTCTGAAACAGCCATGATGCTACACTCTAGCCTGCATTTAGACACTTCAAATTCATCATTTTTCTTGACTATTGAGGCTGGCCTTGCAGCCAAGGAAACCCACTTGAGGAGGTTTGATTTTAAAAGTTCAAAACCTTTCTTCAAAGTGAAGAAACTTCAAATTTGCCCAAGCCACTTCATTTGCCTATAAATAGGACTATCCCTCACTTCATTTTGGACATCAACAATCTTCTAAAAACCAGAAGAAACCTCTGCCCTTGTGCACTTTGCCTCAAAACTTCAAAACCACAAAATCACCATTTCCACAAAAAACACCAAAAAATCTGCCTTGCTACTAGGGCTGCCAAAACCATTTTTCTACATTCAAACACCCCAACAATCATCCATGCAATCTCTAAATATGGTATAAAGGTGTATAAACCATTAAACCTCTCAAAAACCTCATTTTGCAAAAAGTCAACTCCTACATCAAGATACTTTGACCGAAAGCTACAAATTCTACCAAATCTTGTTCTAGGCATATGTTTGATGTTTTAATCATCCTAAAACCTCTCATATAGTATTTCTCAATTTTCCAAAGTGCTAGAAATCATTGGTGGATTGTATTTCTCCATTTGTCATCACATTTGCATATTGCTTCAAAGAGAAGAAAGGACTCAAGGCAAAAAGGTAGATTGAAGTTTTCTGGGTTTCTTGATCATTCTAGCTTGTTCAACAAAGTCTACAAGAGGTATGTAGCTTATAAACATTGCCCTTTGCATCATTTTCCATACTTTGGCATTTTTGAGCAATATTAAGAAATATGAACTATGGACTTTCAATGATTTTCATGACACTTGATATTTTGATGAATGTAAGGATTTGATGAATCTTAACATGTGTGTTTAACTGGTTCTTATCAAGTTTCAAATATTAGTATGTTGAAATGGTTGTTTTGCTGTCAAAACAGTTTTGGAGGAATTGTTAACTTCGTTTTTTTTGCTAGAATATAAGTTTGGTTGAATTCGATGCTGTGTTTGATTTCTGATGTGGTTGGGATCCTATCAGCCATTAGGTTGTTGTTGGTTTTAGGAGATGTTCAGGTTTAGCTGGTGTCAGGGCTAGGTCCCTATTTTTTAGATGTTTGGTAAGTGATACCTAGGAATGTTAATCCAGGCCAGATTTGGAGTTGGTCTTCTTGCTGTCAAAACTTGTTAATCATGCCAGGGTTAGATTGGTAAGATGGAGTTGTTCCATGTCTTGAGTAAACTGTGCATTCACTACCAAGACTGTTTTAAGTTGGAGTGTATCAATTTATGATGTTTTGCTTGAGCATACATTAGTCTGACTTGGCCTTGTTGTGATTTATTGTACTGATTAGGTTCAAGCCAGTTTCCTTGTTTGGTTGGGAGAATAGTGACCTCATGTGGTGATTTAGCTTGGTAAAATGAATTAGACTTTGGAAAAATAATCATGTTGTCATAACTGTGATGAGGATTCATCAATAACTTTGATTGAGGCACTAAAAGGCTAGCTGCCATTTACTTTATGGTTGGTTAGTTTTTGATACTAGCATAATGCAGTTGTTGTCTGCTTTGAAAACTGCTTGAGTTTCTAGGGAGTGTTGACAGAATGAAAGGCTAGATTTATCAATCCATGAATCCTTTAGCTATTCAGTTTGAATTGATTATGTGGAGGTCTTTGGTGCTGTTAGCCTTTTGTTTGAATAGGTTAGTACTGTAAGTGAGCACTAATACTGCTGTGTTGGGATAAACCATCTCATTCTCCTTTGCAGTTTGTATGATTGCAGTTTAGGCCAATGAAATAGATGGATGCCACTATCTTGTTTCTGTTTGAATGCCTTTGAGACACAATACTACCCCAAATGCAAATATCATTAGTTTTCATTCAACATGCCAATTTCTCATTTTTTGGTGTTTACCTCAAACTTGTTGTCAAAACCTTTTCCATATCATGATTAAAACCTGTTCAAATCATTGCTTTCATCTGCTTCCATTTTTGAAGTTTCAAAAGTATCCAAGTGCATTTTTTCAAAACATCATTAAGCAACTCACATGCCAATTTTCCATGTAAGCCTGTTCTGCATCAATTTCATGTTGAAAAACTTTGCATTAATTATTTATGAGTTGCTTGCATGATTCTTTATCACTTAAACCAACTCTCATGAGTTGTTCATTGCAAAATGCATCTCAAAGTAAAATTGCAACTTGACATGTCATTTTCATAAACTGTTTTCTTTGAGCTTGGTTTAAGTGCTAATATCATTCATTATCATATATTTGAGTTGTGTGTATCTTTGGTTTGGATCAAAAATGGTTGAAACAAGTTGTTCACTTCAAAATGCATTTTTAAAACATTATACTTGAATGATCATACCAGTATTTGTTCTGTTGTGTTTTGTTCCAAATCAACTGTTGGAACACATCAAGTACATCATTCTTAAAATGTTCAAACCCTCATTTGATTATTACAACAGTTGGTTTATGTTTTAGATTTCAAAATGCATAACAAAGTGTCAAAGAGCATGTGCATTCGTATTTTTAAATAGAAGAAGAATCTCAGAAAATTAACATCACCATCATGATCCTCATATTTTTATGGTCAAGATACATATAAATTTCATTGCGTTTGGTTAAGAATAGGGAAAGTTACGAGTGAAAACGTAAATCATTTAAATGTTCTTACTCTTGCCCAGAAATTCCAAGTGAATCACCCATATATATTTATGGGGTGGCATATACAAACGGATGTATAGCCACCCCAGTGGTAAGACCATTATGCCAAACACGCCTTGCACGCCTTGTACCTGAGTTCGACCCCTGAGGAGGGCAACTCTTTTATTATTTTTTGTCATTTTTCACTCCATTTTCAAAAATTTGTATCTCTCTCAATTTTAATCTTTTTTCACCCGTTCTTTTTTCATTGTGTTCATCTTGATGTGTACTTTCATGTCATATTATTTATTTTCATGTTTGACAAATTTTTCATCTCTTTTGACTTCGTGCAAGTTAAGTGCATTTTACGTTCGTTTACGCATGTGCAGATGAATTTTTCTTTGGTTATACTTGAATTTTTTTGTGATACTTGCTTGTATTTATATCCTTATATGTTATTTAACATGCTAGGGTTTTATTTTTGGTTGTTACCATGTTCCCTCTGTTGAATGTAATTGAACTCGATCTGTCGTCACGGTTCCTGTTAATTCATATGCTTTGATTGTCATCAATGCACCTTCATCTTTATCATTACATATGTTTGTTTAATGGTTGTCACCATGGATATGCATTTATCATGTTGTTAATTTTCTTTTTGTCTTCTTTCCCCGAGTGATGAAGCTTGGTAGCTCTCATCCAGTTGCCTCTCCTGTCTACTTCCAAAGGAAAAGTCTGTCCATTTAACCCTCATGTCATGGATACCTCTCTTATCCCTCTCTTGACTTTGTTAAGTCACTTTAACCCTAGATTAGAAGCCATTAGACTTTGCTTCAAGTCTAAGAAACCCACCTGTACTCGGAGTGTTCTTCAACTAGAACCCTAGGAAAGAGTTTGTCAACTCTGTGTGAGAATCATCGTCATGATTTCTTACTTCCCCCTTTGAATATTACAACTTACATTAGGGAGTTTTGTTAAACTCCACACAAACATTGTCATGTTTGTTCCTCCTTGAACCTTGATCATAATCAAGTGTTCTTCTCCCCTTGTGAGGCGAACTACGATTGCTCTGATTCTATCCTAGTCAGGATACGTAGGCAGAAGATACGATGTCTTTGCGAGCAAACTTAGAAAACCAGCTAGGTCTTTACTTATCTTTACACTCAACTCCCAATCCTAAATCCATAGTACATATTTCACACTTAGCAAGCAATCAAACAAAAGGTTCCTGTAGAGTACTACAGATGCTTAGGGTGCTAACACCTTCCCTAGGTATAACCAACCCCCGATCCCCGAATCTCTTAAGCGTTGTCGTTACATCACGAAAAAGGTTTTTCTTTCTTTAGACCTTTCCTTTGGATAAAATAAAGTTCGGTTGTAAAAGAATTAAGATTCAAGTTAACTTAATAGCTTGATATCCAATTTTCACCGCAACACTAGTTATTACCTTTGAGCATTTTTAAGTTGAACATATCATTCTTTACCTATCTCTTTCTCTTTTTGATGTTGCCAAAGGGGGAGAAGAGAGTTGGAGTGTCCCAAAGCCAAGAAGATCACATCAGTTTTTTTTAAGTTTAGAATTGAAAAAGCAAGGGGGAGATTATGTTATTAATATTGCACATTGCTCTCGTTGGCTTCACACACTTTGTCATCATCAAAAAGGGGGAGTATGTGAGGGTAATCCCTCATATAGCATACATACTTGAGTTTCGATGATAACAAAACGCGATCATGGATGAATCGGATTTCTCAACTCTACCTCAACAACGAATGTAATATTTCACCTCTCATATCCTTCTTATATCAATCTAACCTGTCATATTAAATTCAATATATATGGGAGACCAGTGATTATGACTAGATGCATAAAAACCACAAAAATATGTATTTTTGCAGATTTGCAGGGTTTGAGTCGACCACAGGTCGACGCATGGTCGGCGCATGGATCAGTGTAAAAACCCACGGGTCAGAGCACACCGACCTATGGTCGACACATACTGTGAAGACATTTGAATTTGCCTAAATCGGCAGGCTATGCATCGACGCATAGTCCTGCTATGGTCGACCGTTCGCTCGTTTATGCTGTTGCTGAAGACTTTCCACTTTTGGTGAAAAGCTGTTATGTTTGTTGGCTTGTTGGTTAATATATATAGATGTTTTATGTTCATTTCTCAACAATAATTGAAATTTTGAGTCAATTGTACAAGAACAAGAAAAGTGAAATAGGTGCCATAAATCTCTTCATCTTCATCCTCAACAGTTCACAACACAACAATTACACACAACAATTCTTGGTGTGCTTTGTGTTTTGTTCAAGATGATAAGGTCTGAAACCGTCGATTGGGAATCCGGTTCAGGTTGAGTTTGTGGCAGGTTTTTCTTGAATAAAACCTTGAAGGTTTTGTCCTCCAAGATTCATAGAATTTGGGGGTTTTTGGTACGGATCGTCTCTACCACTTTCAGTTGAGCGAAGGTGATTGAGAAGCGGAAGGTTTCGTCAATCTAGTAGCGGGAATCAGTGAAGTGTGCAAGAGAGTTCCGGGTTCGATTTGTGTGTGTTTGAGATCAGTCAGGCCAAGGGTTTGAATAACGGAAGGTTATTCAACAAAGGGGCTGCAATCGGAGGTCTACTCACAATGATCGAAGAACTTGATTCGACTCGAATAAAGGAACAAGGAGAGGAAGCATCATCAACATCAAGAGAACTTGTTTGTATATTTTGCTTATCTATCCTTGTATAAACATTTCAACTCTACAAGTGATATCTATTATATTGAGCTCAATTCTATTATTAGAATTGAGGGCAAACGTACCCCGAAGCGAGGACGGCGGGGGAACTGCCTCAACAAATGTTTGTCTCCTTTATTTTTTCTGCACTTTCATTTTTGCTTTAAAATTGAGTAATTTTAGCATAAGCAATTCTATCAAAATTAGTATTGGATTGAGTAAGTGCTTATAATTGTCTTCAAGATGATTTGGTGTTCATAACTTATGCTTTAAGTTTGTCTTCAATAATGGATCATTTCTTGCACTTGTTTGTTTGTTTCTTTGCATGATCAATGTAACATGTTTGGTTGAGGTAATTCATGTATGGTTGCTGCCCAAGCTTCTTCCTCCCATCATTTCTTTGATATGGTTCTTTGTCTTTGCTTTTTGTTAAGCATTTATCTAGGTGATTGATGTTTGATGGTTGTAGGAGTTTCACTTCTCCCATTTCATATCACCTCTTTTGGTTGACTTATTTAAGTCACTTGTGTGTGTTTAAGTCTCACGTTATTGAGTCCTTGTTGCACCTTTTCATATTTGCATTCCATGTTTGCATTGCCTTGACTTGTTTAAGTCAGCTTCTTCTCTTTCTTCATTTTATCTGTGATTGATTCATTGAGTGTTTACTTGGTCTTTTTCCATGATCCCTTAGGATTCCTAGTCCCTCTGTTTAAGATGGGAGTAGGAGAGACATTAGGTGTTCAATCCGTTGCATGATAACATTAGGATAGCTTCTCCCTTTTTGATCCTAACTTTAGGATCATCTTGCATGATAACATTAGGGTTGATTAGTTTCCCCTTAGAGTTTATGTTTTCTCTTATCATCTCATAATATCTTAAGACACATAATAAAGGATAATAAATGTTGTACGCTACGAGCCTTAAGTACTTGAGGAATGTTAGTTGGGGGGCCTCCTCTCACTCTGTCTAGAGTGTTTAGCGTATGCCCTTTGGGCGATATGCGACGAGTTCGCTTTCAAGTCATAGTCTTTAGTGCAACATGAGTTACAAACTTAACTCAATTCACTTCTTATTTAAAAAACACAAAATAAAACATCAAACATTTTTATCCTTCGGGATCGTTTGAAAATCATTTTCAGAAAGAATGTGTTAAGTTGTGGTTCAACCGCAAACAGGCATCACCCCTAATTGCTGGGACGGAGAATTAACCATACTCAGTTAAAACACTTGAACCAACCAGTGGTCGTGTTAGCCCGAACTACATTTGCTCTGATTTCTCGCACCAGACGAGGATACATAGGCACAAGACGGTGATATCTTGGCGAGCAACCTTCCCCCTTCACCCATAGTTTTCCAAACTACGTTGACTCTGACTTTCCCATTGCACGAGGGAATACATAGGCATAGAGCGACGGTGCTCTATCGAGTCTCTTCTCTTTTCTTTTGTCCTTGTGAGCCAGCCTTTTGATAGATTAACACCCTTTTAGATTAGACAACAAGTGTGGATCCCGTTGAGTACAACGGACGTGAGGGGTGTTCATACCTTCCCCTTGCGTAACCAACTATCGAACCCAAGATTTGGTTGCGATGACCTTGTCTTTTCCCTTTTCGTCAGGTTTTCTCTGATCGTTTCCTTTCCCTCTCTTTGGGAGAAATAACAAACGGTGGCGACTCTTCTGTCTTTGCCAACCCTTTTTCGCAGCGATGCGACAGATCCTAAGAGTGATGAAGGCATATTCTTGGGCCACTCTACCAACAACAGAGCCTATAGAGTGTTTAACTACAGAACTAAGACCGTGATGGAGTCTATCAATGTTGTTATTGATGACATGCATAAGCAAAGTGGTGTTTCAGAAGATCTTAGAACATCATTTGATAGCTCAGCTGAATCTGAAGACAAAAACAATGATTCTAACCCTACCATCACTGAAGCTGAACCTATTAACAAAGGACTTTCCATTAGAGTTCAGAAAGACCATCTTATTGATCTCATCATAGGTGATCCAAATAAAGGGGTAACCGCTAGATCTAGAGAAATTGTCTCAAGCTCTTGCTTTGTGTCAAAGATTGAACCTAAGAACATCAAGGAAGCTTTAACTAATGAATTCTGGATAAATGCCATGCAAGAGGAGTTGGGTGAATTCAAGAGGAATGAAGTTTGGGACCTTGTGCCAAGGCCTGAAGGAAAAAATGTGATTGGAACCAAATGGGTTTACAAGAATAAATATGATGAAAAAGGAGTGGTTACTAGTATAGCACCCCAAAATTTGCCTTTCCGTTTTAGCAACATCTGGCTTTTGCTTCTTTACATTTTCGCATTTCTGCATTTGCATAGCACTCGTCCTTGAGACAGGGGATCAAGGTTTTCCCGTGGCTCAGTTTTCATTTTCGGTGCAAGAGACGAAATAGAAAGCATCAGAGTCCCTGACATTTATTTTGCCTAGCGGTCGAGCGACCGATTTTATTTTATTTTGCAGGGTATTTTCAACTTAGAAAGCAGCATTCAGGCTATCTCAAGAATTTTCATGGTTATGATATTCAAGAGCAAGTTTCAGAAGTTGAACAGAGCTCAGAACGACTGAAAACAGGCAAATGTGCAGATTTCCCTCCAAAAGGCGCCAAATTCAAAATTTTGCAAGTATTAATCGATTAACCAAGTCAAAATCAGTCCATATTTGAATTTTTAACAGTGTTAATCGATTAACACAAACTGTTAATCGATTAACCAGTGCAGGTTTTGCCTCTGCACGTGAATTTTCAAAGGGGTCACTTTGGGGTCCAATTTTGATCACTTGGAAGTTCAATTTTACACCTTGGGAAGGATCTAGAACCATCTTGAATTTTGGTTAATTTCATTTTCCTTCCAAACTCCCATTCCTCATTCCAAACTAAATTTCACAAACCACATTCCAAACCTCTCATTTGGATCCAAACCTAAGGAGTATTTAAGTGATCTACCCCAAACCTCACACATCTAATCTTCATTTTTCACTCTCATTTTAGAATTCATCTCAATTCTCTCAATTTCCAAAACCCTCACCAAAGCTCTTTATCCATTGAACTCTTTGATTCTCCATTGGAATCAATGAATTCTTGAGCTAGAACCTTCATCCTTTATTATCATCATCTCCATTTTTCCATTTCATTTTCATGCAAGCTTGGATCTGAATTTCGAGATGGAGCTAGAAGTGATTATTTGGAGTAATTTGACTTGATTTTGGTTGATCATTGTTAGAACACATATTGGTTCTTAATAATAACTCTTTGTTTTGATGATAACTGTTAGGAAATTTTATATTTAAGAATTATATACTCTGAAATTTGTTTGAGAGTTTTACTGCAGATTGAAGTGAAATTAACTCTCTAGAAGCAAATCTGTTTTGAATACAAGAAGCTATCCTGACTCTGAAGCGCCAGATGCAACTTACAGAAGATTCTGATTGCCCTTTACAAAAGATCCTGAGCGTAGTCTCCAGAAGGATCTGAAGCAAGTCGCTCCAGAACATTCTGAGTCAGAAGCATCTGAAGATAATCAGAAGCATCTGAAGATAGTCAGAAGCATCTGAAGCTGAAGCATCTGAAGAAAATAAGAATATTGTTTGAAGAGTTTCTCAAAGCATGATTCTACAGAAGTTTCTGAAAGTACCAACGCTGCCAAGTACTGAAGTTCTGTGACAAATATGCTCTGATGATCAACACGCTGAAAGCACACATGCTGCAGAAAACTCTGATATAGCAAAGTTCTGAATATCATTAGAAGACTCTGATCCATTCAGACTCTGAAGAACTTGCTGAAAACTGAAGAAGAAATATTCAAGAATATATCTGTTGGAGTAAATCAACGTCTCTTTCCTCATTTGTGCTAGACATACTTACACAGACAAAAAGGATTTTTCTGTGCTATCTACTTCTAGGAAAGGTCACTTGATGTAAAGACAAAAAGGTTCAGACCTTTTTGGGACTCTCTTTTCAACGCTCAGCATCCTTGGATCAACTGCCTATAAAAGGAGAACTTCACCACATCCTTCAGTTACACAATTTGCTGAAAAGAAGTCATATTATTCTAAGCTCTTATTATTTCATATTCTTCTTAGAATCTTTTGTACTTAAACTTAAGAGAAAAATCACTGTTGTGATAAAAGCATTATAGAGCATTAATACTCTTGTATTTAATTTACATTGATTGTAAAGGTTATTCCTTAAGAGGATTCAATTGGAATCAGTAGCTCTTGAGAAGACTAAGAACAGTTGTTCTTAGGTATGACTATTGTAATCAGTTTGATTTAATAGTGGATTAAGTCCTTGTTGAGAAAGGAAAATCACTCTAGGAAGGGTGGACTGGAGTAGTTGTTTAAATGAACCAGGATAAAAATAATTGTGTGATTATTTTTTAAGTCTTAATCTTTCATACTTATTCAACCCCCCCTTCTAAGTATTATCTCACCTTCAGTTGGCATCAGAGCTCTGGTTCTGAGTGTGCTACCACTTAACAGTGTCAGTAAAGATCCAGAGAGAAATACTTTGATATATATTTATTTGTTATCATGGCTGATAATTCAATGTCCAATATTAACAATAAATATGAAGAGAGGGATAGGATCAGCACCAAACCCCCAATGTTTGATGGGGAGAAATTTGACTACTGGAAAGACATAATTGAGAGTGTTTTCCTAGGATATGATGCTGATCTATGGGATCTAGTCATAGATGGATATGTCCATCCCACAGATGGGAATGGCAAGAAGATTGACAGAAAATCTATGACAGATGCTCAGAAGAAAGATTTCAGAAATCACCACAAAGCCAGGACTATATTACTGAATGCAATTTCACATACAGAGTATGAGAAAATTACAAACAGGGAGACTGCTTTTGATATGTTTGAATCCCTAAAAATGACCCATGAGGGAAATTCTCAAGTTAAGGAGACAAAAGCTCTGGCTCTGATCCAGAAGTATGAGGCCTTCAAAATGGAAGACTCTGAATCTGTTGAAGCCATGTTCTCCAGATTTCAGATACTCACTGCTGGGCTGAAAGTTCTGGACAAGGGATACTCTACATCAGATCATGTAAAGAAAATCATCAGAAGTCTGCCTACCAGATGGAGACCAATGGTGACTGCCTTGAAGATGGCTAAAGATCTGAACAAGATCTCTCTAGAAGAACTCATCAGCTCACTGAGGAGCCATGAGATTGAGCTTGAGGAAGATGAACCTCAGAAGAAAGAAAAAGGTAAATCTGTTGCATTAAAATCTAACAGAACTGCTAAAGCTTTGCAGGTCATTCAAGAAAGCTCTGAAGAATCTTCTTCTGAAGAAGAAGATGAGTTATCCATGTTGTCCAGAAGGATTAACAGACTCTGGAAGCACAAGGGAAAGAAGTTCAACAACTTCAGAAGATCTGATAATAGAAAGGAATCTTCTGGACACAGAAGATTTGCCAAGAAAGAAGTTGTGTGCTATGAGTGCAAAGAACCTGGGCACTACAAGAATGATTGCCCCAAACTTCAAAAAGAAAAACCCAAGAAGAAGTTTAACAAAAAGAAGAAGGTTCTGATGGCAACATGGGATGACTCAGATGAATGTGAATCATCTTTTGAATCAGAAGAAGAATGTGCAAATGTTGCACTGATGGCCAGCACAGAGGATCAAGAGGAAGGTACCTCAGGATATGAATCAGAATCTGAATCTGATGATGACGCAGAAGAGGTAATGGCTAAACTTACCAAAGAAGAACTCATAAAAGTTTTAACAGAAGTTCTTAAAAGTTATAACAATATCAAACTCAAATACAAGAAGCTGAAAAGCAATCTTGAATCTGAGATTGATCTTCTGAAAACAGAACTTGTTGAGCAAAAAGAAATAAATCTGAAAATCAAAAATGACTTGAAATAACTCAACAAGAATCTGAATCTGAGACTAAGTCATGTGAAAATATTTTAGAAAAATATGACTCTAGCTTTCAGAGATTTCTCACTAAGAGCATAGACAGAAGCAAGATGGCTTCTATGATCTATGGTGTTAGTGGAAACAACAGAAGAGGTATTGGATATGAATCTTCATCTGGAAGCAATCCAAAACCTGTTGACAAACTTTTCATCAAGAAGACACCTCTGTATTCTCAATTCAAATTTGGTCACTTAAATGACATTAAACACACAAGCTCTGAGAAGAATACTTATGTGTTTACACCCAAGGCAAGTCAGAATAAACATTATGTTGAAAAACAGAAGTTTAGACAAACCTACAAACCAACTAACCCTAAAGGACCCAAGAAGATCTGGGTACCTAAAAACAAAATAATTCCTGTTGCAGATGTTCTTAGCAGCAAGGTCAGGACACCAATCATGGTACATGGACTCTGGATGCTCACGACACATGACAGGAGAAAATTCTATGTTCCAAAGCCAGGAACTTAGATCTGGAGGTGACGTGAAGTTTGGAGGGAACCAGAAGGGCAAGATCATTGGATCTGGCACTATTGGAAATGGTAAACTTCCCTCTATTACTAATGTTTTACTTGTTGAAGGGTTAAAGCATAACTTATTGTCCATAAGTAAATTAAGTGACAATGGTTATGATATTACCTTTAATCAAAAATGTTGTAAAGCTATTAGTCAGAAGGATGGCTCTATCCTATTTAGTGGTAAGAGGAAAAACAACATTTATAAAATAAATCTTTCAGAACTTAAAGTTCAAAATGTTAAATGCCTCTTGTCTGTTAATGAAGAGCAATGGGTCTGGCATAGAAGATTGGGCCATATTAATATGAGACGTATATCTCAGATTAATAAACTTAATCTTGTCAGAGGACTCCCTAATCTGAAGTTCACTTCAGATGCTCTTTGTGAAGCATGCCAGAAAGGGAAGTTTTCAAAAACATCTTTCAAATCAAAAAATGTTGTTTCTACTTCTAAACCACTAGAACTACTTCATATTGATCTGTTTGGACCAGTGAAAACTGCATCCATCAGAGGTAAGAAGTATGGATTAGTCATTGTTGATGACTTTAGCAGATGGACATGGGTAAAGTTCTTAAAACACAAGGATGAGTCACATTCTGTGTTCTTTGACTTCTGCAAGCAAGTCCAGAATGAAAAGAATTTCAAAATTATAAAAGTCAGAAGTGATCATGGTGGTGAATTTGAACATAAATATTTTGAAAAATGTTTTTCTGAAAATGGCATTGCTCATGATTTTTCCTGTTCTAGAACTCCACAACAGAATGGGGTTGTAGAGAGGAAAAACAGAACTTTGCAAGAAATGGCCAGAACCATGATCAATGAGACAAATCTGGCAAAACATTTTTGGGCAGAAGCAATCAATACAGCATGCTACATTCAGAACAGAGTGTCTGTTAGACCTCTTCTGAAGAAGACTCCTTATGAACTTTGGAAGAACAAAAAGCCCAACATTTCATATTTTCATCCTTTTGGATGTATTTGCTATATGTTAAACACTAAGGAAAATCTGAGCAAGTTTGATTCCAAAGCACAGAAGTGTTTCATGCTTGGATATTCTGAACGCTCTAAAGGCTACAGAGTATACAACACTGAGACACAGATTGTGGAAGAATCCATTCATGTCATATTTGATGATAAGCTTGGCTCTGAAAAGCCAAAGCAGGTTGATAATTCTGCAGATAGGGAAGTAGTCTTTATTGACTCTGAAGTTCCAGAAGCAGACCAAATTCAAGTGAAGGAACCAGAAGCAACTCCAGATGCTACTCCCTTAACTTCTCAGATGAATAATCTAAACATTTCTGAAGAGTCAACTATCAGAGGATCATCATCCAGAATTAAAGCTTCTCATCCAGAGGATGTCATTATTGGAAAGAAGGATGATCCCATTAGAACAAGATCCTTTCTAAGATCATCTGAAGCATCACTATTTGGACTAGTGTCAGAAATTGAACCATCTTCTGTAGAAGAAGCTCTGCAAGACAATGATTGGATTATTGCCATGCAAGAAGAGCTAAATCAATTCAGCAGAAATGATGTATGGGATCTAGTTCAAAGACCTCAAGGATTCAATATAATTGGTACAAAATGGGTCTTCAGAAATAAGCTGAATGAGAAAGGAGAAGTTGAGAGGAATAAGGCAAGGCTGGTTGCTCAAGGGTACAGTCAGCAAGAAGGTATTAATTACATTGAGACGTATGCTCCAGTGGCAAGGTTAGAATCTATACGCCTTCTTATTTCCTTTGCTGCACAAAATAACATTACTCTGTACCAGATGGATGTTAAAAGTGCCTTTCTTAATGGTATTATAGAAGAAGAAGTTTATGTCCACCAACCTCCTGGTATTGAAAATGAAAAATTTCCAGATCATGTTTTCAAATTAAAGAAATCTCTATATGGATTAAAACAAGCTCCCAGATTTTGGTATGAGAGATTGAGTAATTTTCTTCTGGAGAAGAATTTCATCAGAGGCAAAGTGGATACAACTCTATTCTGCAAAACAATTAAGAAAGATCTTCTAATTTGTCAAATTTATATAGATGATATTATTTTTGGATCAACAAATATTATGCTTGGAAAGGAGTTTGCTACATGTATGCAGGCAGAATTTGAAATGAGCATGATGGGAGAACTCAGATTCTTTCTAGGAATCCAAGTTAATCAAACTCCAGAGTGCACCTACATACATCAGACAAAGTATGTTAAAGAACTTCTGAAGAAATTCAACATGTATGACAGCAAGCTGGCAAAGACTCCAATGCATCCTACTAGCTCACTTGGTAAAGAAGAGGTAAGTAAGAAAGTAGACCAGAAGCTCTACAGAGGTATGATTGGCTCTCTTCATTATCTTACTGCTTCTAGACCTGACATATTGTTCAGTGTTTGTCTGTGTGCTAGATTCCAATCAGATCCTAGAGAATCACACTTGACAGCTGTCAAGAGGATTCTAAGGTATCTGAAAGGTACTTCTAATGTGGGTTTGTGTTACAGAAAATCTGATGATTTCAAATTAGTTGGATTCTGTGATGCTGACTATGCTGGAGACAGAGTGGAAAGAAAAAGTACTTCTGGAAGTTGTCAATTTCTAGGAAGAAATCTAATCTCCTGGTACAGCAAGAAGCAACCCACAATTGCACTTTCAACCACAGAGGCTGAATACATTGCTGCTGCTGGATGTAGCACGCATATGCTCTGGATGAAGAGTCAACTAGAAGATTATCAAATTTTTTAGAGTAATATTTCTATCTTCTGTGATAATACTTCTGCTATATGTTTGTCCAAGAATCCCATTTTACATTCTAAGGCAAAACATATAAAAATTAAGCATCATTTCATCAGAGACTATGTTCAGAAGGGAATCATAAATTTAGCCTTTGTTGATACAGATCATCAATGGGCAGATATTTTTACAAAACCCCTTGTTGAAGATAGATTCAATTTTATTCTGAAAAATATTGGTATGGATTTTTGTCCAGAATGATATTTATCAGAAGCAAATTGTTTCAGATGCAAAAATGCTTAAATACTCTGAAGTATTTCTTCTGTTTATTTATTCTATTCTGATCAATATTTCTGATATGAAACTCTGAACTAACCATCTTTAGAAGATCTGAACGTTGGCTAACGTTTCATTTCTTAAGAGAATTCAGAACAGCATGCAAGTAAACACGTGTCACACAAAATCTGAAGAGGTGGCGTGTACATAACTGAAGAGACGTTTGAGGTGAAGTTTGAATAGTAAGAATATTGGTTTTCCCCCCAAATTGTCAGAAGCATTTATTGTTTTGAAATGATTTTTATTCTCTTCATTTAATGCTTGTCCAAACGTGCATTTTTCTGATTGTTGATGTGCCTAAGTGTTTAGTATAAATACTTGTCTAGTATTCACTTTCACACTTTTCACTCTCTTAGAATTACATGCGTTTTCATCTCTTATTTTCTCTGCATAAAAACCCAAAACCTAAGTGTTTGAAAAAGCATTCTTCAATGGCGTCTTCATCTTCAACAACTGTTCAGTTCCAATCTACTATGGCTGCTGTGACTTCAGAAAACTTGGGTGTTACTTCATATTCTCCTCCCAAAAGGACACTTCTAACGCCTGTTGATAAACTAGAAGTTCTGTGTGAATCTATGGTTGAGTTTGATTCTCTGGCAGATAATGGGTTTGAATTTCGTTCCATAATTAGAGCTCAAGGATGGGTTAAGTACTTTGATAGGCTGTTTGGACCAGTTTACCCTCTCCTTGTGAAAGAATTCTGGATTCATGCATCAGTTTATCCCAAGTTCATCTTATCTTCTGTGCTGGGAAAAGAGATTATCATCACAGAGGATCTGATAAGAAGACTGATAGGATATGAAGAAACAAATGGTGTTTCCAACTTGCCAGCTGGGCGTGTGGACATGGATGAGGTTTATGAAGAAGTTATGACTGCTGGTCAAGCTTCTAACAAATTCAAAGATCTGAAGCCTGATTACAAGATCTGGGCCAAGATCTTCATGGGATGCATCCACCACAGGAAATCAACCAATTCTCCAGACTATGTCAATAATGAACAAATTTATTTCATGTATTGCCTTAGTCAAAGCACCAAGGTAGATCTTCCATACATTCTGTTTATGCATCTGTGGAACCATATCAATGCATCTAGAGAATCTGTGAAAGAGAAAGGCCAGAAGATCAGGACTTGGATCCCCTTTGGAAGGTTGATCTCAGATCTTCTTACTGAAAATGGTTTAGTGACTGCTCTGTACACTGCTGGAGTTACAGAGGAATTATAGTTTATTATGGGAAAGCCTCTGAACGCTAAAAGTCTTCTGAGACTCAAAATTGTTGATGAACTCACTACTGCTCCCAAGAGGCTGAATATGTCTGAATTGAATAAGAGGGTTCCTGTAGCTGACTTCCCTCTATTCTTTGCTGAAGAACCCAGACATATAGTGCTTATGTATATAGAAGAATGCAAGAGGAAAGGAATACCTGTTCCAGCCAATGTGTTTCAGCTTGTCAAACAACCACTACCAGATGCAGGAGAAGAAGAAGTACCACTTCAGAGGAAAAGGACTCAGCCTGCAGAAGAATCTGAACCTGTCCAGAAGAAGGTCAAGACTGCTGAGAAGCCCAAGAAGATCTTGAAAAGGAAAGATTCTGAAGAAGGTGCCTCTGTACCTGCCAAGAGGATTAAAGTAAAAGGTACTAAGTCATCTGTCCCATCTGCAAATCTTGTTATTAATGATACTAATATTAAGTCTGTTCCAAAACCTCCTGTTACTCAAACCACTTCTGTTACTGCCCCCAGTTCTGTTTCACCTCAAAAACAATCAACAGTTTCTGTTTCAAAACCATCTCAACCCAAAATACATATCAAACACTTTGTTCCACGTCAACAACCATCAAATCCACAACCAACAGATCAGCAACAATCAGATCAACCACCTTCAGAACAACAACAACCATCTGAAAAACAAACATTTGTTCAACAACAAACCTCAGAACATCCAGAAAACCAACCAAAAGAAGTTCAACCAGAAAAAGACTCTGACATTCCACCATCAAATAATCCATCTTCTGAACCTTTTGCACCTGTTACTTATGAACATACAAAAGTAACCTCTGCTCCTGTTTCATCAGAACCACCATCCCAACAATCTGACATTCCTTCAGAACCTACCAACACATTTGAACCTCACATCCCTGAGACAGAAGTTCTTGATGTCACTCCACTAAAAACAGTGTTTCAAGTATCTTCTACCTCTTGTACACCTACAACATCCTCCAATTCATCTGAATCAGAAATCCACCCAGATTTTCTTATCTCTCCATCCAAATACTCTGATATGAACCAACCTGAACCTGAACCTACCTTACCTTTTAAAACTCCCATTCCAGATCCTATGCCTCCGCCTGCACCATCATCTGAGTTATTAATCCCCAATTCCAATCCAACATCATCTGGTATATCATGTGCCCAAGTTTCTTCTCTTTATCATAATCTATCTTATGGTTTCAAACTGAAAGATTTTTATGATAGAGTTGAACCTTCTGAACCCCTCAATCCTCTGAAACCAAAACTCAGACAGGCTCTTCCATCTGTGATTCTATCATATATTCAATCTATGAACAATGTAGGATCCTTAGCAACAATATCTGCAACCTCTGGTAAAGCTGTTGTTTCAGCTCTGCAATCTGCATCTGATAACATAGTTGCATCTGCTGTATCACCAAACTCTGCTTTCATACCATACTCTAATGAACCCTTTGATAATGTTTGCCCATTCACAAGACCAAAACCTCATCTACTTAATGCTTTAAATAGATCCCTACCTCAAAAACCAGAAATTCCTTTCATTCCATATTATCCCCCTCCTCTGATTTCCATCCCAAAATCACTTCTTCCACCAACTCCCAAACCTAAACATATAACTCTGGAAACCTTGCTTAAACCACAGCCCAGACTTAATATTGATCATTTATTTCAAACTTTTTTGCAAGAAATACAGATGTCTTTAGGTACTGTTCAGAAGAAATGCTCTAAAACAATGGATGCAAATGAATCTGACATCATCTGGAAAGGATTCATAAACAGATTTAACACTGTAGCTTCAAATCTGAAGAACGTCTGTTCTGATGATGCAAAGCTCAGAGCTGAAAGGACTCTATTCTGGACTGTCAACAAAACTGAACCTCTGCTTCGTTTAGATGCTCCTCCACCTCCAACAGAATCTATTGCTAATGCATTGACTATGACTCTGGTAGAACCCTCTTCAGGATCTACAGAACCAATGGCAATTGACTCTGTTCAGGCTACAGAACCTCCAACTTCTTCATCTGAGATAAAGACAGAACATCCAGACTTTGGAGACAAGATTGCTGCTCTGGAGGCTGGACAGTCTGAGATAAAATTCTGGATGGCTAAGCAGGACAAGAAGTCTGAGGATATGACAGAATGGATGTCAAAGCAAGATGAGAAAAATGAAACTATGACTAAGTGGATGTCCAAGCAAGAGCAATCCTCCTCTGAGATTACAGATCTATTGAAGATGCTTTTGTCCAAACACTCTTAGATTTTTTTTTCATTCTAATGTTTTTGCATCTGTTGTTTGCATCTGAACTTTATTGCTATATCTTCAGATGTTTACCTATGTAATCTTGCTCTGTTATTTTGAATGAATCAGTTTTTCTCCATTGCATTATCTTATTTATTGTTCCTTTTATTTGTCTCGTTAAAAGTTTTTACTTTTTGCTTATGACAAAAAAAGGGGAGAAAATATAGATCTGAACTGTTTAATATAACTTCACCAGAATGAATCTCCAGACATATCTATTCTATCTAACATTTAACTTGACTATTTCAGAACATTTGATAAGAACACTCTATAAAAGAAACTCTGAGTCTCTCAGATCATTTGTCTTTTATCAAACTCTGAATCTTATATCTGCAAGACATTCTGATCCTAAAATGTTATAAGAACAAACAAGATCTAACTTTGAAGATTACTCAAGACAAAAGGGAAGTTTCTATTCCTTTTTCATATTTAACTCAGGGGGAGATTCTTCATCTCAGGGGGAGTTATAATTCTTTATGTTCAGTTAAATAAAATTTCTGATACTTTTTGTCATCATCAAAAAGGGGGAGATTGTTAGAACACAGATTGGTTCTTAATAATAACTCTTTGTTTTGATGATAACTGTTAGGAAATTTTATATTTAAGAATTATATACTCTAAAATTTGTTTGAGAGTTTTACTGCAGATTGAAGTGAAATTAACTCTCTAGAATCAAATCTGTTTTGAATACAAGAAGCTATCCTGACTCTGAAGCGCCAGATGCATCTTACAGAAGATTCTGATTTCCCTTTACAAAAGATCCTGAGCGTAGTCTCCAGAAGAATCTGAAGCAAGTTGCTCCAGAACATTCTGAGTCAGAAGCATCTGAAGATAATCAGAAGCATCTGAAGATAGTCAGAAGCATCTGAAGCTGAAGCATCTGAAGAAAAGAAGAATATTGTTTGAAGAGTTTCTCAAAGCATAATTCTACAGAAGTTTCTGAAAGTACCAACGCTGCCAAGTACTGAAGTTCTGTGACAAATATGCTCTGATGATCAACACGCTGAAAGCACACATGCTGCAGAAAACTCTGATATAGCAAAGTTCTGAATATCATTAGAAGACTCTGATCCATTCAGACTCTGAAGAACTTGCTGAAAACTGAAGAAGAAATATTCAAGAATATATCCGTTGGAGTAAATCAACGTCTCTTTCCTCATTTGTGCTAGACACACTTACACAGACAAAAAGGATTTTTCTGTGCTATCTACTTCTAGGAAAGGTCACTTGATGTGAAGACAAAAAGGTTCAGACCTTTTTGGGACTCTCTTTTCAACGCTCAGCATCCTTGGATCAGCTGCCTATAAAAGGAGAACTTCACCACATCCTTCAGTTACACAATTTGCTGAAAAGAAATCATATTATTCTAAGCTCTCATTATTTCATATTCTTCTTAGAATCTTTTGTACTTAAACTTAAGAGAAAAATCACTGTTGTGATAAAAGCCTTATAGAAGCATTAATACTCTTCTATTTAATTTACATTGATTGTAAAGGTTATTCCTTAAGAGGATTCAGTTGGAATCAGTAGCTCTTGAGAAGACTGAGAACAGTTGTTCTTAGGTATGACTATTGTAATCAGTTTGATTTAATAGTGGATTATGTCCTTGTTGAGAAAGGAAAATCACTCTAGGAAGGGTGGACTGGAGTAGTTGTTTAAACGAACCAGGATAAAAATAATTGTGTGATTATTTTTTAAGTCTTAATCTTTCATACTTATTCAACCCCCCCTTCTAAGTATTATCTCACCTTCAATCATCACTTCTATTACAAGAATTGGCTTGAATCTTGAAGTATTCCGGATTTCTTGCGTAGATTTACACGTTCGAAGTTAATCAACATTAACCAAAGCAATTCTCCGCTTCGAAGGTTGGAATTCTAGATCTATTGCATTGTTGAGCTTATTCTGCATAATCATGTTAATCTTCATCTTTGATTGATTTGGTTGATTCTTGATCCATATGAAGTGTAATGGTGTTGTTTATATGTGTTTACATCTTATTTAGATCGATGTTTGCTGGTTTAATTTCGTGCACAATTGTTTATGTGATTATGTGGATGTTTGCTTAAGTGATAAGTTGCTGAAAAGTGCTTTTCTGTTGCTGTTTTTTTGCTGTTGGAGCACTGTTAATCGATTAACGTCTGGTGTTAATCGGTTAACCAGATCAAACTTTCAATTTTTCTGATGTTCACACAGTGTTAATCGATTAACGTAATTTGTTAATCGATTAACACGTTCAAACTTTTACTTTTTCAACTGTTTTCCAATGGTTAATCGATTAACCCCTAGTGTTAATCGATTAACACTGCTCCAGCAGGCCTGTTTTTGTTGTTTTTCATACTTGTTCGGTACCGTTTCACTTCGAATCATCATGGATCGGTGTGATGCATTAGGAGTGAAATGTTTTGGATATATGCCACTGTTCTCGATTGTTTAATCGTGATTTCATCGACACGCGTGTTTGGTTTCCACTTGAGGGCATACATTCGTAGTTGTCGTTCAAAGTAATGATGTGCTTGCATGTTCATGTTTGCTTGCTTTCTTGCATTTCTTTGCTTTGTGGGAATTCTTTTTGCAGCTTCTTTCTTGCATTAATAAGTGTCGAGATGTGCTTGTGGAGGTATTTACCCCACACTTTTTCCTCCCTTTGCTTGTGTGTTGCATTGCATATGCATTCTTTATTCTTTCATGTTATCTTGTGATTGATTCTCCTTCTTCTTTTGTCTTCCTTTGCTATGTTCCCTTAGGACTTCTAATCTTTCTTGTTTAATATGGATTATGATAGACATTAGGTTCAAACCATGCATGCTAACATTAGGGTAGAATTTCCTCCCTTTAATCCAAACTTTAGGTTCACTTTACATGACAGATACTAGGTTTGAGTTAGTCTCCCATTAGTGTGTCCTTTCTCTTCTCATCTTCAAACTTTCTCAAAACATCTAATAAAGGTTAAGGATTTTTGTATGTTACGAGCCTTAAGTACTTGGGAAATGGTGATTGGGGGGCCTCCTCTCATTTATCTAGAGTGTTTAGCGTATGTCCTTTGGACAATATACGACGCATTCGCTCCTAGGTCATAGTCTTCAGTGCAACATGAATTACAAACAATAATCAATGCACTTCTTCTCTAAAAAACATAAAACAACTTCAAACCTTTTTCCTTCGAAATTAATCAGAAACCATTTTCATAAAAAGAGAGTGTTGTTAAGCTTTGGTTCTACCGCAAATATGCATTCTCCCTACTTGCTAGAACGAAGGTTTATCCCTACTCGGTTAAAACACTTAATCAACCTGTGGTTTTGTGTTGCCTAAACTACGTTTGCTCTGATTTCTCATACCAGGTGAGGATACGTAGGCATAAGACGTGATGTCTTGGCGAGCAACCTTCCCCCACCTTTCACCCGTAGTTAGGTGAACTACATTGAATCTGACTTTCCCATTGCACGAGGGAATACGTAGGTACAGAGCGTCGATGCTCTGCCAAGTCTCTTTTCTTTTCTTTTGTCCCCGAGACATTTAGTTAGATAGATAAACACACCCTTAGATAGACAACAAGCATGGATCCCGTCGAGTACGACGGACGTGAGGGGTGTCATACCTTTCCCTTGCGTAACCGACTCCCGAACCCAGGACTTGGTTGCGATGACCTTGTCTTTTCCTTTTTCGTTAGGTTTTTCTGATCGTTTCCTTTCCCTCTCTTTGGGATAAATAATGAAGGGTGGCAAGTCTTCTGTTTTCCGCCGAGTGTTTTTCGCAGTTGCGACAACTGGGGATAGGAACATCCCCTATGCGAGTGAATCCTAACGCTTGGTTGTTTATTTCTTTGGGTGTTAGATATATGTACTTTATTTTCCCGCATTTTATTTTCAGCATTGTATATATCATTATTACTATGTTGTAGGGGGAATTTCACTGAGAGATAACTCAGACCCGGGCTTGAGTACAAACATAGCTTTAGAGTGGAAAGTAGTGACAGACCTGTATGTTTCAGCATGCATTAGCCCCCACGAAATTCGCGTTCAGACGAGGTTTTCTGTGAAGGTATCCTATCCTGTATATTAGTCGGGAGGGGGTATTGGATCAAGAAATTGTCGACTCTAGAGATCGATCATTTAGGATTCAGCTAAGTGAGGCCTCTTTGGGAGATTATGATGCTGAACCAGAAATGGTGAATGTATCATCGTTTCTCGAAAGTCTATGACGCTGATGAACGCATAGGATGCCGAACCTTATCAGTGGATAGGTCCATACCTGTGAGAGGTATTGGGTTATGTAGGAAACCTTGACTTTTAGACTACCCAGTTTTCTTTGCAGTATGAATCTGTGTTCTTAATACCAGGGGTTCCTATCAGTGATAGTGTTATGTTCTTCTTAAAGCGGAGCGGTGGTTCTTCTCAATCAACAGCACATCAGCCTTGATCCCTTGTTTTTGCATCTGCATCATGATAGCATGTTTGCATTTTGACATACATGTTCTTGTATTCCCAAGGATCTTAGCTTTGAAACTCGCTGTTGAGCATTAAATCTTTTTCTGGTGGTTCGTCTGTGTAAAACATGAATCAGAGTATACAGATTCCTTGGAAATACTTGAACACGACATTTGCATTTCATTTGCATAGCAGGTGCTCGAGGTTGGGTTTAGTGATCCTGATCTGATTTATCTTCGGAATTTCAGACTTCAACTTGTAGAGAAGACAGAAGATGGCTATGGAACAGATGCAAGCGGAGTTGAGGGAAGTCCGAAGCTAGATGGGACAATTCATGATGGGTATGCAAGCCTTACGTCTGGAGCAAAAAATGCTTAGAGAGGAAGTTCAACAACTGAAGGCTCAGATGGGCCTGATCACAGAAGTGATAAGGAATGTGCTAAGGAAGGAGGGTGATCAGGTGCCTAAAGTTGCAGTAGAGATGCTTGTTCCACTTTTGTCCGTGGAACCTCTTCCAAGGTGTGATGTACCTCAAAGATCTGCTGTACAACCTGAGATCCTAGATTTTCCACATCAGCAGCTACCTCCTGTTTCCCGAGTCAATCTTAAGACTAGGAGGTATGCTCAGAGGGCGAAGAAGCCCGGCAAAATCTTCGACCAGATCCCTATGACTTATGCTTAGTTGCTGCAACTCTTGCTTGAACTTCGGACTTTGGCTTCATTTACTGGCGAGCCACCACCAGGCTATAATGCAAGTGCCCATTGAGATTTCCATTATGGGGCACCAGGGCATAATATCGAGAACTGCAAATATTTTAAGCATAAAGTTCAGGACTTAATTGATTCAAAGGCAGTTGATTTCACGTCGGGCGGCGTAAGCGTACCAGGTGGTCATATCCCATTCGTTGCAAAAAAGGTGGATGTACCTATTCGCTCCCCTGAAGCTGCATCAGGTCAGGAGTATGTATTGCAATCTGTGATCTCAGAATCTTCATGCCCACAGTTGTTGCCTGTTCCTAGGCTAAGCCTGAGGATGAAAATACCTGAGCAAAGGGAGTCCGCGATACCTTAGACTCAGTCTCCAGATGTTTCAAATGTTCAGAGTCAACAATCTTTTGGGTCTTTGTACCAGATATCATTTTCTCGCCAAAGTCAACGGTCATACTGTCATCCGCCTTGTCAGCATGCCAGGCGAAGACCAAGGAAGCCAGAAAGACATTTTACTCAGCTGCCGATATCATACATCCAGTTGTTGCCGAATTTGATCAAGGGTGGATTGATAATGCCAAAGCAGGTTAATCCCGTGATCGCGTTGTATCCGCCAGGTTTTGATGTCAACGCCCATTGTGAGTACCATGCTGGGGCGCAGGGGCATTCAACTGAATACTGTAAGGTGCTTAAGAGCCAGGTTCAGACTCTGCTGGACTCCAACATGCTCACGATCACACCTCAGGGAATCCAGATCAACAATCTTCCTTTGTCCAACAATGTGGGTTCAGCGGTTAATGTTGTGGAAGAATTTACCGATGGCAGAGGTTCGGAAGAGCATCAGATTGACTTAGACGAGCAATTCTGAAGGTGGCTGATTCAGCAGCAAGTTAAGATTTAAAAGCCCGGTTCCCAGAAGCTGGCAATCTTTTTTTTATCATGTCATTTCTTTGCATTTGTAGTTTCTTTTCTGTTAAAGTGCGAACTCATTTGTAAAACCTGTTTGTTTTCAATTCATAATGATAATGAAATGAATATGCATGTTTTGATTAAATACATTTGTGTTCACTTATGTTTTTAATTGATGTCAAACGTTTGTTTAAGCGAAATCCGAGGAGGATGACCAAATTGAAAGACGCGCAAGCTTCCGATTGTATGCTTTTGAATGAAACCTGCTGATGATGCACATGCATTGTTTCAAATTCCTAAACACCGGAGATATAAGGATGATAATCCCTTGTCAATCCCGTCGAGCCTAGTAGTAGGAGTTTCTTTCTGAAAACAAAAAAAAACCTCAATCTTAACCCGGGGCAGGGTAGGTGTCAGCTAATTTGACTGAGCGTCCAAATTGCAAAATGAGTGTTCCTATTCGAGGGTCACTCACACCTCTATAGGTTGTTCCTAAAAAACCACAGTGGTTATCCCTCGCCGACCAGGGAGTGAAATAGTTGTAATCTCTCTCAAATGAGTCAGGAAAGCCGGTGTCACACGATTTGTTCAAAAAAAAGAGAGAGAAAAGGAAAGAATCAACAGAAGAAGCCCGCTAAGTCAATAACTTGAGAACATGTGGCTTAGGAAAAAATTAGGGCATCCCACTGGACCTTGAAATCAAAAGAAACTCAAAAGAGTCATTCTAGGCAAAAATTAGGGAAAATCAAAAGCCAAAAAACGAAAAGGATTGCAAAAGAAAAATCCCTGAACAAATAAGTCGTGTGACTCCAAGCACCAAAGGACGAAAAGCGAGTGATTGTCACTCCAAAAACTTGTGGTTTCCTGAACTAGCGTTCCTGTCATTCAACCTTTGAGAAGTGAACGCTTGTGTCGAATTAGCTAAAGGTAGGATTGGAGAACATCAAGGAGAATGGGTGGGTTAAACAGAACTTTGAGCCTTATATCCTTTCTTTCAAACTGTGAACTTGGCCAAGTTACAACCTTCAAAAGTCCTAATTGAAGCAGGATTGTTTCGAAAGCATATTTCGGTAAAGATCGCGTCAAAACTGACTCCTAAAAGGATTCCTCTTACCATATTGGTGCTAAGGCTGACATTCTAATAAGTGATTCGTTCACTATATGTCACAATTTTTTCTAGTGAACAGACTTGGATTTCAAAACTGTCATATGCATTGCATTAATGTATCTCTTGTGCAGAACAATTTGTTTTACTTGTGAATAAGCACTTGACATCAGGAAAGTTTCCACAGTGGAAAGTTTGATCTTGATAGAATACAAAACTCCTGAGTACTCCGTTGAACCGGGGCAAGCTATATCAAATGATCATATTATGGGAGTCAGCCATTCGAAAGTCAGTTAATCTACGACAATCAGGTCGAGATTTGATAAGTCTCTTGAATTGGTCAGGGGTACTGCTCCATAAATCAGCCAGTCAAGGGCAAAGTCATTACAAGGCCGGGGCATGTCAGCCCTAGAGCCCAAGAGTTATTCTTATTCAGAAGGAAATTAACTTGAAGTACCTCTTCAAGGTTCAAAGTGCTAAAGTCGTTCATGTCAACCCATCAGGGTACATAAATTTCAAGTCTTCTCGTGAGGAAGTTTTTACAGAGATCCCACTGGCTAGGGAAAAATTGAAAACGAAGAACTGTTCCTCCCCACATTTTCAGGGCTTAGCAGAGTTACTCAAGCAGGTTTAGTCGACCTTCGGGTTCAAGATGAATGTCAGGAGGTCGGACAAAGCATTTCCCAATATCGGTTGTACCTGACCTTCCACAGAAAACCAAAAGCCCAACCATACTTGGCACAATCATTCCCAGTGAATCAGAAGTACTGTCACCAGCGGGGGTGTGTAGTGTATCTCCAACAAAAGAAAGCTTTATCTACCTACAAAGGCTAATCTCTAATAGGGTGGATTTGTTTGCAGCATGTTCCCAGCAAAGTAGGTTGAAGGATATTCCCTCGGCGATAGGTTAGATTGCAATCCTGTATTATTCTCCTGCAGAGGCAATGTCTTTGACGCCTTTTCCCCAACGGAGTCGACGTTCTGGTGTCTTTCCAGTAATATCGGTATTCAGGATTTTCTTCGAGCATAGTTCAGTGCTGATTCCCTCGACATAACAGGGTTTGAGCAGGGTGTGATCCATTCCCCAGTAGAGTGGAGTTCTCAGTAGAAGTCTCTGATATTCCCAAGTAGGGCGGTTTGTTACTTGTACGTCCCCAAGTGGCGGATTCCCTTCATAGCAGAGTGAAGCGTTCAATGTGGCCTTTGTTTCCCCACTGAGTGGAATGTTTGGTGTTTTCCCCAGCGAGGTGGAGTTTTTCTAGAGGGCCATCCGAGGCGTTTCCCTGGCCGAGCCTTTCTTTCCCGGGAAGAGTTTATCCTGGGGAGCCGTCAAGGATGTTTCCCTCAACAGAGTTTGATTTCATCCCCGGAAGGGTTGGTCACTTCTCTCTAGCATTTATTTTGCTGGAGTGGCTCTTTAGCATTTGCATTTTTTCATAGAATTCTCCCAAATGTGTAGCATTTCCATTTTATATGGAGCATTACGCCATTTCCAAACATATGCATCTGAAGCATAAGCCAGGTTTGGTGCCAGAGGTTGTTTGATTCAGGAGATTTTCGTGTTATCCCCGATTGGTGTGGATCTTTGGGTTGTTCATTTTTATCGGATTATTCCCAGTTAGTCGTTTGGTTAAACGTCTTTTTTCTTCAGTTGAGTCGTTTAGTTAAACGTCGTCGTTCTCCCCCAGGTGAGTCGCTTGTAAGCGCCTTCTTCCCTTGTTCAGCCTATTGTTCAGATGTCTCTTTTCCCCAACAGAGTTGTTTGGTGAACTGATGTTCCTTAACAGGGTTGTGTGTTTGAACCTCTCTTTCCCTGTCGGGACTTTCATTTCCAAGTGTGAGTCGGTTGATTCTTTTGCTTGCCTATTCTGGGTGCATTATCCCAACTTTTGGTTAGTAATCACCGGCGTAGTCAGAATTATGGTGCTTGGTATTCCAACTTTTGGTTGGTAATTCTAGGGTGATTTATCCCAACTTTTGGTTGGTAATCTCTGGTTCCCCTCACAGAGTCTTTGCTCCAACTTTTGGTTGGTAATCTTTGTTTCACTCTAACTCTTGGTTGGTGACCTGTTGGCGTTTGGATGTTATTCCAACTTTTGGTGGTTAATCCTTATTTTCCTCAGCAAAGTCAGGGATTCTAACTTTTGGTTGGTAACCTTTGTTGTGGTCAGCTCGTTTTAAGTTAACGTGGTCGGCAATTCTAACTCTTGGTTAGAAGCTTTTATTCTAACTCTTGGTTAGTAGCTTTTATTCTAACTTTTGGTTAGTAGCTTTTTATTCCAAATCTTGGTTGGTAGTTCTGGATGATCATCCCAGCTTTTGGTTGGTATTCTTCTGTGGTGGAGTCAGCTTCATTTAGCGTCCCCAGCAATCCTAACTTTTGGTTAGTAGCTTTTGTTTTGACTTTTGGTCGATGAGGATTTTCCCCGGCGATCCTAACATTTGGTTAGTAGCTCTTATTCCGACTTTTGGTCGATGAGGATTTTTCCTGGCATCCTAACTCTTGGTTAGTAGCTTTTGTTCAGACTTTTGGTCGATGATAATCTGTCCTGGTGATCCTAACTTTTGGTTAGTAGCCTTGTTTCCTAACTTTTGGTTGGATGTTATCCCCTGCAGTTGTTATCCCAACTTTTGGTTGGTAATATGTCGTGTAATTGTTTGTTATTCCAACTTTTGGTTGGTAGTTTTCCTTTCCTGGATTTTTTATTCCAACTTTTGGTTGGTAGTCTTCCTTTCCTGGATTTTTTATTCCAACTTTAGGTTGGTAGTCTTCCTATATTTCTCAGCGGAGTTGTTATCCCAACGTTTGGTTGATAATTGGTAACTTGACAGGTGTTTGTTTCCAACTTTTGGTTGGCGAAGTTTTATTGATTTTATTCTAACTTTTGGTTGGTAATCTTCGGTGTGTAGGAGTTATCCTGACTTTTGGTTGGTATTCCTTTGGTATTGTTTTTCGGGAAGATTTGTTGGCAGCATTGTTTGATTCCAACTTTTGGTTGGTAGTGTTGTTTAATTCCAACTTTTGGTTGGTAGCCTTGCTCGTTATTCCAACTTTTGGTTGGTAAGGTTTGGTTGATGTTATCCCAACTTTTGGTTGGTAGTCTTTGATTCCCCAATAAGGTCGTCATATCCAGCTTGGCCGTCTTTGTTGACGTTATCCCAACTCTTGGTTGGTAATCTTTGTTTCCTAGTTGACAATTCCAACTTTTGGTTTTTAGTCTTTGTTTTGGGTGGATGATTCCAATTTTTATTGGTAGTTTTCAATTATTGGGGGTTGGTGCTTTTTTCCCGCAGAGTTCACCTTTGGTCAGCGTTCTGGTGATTCTAACTTTTGGTTGGTAACCTTGTCCTTCGGCTTTTAGGTTGGAGGTTATTCCTTGTGAATTTGTGGTGATTCTGACTTTTGGTTGGTAATTTGTGGTAGGTTGTGTCCCTTCTGGTGATTTCAACTTTCGGTTGATAGCTGGGGTTCAACTCCGGTCGGTGTTGTGGTGATTCCAACTCTTGGTTGGTAGTGCTTGGTTGTTATCCCTGGAGAGTAACCTTTATCCCATCTTTTGGATGGTATTGTTCGATTATTATATTTTGATGGATGTTTATCCCGTGCAGAGTCGTCTGATTAGTCTACTCTTTCCCCAGTGAATTCGCCACAAGGTTGTTTGATTAATTTTCTCTTTTGTTCCCCAGCGAAGTTGTTATCCCAACTCTTGGTTGGTATCTTGTGGGAGAGTTATCCCAACTCTTGGTTGGTATCCAGGGTTTGTTATCCCAACTCTTGGTTGGTATTCCTTGGTTCGTCATTCCAACTTTTGGTTGGTATCCTTCAGTTGTTATCCCAACTCTTGGTTGGTATCTGTTGGTTGCTTCATCCCAACTCTTAGTTGGTGTCCGTTGGCTTTTATCCCAACTCTTGGTTGCTATCCTTTGGTCGTTATCTCAACTTTTGGTTGGCGTACCTTGCTTTATTCCAACTCTTGGTTGGTATTGTTTCCCAACTTTTGGTTGGTATCCAGAGTTTGTTATCCCAACTCTTGGTTGGTATCTTTGGTTATTTCCCAACTTTTGGTTTGTATCCAGAGTTTGTTATCCCAACTCTTGGTTGATATCTTTGGTTGTTTCCCAACTTTTGGTTGGTATCCAGAGTTTCTTATCCCAACTCTTAGTTGGCATCTTTGGTTGTTTCCCAACTTTTGGTTGGTATCCAGAGGTTGTTATCCCAACTTTTGGTTGGTATCCTTCAGTTGTCATCCCAACTCTTGGTTGGTATCTGTTGGTTGTTTCATCCCAACTTTTGCTTGGTATCCAGGGTTTGTTATCCCAACTTTTGGTTGGTATCCTTGGTTTGTTATCCCAATTCTTGGTTGGTATCTTTTGGGCGTTATCCACAACTTTTGGTTGGTATCTGGTGTTCGTTATCCCAACTCTTGGTTGGTATACTTTGTTTGTTATCCCAACTCTTGGTTGGTAATTTTTGGAATGAAGTTCCGTTTGTATTGGATCGTTATCCCCAGCGTGTCGTATTCCAACTCTTGGTTGGTATGCGATTTTTTGCATCCCTGCAGGGTGCAAATTTTCGGGTTCTTTTGTATTCAATCACCTTATACCTTGAATGTTTGAAAGCAGATGTTTTTCCTCCCTTCAGGTCCAAGTTGTTTGAATAGGGGCAGCTGTAGCACCCCAAAATTTTCCTTTCCATTTTAGCAACATCTGACTTTTGTTTCTTTGCATTTTCGCATTTCTGCATTTCCATAGCATTCGTCCTTGAGACAAGGGATCAAAGTTTTCCCGTGGCTCAAATTTCATTTTTGGTGCAAGAGACGAAATAGCAAGCATCAGAGTCCCTGGGATTTATTTTGCCTAGCAGTCGAGTGATTGATTTTATTTTATTTTATAGGGTATTTTCAGCTCAGAAAGAAGCATTCATTCTATCGCAAGCATTTTCATGGTTATGATATTCAAGAGCAAGTTTCAGAAGTTGAACAGAGCTCAGAACGACTGAAAACGGGCAAATGTGCAGATTTCCCTCCAAAAGGCGCCAAATTCAAAATTTTGCAAGTATTAACCGATTAACCAAATGTGTTAATCGATTAACCAAGTCAAAATTAGTCCAGATTTGAATTTTTAACAGTGTTAATCGATTAACCAGTGCAGGTTTTGCCTCTGAAGATGAATTTTCAAAGGGGTCACTTTGGGGTCCAATTTTGATCACTTGGAAGTTCAATTTTACGCCTTGGGAAGGATCTAGAACCATCTTGAATTTTGGTTAATTTCATTTTCCCTCCAAACTCCCATTCCTCATTCCAAACCAAATTTCACAATCCACATTCCAAACCTCTCATTTGGATCCAAGCCTAAGGAGTATTTAAGTGATCTACCCCAAACCTCACACATCTAATCTTCATTTTTCACTCTCATTTCAGAATTCATCTCAATTCTCTAAATTTTCTCTCAACTTCCAAAACCCTCACCAAAGCTCTTCATCCATTGAATTCTTTGATTCTCCATTGGAATCAATGAACTCTTGAGCTAGAACCTTCATCCTTTATCATCATCATCTCCATTTTTCCATTTGATTTTCGTGCAAGCTTGGATCTGAATTTTGAGGTGGAGCTAGAAGTGGTTATTTGGAATAATTTGGCTTGATTTTGGTTGATCATTGTTGCACCCCAAAATTTGACCAACCTCTTTTCTTAATCTCTGGCTTATGTTTCATTGTTCTAGCATATTTCATTGCATAACATTTTGCATTTACAGGGGATCAAGTGTTGGTCTGTGTACCACCCAAGAGGAAAGTCTTTATTGGCTTCGAGCTCAAGCAAAGGCACTGGCATAAACCATCAGAAGATTGTTGAGGGGTCCATAAGGTTTTATCATTGGTGGGAGCATGAGATAGAAGTTTGTTGACTATTTCAAAGGTTGTGGTGGAGTGGAAGTGGTCACTCAGTTCATCTAAGTAACGCCTAGACAAGAAAGGAGAAATTCGGGTTTCAATTTTAATCAGGATAAAATTTGTTTCTTGAAGAAAACTTGTTTCCTTGGACCTCCACATGTCCTAAGGTGTTTGAGGATGAGAGAGCGATCATAAAGTTTTATCAGAAGAGCTTCAATTAGTCAGTTGATTGAAAATTGAGAGATTCGGAGAAAAGTCAACTGTGCAGCGAAAAGTCAACTCTTGACTTTTTGAGGTCAAGATCATGATCCTTAAGTTTAATATGACTAATGGGTGGAATTTGATCAAGAAATGTCAACGAAATCATAAAAAATCAAAGGTTGTTGAAAGTTGTCATTTTTGGAATTAGGGTTTTAGAAACTTTCCATTTTTGGAAGGTTTTATGTTTGGAACAACCATCTTCAAGGCCATTTTTCTTGATCCTAAAGGTTTCAAATGAACTTTTGGCCAACATCAAAGTCGTTCCTTGTATCTCAAGCTTTCTTATGAGTACCAATTCATAGTCATATGATATTTGGAGCTCAGGTTATGATCAATCAAAGTTGGGGATTTCAATGATTTCAAAATAGTTAGGTTTGAACAGATTTTTTGCACCACTTTGCAAGCCAATTTTCATCACCTTCTTGATGTCAAATGAAACTTTGTCCCAAATGAAAGTTGTAGAGTTTGTTCCAAGCTTTCCAAAGAGTACAAGAAGTCCTCCATTGGATTTGAGAAGCTTATGTTATGGATGTGCAAAGTTGAGAAAAAATAAGACAAAATTCATAACTTAGAATTTTTCTAAGTTATTTGTGGACAGATTTCTTGCCACGATTTTCAACCCCATATTTCATGGTCTTCCAATCCTCAAATCAAGATGACTCCAACATGAAATTTGTTCTACTCCATGCCCTCTTTCAGTTGAGTACAAGATATAAGCAAATGGATTTGTGTGCACCAAGCTACATCTACTCTAAGTTGGTGGATTGAACTTGTTTTCAAGGCACATATTATGTTTCATTCTGGCATGTTTTTCAAGTGTTCATGCAGCATGCTTGCTTTATCCTAAACCATGCGCATAATATTGCATTTTGGAGCCTACCAAGCATTACCATATCAAGAACAACACATAATGTACTTCCTTGCATTATTTTGAATTTTCTTACCAAACAAGGCAAAGACAATCCCTCTTTGATCTGACCATTATGCAGCTACATCCTTTTGGCCTCTCCACTAAAATGCAACAGCCTCATGAGCCAGCTACATGTGCAAGGAAATTGTGAAGAGTGCAATCCACCATTGATCCAAAATGTCAAGTTGACCATAACATCTCACCCCTTCATTTTTTTCACCACAGTAAAGCTTCTGTTTTCAGATTTTACTCCATATATAAGACTAATGAAGAACTAAGAGAAAACGGTAGCCTCCATTTGCATGAAAAACCTGAGTTTGAGTTTTCATATCCTTGGATTCTTTTCTTCAAAACTCCCTCAATATTGAACCTTTTCACAAACTTCTTTCCATTCCATAACCTCCATAACATAACCTGCAAGCTGTTTGTAAAAGAAAACACCATTGGAGCCAAACTCATAGGGTTCCATTTTTGACTTCCTCTGAAACCTCCTCGAATCTCACTCATCCCTACACCATTTCACAAACTTTTCATCACAATATCTTCACCATAAGCTCCTCTCTCAACTGTTTGCAAAAGAAAAGACTTTGGGCACATTGCACCCAAGCTTCTCAAAAATCGTTTTTGGAAACCAATGAGGATTCAAGGTCATTCCACCCTTCTATCATCTTCCTCAACCATCAAAGGTTTGATCTGCAGTTTTTGGTGGATTTTCATAGCATTTTGAAGGTGTAGTGGATCACTCTCCACTAGGTAAGCAACTTCAAGCTCATCTCCTGTTTTCTATTCATTTTTTGCATCTATTTGAATGTGATATTCATATATATGCATTGGCTCATGATGTCCTTGGTGCTGTTACCATTTTTACTCTTGTTTCTGGTTTGAGTTTTATGTTGAGTTTCAAGTTGAACTCGTGTCTTCGAGCCACATTTTCTATGCTTTAAAGTGCTTATTTTGAGTTATTATTGGCATAAGTGTAATCCTTGTTTTGAGTAGATCGTTTTTTATCTTTGAAGTTTTGAAAATGGTTGAGTAAATTCTGAGATACGATGGCTGGAAGTTATGGGTTCATTCTGAAACTTCATGCGTGCATGGATGTGTTTTATTTTGTTTGAACGAGGAAGACGATGACGTGGCCATTAGGGTTTGCGTGGCTGCTGAGTCACTTTAAATGAAACACGGCATTCAGCTTGTGTTTTGTCATTTTGTTTTGCTGATTATTTTAGGTGACTGGGCCTTGTTCATGTTTCTATTCACACACGCGTTTTTAGAGCCTAAAATATGTTTCACGTGGATTTAGTTCAGCTGACATTACTCATACACCCCCTTTGTGTGCTTTTTTTTTCATTTTATTTTTGTTTTGTTTTCATATTTAACTATTTAAAATACTTCTGATCGTCAAAAAAATCCCAAAAAATATATTCTGGTACTTTATTATGTTATTTAATTTTCCAAGTTTTTATTTCGTATTTATTATTTATTTTACTATTTTATTTTGATTTAATATTTCAAGGTGTGTTTTGGTTTATACCTTTTTATGTTTGATTTATTTGGACCTCAATTTTGTATCCCCTATGACCATGGCTTCTCCCTCACTTAGGTGAGGGATTGAGGATCCTTTGAGGGTTGATTTGGTCCATTGATGATCATTTTTCATTTGGTTTTACTTTGACTTTATTTGCCCCTCGATTCATGCTCGATAAAGTGGAGCACCATCAATCTTTGATTTGTTTGGTGATGCTTTGAGTGATATTTTGGCTTGAGGTCTTTGGTTTCTGCTTTTCATTTGACTTGGGTACCTTGTGCATTTTATTTGATCATTTTTGAACCATTTTCCTAATTTTGAGGTAACTTGCAAGTCAAGCTACCTCCAAGGAAAGTTCATACAAGTTCATGACCTAGTTTGAGTTAGAAATGACCTTTGTGGATCCAATAAGCTCTCAACCCCTCTTGTGTCATATATTAGACATGTTGAGATTGTTGTATGTTCATTTTTAGGTCAAAAATATGTTCATTTCTTGTTGGTTTGTGAATTTCTTTTGGTGCTTTCTATTAGGGTTTCAATGTGAAGTATGTTTGCATTCCTTTGTGTTTTGGTTGCATTTCCTTTTGATGTGATTTTGCTTTTGCATTTATGCAATTCCTTCTCATCTTACCTTCTGTCCCATGACCTTGGAGTGTCATTTTAGGTGGCTTGGTCCCTCCATTGGAGGTACTTGAAGCATACCTAAAATGATGGAATCCTTGAGGACATTTCTTGGAGATTTCTTTGTGCTTCTTTGTACTTTGCTTGTGATGTTCATGGTTGAGTGTCTATATGACTTCCCTGCTGTCCTCATATGATCTCCCATCCTTACTTTGTTTTAGGTTTTGTTTACCTTTCATTCGTGTTTGGTTTTGTGCCTTATGGTTGATGTTGCTTGGTTTAGGCCATTTCATCCAATTTTTGTGCACTTGTGTGTTTCCTTTGGTGCACTTTCTTGTCATTTATTCTCTTGCATATTCCATATTGTTGTTTGAGGTTGAGATGAGCTTGTGGTGGTCTCTTCCCCACACCAATTTCCTCCCTCATTCCATGTTTACATTCTTACATGATTAGGTTGTTCTTGTTTCCTCTTTTGTCTCTATTCCCTTAGGGCCTCTAATCTCTCTTGTTCAAGAGAGGTTATGATGGACATTAGGATCTTAACCCTGTATGATAACATTAGGTAGCATTCCCTTGTATCAATCTTAGGATCACCATTAGATGACAACTTTAGGTTTGGTTTAGTCCCCCTTTAGTTTGTGCCTTTCTCTTCTCATCTCTTAAATAATCCAAAACACCTAATAAAGGTTAATGAATATTGTACGTTACGAGCCTTAAGTTACTTGGGAAATGGTTGTTGAAGGGTTTCCTTTCAATGGCTTGATTGTTTAGTATAGCACCCTTTGGGTGATATGCGACGCATTCACTCCTAAGTCATAGTCTCTAGTGCGATATGAATTGCAAACCGTTCAAAAAACACTTCTCCTCTAAAAAACACAAAAACAAATCGTTCAAATCTTTTTTTGCCCTTTGGGGACTTTAATCAGGAAAATCTTTTCTCAGAAAAAGAGTGTTGTTAACCCTTAGTTCTATCGCAAACGGTAGCGCCTAAGTCTCCCATTGCTTGAGCTGCATACACCAACTGCTAGAACTACTTGTTAACCCTACTCGGGCCTAAAAACAAGTTGAACAAACCTGTGGTCCTTTTAGCTCGAACTACGTTTGCTCTGATTTCTCGTACCATACGAGGATACGTAGGCACAAGACGCGATGTCTTGGCGAGCAACCCTCCCCCCACTTTCACCCGTAGTTAGCCAAACTATGTTGACTCTGACTTTCCCATTGCACGAGGGAATACGTAAGCATAGAGCGGTGATGCTCTATCGAGTCATTTCTTTTTCTTTTGTCCTCAAGCATATAGTTAGATAGTTTCGATCACCCTTTTAGTTTAGACAACAAGCGTGGATCCCGTCGAGTACGATGGACGTGAGGGGTGCTAATACCTTCCCCTTGCGTAACCGACTCCCGAACCCGAGATTTGGTTGCGATGACCGATCTTATCCCTCTTTTTGTCAGGTTTTCTCTGAGTGTTTCCTTTCCCTCTCTTGGGATAAATAACGCACGGTGGCGACTCTTCTGTCATTGCCGACCTTGATTTTCATAGTAGTGACAGCTGGAGACTCTGCTGGGGACTGGAATATCCCCTATGGAGTGAATCCTAGCGCTTGTTTGTTTATTTTTGGGGTGTGTACATATGTGCTTTATTTTTCTTTATGTGCTTTCCGCATTTTACTTTTCGCATGATTCATTATTGCTGTGCTGTGGGAGGGATTATTTCGTTGAGAGATAAACCAGACCCAGGCTTGAGTATAGACTTAGCTTTAGAAGTGGAAAGTAGTGGTGAGCCTGTATGCCTTGCATGCACCAGCTAGCCATGAAATTCGCGCTCAGACGAGATTCTCTTTGGCGATTTCCTTTCTGGCCCTTTGGGCTCGAAGGAATTTTGGATCTGTGGATTGTCGACTCTGGGAATCGATCACTTATGAGTCAGCTAAGTGAGGCCTCTTCAGGAGACGATGATGCCAAACCAGAAATGGTGAACATATCATCATTTCTAGAAAGTCTGTGACGCTGATGAATGCATAGGATGCCAAACCTTGTCACTGGATAGGTCCTTACCTGTGAGAGGGATGGGGGTGCAGGAAACTCTAGCTTTCAGACTACCCGGTTCTTTACAGTTTGGATTTGATATCAAGGGGTCCTAATCTCAATGTTTGGTTATGACTAAAGCGAAGCGTCGGTCCTCTCAAACTACAACACAACAATCTTGATCCCCTGTTGCATATGCATTTTGCATCTTCATTTGCATATCATTAACATGTATCTGTGTTGCAGGTGTATTTTTCCTCCCTGATTCTAGTGACCTTGTTCCTGTTCTGACATGGAGTCTCTGAAGAAGACAGTTGCCTACAAGCTCCCTTCTCCTGACATCAGTTTCTTGTTGAGTTTGGTTTCTTTAGCAGATCAGAAGGTGAAAGCAGAGTTCAAGGAATCCTATGGGAAGTTACTCAATTTGGTGTACAAGCCTTCAGTGTTCGAGTTGAATGGCTTATATGCGCTGTTCCAGTTTTACGACCCTCAGTTAAAATGTTTTATTTTTCCTGACTATGTCCTGGCACCGACATTGGAAGAGTATATTGCGTTACTAGGGGTTATAATATTGGATCAGATACCTTTCTACCATGATGATGTTGAACCTGACCTAGCTAGGCTTTCTTCAATTCTTCATCTTGATGCCTTAGAGTTCTCAGGAAAATTGACCAAGCTGAATGGAGCGTACAGATTTCCTCTACCTGTTCTGGTTGACAAGGCTTTACAATGCGCAAAAGACGGTTGTTGGATTGTATTCAATGCCATTCTCGCTCTGTGCATATTTGGTATCATTCTGTTTCCCAACTTGCCGGACTTTGTGGATACATATGCTTTCTATATCTTTGCTTCAGGGAATCCAGTGCCGACGTTGTTAGGAGATATTTATCATTCCATCCATTACAAGAACAAGAAACGAAGAGGTAAGAATGTGTCTTGCTGTGTACCCATGCTATATAGATGGTTCTCTAGTCACCTTCCGAAGATAGGTCCATTTGTTGCTACTGCTGGCACCTCAGATTGGTCTGCTAGGTAAGGCAATATTAGGAAAGAGCAACAATCGAGCTTATGACCTCTACATGGTTTGGATCAAGGATAGAGCTGCTAAGTCTCTAATTCCATTTCCCTTAGTTGCGCCCTTGTACCCCGTCATGCCTAAAGAACCCACTACCGTGGATATTCAGAAGTACAACCAACTGTTGCGTGAAAAAGAAGAGTTGAAAAGAGCAAATGAAGAATTAGAGAAAGAAATTATCCAAATTCGAAGTGAGAAGATTGATGATGTTCGTGCCTTCAAGAGATAGACTGAACTTGTTAACAAGCTAGGTACGGACTTGACAAAGGAGATTGGTGACAGAGAATGCGCAGGCCGAGATTTGAATGATGTCTATAGTGTTCTTGCTACTAAGAAGAAGGATCTGAACAAGGCTTACTTAGAGATCTCTAATTTTGAATCACCTTTATTATCTTTCATTGTACCTTGTTTGTTTTGCTTTTGTATCGACCATCATCAGGATTGTTGATTGAGGTCATCGCTATTTTGTACTCAGCTGATGTATACACACTGTTGGTTGGTTTATTATTATATGAGGATTTGTTATTCTAATCACTTGTCTGTGGGATTTTTCATGGTTGCTTTTTTCTCTGGGAACTAGAATCGAGGGGGAAATTTCCCTGAAACATATTTACATGTGTGCATTCTGCATCTTTTGCATCATTTTGCATAGCAGGTGTTCTTGGGACCATTAATCTTATCTCTATGTGGTTTTCTTCTAGAAGTTCACAGGATAACAGACCCGACATTCCACAGATACTCTACGAGAGGCAATCAAAGAAGAATCATGGAACAAATGCAAGAGCAGATGCAGGAAATGAGAGATAGAATGACTCAATTCATGGAAGTCATGCAGACTATAGCCAGTGGGCAAGACCAACTTAGGACTTTGGTGCAATGCACGGGTTGACGATGATGGTGTATTACATGGAGGGACAGCTACCAACCCACCTCATGTTGAGCCTTAGCACGCTAATAGCGTTATCCCCAATGCTGACGGGAACAGAAACAGCAATGGTGTCGGAAATGTAAACGCCACTGGGAATGATAATGGAAATTTTGAAACCAATGGTAATGTCGGTGGAGGAGTTGGTAACACCGGAGTTGGACCCCGAAATGCAGGGAACGTTGGAAATATCGGTCAAGGAAATGGGTACGGGCATGAAGTTAATGGAGTCAACCAGGGTAATCTGTATCAGCCAGGGCTTGAGGATCGACAGGAAGACCTTTTCTCGGTGAAAGATGAAATGTTCGCTGAAGCTGATAGAAGATTCAAGTTGTTGGAGGAACAGATGAGGAACCTTTCTAATCAGAACTCCATGGGGCTGGAAATGGCCAATCTAGGGTTAGTTACTGACTTAAGGGTTCCACTCAAATTCAAAGTTCCCACGTTTGACAAATACAAAGGGGATACTTGCCCGAGGGTTCATGTGTGATCCTACTACCGAAGGATGTCTGTGTATTCAAGTGATGAAAAGATGTTGATACACTTTTTCCAGGACAGTTTTTCTGGACCATCACTCGAGTGGTACATGGGACTGGAGCCCACTCAGGTTAAAAATTGGAAAGATTTGGCAGAAGCATTCGTTAAGCACTACCAATACAACAGTGATTTAGCGCCAAACCGAGTGCAACTTCAGAATTTATCGCAGAGAAGTAACGAGTGTTTTAAAGAATACGCACAGAGATGGAAAGAGCTTGCTGCTAGATTTCAACCTCCCATGGTGGAGAGAGAACTAACTGATCTATTTGTGGCCACATTACCAGGAATTTACTATGATAAGTTAGTGAGCAGCATGTCTGGGAGCTTTTCGGACTTGATTATTACCGGCAAGGGGGTTGAAACGGTATTAAGATGGGAAAGATACAAGTGGGAGAAGGGACCTCATCTGGAGGTGGAAGAAAGATTTTTGGTGCGAAGAAGAGAGATAACGAGACAAATGCAGTGTCCGGCTTTAACAATCGAAATAGATATCTGAATCAGCGTCAACAGCGACCGTATTATCAGCAACCTCCACAAGTAGCTAGTATTGCCATCCCGGCAGTACAACCTCAACAACAACAACCACGTCAACAACAGCAACAATGACCTCAGCAACAGAATTATGCACCGAGACAGTTCCAAGATTGGAGAAGGGTGGTGGATAGGCACTTTGACACACCACCAATGCCCTATGCTTAGTTATTACAACACTTAATTCAACTGCAGTTGGTCTAGAAAAGGACAATGGCACCTCTCAGTGGCCAACCACCTCCCGAGTATGACGCCAACGCTAGGTGTGACTTCCACTATGGTGCCCCCGGCCACAACATCGACAACTGTAAAGCCTTCAAACACAAGGTACAAGACCTTTTTGATAGTAAGGCTATCAACTTCAATCAGGATGCGCCAAACGTGGATCAAAATCCCATGCCTAACCATGGTAGGGGTGGCGGTGTGAATGTTATTGTCAGTGAGGAAGGCCTGAACTTGGTGTCCAAGGTAGAGGATCTGAAAACACCGTTAGGTTTCATGAAGAGCAAGTTGTTAGAAGGAGGGGTGTTCCCAGGCTGTGGGAAGGATTGTGAAGACTGTATGATTTGTCCTGAAGGATGTCGGAATCTGAAGAACCATATACAACGCATGATGGATGACGGTTTATTGCAATTTGATAGAATTTGTGAGAAGAATGTCGAAGAGGTAGTCATTGAAAATAAGAACGAGGTGGCCACCATCTCCATCCCGTACAAAACAATTACAATTTCCGCGCCTTTGGCGAGGCCCACTATTATATTCACAAAGGCAGGGCCCATACCCTATGAAAGCTCTAAAGCGATCCCTTGGAACCATGGGGCCGAGGTCTACTGCAATGGTCAAAAGCAGGAACTGAAGGGTTCGCCATTGGATTCTGTTGATAATTTGGTAGGAAATGGAGGAATGACTCGATGTGGGAGAGTGTTTGCACATCCCGAAGTAAATGCAGAAAGGACCGACAAAGGTAAGGGAAAGATGGTGGAAGAGAATTCTCAGACCAGAGAAAGGGAAACTTTGCTGAAGGATGCAGAGGAATTCATGTGTTTGATAAGAAGGAGCGACTACAAAATTGTGGATCACTTACAACAGACTCCTTCAAAGATTTCTATCTTGTCGCTGCTGTTATGTTCTGAGGCTCACAGGAATGCTTTGCTCAGGGTTTTGAATAATGCTTACGTACCTCAAGAGAAATCTGTGAATCAGTTGGAAGCGGTGGTGGCCCATGTCAATACAAGTAATGAGTTGGGATTCACTGATCGTGATTTGACACCGAAAGGGAGAAACCATAATCTGGCTTTGCATATCTCTATGGAATGTAGAGGTGTTGTTCTTTCACATGTACTCATAGATACTAGTTCATCACTGAATGTGCTACCCAAAAAGGCCTTTGAGAAGCTAGACACGTGAGGGATAAGTTGCACTCCGAGTGACTTGGTGGTCAGGGTGTTTGATAGGACGAGGAAGTCCGTTTTTGGGGAGTTGACTTTACCGATTTAGGTTGGTCCTGAGGTTTTTGATACGGTATTCTATATAATGGATATCCAACCAGCATATAGCTGCCTTTTGGGTCGGCCTTGGATACACTCAGCAGGAGTTGTGACATCGACCTTGCACCAAAAACTGAAGTACATGGTGGATGGAAATATTGTGACTGTTTGTGGGGAGGAAGACATCATGGTGAGCCATCTGTCTTCATTCAAATATGTGGAGGTCGATGGTGAAATTCATGAAACACTGTGTCAGGCCTTTGAGACTATCCAAATCAAGGAAAAGGCATCGGTCGAGGTCAAAGCTCCAGAAGTTGCCATGTCGTCATACAAGGAAGCCCAAGCCGTAGTGGAATCCGGATCAGCACAAGGATGGGGGCAAGTGGTTAGCGTCCCCAAGAAACAAGACAAGTTTGGATTGGGATACAACCCATATGTGTCTTCTTTGCAAAACGCTCCATGTTACAAAGGACTTGTTCAGTTCACCAGTGGTGGGGTGATATTCGAAAGAATCAATGTCGTATCTGACGAGGAAGGAGACAGCGACTGCGACATGGATGCGTGGATCAAGCCATGTATCCCTGGCCAGGGTTTGAAGAATTGTACCGTGGAAGAAGCCATCTCTGTGACCTATGAAGAGTAATTGCTTGGTTTTGATTAATGTATTGCCATATGCTCTGCCCGGAGCATAGTGATCTTTATTTGTAGGGCCCTATCTGTTATATGTGCGAACAATCTTTTATCATTATCAATCAAAAAGGCGTCTTTTCATCCAAAATTTTGTGATCCTTGTTTTTTCTTGTTTTTATTTTCTAACAATAAAATGGCAATGTGGTTTGTGTTTGTTTGTTTGCATATCATTTAAGCATAAAATCATCATCATTGCAGGTTAAACATTTCAGATACCACCGATTCAGACTCATCTATGACTCGGTGTGACTTTGACAATCCGATCTTTCTAGCATAAGAAGAGATCGAAGAAGACGAAGACCTTCCCGAAGAGCTCGCCAGATTGTTAAGACAAGAGGAGAAGGTCATCCTGCCTCATCAGGAGGAAGTTGAAGTCATCAACCTGGGAACTGAGGAAGATAAGAAGGAAGTCAGAATAGGGGTCGCGTTGCAAAGTGATGTCAAGCAAAGACTGGTTGAGTTACTCCAAGAGTATAAGGATGTTTTTGCTTGGTCATATGAAGATATGCCTGGACTCGACACGGATATTGTAGTTCATCGTCTGCCTCTTCGAGAGGAGTGTCCTCCTATTAAACAGAAATTAAGAAGAACCAGGCCTGATATGGAAGTGAAGATCAAAGAAGAAGTCCAGAAGCAATTGGTCGCTGGATTTCTTGCTTTGACAAACTACCCTCCGTGGGTCGCAAACATCATGCTCGTGCCTAAGAAGGACGGAAAAGTCAGGATGTGTGTCGATTATAGGGACCTGAATAGAGCAAGCCCAAAGGATGATTTCCCGCTTCCCCATATTGACGTGCTTGTTGATAACACCGCACAATACTCAGTGTTTTCCTTCATGGACGGTTTTTCGGGCTACAATCAGATTAAGATGGCGCCGGAGGACATGGAGAAAACAACTTTCATCACGCCATGGGGGACGTTTTGCTATAAAGTAATGCCTTTTGGTTTGAAGAACGCAGGGGCAACTTAACAACGAGCTATGGTGACTCTCTTTCATGATATGATTCATCATGAGATTGAAGTATATGTCGATGATATGATTCAAAGTCCCAAACAGAGGAGAGACATCTGATGAATCTTCTAAAGCTATTTGAGAGATTGAGGAAGTTCAAACTTTAGCTGAATCCAAACAAGTGTACTTTCGGCGTGCGGTCAAGAAAGTTGTTGGGGTTCATTGTCAGTGAGAAAGGTATATAGGTTGATCCTGCAAAGATCAAGGCAATTCAGGAAATGCCAGCACCAAAGACCGAGAAACAAGTTTGTGGTTTTTTAGGTATATTGAACTACATTGCTCGGTTCATATCTCACCTCACAGCCACTTGTGAGCCATTATTTAAGTTATTAAAAAAAGATCAGGAAATCGTTTGGAATGAGAATTGTCAGAGAGCATTTGATAAGATAAAAGAGTATCTGCAGTAACCTCCAATACTGATGCCCCCAGTGGCCGGAAGACCATTGATAATGTACTTAACAGTTCTTGAGAATTCCATGAGTTGTGTTCTCGGTCAACATGACGAGACTAGAAGAAAGGAGCATGCAATTTATTACTTGAGTAAAACGTTCACAGATTGTGAGTCCAGATACTCAATGTTGGAAGAAACTTGTTGCGCACTGGCTTGGGCCGCCAAACGCCTAAGGCAGTATATGCTAAACCATACAACCATGTTAATCTCAAAGATGGACCCGATCAAGTACGTATTTGAAAAGCAAGCACTGTTAGGAAGGATTTCTAGATGGAAGATGGTTCTGACAGAATACGACATTCAGTATGTGTCTCATAAAGCTTTTAAAGGGAGTGTTCTGTCAGAGTATCTCGCAGAGCAACCAATTGACGACTATCAGCCAATGAAGTTTGATTTTCCCGTTATGTACTTGAAGATGAAGGATTGTGATGAGTCGTTGCCGGACGAAGGTCCTGAGTTGGGTTCCTAGTGGAAATTGATCTTTGATGGTGCTGTTAACTCCTACGGCAGTGGAATTTGGGCAATCATTACAACCCCCCATGGAACGCATATACCCTTCACTGCCAGGTTGACATTTCCCTGTACAAACAACGAGGCCGAATATGAAGCGTGTATCATGGGTATCGAGGAAGCAATCGATTTGAGAATTAAGAACCTTGATGTATACGGTGATTCAGCTTTAGTGGTCAACCAGATCAAAGGAGAGTGGAAGACTCGCCAACTAAATCTAATCCATTATATGAAGTACGCAAGAAGATTGCTTCCTTTCTTCGATTGTGTAGAGTTTCACCATGTGCCGAGAGAGGAAAATCAGATGGCAGATGCCTTGGCTACACTGTCTTCAATGTACAAAGTGAACTTCTGAAACGATGTACCGAGAATTTTTATCTCGCGTCTCGATAGGCCGACATTCGTTTTCGCAATAGAAGAAGCTTCTGATGGCAAGCCATGGTATTGCGACATCCAGAACTTTCTCAAGAATCAAGAGTATCCTCCTGGGGCATCGGCCCGGGATAAGAAGACCTTGAGGAGGTTATCTGGTAACTTCTATCTGAATCCAGACGGTGTACTTTATCGAAGGAACTTTGACTTAGTGCTGCTAAGATGTGTGGACAAAAAAGAAGCGAATCTGCTTATGGAAGAGGTCCACGAAGGAGCCTTTGGAACACATGCAGGGGGGCATGCCATGTCTCGAAAGCTGTTGAGAGCAGGGTATTATTGGTTAACTATGGAGTCTGATTGCTTCAAGTACACCAAGAAATGCCACAAATGTCAGATCTATGCCGACAAGATTCATGTGCCGCCGTGTCCTTTGAATGTCATGTCATCCCCGTGGCCTTTCTCTATGTGGGGCATTGATATGATCGGAAAGAACGAGCCGACTGCATCTAATGGGCATCGCTTCATCTTAGTGGCCATCGACTATTTCACAAATGGGTCGAAGCAACTTCTTATGCCAATGTCACCAAGCAAGTTGTATCCCGATTCATCAAAAGGGACATCATCTGCCGCTATGGGGTACTTGAGAGGATCATTACCGATAATGGTTCCAATCTGAATAACAAGATGATGAAGGAGTTGTGCCAGAACTTCAAGTTTGAGCATCACAATTCGTCTCCATATCGTCCGAAGATGAATGGTGTTGTTGAGGCGACCAATAAAAACATTAAGAAGATAATACAGAAGATGGTTGTGACTTACAAGGACTAGCACGAGATGTTGCCTTTTGCTCTACATGGATATTGTACTTCAGTGTGCACTTCAACTGGGGCAACTCCTTTCTCATTGGTATATGTCGCACCCTAATTTTTGACCACAAGATACCACCTCTCTTTGCGTGTTTTCTATTATTATTTGGCTTTATTTTTAATACTTATACGGCTAACCGGTTCATGTAAGTGCAGTAGCGGCAGGTGTGGACCCTTACAGTCAAGTGCTTCAGGGGCGCAAGCATTTGGGGCTTATTATGTTTCCCATGAAGGATTACACCGCAGGTTGTGTCATTATTTTCAAAGGAAGATTTGGAACGTTCTTAATGGTGGTTTATGATCAAGTCGTTTTAAGATGTTAAGATTGCGTGAGATCTTGAACTGAGTCTTGACAAGGATCTTTTTTTTTTAAAGAGTTAAGATTCGCCCAGAGTGAATGCTCATGATGGATGATTAAATTATTGAGGAGTTTATGTTGAAGTGGTCGTTTCCAGGATTCGAATGGGGAAAAACAATTACTGTTGCATATTACTCCATTGATGTGGGCATTAATATCATAATGACAAGGAATGCAACATTTAAGCATTCGGTTTCCTAGCCCGCCGTTTGGATCTATCCACGTTTCATCAATAGGTATATGAGTACGGAAACTTTCCACTGGAAAGTTATTCAATTGGTACGAAGACTTTGATATTTATAAAATCTCTAACTGAAAATTCATATCAAGCTAGAAGTGCACCACTCCTATTATAATTACCATAAATAAAGTAACAGAGTTTCTAGTATGCTATTACATATGCATTAAGCAAGAGATATCAGGAAAGGAATCATTTGTTTCATACACAAGCGGGTCCCGGTACCGACTGTTAATCATTACAATTCGCCTCATTACATCATACTAAGACTAACACAGAACCAAACTGACAGTTATCCTCGCATACAACAAAAAGTTAAAGCTTGTTTTAATATGGAAACATTCAGCCAAATACAAATACTGCAACTAGACGAGGCATAGAAACTAATTCAAATACAATTGTCATCCAAAAGCATACATGGAATTAGAGGAAGGCCACGAGAGATGAAAATTTGAGCATGTCAATTAACATCTTCTAAATTGTCGTCTACACATGTTAGGAAATTGGTACTACGCGGAACCATTTCTAGAGTATCAGAACGTGGCTCAGTTTCAATAAGTGCACAGGGAAGAGTTGCTGAACCAGATGACTTAGTTCTTAAAAGAAAACTTAAGAGTAATATGTAGAGACATTGAGCCACCTTCGTCAGGTTTATTTTACACTGGAGGTCTTCAATTTGGCACTACTTTGGATGCGTCTTTGTCAAACGAGTCTACGTCTTTGCTTCAACACCGTAAGCGGCATGATTTGTATTACCTGTTTCAAGATGACCCCAAGTAAAACAGTAATGAAGCTGATGAGCTAGCCAAGTGGACAAAACAATTCACTCACCGAGAGTAAACGAGTAGCTTCGGTAAGTCCCTGCAAGATGCGAGAGCCTTTGTTGCAAACAAGAGCACAAGACTGCTACTGAGCAACTACCAGTTCGAACATCGCCAAAGTCAACAATGTTGAGGTGCTGTCAGAAGTACGGTTTTAGTTTGAACGCCACAGCTCGCACCCTTTCCTACAAAGAACATGGTTCATCACAAGTAACTAGTAGAAAAGAGAACAAGTCGGGATTGATAATTAACCAAACAACACGAAGGAACGGTTACATAAGCATGCCAGCAGCATTGGGTGGTATGTATTTTAAGCAACTTGAATCGAACTGCACCCGTTGCATTACCTACAGCAGAAACAAGTCATATGCCAGCTTCGAGCAGTTTTCTTGCTAAATACCGAATACATGAGGAGATGGTAGAAATACACCACAGTGTCGTGGATCAAAAGTTTGAAAACGTCAAAAGCAGAAACTAGAACATTCTGCAAGAATACACATCCAGTCATGCTTGGGCATGTATCTGACAGTCTCGCATATATGCACTTGGTATACTTCGTTCACCAATACATCCTCCTGCCAAGAGAAATAACATATAGTCATCTCAAATGTATATTGTGATCTTGAAGGAAACTATCAATATACGTTTACCGGTAAAACTAACAATTTGTCGAAGAGACACTGCTAAGACATGAGGCTCTGTTGTTTCTTTCGGAGGCGACATTTTGCTGAACATTCATATCATTAAATGTATATGAAGAAGATTTTAGTCTCATCGCTCTTACATTGGATATCAATGGCTCCACTGAGCTTTAGCATAAAACCGTCATTACTGACCGATGCTAGTTTCTAAGAACTGATGGGAAGCCTACAACCTGCAAACCAAACCAGCACATCACATCAGTATATCGTTACGGCGCCTTTTCTTGGTTTTGATGAACTCATTAAACAAATCTATAACAACCTATTTACCTGATTGGCAGTTGATAAGTTTTTTAAGGTGAGACCGTCAAGTCGCTTTACAGCTGACGCACTGCAGGCAATGATTGAAACTATTAGCAAAGTTCAGGAGTATGTCAAAATTGTGAAAAGCAACAACTACGGGTACCTAGTTTCATGAATATATTGAGCGTCGACAATCATAAATAGGATACGACATACCATATGCTTGTAGAGGATTGTGAACCAGATGAAGTCTTTGCTCGATTGGATATTTCTCGTCCAGAACACGCTAAAATTCTTGTTAGCCAAGTCCTCAATGTTCAAGTGCAACTTGGAGAGTACAGTCTTGTGAAGCCGTTAAGAGCGCTGCATTTTTTCAGAAATCCACACAAGAAGTACAAACAACATGAGAACGATAACTAACCAACATTTCCTTCAACAGGGTGATGATCTTATGCACCATTGAGTTTAGCCTCACTGTTAACGAACCCTACAACAAACAGATAATTGACACATGAAGATTGCTGAGAAACAACTTATAGGTGCAAGATAAAACAAGTTTCACAGAAGTGCAGCACCTGCAAATCCCGCACGAAGGATAATCAGACAGGATATTTGAAAGTGGTGGGTCAAATGCTCAAGTTGGGCTGGAAAAGTATTGGGGCTTCTAATCCTTCGTTGGCCCGAAAACGTAGTTATCCACACCTGCCAATCCATGGGAGAATATGCTGATTAGAAGAAGATTCTAAAAAAGATCCTATTCCAAATCTCAAAAAAGGAAACTTTGAACTTGGATGTTAACAAACAATCGATACACATTAACACCATATCATTACCATAATCACCGAAAAGGGAATAGTTTCAATTTGATTCCACCTGAAATAGGAAATTCCAAATCAACAATCAATCGGTAATCAAAACCACATTCAAAAAGCGTTATATTTCAAAAGCCTATATAAGGAGAAGAATAAGAAGAGGAAAGGGGGGATAACCACAATTCACAATCGGAAACCCTAGACCGAAAGGAGAAGAAAAATCTATAAACCTAAGAGATCGAAAGAGAACAACTTATCTTCTCCATTGACGAAGCCCGTCCCAGCCACCGCAAAATCAAACTTCCGCGAAGCCACTCCGTCGCCTCCAACGCCGTCACTCAGCCCTCGGTAACCTCTCGTTTCGAACGAAATCCGTGAATTATTAATGTTTTGATGTTGTTTCAGGTACAGAGAATCACGCGAGATGGAGGTGCGATCGGAGATGGAAGATGAAAGAGGACGAAAGGGATTAGGGGGCTAGGGTTCTTCCTTTCTCGTTTTTGTCTTTCGCCCTTGATTGTAATTAGTTGTATACACTATCCACTCACACCACTACACGCACACCTTAATTACCTTAATCACTCTTAATCAACCATCTTAATCACTAATCAGTTTTTTAAATTCAATAATCTATTTTAATAATTTTAAACCTTTAATTTTGGTTTTTATAATAATAATAAATCTATCTTTTCATATAATTAATCAATTTTTCTTTTATAATTAATTTCAATTTTTACAATTTATTCCCTCAACTGTATTGATATTATTAATTTATTTTAACAGTAAAACCTTTTATTTTATTAATATGTAATTTATCCTATTACACTTTTAAAACCTTTTAAATAGCAATAATTTAATTTGATGACTAATAACAAAACCTTTCATTTAAAAAATTAATATAATTAATTTAACCTTTTTTATAAAATCAAATTCACTAATTTAAACCCTTTTATATAACTTAATAACCATTTTTAAATAAGTATCAAACACTTTTCTTTTCAATTTTAATAAATCCTTTATAATAAGTAAATATTAAACCCCTTTTAATTTCAATTAACTTTTTATAATAATAATAAACTAGAATTCATTTTGTATAGTAAATATTTTGCAAAAAACTTATTTTAAATCTTTCCATTTAAATTCAACTAAACTATAATTCAAAACCTTTTATTAAGGCAAATTAATCAATTCGTAATTTAATTTCATAATTAAAATTAAGTCACCCTTTAGTATAACCTTTCACTTAAAGAACATTGCCTAAAATCAAATTTCACTAAATATAATATAATCTCTCAAAAAAAAACAATCCTCTTAAAATCAACTCACAGCGTAAAAATGTAAATTGTGCACTTCACGACACTTTCACTCTCACTTACACCTTAGCCCTTTCATGCGTGTGTATGGTTTGCATTTCTGTAATTGACTTTCAGCAATTTACATTACCGCATTTACATTTATCGCACCGCATCCCGTCCAAAGGAAAAACCTACACATAATTCAACGTTGTGTGTAGTTGCACATCATTTGCATCATATCCCCTTCGATCCTTGATTCCATTCAAGTTGATCTTTAGGATAGATCCAACCCCATAGGAAGGACCTTAATCTTTACAACATAGAAACAAACAATCAACACAATACAAACTTTTCAAACACATTTAGAGAATAGATGTTAATCATCTTAAGTGAGATATAATCTCCACCCCCACAACAATACAATCAAACATGTATGGACTTTGCCTTAAGAGAGATAAAGGCATACTTGGTGACCATCCGAGTATGTAAGACCTTTTCTTAAGACGATGCAAAGACCATTTCCTACAACCTCCTTTACATTTGTGGTGGTTATATCTCCCTTAACATGAAGACTCATCTCTTCTCCTAAACCCAATCAAAACAACTACCCTAACCCATAGGAACTTTGACCACAGTCAAAGGGCTCCTCTAACCCTTTAGGGGGAACTACAAGTACTCTGATTCCACTCCCGTAAGGATATGTAGGCATAAGATGCGACATCTTATCGAGTATACTTAGATATAAACCACTAGGGTCTCTAATCCTTTAAGCAGATAACACTTAGCAATAAACAAACATAAAACAAGAGGTTCCTGTAGAGTACTACAGAAACTTAGGATGCTAATACCGTCCCTAAGTTTAACCAACCCCCGAACCTATAACAATCTAGCTTGCATTTGCATTGCATTGTGGGAATTTCGATCTTTATCCCTTCCTTTGGACAAATCAAAGTTCGGTTGCAAAATGAATTAAAGATTCAAACTAATCAATAGTTTGGTATCCAAATTTCACCGCGACAGAAATGGCGACTTCACTGGGGAACCTCAGTGGGTTTCCCTAACTTGTCTTTATGTTTGTTTATATTTGCTCATGTTTGCCTAACTGTTTACTTGTATAATTGTTTAAATTGTTTCTTTTTGGGACTGTCCTTGAGTGGTGAGATAAAGTTCTATACCCGAACTTTGAGAGAAATTAAGATAGGATGGGATATATTCGATGAGGCTTATAGGGAGTGGAATCCCTACTAAGTTGAATCCAGAATCCCGCTCAGTTGAGGCCCTTTCAAAATAGTACTGTTGAACGAGCAATCGTGAAGACACTCATTATTTTCGACTTTGGAGCCTATGATATTGAGGACCGTAGTTACCTTAACCCAACTTTGGCCTTTATTAGGACGTAGTGCGAGACTATGAGGAAGTACTTCCGAAATAGTTATACGCGAAGCTACACTCAAAAGAAGTTCTCTTGAGAATATTATTAATCCTCGAGTAATTGGGAAATTGATAATATCCGATAGATGGGCTGATGATTCTGAGTCCCATTAGAGCCTTGTTCTGCAGGTACAAATAACCTTTAGTCCTTAAACCTTTGGGAAGGGTACACCTTTACTCCATGCTCGTTGCAAACCTAGGGCACCACCTTGCTTGTTTATCTTTATTGTGCTTATGTGAATACTTGTGTTTGCTGCATTCATATAACATCATTCTGCATTGGACTTCATGGGATTTACTTTTGTTTATGAACATTGTAGGTCACTATGGCTTCAGATAAAAGACATACTGTGAAATATTCTTTTAAGAGTCCCAAATTGGACGACCTAAAGAAGTTGTGGGGTTTCATCAAAGATCAAGAAGAATTCAAGAACAAGTATGGGAAGCTGATATCTTTGTTGGGTTGCTCAGTGAATGAAGGACTTCTTGCCACTTTGCTACAGTTCTATGACCCTCTCTACCATTGTTTCACCTTTCCAGACTTCCAGTTGTTACCCACATTGGAAGAGTATTCTTTCTTGGTTGGTCTACCTATCCTAGAAGAATCTCCTTTTCCCTTCTTGGAAAAGGACCCTGATGAGAAAGATATTGCTAAAGCCCTCCGTTTGAAGGTATCTGACGTCAAAGCCAACCTAGTTACTAAGGATGGAATTCTTGGATTAAAGACAGGTTTCCTAATCGAGAAGGCTTCATTCTATGCTGATTATTCTAATAAGGCTCCGTTTGAGGCAATTTTTGCTTTGCTATTTATGGGTTATTTCTGTTCCCAAGTTTTGAAGGTTTCATCGATCTCAAAGCATTCAAGATCTTTATGAAGAACAATCCAGTGCCAACTCTGTTGGGAAATGCATATCACTCTATACATCTCCGAAACCTTCGTGGTGGAGGGAAGATTACTTGCTGTGTACCTTTACTCTACAAGTGGTTTATTTCGCACTTGCCGAAGTCTAGCTCTTTTACAAACATTGGCAAAGAGCATTGGTCTCCAAGAGTTATGACTCTGACCCATTCCGACATTGATTGGTACAACCGAGTGTATGATGGAATATTGATCATTGATAGCTGCGGTGACTTTGCTAATGTACCGTTGCTCAGCTTTGATGGAGGAATCAGCTACAATCCTATCTTAGCTCGTCGACAGTTGGGATACCCATTGAAGGAACCTCCCAAGAGTGTTCAAGTAGAGGGTATGTTCTTCAAAGATGATATGGAACTCCGAGGCAAGATTCTAAATGCATGGCGTAATGTACACAAGAAAGGGAAGAGAAGTCTAGGGAAGCCTAATTGTGTGTCGCTAGAACCATATCTCCAATGGGTCAGAAAAAGGGAAACCAAGCTAAAGATGCCCTATTCCCGTCAAGATCCCATAGCTCCAAGGAGAGAGCCCACTTATGTCTTTATGTCTAAAGCCGAGGAGTTGGAGGTGTCTTTAAGGAAGTCTCAACATGAGCTGGAATCTTGGAAGAATAAGTACCATGCAGCAGTGGCAGAAAATGACGAGTGTCAGAAACAGAAGGCTGAACTTCAAAAGGAGAGGGATGAACTCCAGAAGCAGCTACAATTAAAGGATGACGAGCTACTCCCCTGCAAGAAGAGGAAAGTCATGGAGGATTTATTTTTCTCCGACCCACAATGCACTATTTGGAAAATAATTGTGGACAACCTTATCCGTGAGAAGGCGCAACTAGAAGAGCAGCTCAAGCAGCAGCATTCAAAGCTTCTTTAGTGTCTTTAACTAGCTTTTATTTAGCTTTTATTTGGGACTCTTTAAAAGAATATTTATGTAGTCCGTTTCGAATTTAATAAAACATTTCCTTTTACCGCAATGCCCATAAATAAGAGGAATCCCATGAAGTCCTAATCATCTTGCATTGCATTCTTTTCCATTGATCACTTCAAGAAACTCAAATTCGTTCTGTAGGTGTTGTAATCATGGATTTCAGAAGAGAAACCCTGAAGTACACTTTTCAGAGTCCCAACCTCGAAAGCTTGAGAGAACTAGCCGAACTCGTCGAGGATTGCTTTGCCTTCGCAGCAGAATATGGAGGAGTCTTCCGTTTCCTTGAGCTAAGGATGAAAGAAGGATTGTTGGAAACATTGGTTCAATTTTATGACCCGATGTATCACTGCTTCACTTTTCCGGACTACCAATTGATGCCGACCTTGGAAGAGTACTCAGAACTCTTGAGGATGCCTGTGACTGTTCGACCTCTATTCACAGGAAGGGAAGACCCGCCTAGTCACCGAGAAATTGCAAATGCTACTCATATTAGCCTTGAAGATGTTCAAGCACACCTGATCACCAAGGAAGGAGTCCTTGGGTTCCCCGCCGACTTTTTGATCGAAAAAGTCCGTTACCATGCTGAAAGAAAGGAGGCTCTCACCCTGGAAGCCAATTTCGCTTTGTTGGTCTATGGGACTTTCTGGTTCCCTAAAATTGACAATTTTGTTGATATGGATGCAATCAAGCTGTTCATACTCAAGAATCCAGTACCCACCTTGCTTGCTGATACGTACTTCTCGATTCACTCAAAGAATACTGAAGGAGGAGGACACATTGTATGTTGTACCATTTTGCTGTACTCATGGTTCATCGCTCGTTTGACTTGGCATTCGTCCCTTTGGGATGAGGTAGCAACACGTCGATGGTCCAAGATACTTATGGCCCTCACCCATTCGGACATTGTTTGGTATGATCCCGCCTATGGAGGCGTGCCTATGATTCCTAGCATCGGAGGATTCCCCAACATACCACTTATTGGAAGAGAAGGATGTATAAGTTACAATCCCGCTCTGGCCCGTAGACAGTTTGGACACCCTATGATCCAAATACCTGACCCAGTTTCGTTGGAAGAGATCTATTTCAAAGGAGAAGAGGATCTAGACCTAAAGAATGTCATCATTTATCCATGGAAATATATTGATATGGAAGGAACAGCTGCTTTAGGATACCCCAGCTGTGCTGTTTCTGAGGATTATCTACATTGGGTGCGAGAAAGGGCTCTCGATCTCAAAATGCCTTTTCCTTTCCACGAACCTATGGTATTGTCTCCTCATGACCCCGACTGATTCAATGTGGAAGAAATTGAACAACTGAAAATTGCTTTAGATGAAGCCCGGAAATTGAGGACTGCTTGGAAGAATAAGTTCTTCACCCTCAAAGTAGAGAAGGAAAGACTTCAGAAGACACCAGAATTAGAAGTTGCCAGAAAGAGAAAGGCACAAGGAGATTTATTTTCTCCTCATGCCTCTTCAAGTGCTGTTACCAGTGATGATCTCCCCTCCACTATCATGGCTTGGAAGGAGTGTGTGGAACGACTCATCATCGAGAAAGCGGCGTTACAGGATCGCATTGACCAGTTGACCGAGGAGCTCCGTACAAAAGAGAAGACTATGGGATAGAGTTCTAAGTTTTCTTTTGCTTTCGATGTAATAAACTCTTAAAAGAGTACTTTGCTTTACAACGTTGCTCAAAAATAAAAAGTTTTAATTATCCTACATTATAACACTGAAAAACACTTTGAGTTTCTTGAAGTCTTCTCCTGCATCTGCATTTTCGCATTAGCATTCTGCATTTAGCATGGCATTTTACATTTGTGCATGTGTCCTTCGTTTGTTATGGCTCATTTTGGTTTTCCATCTTTTGCTGTCAGTCGCCATCTCAACCATCTGACCAAGCCGGAAGTATCATTAAAGGATAGTTAGGAGAACAAAGACATGAATCACATGACTAGCTTCAGAGTAAGGTCTAAGCCGACATTTCGCCGTCCCTCCGACGACTTTGTTCCTGCACCACTACCTATGCAAGAAAACCCGTTTGCTGACCTGCGGAATATTCATGCTAAGAAAGAAGTGGACGACCCTGGGCTTATAGCATTCGAGAATGAGTTTCGTGACTTCAAGGAACGATGGAAAATGATGAAGAGGAACCGTGCGCCTGATTTTCATGCTCATGACCTGCACCTAGTTCCAAACCTAGTTGTCCCCCCAGGATTCCAGATGCCCGCCTTCAAAGTGTACAAAGGTACAATTTGTCCAAGGTATCATTTGATGATGTTTTGTCAGAAGATGATCGCTTACCTTGGGAACGACAAACTAATGATTCACTGCTTTCAAGAAAGTTTGGGTGGAGCACCGTTAACATGGTATATGAAGTTATAAGTGAATCACGTCCAGTCTTGGGAAGACTTAGTTGTTGCTTTTGTAAAGCAGTACAATTACAGTTTGGGAATAGTTCCCAATAAAACAGGTGATAAAGGATCTCCCAAAGAATCCACAGCTTCAGTATCCCGTCCTCAACATGAGTATGCAATGACCGCTCGGCGCGAGCAACAATTGCCTCCTAAGCGAAGGATGCCATCTCCAGATCAGCATCGACATATTCGAAAGCAGTTTCCAAATCAGAAAATACCTCTGAATACTCTGAAAGAAGAAACCCATTGGTTCGATATTATCCCTTTGACCTACCGCCAATTATGGTTTTATTTCATCCGAAACTCGGTAATGACACCTAGAAAGACTAGAACCATGAACTCTCACCCGCCGTGGTTCAACCCGAACACTAGCTGTGAATTTCATGATGGAGTGTTGGGGCATTCAATCGAAGATTGCAAAGTTTTTCAAGGGAAAGTTCAAGAAATGATCGATAATGAAGTGCTAACCTTCAAAGGAGAAAGACCGATCATGAATGGAATACCACTACGCTGATATAAGTGAAAACTCCAGAAGAACTTTCTATTTCTTTCGTTTGTTTGTGTGTTTATTTCTTTGGTTAAAAGCATATTTGGCATGTAAGAACTTTCTGTTTTGAATAAGTAATGCAATAACTGTTTGTCTTGAAGAAATCCATTTGTTTTCACTCAAATAGTTTTCAAAATTATTTATAATGCCGACTTTTACCCGATCTCTCGCTCTGACAGAGAATTGGAAGGAGGATGATGAAGTAAAACATATGATCTCTTGTTGTGTGCTTCGAATAAAAACCCTACTGATGATGTAAGGCATTATTTTAAACCTCCTAAACGCCAAAATAGTCAACCCTTTCCTTTTAAAACCTTGATTGAGGATCCATTCTCTTTCTCCCAAACCCTTTCCAACCTCATTTTCTTAACCTGGGGCAGGGTAATCACCAAAAAAGGACAAACATCTTTCAAAATTTGGTGGGCACAAACATACTAACCCTTTCTCCCTCCATTCTACAAGTCACAAATTAAGCCCATATACAACCTTCAAAGTCCTAATTGAAGTAAGGTTTAGTTCGAAAGCATACTCGATAAGATATTGTTTCCTGACTCCTTGAGCTATGCTCAAATTTAAATCGGCTTTATAAATAATGTTCAATCTGTATCCTAACTAGTGGTTTCGATCACAAGTTATTGTGATACCCCTTTTCAAAACTTCAAAGACAAACGCGTGTTACATTAACCATTTCAAAATGGATGTTTCTAACCTGCTAAAATATGTTTGACATCCTAGAAAGACCACATACAGACATTGATGATGATATTTGAAGACTTTGCTGACTTGGGGCAAGTCATTCTTCCCAAGAAAATTCCATTCGCGCAAGTCTTGGGTTCAACTAGAAGAAATTCAAGGACTCATTTACCACCAATCAAGGGCAGTTACGTCGAGATTCGGCGAATCTCTAGAGTTTGAAAACAGTAGGGCATTTGGACATCATGTTTTCTATAAAATCCTCTCGAGACGTTTTTCTCTTAAACCATGTGACTTGGGGCATTTGAAGATTAAAGCAAAAGATGTATATTTCATCCTCAGGAAGCTCAACCCCAACGTGCTCAGCAACTACGAAGACCCAAGATATTTATTTTATCCCCTATAGGACTTCGGTTTGGGTACCTCCGTCTACAATTTCATACAACACGTCAAGCTTATCAAGATGATACATCCCCAATTGGATTGATCACTTTTCCTCAAGAGAATTTTGAAGTTTTGAAGCAGGATTGGGATCCTATATTTAGTTCTTCATTTATCCTCAGTGATACTTCTATCTTTGAAGATCGGTCGAATGTTTGTTTCGAGACGTTTATCCCGTATTCGGTCGTTGCTCGTCTGTCTTGTCAGCATAAGCATACACATATCATATAAGTAGATAGCATAACATTTGCATTTTATGCATCCTTTGTTCGCTTCACTCTATCTCTTCGATCGCGTTTACCTTTGGGTATTTGGGCGTGTCTTACTCCTTCCAAATAGAGTTGTCAGCCCTAAGCAGAAAAACTCAATGTTTCTATTTCCCCACGAAGTTCGATCCTCGTGGAAGACAGTTGTTTCGGTACATTCCCATTGGAGTTTATGCCTCTATAGTTGAGTCTTGCTTGACAGTTTCTCTTCGGTTATTTCCCGAATTGAACTTCGGTCTTTGGCAATCACACTATGAACGTCTCCAGATTTTGAGCATGGATCAAAAGTGCATTTATTTTGCGCTTTGACATTATGAGGATCACCATTGAAGACGTGACATTTCTTCAGCAATACTACAAGATTTCCTCAACAACTTACAGTCGAAAAACAGAAGATCTCTTTATTTGAGCAACTCGTCTTGGGCTGACTTATATTCAAAACGACAAACAACAATTTCCTCAAGACAATCTGTCCTTCCCCAGTGGATTATTTCAAGATTATCAAGTCGAAACAGAGGACATTACAGATACTTCCCCGTTTGAGGAATTCTGCTACAACAATTTCACATATCTTACAATTACAACAAATATATTCCTCAGGAACGATCTTCCTCAGAGAGTTCATTATGAGTATAATCAATGATATATCTCCTTACAAGAGGACACTCCACAAATCAACCGGCTTACAGCTCCTCTGAAGATCCCCGGTGCACATTCTACAAATTGCCAATACAATACAAATTGCATCTACAATTTACGATTACAAGTACAAGATCACATCTACAAAATTCTACAATTACAGATTACATCGACAACATTTACATCAACAATTCTACAGTTCTACAATTTACAACATACAATTTAAAATGACACTATGGCTCACAGCCGAACATCTACATCAACATTACAATTTACAACTACAGTTATATCTACAATCAACAAATTTAAAACCCCCTATGAAGGCGCTCTCGCGAGTTTCCATCATTTTGGGTAGGAACCGAGACCAGCTCATGGTTCCCATACCATGGTGCAAGGGGAAGTTCAGCATCAGAAACCGAGACCAGCTCATGGTTCCCATACCATGGTGCAAGGGGAAGTTCGACATCAGAAACCGAGACCAACTCATGGTTCCCATACCATGGTGCAAGGGGAAGTTCGACTTCAGGAACCGAGACCAGCCCATGGTTCCCATACCATGATGCAAGGGGAAGTTCGACATCAGAAACCGAGACCAGCTCATGGTTCCCATACCATGATGCAAGGGGAAGTTCGACATCAGAGACCGAGACCAGCTCATGACTCCCATATCATGATGCTCGGGGAAGCTCTACCACTACAACATCTACAACTACAATGACATCAAAGACCGAGACCAGCTCATGGTCCCCGTACCATGATGCAAGGGGAAGTTACACATTTTACCGTTTCAGCTGAGTTACCAAAATATAAAATAATCAAAAAGATCCATTTTGAGTTACTTTCGATCACAAATCGTCAAAATCACCGCATCCTCGATGCACGAGTTACCGTTACACGTTTGGAGATTTCCCATGAGTGATGGTTCCTGTCCTCGTAAGGGTCCCTTTTTGTTGGATCTGTTGCTCTTCTGTCTAGCATGTCGTGTCCAGTTCATCCCCTGTTACCTCTTTCTCACAGATTTGTCCGTCTTGCATTCTCATATCATTACATATCATTTGCATTCGGTGGATTCTTATGGCCCAAAAATCCGTGCAATGTTTGTATTTAACTCCCAAAAATTTGAGAGGATCATTACCGATAATGGTTCCAATCTGAATAACAAGATGATGAAGGAGTTGTGCCAGAACTTCAAGTTTGAGCATCACAATTCGTCTCCATATCGTCCGAAGATGAATGGTGTTGTTGAGGCGACCAATAAAAACATTAAGAAGATAATACAGAAGATGGTTGTGACTTACAAGGACTAGCACGAGATGTTGCCTTTTGCTCTACATGGATATCGTACTTCAGTGTGCACTTCAACTGGGGCAACTCCTTTCTCATTGGTATATGTTGCACCCTAATTTTTGACCACAAGATACCACCTCTCTTTGCGTGTTTTCTATTATTATTTGGCTTTATTTTTAATACTTATACAGCTAACCGGTTCATGTAAGTGCAGTAGCGGCAGGTGTGGACCCTTACAGTCAAGTGCTTCAGGGGCGCAAGCATTTGGGGCTTATTATGTTTCCCATGAAGGATTACACCGCAGGTTGTGTCATTATTTTCAAAGGAAGATTTGGAACGTTCTTAATGGTGGTTTATGATCAAGTCGTTTTAAGATGTTAAGATTGCGTGAGATCTTGAACTGAGTCTTGACAAGGAACTTTTTTTTTAAAGAGTTAAGATTCGCCCAGAGTGAATGCTCATGATGGATGATTAAATTATTGAGGAGTTTATGTTGAAGTGGCCGTTTCCAGGATTCGAATGGGGAAAAACAATCACTGTTGCATATTACTCAATTGCTGTGGGCATTAATATCATAATGACAAGGAATGCAACATTTATGCATTCGGTTTCCTAGCCCGCCGTTTGGATCTATCCACGTTTCATCAGTAGGTATATGAGTACGGACACTTGCCACTGGAAAGTTATTCAATTGGTACGAAGACTTTGATATTTATAATCTCTCTAACTGAAAATTCATATCAAGCTGGAAGTGCACCACTCCTATTATAATTACCATAAATAAAGTAACAGAGTTTCTAGTATGCTATTACATGTGCATTAAGCAAGAGATATCAGGAAAGGAATCATTTGGTTCATACACAAGCGGGTCCCGGTACCGACTGTTAATCATTACAATTCGCCTCATTACATCATACTAAGACTAACACAGAACCAAACTGACAGTTATCCTCGCATACAACAAAAAATTAAAGCTTGTTTTAATATGGAAACATTCAGCCAAATACAAATACTGCAACTAGACGAGGCATAGAAACTGATTCAAATATAATTGTCATCCAAAAGCATACATGGAATTAGAGGAAGGCCACGAGAGATGAAAATTTGAGCATGTCAATTAACATCTTCTAAATTGTCGTCTACACATGTTAGGAAATTGGTACTACGCGGAACCATTTCTAGAGTATCAGAACGCGGCTTAGTTTCAATAAGTGCACAGGGAAGAGTTGCTGAACCAGATGACTTAGTTCTTAAAAGAAAACTTAAGAGTAATATGTAGAGACATTGAGCCACCTTCGTCAGGTTTATTTTACACTAGAGGTCTTCAATTTGGCCCTACTTTGGATGCGTCTTCGTCAAACGAGTCTACGTCTTTGCTTCAACACCGTAAGCGGCATGATTTGTATTACCTGTTTCAAGATGACCCCAAGTCAAACAGTAATGAAGCTGATGAGTTAGCCAAGTGGACAGAACAATTCACTCACCGAGAGTAAACGAGTAGCTTCGGTAAGTCCCTGCAAGATGCGAGAGCCTTTGTTGCAAACAAGAGCACAAGACTGCTACTGAGCAACTACCAGTTCGAACATCGCCAAAGTCAACAATGTTTAGGTGCTGCCAGAAGTACGGTTTTAGTTTGAACGCCACAGCTCGCACCCTTTCCTACAAAGAACATAGTTCATCACAAGTAACTAGTAGAAAAGAGAACAAGTCGGGATTGATAATTAACCAAACAACACGAAGGAACGGTTACATAAGCATGCCAGCAGCATTGGGTGGTATGTATTTTATGCAACTTGAATCGAACTGCACCCGTTGCATTACCTACAGCAGAAACAAGTCATATGCCAGCTTCGAGCAGTTTTCTTGCTAAATACCGAATACATGAGGAGATGGTAGAAATACACCACAGTGTCGCGGATTAAAAGTTTGAAAACGTCAAAAGCAGAAACTAGAACATTCTGGAAGAATACACATCCAGTCATGCTTGGGCATGTATCTGACAGTCTCGCATATATGCACTTGGTATACTTCGCTCACCAATACATCCTCCTGCCAAGAGAAATAACATATAGTCATCTCAAATGTATATTGTGATCTTGAAGGAAACTATCAATATACGTTTACCGGTAAAACTAAGAATTTGTCGAAGAGACACTGCTAAGACATGAGGCTCTGTTGTTTCTTTCGGAGGCGACATTTTGCTGAACATTCATATCATTAAATGTATCTGAAGAAGATTTTAGTCTCATCGCTCTTACATTGGATATCAATGGCTCCACTGAGCTTTAGCATAAAACCGTCATTACTGACCGATGCTAGTTTCTAAGAACTGATGGGAAGCCTACAACCTGCAAACCAAACCAGCACATCACATCAGTATATCGTTACGGCGCCGTTTCTTGGTTTTGATGAACTCATTAAACAAATCTATAACAACCTATTTACCTGATTGGCAGTTGATAAGTTTTTTAAGGTGAGACCGTCAAGTCGCTTTATAGCTGACGCACTGCAGGCAATGATTGAAACTATTAGCAAAGTTCAGGAGTATGTCAAAATTTTGAAAAGCAACAACTACGGGTACCTAGTTTCATGAATATATTGAGCGTCGACAATCATAAATGGGATACGACATACCATATGCTTGTAGCGGATTGTGAAACAGATGAAGTCTTTGCTCGATTGGATATTTCTCGTCCTGAACACGCTAAAATTATTGTTAGCCAAGTCCTCAATGTTTAAGTGCAACATGGAGAGTACAGTCTTATGAAGCCGTTAAGAGCGCTGCATTTTTTCTGAAATCCACACAAGAAGTACAAACAACATGAGAACGATAACTAACCAACATTTCCTTCAACAGGGTGATGATCTTATGCACCATTGAGTTTAGCCTCACTGTTAACGAACCCTACAACAAACAGATAATTGACACATGAAGATTGCTGAGAAACAACTTATAGGTGCAAGATAAAACAAGTTTCACAGAAGTGCAGTACCTGCAAATCCCGCACGAAGGATAATCAGACAGGATATTTGAAAGTGGTGGGTCAAATGCTCAAGTTGGGCTGGAAAAGTATTGGGGCTTCTAATCCTTCGTTGGCCCGAAAACGTAGTTATCCACACCTGCCAATCCATAGGAGAATATGCTGATTAGAAGAAGATTCTAAAAAAGATCCTATTCCAAATCTCAAAAAAGGAAACTTTGAACTTGGATGTTAACAAACAATCGATACAGATTAACACCATATCATTACCGTAATCACCGAAAAGGGAATAGTTTCAATTTGATTCCACCTGAAATAGGAAATTCCAAATCAACAATCAATCGGTAATCAAAACCACATTCAAGAAGCGTTATATTTCAAAAGCCTATATAAGGAGAAGAATAAGAAGAGGAAAGGGGAGACAACCACAATTCACAATTGGAAACCCTAGACCGAAAGGAGAAGAAAAATCTATAAACCTAAGAGATCGAAAGAGAACAACTTATCTTCTCCATTGACAAAGCCCGTCCCAGCCACCGCAAAATCAAACTTCCGCGAAGCCACTCCGTCGCCTCCAACGCCGTCACTCAGCCCTCGGTAACCTCTCGTTTCGAACGAAATTCGTGAATTATTAATGTTTTGATGTTGTTTCAGGTACAGAGAATCACGCGAGATGGAGGTGCGATCGGAGATGGAAGATGAAAGAGGACGAAAGGGATTAGGGGGCTAGGGTTCTTCCTTTCTCGTTTTTGTCTTTCGCCCTTGATTGTAATTAGTTGTATACACTATCCACTCACACCACTACACGCACACCTTAATTACCTTAATCACGCTTAATCAACCATCTTAAACACTAATCAGTTTTTTAAATTCAATAATCTATTTTAATAATTTTAAACCTTTAATTTTGGTTTTTATAATAATAATAAATCTATCTTTTCATATAATTAATCAATTTTTCTTTTATAATTAATTTCAATTTTTACAATTTATTCCCTCAACTGTATTGATATTATTAATTTATTTTAACAGTAAAACCTTTTATTTTATTAATATGTAATTTATCCTATTACACTTTTAAAACCTTTTAAATAGCAATAATTTAATTTGATGACTAATAACAAAACCTTTCATTTAAAAAATTAATATAATTAATTTAACCTTTTTTATAAAATCAAATTCACTAATTTAAACCCTTTTATATAACTTAATAACCATTTTTAAATATGTATCAAACACTTTTCTTTTCAATTTTAATAAATCCTTTATAATAAGTAAATATTAAACCCCTTTTAATTTCAATTAACTTTTTATAATAATAATAATAAACTAGAATTCATTTTGTATAGTAAATATTTTGCAAAAAACTTATTTTAAATCTTTCCATTTAAATTCAACTAAACTATAATTCCAAACCTTTTATTAAGGAAAATTAATCAATTCGTAATTTAATTTCATAATTAAAATTAAGTCACCCTTTAGTATAACCTTTCACTTAAAGAACATTGCCTAAAATCAAATTTCACTAAATATAATATAATCTCTTAAAAAAAAAACAATCCTCTTAAAATCAACTCACAGCGTAAAAATGTAAATTGTGCACTTCACGACACTTTCACTCTCACTTACACCTTAGCGCTTTCATGCGTGTGTATGGTTTGCATTTCTGTAATTTACTTTCAGCAATTTACATTACCGCATTTACATTTATCGCACCGCATCCCGTCCAAAGGAAAAACCTACACATAATTCAACGTTGTGTGTAGTTGCACATCATTTGCATCATATCCCCTTCGATCCTTGATTCCATTCAAGTTGATCTTTAGGATAGATCCAACCCCTTAGGAAGGACCTTAATCTTTACAACATAGAAACAAACAATCAACACAATACAAACTTTTCAAACACATTTAGAGAATATATGTTAATCATCTTAAGTGAGATATAATCTCCACCCCCACAACAATACAATCAAACATGTATGGACTTTGCCTTAAGAGCGATAAAGGCATACTTGGCGACCATCCGAGTATGTAAGACCTTTTCTTAAGACGATGCAAAGACCATTTCCTACAACCTCCTTTACATTTGTGGTGGTTATATCTCCCTTAACATGAAGACTCATCTCTTCTCCTAAACCCAATCAAAACAACTACCCTAACCCATAGGAACTTTGACCACAGTCAAAGAGCTCCTCTAACCCTTTAGGGGGAACTACAAGTACTCTGATTCCACTCCCGTAAGGATATGTAGGCATAAGATGCGACATCTTATCGAGTATACTTAGATATAAACCACTAGGGTCTCTAATCCTTTAAGCAGATAACACTTAGCAATAAACAAACATAAAACAAGAGGTTCCTGTAGAGTACTACAGAAACTTAGGATGCTAATACCTTCCCTAAGTTTAACCAACCCCCGAACCTATAACAATCTAGCTTGCATTTGCATTGCATTGTGGGAATTTCGATCTTTATCCCTTCCTTTGGACAAATCAAAGTTCGGTTGCAAAATGAATTAAAGATTCAAACTAATCAATAGTTTGGTATCCAAATTTCACCGCGACAGTATATGGCATGGAAGTTGTCCTGCCATTGGAGGTCGAGATCCCATCTTTGAGAGTTCTGGCTGACGTCAAGCTAGAAGAAGCAAAATGGGTAAAGAACAGGTTGAATCAACTCAGTTTGATGGATGAGAAGAGGTTGGCGTCTCTTGTGTATGGACGTCTGTACCAAAGTAGGATGAAGAAAGCCTATGATAAGAAAATGCGTCCTCAAAGCTTTCAGGCTGGTGATTTGGTGTTGAAGCGGATTCTCCCACCATAGAACGATCACGGGGGCAAGTGGACTCCCAATTATGATGGTCCGTATGTTGTAAGGAAAGTCTTCTCTGGAGGATCCTTGCTACTTTCAACCATGGATGGTGAAGATTTTACGTCCCACGTGAACGCGGATGCAGTCAAAAGATACTTTGCTTAAAATAGACCCGCTGGAAAGAAAAGGAAAATCCAAACAAGAATGGGGCATTCCGGCGAACCATAAAAGGATAGGTTCGGGAAAAAATTAGGGATAAAAAGAAAAAAAGTGTAAACCCGCAAAGTTGAAAACCTAAAAAGGTGACTTTGGTAAAAATGGGTATCCCGGTGTATCGAAAACCCGCAAGGGCAATTCAGGCAAAAGTTAGGGATTTGAAAAGCGAACGACTGCGGTCCGCATGTGGATCTTCAAAAGCATAGTGGATTATGGGAGAACTCGAGAGGCATCCGTCCAAATCAATCTCTTCAGAAGACAAAGCATCGGAAAGGCGTCGAAGTCACGTGAGTCATAGTTGAGTCGTTCTATGGTGGTTGTCTGTGCAACATTGCCGACATTTTTGTATATTCTTGTGCATTTCTGTATTTTTCTTACACAACTTTCTCATTTCAGGAGTTGCGTCCCTTGTAAATTTGCCTATTTACAGGCCATTTATCAATAAAACATACTATTCAGAAAACTTTTGTTTTTGATTCAGCTTTTACCGTTTTGTTTGCAAAAGACGCCTGGTTGTTTTTGATAAAACTTTGCATACATAATTTTGTGGGCTCTGCCAAGCATTATCGAAATGATGCTTTTGCTTGAATAATGTCACAGGTGATAAGTGAGATGACGTTTGCTGCACAGAACGTGTTTGTTTGCTTGTCATTTGCAGGACGCTCATCCTCGAGACTTTTCCACGAGTCCCTCGCCTAAAGAAAATGAGCAAGCTAAACGTGTTCACATCCCCAGCAGGATGGAGCCTCGTACAATCAAGGTTATCCTCAGCAGGTCGAGATTGATATCTCCAGCAGAGTAGGATCATTTCCAATAAGTGGGCACGAGATTATCCCCATCAGTGGAATGAATTTCGTTTCCCCCACAGAGTCTGAATGACTGACTCCTTTCCCTCAGAGTCCGGATCATTTTTTTCATTTCCCTAAGCAGAGGTCAATGTTGTTGAGTATTGTGCTCATTTTCCCTAAGCTGAGGTCGATGTTGATTCCCTCCTTACCTAATCCCAGCCAAGTCAGTGGGGTAGATTTCTTCCCTGAGATTGTTTATTCTCTTCAGCAGAGAGAGAGCTTGGGATGATTCCCTAGTAGATATTATTCATAATCCCTAACAGATAGCGGATTAAATCTTCAGCAGAGCGAAATCTTTGACAGAATAAAGCCATCCTTCAGCAGTCTGCCTTGATTCCCAGCAGAGTTGTTAGTCCCCCAGAAGAGTTTTATTCTGGTAGGCCATCTAGGGCGTCAGCCCCAACAGAGTTTGATTTTGATTCCCAACGGAGTGGATTTGTGCTTAGCAGAGCAGCTTTACCCAGAAGTTTTCTCAGAGGCCATCCAAGGCTTATATTTCCGAACATGAGTCCGTTGGCACTAGGCGTGCCTAGTCTTCCCCCCAGCGGAGTTGTTTTCCTCTCTTCAGCATTTATTTTGCTAGAGTGGTTCCTTTTCATTTTCATCGTGCATAGCGTCCTCCCAAACGCGTAGCATTTCCATTTTGTATGGAGCATTATGCCATATTCAAACATGTACATTTGAAACATAAGCCAGGTCGTTATCTCTTTGTTTCAGGTAAATCTCACAGGTGATGGGTCTTTGCCCATGTGGTGGCAAAACCCCAGTTCATATTATTTCCCCAGCGGAGTTTCCCCGTGATTGTTATCAGTGGGTGATCTTAACTTCATGTGGATTTTGATGCTCGCTTTTATTTAGCGAAGGTCTGGCGGCGATGTCAGAATTTTCTGATGAATATGGTTATCTGACGGAAATGTTGGATGCTTAGCAGATTCATGTTTGTCTGGCGGTGATGTCAGAGGTTTATTAGCACCATCGTTGTCTGGCGGCGATGTTAGAGTTCTTTATCCCCATAGGTATTTGACGGTGATGTCAGGTGTTTCTCGGAATTACAGTTAGCTGGTGGCGATGCCAGATGTTTGTCGGATTTATGGTTGATGACGGCGATGTCAGAGTTCTTTTACTAAGTTTGTGTTTTTCTGGCGGGGATGTCAGATATCTTTGGTTTTCCAACGGCGATGTTGGAGGTTTGTTTCTGACGGTGTTGTCAGATATCTTTGGTTTTCCAACGGAGATCTTGGAGGTTTTTTCTGGCGGCGATGTTAGATATCTTTGGTTTTACCAACGGCGATGTTGGAGGTTTGTTTCTGACGGCGATGTCAGATATCTTTGGTTTTCCAGCGGCGATGTTGGAGGTTTGTTTCTGACAGTGATGTCAGGTAATTTTTGTTTTCCCAGTGGCGATTGTCGCTTCTGCGAAAATAAGGTGCCGGCAAAACAGAAGAGTCGCCATCTTTCGTTATTTATCCCTTGGAACGGGAAAGGAAACGATCTGAGAAACCTGACGAATAGGTATAAGACAAGGTCATCGCAACCATTGTCTGGGTTCGGGAGTCGGTTACACAAGGGGAAGGTATTAGCACCCCTCACGTCCATCGTACTCGATGGGATCCACGCTTGTTGTGTTTACTGGACGAGTTGGTTTATCTATCTACCTATCAAGGCTGGTTTAAACAGAAAAGAAAATGACTAGGCAAAGTGTCGCACTTTATGCCTACATATTCTCATCAGAGAATGAGAAATCAGAGTCAACGTAGTTCGACCTACTACGGGTTATGGGGAAGGTGGCTCGCCAATACGTCAGTATTGTGCCTACGTACTATCAACAGGCATGAGAGATCAGAGCTTACGTAGTTCGGGCTAATACGGATTACGGGAATTCAGATTCATCTGTTTTATCGAGTAGGGTTAAACAACAGTTCCAGCAGTTAGGGACAAAGCCTGTTTGCGGTGGCGCTGAAGTTTAACGGCACTCCTTTCTTCAGAAAAGCTTTCCTTTGAACTATGGGCCCACGGGGCAAAAGGTTTTGAATTTTGTTTTCTGTCTTTTACGGAAGAAGTGTTTTTTATTGTGTTTGCAATTTCAATCGCACTAAAGACTATGACCTGAGAGTGAATGCGTCGCATGTCACCCAAAGGGTGCCATACTAAACATCCAGACTGTTGAAAAGAAACTCTCCAACAATCCTTTCTCAGATAGCTTAAGGCTCGTAACGTACGAAGGAAATCATTCATGATTATTGTATCTTAAGCTGTTTTGAGATGAGAAGAGAACAAGCTCAACTAAGGGGAGACTATCAAGTCCTACTGTTGTCATGCCAAGGATTCATCCTATGGTTGAGGTTTGAAACAGGGAACTCCTAGAAGTTATCATGCATAGGTTTCAACCTAAAGTTCTATCATCACTTGTTTATCAAAGGAAATGAGATTCGTAAGGGATCATGTCAATGATACACAGAAACAGATAAAGCATCAACTTAAACAGTAACTAGTAAACAACTGTAAAATGCATGCAATGCAAGTGAGGGAGGAAATGTGTGTGGGGCATCAGCCTCCACAAGCTCATCTCAACCTCAAGCCAGATATGAATAATTGTAATCATACAGAAGAAATAAAATGCTATCAAGCAAAACAGAATAACAACTGCAATCATACAGTAAAAATAACATGTTATCAAGCAAACACAAACCACATGGGCAAGGGAGCTGGGCTCTACCGAATACCCGCAAGCAAAGCCATACAGTAACAATACAAGCAGAGGGAGCAACTCAACCTCAAGTGCAATCATACTCCTAGATTACATCAGTCTAAATATGGACTTATTCTAATGCATCAAGCAAGTCAAACAAGGCACATCAGCACAGAAAAGAAAATAGACAGGAAGAAAACAGATCAACAACTCTCTTCCTCATCCAAGCTTCAGCTCTTCTGACAGCAGTCCAGTCTTCAGACTTCAATCACCCTTCAAGACTACCACCTCTCATGACAAGTATCAACTTGCTTTTCCAGGTTTCAACCCATCAAACATAAGTATCCACTTATTCTCTTTTCTTCAAGCCTCAGCTCTTCAGTCAATTCCACCTTCAGGCTTCACTTCTAACTACAAGTATCAACTTGATTCCTTCAGGCCCTCCAAGCATCAATGCAAGTATCAACTCATCTTTTATTCCTCAAGCCTCAGCTCTTCACTCAATCTCAATTGAGTCCTCTTCATAAGTATCAACTTGGTCTTCAAGCTTCTGCTCTCTTTGCTTTACCAGTATCAACTTGGTCTTCTTCATCTACAAGCTTCAGCTTCTCAGAGTAGTCTTCAATCACATGAAAGTGTCAACTTCATCCTTCAATCCCTTAAGCTTCAGCTCTTCCCTCAATCTCCATTGAACCTTCAAGTATCAACTTGTTCTTCTTGCTCTTCAGCTTCAGCTGCAATGGCAATGCTCAAGGAATCATCCTCTTCCACACTCTTCAATGAAGTCCTCATCTTCAAACTCAAGTCCAACATCTTTAAAGATACTCAAACCAGAAGACAATTGATTTAACATAATGAGTGGAAATGATAAACAACTTACTAACAACCAAAGGAAGCCTGTAAGGGTTCATCATTATGAGAGACTGGTTCCCTCAAAGTTCTACTTCCGAGATAAAGCCACTCATCCCTCCAAAGGAGGGATGTGAATATCTTAGAAGTACTTTTAGTCATTGGGAGGAATGGAAGTACAAGATGCTTTCCATATTTGTGAAAGAAATCATTCTAGTCCTAAGGCTCTCCCTAGGTCTCCTATCTCCTAAAACTTTATCAGACACCTTCAGGCACCAACAACTCCAAGCTCCAAGCAACTTCAAGCAACTTCAAGCATCCTCACCTTGTCTTCAACTTGTCTTCAATCTCAACCAAAGGCAAACAAAGCAAAACCCTAGTCTAAGGGGACCTAAAGAAGTTAGTCTAGTTGAGTTAGTGCCCTAGAATCATCTAAAACTAGCACCTAAACTAAAATCAAACAAAAATAGGAAACTATCCTATAAATTTCTACAAAAATTCCTAAGGGATCCTAATTCAATTAAGAATGCCTCATACAAAAATCAGGGACTAAATCATCTATTAAGCCCTAAAATTAAGTCCTAAATCCTAAGGTATCAACCTTAAACCCTAAAAAGGAAGCACCTAAATATCAATCTAGAAAGCATACCTATTTTCACCACAAAAATGTGAGAAAAATGCTATGGGAGCATACATGTCTAACCTAATCACACACAAAAAATTAGGATCAAAGTCATCACCACATGATCAAACAAAATTCCACAAAATTAAGCATCAAACTTAACCATTTTAATATCAATTAATATGTAAAATTCCCATAAAATCATAAAATTCATGAAATGAAAATATTTTTTATCTAAAAAATACTAGACTCAATCATGAGTAAAATTCAAAAAGAATGGGATTAATTGGATTAATTTTCAATTTTATATGATTTTTCCAAGAACCATGAACAAAATGAAAAAATAATGAAAATCCAATTAAAATAAACACACGCGCGGTGCAAATAGCAATAAAACACAGTTCACTATGACAATTGGGCCATCAGGGGGGTGGGGATAACAACTATTTCACTAAGCCCAAAACCACTGATTAAATGAAACGCAACGTTTCATAATCAGAACTCCTTCACAACTTGAAATCAAAACGTGGCCGTTGGATCATGCCCTCAGTCAAAGTCCAACCCTCATCCAATGGCTCTAGAGTCATCTTCAACCTTTTGAACATCTGAATCTTCGCGCGCAGCTCCGTCCACCACCGGTGGTACTCCGGTCATCACCCTCAACCCTAACTCTCTCCACAGGCCTCCATTCCAAGAGGTTCCTACATGAAACTTGTCCCAAATCTCCTCACGAGTTCGTTCATACCCTTAGTTCTCTCTGAAACCTCAAGATTCACCATAACCAACTTTCAACCGAAAATGGTAATACCCTAAATTGGTCACTAATTCTCAAATTAATGGTCTGAAATCCATCCTACACCGTTCTACAATGCATCTAACACCTTAATTCATCTTGATTCTACCTAATTCATGCTAGAGGAAGAAAGTTACTAACCTGAAAATCTTGGATGAACAGATGCACTAAACCTTCAATTCAAGCTCTCCAACCTTCCAGACACGATCAATGGATCCTTTCCTTGCTTTTGTATGCAAAAGAACCGGTTGAAAGCTCCTGAATCTTGAAATTCGATGGTGAGTTGCAGGTGGAAAAATTCAATGGCTCATGCACGATTCAGCCACGAATTCTCTTGGATTATGATCTGGATTCAATCCCTAGCACCCATGGAAGAAGTTTCAATCAAGAAAATGGATGGAAAGTGGAGAATTTGGTGAAACCGAATCCAATTGCAAGCCAAGAAATCTCAATCTCAATCTATGCTCTATCCTTCAATCATCACCAACCTTTGCATTGGATCATCTCTACTCAATATATAGATGATGTATGAGTGACCTAGAACCCTCTAGATCCTTCTAATGAGAGTTTCAATCTCTCATGTCATGAGATTTTCAATCACATATCATGATATGCACCATTCTGTTTGCAGCTTGGAATCAATCCCATTCTCTTCCAATTTCTCCCCTAGTGACATTTTGAAAGAGTTTAGCTTGCAAAGGCCCTTGGTTATGCCTTGATTCTATGTTTTGCACATGTTACTTAATATGCAAGCAAGTACTTTCCAAAGCAAGTCCACAAATTAGGCCACAACTCAAAAATGTGGCTAAACCAATGTTCTTAAAATGTTTTCTAGAGTCAAAATGATATATTACATGCCATGGTTTGGATGTGTAGGTTGAAAATATCAATTTCCAACTTTGATTCATTTAACTTATACACTTATTTTAGGTCATTTTTGCAACTTTGAGCTACAAGAATTCCCAACATCTCATGACCTCCTTAATAGCCTTAAAACATCATTTTGAACAAGTTTTATGTTGAACATTTTTCCATTTGAAGCTTGGAAATAGGAGTTATGGCCTTATGCTTGAAATGACCTGTAATCTCCAAATGACCAAAATGCCCTTGACTTGTCAAAGCCATAACTTGAGCTCTACAACTCCTATCAAGGACTTCTAGTACTCTCTAGAAATCTAAGAGGATAAGGGATAACATTCATGTTGACCAAAAGTCCATAGGAATCATCCTTCTTGGGCAAACGTTTGATGCAAGTTGGGTAACTTTCAAGCCCCCAGATTCACATACCTCAGATGACCTGTAACTTGTCAAAGTCATAACTTGAGTTCTACAAATCCTATCAAGGACTTCTACTACTCCAATTAAATCTCAGAACAAGCTCTACAACATTAATTTTGGGGAAAGATGATATGACAATCACATCTTGAGCAAAACTGCCTTGAAGATAGGGGTCAAACTAGGGGATTTTACACTGCCAAGCCTTAGAAACCCTAGCTTGAAACTTCTCAAACTCTTCAATAATGATGAGTTGACCTTGGAATCATCCTTATAGCATCTCAATGTGTCAATCCATGATCACATGGCTCTTGGATTAGGTCTCAACCTTCTCCAAATCATCAGTTGACCTAGGGTTGACCTAGTCAAACCCTAACTGCACCACTCATGGCTGAGTCTTCTTAACCTTACACAATGACCTATCTAGGCTCCATGATGGCTTTCAAGACATCTCATAAGCTCTCTCAAGGCTTCAAGTCCACATTCTTGGCTTCAGAATCATCTGTGGAGCTCCCACAACTCTCAAGTTAGGAGGCACACACTCTTGGTTTCAACCACTCTCTCTGAGGATCTTTTGACTTCTCTGACAAGGATATCAACCCTTGAACACTTGAATAACCTTCTTGGCTAGCTTCATAGTCTTGTATAGCTCTTTATTGGTACTCATACCTCTTGATCTCCTGCATACATGTCAATGAAATGCAAATGATGATGCTAATGTGAATGAAATGAAACATAAGCTAGGTAAAGAACTGTTGGGAAAATTTTGGTGTGCAACAGCTGCCCCTATTCAAACAGCTTGGACCTGACTGGGTGAGAAGCGAACGGCTCTCAAACAATCAAGGTACGAGACGGTTGAATACCAAAAAACCCAGAAATTTGCTAATTGCACAAGTACGCGGTACTCTGATGGGAACAAATCTTCGAAAACTGAAATACTAGCTGCACGGCAACTAGCTGGGGAATTGCTCACACGGTAACCAGAGATACATGGTCGATCATGCCGTCAGGCATCAAGATTCTTCGATACTCATCAGGACAACAATCGAGTTAATCATGCCATCGGGCATTCAAAGAAGTTTTCGGGCGTCAGCCAGATTTCATCAGTAAGTCGGGAACAGAACCCCTGGTCAATCATGAACCAAGTTGGGATACATAATCTTTTACCGTCGGGCGCTCCACGTCAGCTGAGATAACTGCTTCAGTCTCGCAGTTGGACTCCGTCAGTAAGTCTGGGGTTTCGGCACTACCGCCGGGCTTCGATCACCAAGTCTTCAAGGGAAGTTTCAACTTTGCTGTTCAGAAACCTGCTGGGGAAAACGCATCTCCGCTGGGGATTCTAGAGAACTATCAAGTAACTCTGCTTCGGGGCTCCAGAAATCATTCTGGATGAATCAACTCTGCTGAGGAAATCAAGAATCATCTTGAACAAATAACTTCGTTGGGGACTTCAAGAATCATCCTGGACCAATAACTCTGCCGGAGATGTCAGGAATCATCCTGAGCAAACACTTTGCCGGGGGGTTCTAAGCGTTAGCTTGAGCAACCCACTCTGGTGACTACACTGGGGGTTTAAGAGTCATCTTAAATGAGCGCCTTCGCAGGAGAATTCAAGAATCATCTTGGGCAAACGATTTTTGCTGGGGAGAATTCAAGAATCATCTTGAGCAAGCGACTCTGCGGAGGAACACCTGCAAAACAAAAACGGTAACGACCTAGCTCGTGTTTAGTATACATATGTTGTGACAATGATGCAATACTCCACACGGTAGAAACGCTACGCGTTTATGATAAATGTTATGCAATCATGCAAAATGCTGCGATCCCGTCAGCAAAATAAATGCTGAAGGGAGAATCGTCCTGTCAAGGAGAAAGGACCACTCTGGTGGGGGGAAGGAATCATCCTTCCATGGAGAAAAGGTCACGCCAATTTCAATTGGACTCCACCCAGGGAAGCAAACTTCAGTTGACTGCTGCAGGGGAATGAAGCTCTACGAGAACCTGGACCTGCTGAGGAAAGCGATGTCAACCGCGGAAATAAACGACATTCGCGGCCAGAGCTTTCCGGGGGTAACGACCCCGGTGGGTAAATATAGCATCAGCTATTCAACACTCTACTGGGGAAAATCAATCATGGCCCGAACTGTGTTCCAAGAACTCGGCTCTCTTGGGGATCTGCCAGCTCGGCTGGGGAAGAAGAAATCATCCTGCTTGCTGGGGAGAGTACGACTCTGTGGGGAATTTCGATTCCGCAGAAGACTTCAGTCTTGGACTATCAATTGCTGCACACTTCAGTATAGGACTCAGCTGGGGAGATGTTGTTCCCTCAGGATACATCTGACTGGGGAGAGAATCTTCTCTACCTGGGGAAACATATCAATGCTCCTGGTCCCGGATTCAGGCTCTGCGGGGAGCTGCTGAACTTTGCTGGAGAAGGAGGAATCATCCTGCTTGGGGATACGCACGGTGCACTGTCTGGTATATGCTACACCTGCAACAACACAAACAAACAGACAAGATACCCTTCTCAAAGGGACCTATCAAGGTTATCATCTTGTGACAATGTTCGAGTACTTCATTGTTTCAACAATCAGTGGCCTAGGCCAGTAAGTTTATGTATGCGCATTTTATCAAAAACATCAGCGTTATTTTTCGCAAACAAAATGGGTAAATGCTAAACAAACAAACAGAATTGCTGAATAGTGTACATTTTATTGATAACGAACCCCTGAATGGGCAAAAATGTTTTACAACAGAGGCAAGCTCCTGGAATGAGGAAGCCGCGCAAAAATATAAAACATAAATATACATCAGTATATACAAATATCGGCAACGAGGCGTAGACGAACACCATGAGTTGATCCCTGTATGACCCACTCGACTTCGATACTTCTCCGACGCTTCAGCTTCAGAAGAGATTGATTCAGATAAACGACCCTCAGGTCTTCCAAACCACTAAACAAATACAGTCCACACGCGGAACGCAGTCATTTGCTTTTTTAAATCCCTAACTTTTGCCTGAATCTCCCTTCCGGGTTTTCGATTCACCGGGATACCCTTTTTTGCCAAAGTCGCCCATCCCGGTTTTCGACTCTGCGGGTGTACATTTTTTCAATTTATATCCTTAATTTTTTCCCGAACCTCTTTTCCTTTTTTATGGTTCGCCGGGATGCCCCTTTTTTTCCTGGATGCTCTTTTTCTTTCCAGCGGGTCGTTTTTAAGCAAAGTATTTTTTAACTGCGTCCGCGTTCATCGGGGATGCAAAGTCTTCGCCATCCATCGTGGATAACAACAGGGCTCCTCCCGAGAAGACCTTGCTGACGATGTACGGACCTTCGTAATTGGGAGTCCACTTGCCCCGGTGATCGGAGTGTGGAGGAAGAATCTTCTTCAGGACGAGATCACCCGTCTGAAAGCTTCTAGGACGCACCTTCTTATCATAAGCTTTCTTCATTCGGCTTTGGTATAAACGACCATGCACAATCGATGCTAACCTCTTCTCGTCCATCAGGCTGAGTTGGTTTAGTCGGTTCTTAATCCATTCTGCCTCGTCGAGTTTCACATCAACCAAAACTCGTAAAGAAGGGATCTCCACTTCTAACAGGACGACAACTTCCATACCGTACACTAAGGAGAAAGGAGTTGTCCCGGTCGACGTACGTACCATCGTACGATAACCGTGTAGTGCAAATGGCAGCATCTCGTGCCAATCCTTGTAGGTCACAACCATCTTCTGAACGATCTTCTTGATGTTCTTGTTGGCCGCTTCAACGGCGCCATTCATCTTTGGCCGGTAAGGAGATGAGTTGTGGTGTTCAATCTTGAAACTCTGGCACAGCTCCTTCATCATCTTGTTATTCAGATTCGAACCATTATCAGTAATGATCTGCTCGGGAATTCCGTAACGACAGATGATATCCCTCTTTATGAATTTAGCCACCACCTGCTTGGTCACATTAGCATATGAGGCTGCCTCCACCCACTTGGTGAAGTAGTCGATAGCTACTAGAATGAAGCAGTGACCGTTAGATGCAGTGGGCTCGATCTTGCCTATCATGTCGATGCCCCACATGGAGAACGGCCACGGGGAGGACATGACATTTAACGGGCACGGCGGAACATGAACTTTATCAGCATAAATCTGGCATTTATGACATCTCTTCGCGAATTTAAAGCAATCCGATTCCATCGTCAGCCAGTAGTATCTTGCTCTCAGGATCTTTCTTGTCATAGCATGCCCGCCGGCGTGCATACCAAATGTGCCTTCATGGACTTCTTCCATGAGCATACTCGCCTCTTTCTCATCTACACATCTGAGTAGCACGAGATCATGGTTTCTTTTATACAAAACTCCATCAAGATTGAGATGAAAATTTCCAGACAGCCTCCTCAGAGTCTTTTTATCCTGGGTTGACGCTCCCGCAGGATACTCCTTAGTCATAAGGAAGGTCTGGATATCGTGGAACCATGGCTTGCCGTCGGCGGCCTCCTCGATCGCAAAGACGAATGCAGGTCTATCAAGACGAGAAAGGACAATTCTTGGAGCTTCATTCCAAAAATTGACTTTATACATTGAAGCCAACGTGGCTAAGGCATCAACCATTTGATTCTCAGCCCTGGGCACATGATGGAGTTCCACTCGATCAAAGAACGGAAGTAGCCTTCTGGCATAGTTCATGTACGACACCAAATTCGATTGGCGAGTCTCCCACTCCCCTTTAATCTGGTTAATCACAAGTGTCGAGTCACCATATACATCTAGGTTCTTGATTCTCAAATCAATTGCCTCTTCTAGACCCATGATGCATGCTTCGTACTCCGCTTCATTATTGGTGACCGGAAACGTCAGTCTCGCAGTGAACGGGATATGGGATCCGTGGGGAGTCGTGATGATTGCCCCAATGCCACTTCCATAAGAATTAACCGCCCCATCGAATATCAATTTCCACTGGGATTTCCTATCTGGACCCTCGTTGGGAAACGGTTCATCACAATCCTTCTCTTTAAGAAACATGATATCCTCATCAGGGAATTCAAATTTCATCGGCTGATAATCTTTGATCGGCTGTTCGGCAAGGTACTCAGACAATACGCTTCCCTTGATGGCCTTCTGAGAAACGTACTGAATGTCATATTCCGTCAACACCATTTGCCATCTGGCAATCGTGCCCGAAAGCGCTTGCTTCTCGAAGACGTACTTGATCGGATCCATCTTCGAAATCAGCATGGTGGTGTGGTTGAGCATGTACTGTCGTAAACGTTTGGCAGCCCAGGCTAGTGCACAACACGTCTTCTCCAACATCGAGTAGCGAGATTCACAATCTGTGAACTTCTTACTCAAATAGTAAATGGCATGCTCCTTTCTGCCCGTCTCGTCGTGCTGACCAAGAACGCACCCCATACTATTCTCAAGAACTGTCAAGTACATGATTAATGGTCGTCCGGCCACTGGGGGTATCAAGATCGGAGGTTCTTGCAAATACTATTTTATCTTATCAAATGCCTTCTGGCAATCCTCGTTCCAGATAATCGCCTGATCTTTCTTCAGCAGTTTGAACATCGGTTCACACGTTGCCGTGAGCTGAGAGATAAACCTCGCAATGTAGTTTATTCTGCCCAGGAAACCACGAACTTCTTTTTCTGTTCTTGGCGCTGGCATCTCTTGTATTGCTTTTATCTTCGCAGGATCAACCTCGATGCCTCTTTCACTCACGATAAACCCCAGTAACTTTCTGGACCGTACTCCGAAAGTTCACTTGTTAGGATTCATCCTCAACCTGAACTTCCTAAGCCTCTCAAAAAGCTTCAGCAAATTGACCAGATGTCCCTCCTCCGTTTGGGACTTCGCAATCATGTCATCAACATAGACTTCAATCTCATGATGAATCATGTCATGAAACAAAGTAACCATTGCTCGTTGGTAAGTGGCCCCTGCGTTCTTCAGACCGAAAGGCATTACCTTGTAGCAGAATGTTCCCCAGGGAGTGATAAACGTAGTTTTCTCCATGTCCTCCGGTGCCATCTTGATCTGATTGTAACCGGAGAAGCCATCCATGAACGAAAATACGGAAAACTGAGCTGTATTGTCGACCAACACATCAATATGAGGCAGCGGGAAATCATCTTTAGGGCTCGCCCTATTCAAATCTCGATAATCGACGCACATTCGTACCTTACCGTCCTTCTTCGGTACAGGCACTATGTTGGCGACCCACGGAGGGTAAGTAGTGACCGCTAAGAAGCCAGCATCAAGATGCTTCTGCACTTCTTCTTTGATCTTCACGGCCATATCTGGTCGCGTCCTCCTAAGCTTCTGCTTAACGGGAGGACAATCTTCTCGCAGCGGCAAGTGGTGGACTACGATGTCAGTGTCAAGTCCGGGCATATCTTTGTATGACCAAGCAAAGACGTCACTATACTCTCTTAGCATCTCGACCAATCTTCGCTTGACATCATTCTGCAATGCATCCCCTATCCTGACGTTCCTGACAAGTTCTTCAGAACCCAAATTCACAATCTCGATCTCCTCTTCATGAGGCAGAATAAATTTCTCTTCTTGTTTCAACAAGCACGCGAACTCTTCGGGAAGTTCTTTGTCTTCATCAATCTCTTCTTCGGCTTGATAGATCGGGCAATCGAAGTCGAAGTGAGTCGTAGAAGGTCCAGAGTCGATGTCATCTGCTATGTGGATCCTGCAATAACAAGGGTTAAGCTTAAAACAAGGATATGCAGGTTAGCACAAACCCCATTGCCATTTTATTGTTTTTCAAAACAAATATAAAACAGGAATAACAGAGATCACAATATTTGAATACGAAGAAAAACACCTTTTGATTTATTGATGAAATGCATGTACATAATCAAACAAGGCCCTGACAATAAAACCACTATGCCCCGGGTAGGACATAGGGTTGTACAATGATTGGAAAAAGTAAATCATTACTCTTCGCTTGTCATCTGGATGATATCCTTGGCGAACCAATTGTTGAGGCTCTCGCCTGGCTTGCTTGGCTGGATCCAAGAGTCTAAGTCATAGTTGCAATCTCCGCTGTCTTCAGACACCGCGTTGACGCTTTCAAATATCACCCCGCCACTGGTAAACTGGATCGGCCCTTTACCTCGCGACGCACTGCTAGAAGAGGAGGCTTCAGCTCCAGGAGAATATCCCAACCCAAACTTGTCTTGCTTGTTAGGTATCTCCAAAATTCGCCCCGAGCCCGGGGTAGATCCGGCTTGGACAACAACCCGGGCTTCCTTGAAGGAGGAGAGAGTCATCTCTGGCTTTTCAGTGACTACAGGAGCTACGTCCTTGTCTTTAACAGCTTCGAATGCTTGGCATAGGGTTTCATGGATTTCCCCATCCATCTCAACATACTTGAAGGATGACAAATGGCTCACCATTATATCTTCCTCGCCACATACAGTCACGATGCTTCCTCCGACAGCATACTTGAGCTTCTGGTGCAACGTAGAGGTCACGACACCCGCAGAATGGATCAACGGCCGGCCTAAGAGACAACTGTAGGCAGGTATGATGTCCATAATGTAAAAGACCACATCGAATGTTTCCGGCCCGACTTGGATTGACAACGTCACCTCCCCGAAAACATGGCGTTTGGTTCCATCGAACGCTTTCACAACCAGATCACTGGGTGTGCAAATCACTCCACGAGTATCCAACTTCATCAATGCCTTCTTCGGAAGAACATTGAGCGATGACCCTGTGTCTACCAACACGTGAGACATAATCGTTCGCCTACACTCTATCGAGATGTGCAGGGCGCTATTGTGATTCCTTCCCTTCGGCGTCAGCTCTAAGTCAGTGAACCCTAATCCATTTCCAGCATTCACGTGGGCTACGACCTCTTCTAGCTGGTTTACCGATATTTCTTGCGGTACATATGCGGCGTTCAACACCTTCAGCAGTGCGTTACGGTGTGCCTCAGAACACAATAACAGATCCAGGATGGAAATTTTCGAGGGTGTCTGATGGAGATGATCCACGATCTTGTAGTCACTCTTTTTAATCAACCTCATAAATTCCTCGGCGTCTTTAACGAGCAAGTCTACCCCACACGGGATCTCTTCGGCGACTTTACTCTTCCCTTTATCAGTTGCATCAGCTTTGTCTGCTTTGTCCGTCACGACCTCAGGTGGTGCAAACACTCTTCTGCTGCAAGTAATTCCGCTAACGCCCATTAGATTCTCCACAGAAGACCCGAACGGTTCTAGTTCCAACTTATGTCCGTTGCAGTAGACTTCAGCCCCATAATGCCATGGGACAGCATTGGTGCTTTCGAAAGGTATCGGCCCATCTTTGGTGATGGTAATCGTGTGCGGCCTGGGTGCAGAAATAGTTATCGTCTGGCGAGGGATGGTGATGGTGGCAACCTCATCACCTTGCTTCAGCATTACCTCTCCCGATCCACATTCGGCCCTCCGGATAAACTGTAAAATCCCTTCAGTCATCAGACTTTGAATTCCTTCTATCAACTGCTCACATCCATCAGGACTAGTCGCACAGCCCATACACAGCTCTCCGCAACCTGGAAAGAAACCCCTTTTCATCAGCTTAGCTTTAACGAAGCTAAGTGGTGTCTTCAAATCTCTGACGTCAGTCAATAAATTCAAACTCTCGTCTTCAATAATGGCGTTTACTCCACCTCCCCTATGATTCGGAATCGGGTTCTTCGTGACGTTTGGCACATTATCTGAGAAGTTGATGATCTTAGCGTCCACCATGTCCTGCACCTTGTGCTTGAAGGCTTTGCAATTCTCTATTGTGTGGCCTGGTGCCCCTGAGTGAAACTCACAAGTTGCATTCGCGTCATAACTTGGCGGAGGTGCCCCTGTCAAGGGAGCCAGGGTTCTCTTCTGGATCAGCTGTAGCTGAAGAAAAGTCTGTAATAGTTGCGCGTACGACATGGGCGGTGTCTCGAGGTGACGGCTCGACAGAGGCGCCCGGTTCTGATACTTTCTGTACCCTTGTTGATTCTGTTGTCGCTGCTGCTGCGGCTGTTGTGGCTGTGGTTGTTGAACTGCCGGGATAGTTATGTTGGCCACCTGTTGGTGAGGGCCTTTACCCTTCCTTCGAGCGTTGGTCACGGCGCTCGTTTCTCCTTCCCGTCTTTTGCCACCATAAGGTTTCTTTCCGCCTCCTCCAGCTGAGGATGACTCACCTTGAATTTTCCCCAGTTTGATCCTATTTTCAATGTGCTCACCCGTGATAATGAGATCTGAGAAGGTTCCAGACATACCGCTGAGCAATTTCTCATAGTAAACCCATAGGAGGGTGGCTACGAACATCTGCACAAGCTCACGTTCAACCATCAGCGGCTGAACCCTGGCTGCCAAGTCACGCCACCGCTGGGCGTATTCCTTAAACCCTTCATTATTTCTTTGCGACAGATTCTGCAGTTGGACTCGATTCGGGGCCAAGTCACTGTTATATTGGTAACGGTGCACAAATGCTTCAGCAAGGTCCTTCCACGTGCGCACACTGGTAGGCTCCAGACTCATGTACCATTCGAGGGATGGTCCGGACAAACTGTCCTGAAAGAAGTGCATCAGCAACTTCTCGTCCTCGAAATGAGCTGACATTTTTCTGTAATATGATCTCAGGTGGATGCGAGGGCAAGTGGTGCCCTTGTACTTTTCAAAGTCAGGTACCTTGAACTTGGGAGGCACCTTGAAATCAGCAATCAGTCCTAACATGGACATATCAATGCCCAGGGTGTTCTGGTTCTCAATATTTCTCATCTTATCCTCGAGTGCTTTGAACCTTAGACGTGCTTCAGCAGTCAGCTCCCCTTCAGCACCTCTCTGAGAGAACACATCGTCTTGACGATCTTCTAACCACGGCTGAGGCCCGAACAGGTTCCCAACACCTGCATTGCCATTGCCCAGCCCAACATTGACGTTAGCTTCAAAATTTCCATTACCGACGCCCGTCGTATTACCATTGAGTCCCATGTTAGCTATCACATTGCCGTTGGCACTGCCATTCCCCCCGGTCACGGGGACGCCATTCTGAGGAGTTTCAACTGGTGGAGGGGTAGGCACGGTCCCACCATGGAGTACGCCATTTCTATCAACCCTTGAAATCAGAGGCTGAACCAAGGTTCTGAGCTGATCCTGGCCATTGGCGACCGCTTGCATGAGCTCCATGAAGCGGTCCATTCTCTCGCGGAGTTCCTGAACATCAGTTTGCACTTGCTCCATGATTCTGGTTTAATTTGCTCTAGTCGGATAGCGGTGGATAGGTCTCTGATCAATCCTGGAACAACCTGAAACAACCTGAAAACACAAAAGGGTTAGGAAAAAACGAAAAAGTGCTCGTCATGCAGATGCTTCATGCAAATGCAAACGTGTCTGTGCGTTAGGGAGGTATCCCCCGACCCTAGTGCCTGAGTGCCAGTGCTGATAATAAGACGTCTGAGTCCAGTCATGGAAATAACATCTCATATATATAAAGAGAGCCCATCAAGGCAGTACACCACGTCAGTGAGTACAAGATGAATCAACAGCATGACCTCAGCCAACAAGTTTGGTGATGGTCAGCTTACAACAATGATCAAACAAAAGGAATACAAATAGTCAAGTATGGCCACGGGCGCGAAACTCTTCTAACAACCCCTTCGTTTCTGGATGATCAGGCCGAGTGAGCAACCCTTCGACGAGTAACTCCCTTTGCATAATGGTGTACTGAAGACCTTCGACCGAATCTTCCCATGCTCCTTCGCCGAAACAATCTTCTAACTTCTGCTTCTTGAATTCAAACATCAGTTTGCGCTCCTTCAGGTTAGCAAGAGCTTTGTTGAGCTGGCCTTCAGCGACATATCTGCGAGCGGTTTCTTCATCAAACCTCTTCTCACTAGCCTTCACCTGGGCTTTCAGCTTCGAGATCTGTTGCGTCAGCTTATCCTCCTGCTCTTTCCTGTTGGCTAGGGAGGCCTTCCAGTGTTGGTTGAACTTGGATATCCTCCGATACGCTTCGTCCAAGTGCTACTTCTTCGTGGCCAGTACATCGTTGACAGCTTTGAAGTCTCGACCCATGTGTTCACACTCGACTATCTGCTTAGTCAAATCTGTCCCCAGCTGGTTCACCAGCTCTGTTTGCCTCTTGAAGGAATGAACGACTTCGTTTCTCTCGCTTCGGAGCTGAACCAATTCTTTCTCCAATTCTTCATTTGCCCTCTTCAATTCATCTCGCTCAGCTAACACCTGATTATGCTGCTGAATGGGCACAGTGGTAGGCTCTCCAATCACTGGGGGGCTTTCTGGCTTGGTAGGAGGAAACGACATCCCTATAGCATCTGCTCTGGCTCTGATCCAAGTCACGTACGGAGCGTAGGCTTGACTATTACTTCTCCACAGCAATGGTTTTCCCCGCTTACTGATACCATTCCAAGCGCGCTGAAGCTTAAATAACAAATCCCCTTCTAGAAGACCAGTGAGGTACAGAGATTCCTGTACCTCTTCATTCTTCGGCGGAGCTCTCAAAGCATAAGCAAACTGTCGGACCAGCAAAGACGGATTATAGTTGATACAGAACTTCCTGCCTATCAAAGGCACGTTCGGAAACCCGCTGTAGTTAAAGATAATCTCGGTACCCAACCTATCTCTGTCAAACCAGTTAATATCCTCCGCTGATAGACTCATCAAACGCTCGGACCACTCCGCTGTGGCTGCAGATGAAGTAAAGGGACCCCTCTTGGGTAGATGACTATCAAGCCATCTATAAAGCAAGGGCACACAGCACGAGACATTCTTACCCCTTATGTTCTCGTTTTTGTAGAGGATAGAATGGTAGATATCTCCTATCAAGGTAGGGACTGGATTCCCTGAAGCAAAGATGCGGAAGGCGTCGAAGTCCACAAAGTCGGGCATATCGGGGAACAAAACGATGCCATATATGCACAGAGCGAGGATGGCATTGAACACGACCCAACATCCGTCCTTGGCGCACTGCTGAGCCTTTCCCACTAAGAACTGCAAGGAGAAACCGGGAACCTTGTTCCAACTAGACAATACCAACTCAGAGGCGTCCAGATGAAGTGATGGAGCTAGACTAGCCAGATTAGGCTCAACATCCATATGAACAAAAGGCATCTGCCTCTTGATAGGCACACCTAACAAATCAGCGTATTCCTCTAGAGTGGGTGCGATAACGAAATCCTAGAAAGTAAAGCATCTCAATGGAGGATCATAGAACTGCAGCAGAGCGTGCAACCCATTCAACTCGAACGCAGAAGGTTTACGAACCAAACTGAGCAATTTGCCGTAAGACTTTCTGAATTCGTCTCTCACAGAATCATCTGCTAAAGCAATCAAACCAGTCAGCTGAACCACATCAGGGGCAGGGAGCTTGTAAGCCACGGTCTTCCTCAGAGAACCCATAACAATACAATAGGAGGCAAGAAATCCTGAATCGGGGGGAAACGGTACCTGCAACACAGACACACGTTAATAAAATGCAAATGAGTATGCAAAGCAATGTAAAATGCAATCATGCAGTAGGAGATCAAGACAACTGTGTTGTAGAGATTTTGTATCAACAAAACCACGATACTGCTCTGTCAAGAACAACCACTATATCTGATAAGAAGAAAATCCTGGTATCGGACCATAAATCTGCTCTGTCAAGAACACATAGAACCATAAATCTGCTCTGTCAAGAACAACCATCTGATAATAAGGACCTCTGATACAGGACCAAAACTCTGCTCTGTCAAGAACAAACATCTGATAATAAGGACCTCTGATACAGGATCAAAATTCTGCTCTATCAAGAACAAATACACATCTGCTGATGAGATCCTCTGATCCCAATCAAAACCTGTTCTGTCAAGAACAAATACACCTCTGATGATGAGATCCTCTGATCCCAACCAAAAACCTGTTCTGTCAAGAACCAATACACATCTAATGATGAGATCCTCTGATCCCAACCAAAACTGATTCACTATCAAGAAAACCAGGTGCTCTGAAGGTCAAGGTTTCCTGCAACAAACCCAACCCTGCTCACAGGTATGGACCTAAACTGACTCAAGTTCGGCATCCTATGCGGTCATCAGCGTCACATAAATTCAAGAGGGGTGATACGATACCCAGAAGGTGTGGCATCACCAGCTCATGAAGCGGCCTCACTCGGCTGAATTCCGTATGATCGGTCCCCAGAGTCGACAATCCTCCAAACCAACAACCCCCTCAACCCAAAGGGTTGAAAAAGAAGTCAACCGGGAGAACCTCGTCTGAGCGTGGATTTCATGAGACACTAGTGCCTGCCAAGCAAGCACGCGCCCACTAATTTCCACAACTAATGCTATGTTCACTCAAGCCTGGGTCTAGCTTCTCACTCATCAGAATGCGCCTCCCACAACAGCATAGATAATCATATCATACTGGAAATAAAGTGCGGGAAATAAAAATGCGATAAATAAACACAACCCAACAAGTAATCATACAAGTGCTAGGATTGACTCTCGCAGGGGACGCCGGATCCCCAAACTGACTCGCATAAGGGACGTTGGATCCCTAGGAAACTATCAAGTCCCCAACAGAGTCTCCAGCTGTCGCTTCCGCGAAAATAAGGTGCCGACAAAACAGAAGAGTCGCCACCTTTCATTATTTATCCCTCGGAACGGGAAAGGAAACGATCGGAAAAACCTGACGAATAGGTATAAGAAAAGGTCATCGCAACCATTGTCTGGGTTCGGGAGTCGGTTACGCAAGGGGAAGGTATTAGCACCCCTCACGTCCATCGTACTCGATGGGATCCATGCTTGTTGTGTTTACTGGACGAGTTGGTTTATCTATCTACCTATCAAGGCTGGCTTAAACAGAAAAGAAAATGACTCGGCAAAGCGTCACACTTTATGCCTATGTATTCTCATCAGAGAATGAGAAATCAGAGTCAACGTAGTTCGACCTACTACGGGTTATGGGGAAGGTGGCTCGCCAATACGTCAGTATTGTGCCTACGTACTCTTAACAGGCATGAGAGATCAGAGCTTACGTAGTTCGGGATAATACGGATTACGGGAATTCAGATTCATCTGTTTTATCGAGTAGGGTTAAACAGCAGTTCCAGCAGTTAGGGACAAAGCCTGTTTGCGGTGGCGCTGAAGTTTAACGACACTCCTTTCTTCAGAAAAGCTTTCCTTAGAATTATGGGCCCACGGGGCAAAAAGGTTTGAAGTTTGTTTTCTGTCTTTTACGGAAGAATTGTTTTTTATTGTGTTTGCAATTTCAATCGCACTAAAGACTATGACCTGAGAGTGAATGCGTCGCATGTCACCCAAAGGGTGCCATACTAAACATCCAGACTGTTGAAAAGAAACTCTCCAACAATTCTTTCTCAGATAGCTTAAGACTCGTAACGTACGAAATAAATCATTCATGACTACTGTATCTTAAGCTGTTTTGAGATGAGAAGAGAACAGGCTCAACTAAGGGGAGACTATCAAGTCCTACTGTTGTCATGCCAAGGATTCATCCTATGGTTGAGGTTTGAAACAGGGAACTCCTAGAAGTTATCATGCATAGGTTTCAACCTAAAGTTCTATCATCGCTTCCTTATCAAAGGAAATGAGATTCCTAAGGGATCATGTCAATGATACACAGAAACAGATAAAGCATCAGCTTAAACAGTAACCAGTAAACGACTGTAAAATGCATGCAATGCAAGTGAGGGAGGAAATGTGTGTGGGGCAGCAGCTTCCACAAGCTCATCTCAACCTCAAGCCAGATATGAATAACTGTAATCATACAGAAGAAATAAAATGCTATCAAGCAAAACAGAATAACAACTGTAATCATACAGTAAAAATAACATGCTATCAAGCAAACACAAACCACATGGGCAAGGGAGCTGGGCTCTACCGAATACCCGCAAGCAAAGCCATGCAGTAACAATACAAGCAGAGGGAGCAACTCAACCTCTAGTGCAATCATGCTCCTAGATTACATCAGTCTAAATATGGACTTATTCTAATGCATCAAGCAAGTCAAACAAGGCACATCAGCACAGAAAAGAAAACAGACAGGAAGAAAACAGATCAACAGCTCTCTTCCTCATCCAAGCTTCAGCTCTTCTGACAGCAGTCCAGTCTTCAGACTTCAATCACCCTTCAAGGCTACCACCTCTCATGACAAGTATCAACTTGCTTTTCCAGGTTTCAACCCATCAAACATAAGTATCCACTTATTCTCTTTTCTTCAAGCCTCAGCTCTTCAGTCAATTCCACCTTCAGGCTTCACTTCTAACTACAAGTATCAACTTGATTCCTTCAGGCCCTCCAAGCATCAATGCAAGTATCAACTCATCTTTTATTCCTCAAGCCTCAGCTCTTCACTCAGTCTCAATTGAGTCCTCTTCATAAGTATCAACTTGGTCTTCAAGCTTCTGCTCTCTTTGCTTTACCAGTATCAACTTGGTCTTCTTCATCTACAAGCTTCAGCTTCTCAGAGTAGTCTTCAATCACATGAAAGTGTCAACTTCATCCTTCAATCCCTTAAGCTTCAACTCTTCCCTCAATCTCCATTGAACCTTCAAGTATCAACTTGTTCTTCTTGCTCTTCAGCTTCAGTTGCAATGGCAATGCTCAAGGAATCATCCTCTTCCACACTCTTCAATGAAGTCCTCATCTTCAAACTCAAGTCCAACATCTTTCAAGATACTCAAACCAGAAGACAATTGATTTAACAGAATGAGTGGAAATGATAAACAGCTTACTGACAACCAAAGGAAGCCTGTAAGGGTTCATCATTATGAGAGACTGGTTCCCTCAAATTTCTACTTCCCAGATAAAGCCACTCATCCCTCCAAAGGAGGGATGTGAATATCTTAGAAGGACTTTTAGTCATTGGGAGGAATGGAAGCACAAGATGCTTTCCATATTTGTGAAAGAAATCATTCTAGTCCTAAGGCTCTCCCTAGGTCTCCTATCTCCTAAAACTTCATCAGACACCTTCAGGCACCAACAACTCCAAGCTCCAAGCAACTTCAAGCAACTTCAAGCATCCTCACCTTGTCTTCAACTTGTCTTCAATCTCAACCAAAGGCAAACAAAGCAAAACCCTAGTCTAAGGGGACCTAAAGAAGTTAGTCTAGTTGAGTTAGTGCCCTAGAATCATCTAAAACTAGCACCTAAACTAAAATCAAACAAAAATAGGAAACTATCCTATATATTTCTACAAAAATTCCTAAGGAATCCTAATTCAATTAGGAATGCCTCATACAAAAATCAGGGACTAAATCATCTATTAAGCCCTAAAATTAAGTCCTAAATCCTAAGGTATCAACCTTAAACCCTAAAAAGGAAGCACCTAAATATCAATCTAGAAAGCATACCTATTTTCACCACAAAAATGTGAGAAAAATTCTATGGGATCATACATGTCTAACCTAATCACACACAAAAAATTAGGATCAAAGTCATCACCACATGATCAAACAAAATTACACAAAATTAAGCATCAAACTTAACCATTTTAATATCAATTAAAATGTAAAATTCCCATAAAATCATAAATTCATGAAATGAAAATATTTTTTATCTAAAAAATACTAGACTCAATCATGAGTAAAATGCAAAAAGAATGGGATTAATTGGATTAATTTTCAATTTTATATGATTTTTCCAAGAACCATGAACAAAATGAAAAAATAATGAAAATCCAATTAAAATAAACACACACGCGATGCAAATAGCAATAAATAAAACACAGTTCACTATGACAATTGGGCCATCAGGGGGGTGGGGATAACAAATATTTCACTAAGCCCAAAACCACTGATTAAATGAAACACAGCGTTTCATAATCAGAACTCCTTCACAACTTGAAATCAAAACGTGGTCGTTGGATCATGCCCTCAGTCAAAGTCCAACCCTCATCCAATGGCTCTAGAGTCATCTTCAACCTTTTGAACATCTGAATTTTCGCGCGCAGCTTCGGCCACCACCGGTGGTGCTCTGGTCATCACCCTCAACCCTAACTCTCTCCACAGGCCTCCATTCCAAGAGGTTCCTACATGAAACTTGTCCCAAATCTCCTCACGAGTTTGTTCATACCCTTAGTTCTCTCTGAAACCTCAAGATTCACCATAACCAACTTTCAACCGAAAATGGTAATACCCTAAATTGGTCACTAATTCTCAAATTAATGGTCTGAAATCCATCCTACACCGTTCTACAATGCATCTAACACCTTAATTCATCTTGATTCTACCTAATTCAAGCTAGAGGAAGAAAGTTACTAACCTGAAAATCTTGGATGAACAGATGCATTAAACCTTCAATTCAAGCTCTCCAACCTTCCAGACACGATCAATGGATCCTTTCCTTGCTTCTGTATGCAAAAGAACCGGTTGAAAGCTCCCGAATCTTGAAACCCGATGGTGAGTTGCAGGTGGAAAAATTCAATGGCTCATGCACGATTCAGCCACGAATTCTCTTGGATTATGATCTGGATTCAATCCCTAGCACCCATGGAAGAAGTTTCAATCAAGAAAATGGATGGAAAGTGGAGAATTTGGTGAAACCGAATCCAATTGCAAGCCAATAAATCTCAATCTCAATCTATGCTCTCTCCTTCAATCATCACCAACCTTTGCATTGGATCATCTCTACTCAATATATAGATGATGTATGAGTGATCTAGAACCCTCTAGATCCTTCTAATGAGAGTTTCAATCTCTCATGTCATGAGATTTTCAATCACATATCATGATATGCACCATTCTGTTTGCAGCTTGGAATCAATCCCATTCTCTTCCAATTTCTCCCCTAGTGACATTTTGAAAGAGTTTAGCTTGCAAAGGCCCTTGGTTATGCATTGATTCTATGTTTTGCACATGTTACTTAATATGCAAGCAAGTACTTTCCAAAGCAAGTCCATAAATTAGGCCTCAAATCAAAAATGTGGCTAAACCAATGTTCTTAAAATGTTTTCTAGAGTCAAAATGATATATTACATGCCAAGGTTTGGATGTGTAGTTTGAAAATATCAAATTCCAACTTTGATTCATTTAACTAATACCCTTATTTTAGGTCATTTTTGCAACTTTGAGCTACAAGCATTCCCAACATCTCATGACCTTCTTACTAGCCTTAAAACATAATTTTGAACAATTTTGATGTTGAACATTTTTCCATTTGAAGCTTGGAAATAGGAGTTATGGCCTTATGCTTGAAATGACATGTAATCTCCAAATGACCAAAATGCCCTTGACTTGTCAAAGCCATAACTTGAGCTCTACAACTCCTATCAAGGACTTCTAGTACTCTATAGAAATCTAAGAGGATAAGGAACAACATTCATGTTGACCAAAAGTCCATAGGAATCATCCTTCTTGGGCAAACGTTTGATGCAAGTTGGGTAACTTTCAAGCCCCCAGATTCACATACCTCAGATGACCTGTAACTTGTCAAAGTCATAACTTGAGTTCTACAAATCCTATCAAGGACTTCTACTACTCCAATTAAATCTCAGAACAAGCTCTACAACATTAATTTTGGGGAAAGATGATATGACAATCACATCTTGAGCAAAACTTCCTTGAAGATAGGGGTCAAACTAGGGGATTTTACACTGCCAAGCCTTAGAAACCCTAGCTTGAAACTTCTCAAACTCTTCAATAATGATGAGTTGACCTTGGAATCATCCTTATAGCATCTCAATGTGTCAATCCATGATCACATGGCTCTTGGATTAGGTCTCAACCTTCTCCAAATCATCAGTTGACCTAGGGTTGACCCAGTCAAACCCTAACTGCACCACTCATGGCTGAGTCTTCTTAACCTTACACAATGACCTATCTAGGCTCCATGATGGCTTTCAAGACATCTCATAAGCTCTCTCAAGGCTTCAAGTCCACATTCTTGGCTTCAGAATCATCTGTGGAGCTCCCACAACTCTCAAGTTAGGAGGCACACACTCTTGGTTTCAACCACTCTCTCTGAGGATCTTTTGACTTCTCTGACAAGGATATCAACCCTTGAACACTTGAATAAACTTCTTGGCTAGCTTCATAGTCTTGTATAGCTCTTGATTGGTACTCATACCTCTTGATCTCCTGCATACATGTCAATGAAATGCAAATGATGATGCTAATGTGAATGAAATGAAACATAAGCTAGGTAAAGAACTGTTGGGCAAATTTTGGGGTGCAACAGCGATGTTGGAGGTTTGTTTTTTTGGCGGCAATGTTAGGGATTTAATTTTCTAGCAGCGAGGTTGGATGTTTGTTTTTGATGGCGATGTCAAGTGGTTTGGTTTTTTTCAACGGCGATGTCAGGGATTTTAGTTTTCCAGCGGCGATGTTGGATGTTTGTTTTTGACGGCGATGTCAAGTGGTTTGGTTTTTTTCAACGGCGATGTTGAATGTTTGTTTTTAACGGTGATGTCAAGTGGTTTGGTGTTTTTCAACGACGATGTTGGATGTTTGTTTTTGACGGCAATGTCAAGTGGTTTGGTTTTTCAGCAGCGATGTTGAATGTTTATTTTGACGGCGATGTCAGAGGATCGTATCTTTGGATTCGATGTCTGTTTGTATTTAACAGAAGTCTAACAGTTATGTTAGCTATTTTACCGACTTGATGTCGAGGCCTGACTGTGAAGTCAGATGCTTTTACCTATTGAATATCGAGGATTGACGGCGAGGATAGATCTTTTAACCGACTTGATGTCGAGGCCTGAAGATGATGTCAGATGATTTTACCAATTTGATCTTAATGACTAACGACGAGGTCAGACGTTCTTACCGACATGACGTCGATGTTTCCAATTTTGGTTATGAGTTAGCTCATTGTCCCTGCAATCATCGGATACAGTTATTTTCGGGGATTTTATTCCAGTGAACAAGTTTATTCGATTACTGTTTCATTCTACGGTTGTCAAATTCTCGGGTTCTTTGGTATTCAACCGTCTTTTACCTCGAATGTTTGAAAGTCGTTCGCTTTTCATCCCTTCAGGTCCAAGACACTTGAATAGGGGCAGCTGTTGCATCCCAAAATTTGACCAACCTCTTTTCATAATCTCTGGCTTATGTTTCATTGTTCTAGCATATTGCATTGCTTAGCATTTTGCATTTACAGGGGATCAAGTGTTGGTCTGTGTACCACCCAAGAGGAAAGTTTTTATTGGCTTCGAGCTCAAGCAAAGGCACTGGCATAAACTACCAGAAGACTGTCGAGGGGTCCATAAGGTATTATCATTGATGGGAGCATGAGATAGAAGTTTGTTGAGTATTTCAAAGGTTGTGGTGGAGTGGAAGTGGTCACTCAGTTCATCTAAGTAATGCCTAAAAAAGAAAGGAGAAATTAGGGTTTCAATTTTAATCAGAATAAAATTTGTTTCTTGAAGAAAACTTGTTTCCTTGGACCTCCACATGTCCTAAGGTGTTTGAGGATGAGAGAGCGATCATAAATTTTTATCAGAAGAGCTTCAATTGGTCAGTTGATCGAAAATCGGGAGATTCGGAGAAAAGTCAACTCCTGACTTTTTGAGGTCAAGATCATGATCCTTAAGTTTAATATGACCAATGGGTGGAATTTGATCAAGAAAAGTCAAGGAAATCATGAAAAATCAAAGATTCTTGAAAGTTGCCATTTTTGGAATTAGGGTTTTAGAAACTTTCCATTTTTGGAAGGTTTTATGTTTGGAACAACCATCTTCAAGGCCATTTTTCTTCATGATAAAGTTTCAATTGAGCTTTTGGCCAACATCAAATTTGTTCCTTTTATCTCAAGATTTCTTTTGAGTACCAATTCATAGTCATATGATATTTAGAGCTCAAGTTATGATCAATCAAAGTTGGGGATTTCAATGATTTCAAAATAGTTAGGTTTGAACAGATTTTTTGCACCACTTTGCAAGCCAATTTTCATTACCTTCTTGATGTCAAATGAAACTTTGTCCTAAATTAAAGTTGTAGAGTTTGTTCCAAGCTTTCCAAAGAGTACACGAAGTCCTCCATTTGATTTGAGAAGCTTAAGTTATGGATGTGCAAAGTTAAGAAAAAATAAGACAAAATTCATAACTTAGAATTTTTCTAAGTTATTTGTGGATAGATTTCTTGCCACGATTTTCAACCCCATATTTCATGGTCTTCCAATCCTCAAATCAAGATGACTCCAACATGAAATTTGTTCTACTCCATGCCCTCTTTCAGTTGAGTACAAGATATAAGCAAATGGATTTGTGTGCACCAAGCTACATCTACTCAAAGTTGGTGGATTGAACTTGTTTTCAAGGCACATATTATGTTTCATTCTGGCATGTTTTTCAAGTGTTCATGCAGCATGCTTGCTTTATCCTAAACCATGCGCATAATATTGCATTTTGGAGCCTACCAAGCATTACCATATCAAGACCAACACATAATGTACTTCCTTGCATTATTTTGAATTTTCTTACCAAACAAGGCAAAGACAATCCCTCCTTGATCTGACCATTATGCAACTACATCCTTTTGGCCTCTCCACTAAAATGCAACAGCCTCACGAGCCAGCTACATGTGCAAGGAAATTGTGAAGAGTGCAATCCACCATTGATCCAAAATGTCAAGTTGACCATAACATCTCACCCCTTCATTTTTTTCACCACAATAAAGCTTCTGTTTTCACATTTTACTCCATATATAAGACTAATGAAGAACTAAGAGAAAACGGTAGCCTCCATTTGCATGAAAAACGTGAGTTTGAGTTTTCATATCCTTGGATTCTTTTCTTCAAAACTCCCTCAATATTGAACCTTTTCACAAACTTCTTTCCATTCCATAACCTCCATAACATAACCTGCAAGTTGTTTGCAAAAGAAAACACCATTGGAGCCAAACTCATAGGGTTCCATTTTTGACTTCCTCTGAAAACCTCCTCGAATCTCACTCATCCCTACACCATTTCACAAACTTTTCATCACAATATCTTCACCATAAGCTCCTCTCTCAACTGTTTGCAAAAGAAAAGACTTTGGGCACATTGCACCCAAGCTTCTCAAAAATTGTTTTTGGAAACCAAGGAGGATTCAAGGTCATTCAACCCTTCTATCATCTTCCTCAACCATCAAAGGTTTGATCTGCAGTTTTTGGTGGATTTTCATAGCATTTTGAAGGTGCAGTGGATCACTCTCCATTAGGTAAGCAACTTCAAGCTCATCTCCTATTTTCTATTCATTTTTTGCATCCATATTCATATATATGCATTGGCTCATGATGTCCTTGGTGCTGTTACCATGTTTAATCTTGTTTTTGGTTTGAGTTTTATGTTGAGTTTCAAGTTGAACCCATGTCTTCGAGCCACATTTTTTATGCTTTAAAGTGCTTGTTTTGAGTTATTATTGGCATAAGTGTAATCCTTGTTTTGAGTAGATCGTTTTTTATCTTTGAAGTTTTAAAAATGGTTGAGTAAATGCTGAGATACGATGGCTGGATGTTATGGGTTCATTCTGAAACTTCATACGTGCATGGATGTGTTTTATTTTGTTTGAACGAGGAAGACGATGACGTGGCCATTATGGTTTGCGTGGCTGCTGAGTCACTTTAAATGAAACACGGCATTCAGCTTGTGTTTTGTCATTTTGTTTTGCTGATTATTTTAGGTGACTGGGCCTTGTTCATGTTTCTATTCACACACGCGTTTTTAGAGCCCAAAATATGTTTCACGTGGATTTAGTTCAGCTGACATTACTCAAACACCCCCTTTGTGTGCTTTTTTTTTCATTTTATTTTTGTTTTGTTTTCATATTTAACTATTTAAAATACTTCTAATCGTCAAAAAAAATCCCAAAAAATATATTCTGGTACTTTATTATGTTATTTAATTTTCCAAGTTTTTATTTCGTATTTATTATTTATTTTACTATTTTATTTTGATTTAATATTTCAAGGTGTGTTTCGGTTTATACCTTTTTTTGTTTGATTTATTTGGACCTCAATTTTGTATCCTTTATGAACATGGCTTCTCCCTCACTTAGGTGAGGGATTGAGGATCCTTTGAGGGTTGATTTGGTCTATTGACGATCATTTTTCATTTAGTTTTGCTTTGACTTTAGTTGCCCATCGATTCATGCTCGATAAAGTGGAGCAACATCATTCTTTGATTTGTTTGGTGATACTTTGAGTGATATTTTGGCTTGAGGTCTTGGTTTCTTCTTTTCATTTGACTTGTGTACCTTGTGAATTTTATTTAATCATTTTTGAACCATTTTCCTAATTTTGAGGTAACTTGCAAGTCAAGTTACCTCCAAGGAATGTTCATACAAGTGCATGACCTAGTTTGAGTTGGAAATGACCTTTGTGGATCCAATAAGCTCCCAACCCCTCTTGTTTCATATATTAGACATGTTGAGCTTGCTGTATGTTCATTTTCAGGTCAAAAATATGTTCATTGCTTGTTGGTTTGTGCATTTCTTTTGGTGCTTTCTATTAGGGTTTCAATGTGAAGTATGTTTGCATTCCTTTGTGTTTTGGTTGCATTTCCTTTTGATGTGATTTTGCTTTTGCATTTATGCACTTCCTTCTCATCTTACCTTCTGTCCCATGACCTTGGAGTGTCATTTAAGGTGGCTTGGTCCCTCCTTTGGAGGAACTTGAAGCATACCTAAAATGATGGAATCCTTGAGGACATTTCTTGGAGATTTCTTTGTGCTTCTTTGTACTTTGCTTGTGATGTTCATGGTTGAGTGTCTATATGAGTTCCCTGTTGTCCTCATATGATCTCCCATCCTCACTTTTTTTTAGGTTTTTTTTACCTTTCATTTGTGTTTGGTTTTATGCCTTATGGTTGATGTTGCTTGGTTTAGGCCATTTCATCCCATTTTTGTGCACTTGTGTGTTTCCTTTGGTGCATTTTGTAACAGCCCAAATTTCATTAATTAATTAATTATGTTAATTAATTGATTTATTGGAATTAATCTTAATGATTTGGATTAATTGGATTTATTTGGTAGATAATTGAAGAGAGAAATGGGAAGGAAAGAAATAATAGAAGTATATAAGGGATAAGTGGAAAGAATTGGATAGAAAGAAAATAAAAGAGAAATAATAGAGAAAGAGGAGAAAAGAGAAGAGAAGAGGGAAACTTGGAGAAATCATCAAGAATCAACTTCAAGCTTCAATACAATCAAGGTAAGGGTGAGAAACATTATTATCTAGTCAATGTATGTGGTTATGTATGTGTGGGTTGGGTTTCGTTGTGAGTTTTCACCATTTTTCAAGCTAGGGCAAAATGGATTTAATCGGTAGAATCGTAGTTTAATCAGTTAGAAACTGGAAATAATGTCGTAGAATAGTCGGGTGATATGGGATTAAGATTATTGGAACTGGTTCGGTGAGAATCGGTCGATTTTTGGAGGGTAGAAGTTTTGGGACAGAATGAGGGTTCTGATATCGTAGGTTCGCTGGCTCTCGCCAGGCGAGTGAAGGTGAAGCCCAGCGAATAGCTGGCGAATAATTCAAGAAAACTCCCAGTGTTCTTCGCTGGCAAGTTCACCAGGCGAAGGTAAGTGGCGAAGGTTCGCCAGGCGAGTACATCAGCGAAGGGTAGCGAAACAAGTCAGTAGCTACTGACTTTTGTTCGCTGGCAAGTTCGCCGGGCGAAGGTCCCAGTGAGCATTCACGAATGGCTTCGCCAGGCGAAGGGTGGCGAGCAGGACATCATTGTCGTTTTCTGTTTTATCCATCCAATGATTAATTGCTTGGTTCAATTATGTTAATCCTATGTGATATGAATAGTTTGTGTACTATTGTGATGAGTTGTGGGTAGCCTTTGGGCGTGAATCCTAGATTGTGATATGTGTATTGTTTGAATTGATTAGGGATACATGAGAACATATTAGTGAATATGTGTGTATTGTCTAATAAGTATTTGAATGCATATTGTTGTATGCTAATGTATGTAATGCATGGGAACATATCGTGGATATATGTGCATTGTTTTGATGAATGTGATGATAGTATTCAATGTGAATGCCTTTAATTATTATGAATATGTTGTGTGTGCAATCATGTTGTAATTCTTGAAGGGATGAATTATTTGAATGCATGGGATTAAGATGCGGGAACGGTATTAAGTGCATTTTTGTTGGTTGATTGCATATGCATTATTTAGTCAAGAGGCAATGTTGCTAGTTTCGTGGAGACTAGTGGCTTGTCGCAAACCTAGAAGGGTGGGTTTGAAAGCCTAGGGGACGGGCTTTGTTGTTATCAATCTAGAAGGGTGGACCCGGTTTAAGTGTAAAAACCGAAAAATAATAACAAGTATTGGTACCACATGGCATGAGTTGCATTAAGTTTCATTGAGTCACATGATTAATGTGTAATATTGAATGAAAGTTTACCTTTATGTGAAGTGTTGAATTGAGAATTATGGAGGTATGCATGATGAAATGTGTTGGGTGATTATCCATGTTTGTTACTCTTATGTTGTGATGTGTATAATGGTTGAAATGAATTGTGGTGAGAAATGTGGATTATATGTATTGTCACTTATATATATATATATATATATATATATATATATATATATATATATATATATATATATATATATATATATATATATATATATATATATATATATATATATATATATATATATATATATATATATATATATATATATATATATATATATATATAAAATCTTATGCGTTGATTATTATGGTAATATTTCTCACCCTTCTGTTGTTTTATAATGCTCTATGAGGCATTGCAGATTAGGTTGCGGGAGATTTCTTTTGTGAAGTATAGCTTCATTCTTTTGAGTCGGACTGCTCTGATTATGTAACACCAGGTAGTTAGGCTTGTATAGCATTCTTTTATGATACATTTGCGATGTATCAGTTGATGATGTTTTGTAACATGAATGATTGATAAACCAAACTGGATAACATGTACTTATGTGATCAAATGTTTCGAGGCAATTTAAATGTTTTAATCTTCCGCTTTAATTTTAAATAGTGAGACGTGGGTTTAAGGACTAAGTTCATCTACTTTGAAAACTATCCCACTGTTGCATATTTTTATAGAGCAGGTGTTGGGTGTTTTATTTGTAATAATGTGACATACTTCTTCTATACCGTATTTTAAATCATACTCTGATAAAATTTATATGTGCCTATATATATTATTATTTTATTTAGGGGTATAGAAGGGGGTGTTACATTAAGTGGTATCAGAGCAGGTCGGTCCGTCCGACCAAGTTGTTAGTGTGTTGTTCTCTGTGTATATTGATATGTGTGTGTTACACTATCGATATTAGTGTTCTTACGTGGTTCTCTTGTTGGAATTCAATAAGATGGTTATAGGTAGGAATGACGAAGCAATTGTGGAGGCTTTGACGAGATTGGCTAGGGCAATTGGACAGAATCCTCAGGCCAACATGAATGGGGGGAATAATGCTGATGATGAATTCCGTGCTTTGGGAAGGTTTCAAAGGAATAATCCACCGACGTTCAAGGGAACCCATGATCCTGACAAAGCACAAATTTGGTTGAAAGCTATTGAGAAGATTTTTAGGATTATGAATTATTCGGATGCACAGAAGGTGCAGTTCAGAACTCATATGCTCGAAGAGAAAGCCGAGGACTGGTGGGGTAATACTCGCCAAAGATTTGAAGAGGATGATATTGGGATTACTTGGAATCTTTTTAGAGAGACATTTCTGGAGAAGTATTTTCCAGAAGATGTGTGCGAAAAGAAAGAGATTGAATTCCTTGAGCTGAAGCAAGGTAATTCGACAGTAGCTGAGTATGCGGCAAGATTTGAGGAGTTGATCAAGTTTTGTCCTCACTACAACACTGTTAATGCTGAGAGATCTAAGTGTCTCAAAATTGTGAATGATTTGAGGCCTGAGATCAAGCAAGCTATTGGATATCAGGAAATCCGGCGATTTTCTGAGTTGGTAAACAAGAGTAGGATTTATGATGAGGATAGTAGGGCTCGGTCTAGCCACTACAAGAGCCTAAGTGATAATATAGGAAAAAGCCAATTCAGAGGAAAACCTTATGTGACTCCTGCTAAAAAGGGGAAACAAAGGGTTGGTTTCAGTAAGAAACCAAGTGGGGGAATTTATACTCCGGTGAGATGTTATAGGTGCGGTGAAGAGGGAAACCATGCTCCGGAATGCAGAAGTGTTGAGAAGACGTGTTTCAAGTGTGGTAAGCCAGGCCACAAGGCTCTTGAGTGCAGAAGCGGTACGGGTGTGACTTGCTACAATTGTGGTGAGCAAGGGCACATTAGTACCAAATGTAATAAGCCGAAGAAGAATCAAGGAAGCGGAAAAGTGTTCGCTCTATCTGGATCTGCGACTGCTAGTGATGATCGCTTGATCAGAGGTACGTGTTTTATTAATGGTATGCCTTTGATCGCTATAATTGATACTAGAGCTACGCATTCTTTTATTTCTCTGGAGTGTGTTAGAAAGTTGAATCTTGAGATGTCTGTTATTGGTGGTGGCATGGTTGTTGATACTCCTGCTATGGGTTCGGTAACTACACCGTATGTGTGTTTGAATTGTCCTTTGAGTATTTTCGGAAGAGACTTTGGGGTTGATTTAGTGTGTCTTCACTTAGATCAACTTGATGTCATTATGGGAATGAATTGGTTAAAATCCAATCGTGTTCATATTAACTGTTTTGATAAAACGGTTATTTTTCCTGAACCGGGTGATGAAGGGAATTTGTTTATGACTGCTAAACAAGTGTAAGAATCAGTGCGAGATGGTGCAAGGGTATTTATGTTGATGGCAAATTTGAGTATTGGTGAAAGTGAGGCAATTGATGCCTTACCGGTTGCCCGTGATTTTCTGGAAGTTTTCCTGATGAGATAAGGGATTTACCGCCGGAACGAGAAGTGGAGTTTTCGATTGACCTGATTCTTGGAACCAGTCCGATATCGATGGCTCCATATCGTATGTCCGCATCGGAATTGAAAGAGTTGAAGAGTCAACTTGAAGATTTGCTTGAGAAGAGGTTTATTCTTCGGAGTGTGTCGCCGTGGGGTGCACCGGTGTTGTTGGTTAAGAAGAAAGAAGGTTCTATGAGACTCTGTGTGGATTACAGACAGTTGAACAAGGTGACTATCAAGAACAAGTATCCTCTTCCGAGGATTGATGATCTGATGGATCAGTTGGTTGGTGCAAGTGTGTTCAGTAAAATAGATTTGAGGTCGGGGTATCATCAAATTCGTGTAAAAGCTGAGGATATTCAGAAGACTGCTTTTAGAACGAGGTATGGACATTATGAGTATTCTGTAATGCCATTTGGTGTGACTAATGCACCAGGTGTATTTATGGAGTACATGAATAGGATTTTCCATCCTTATTTGGACAAGTTCGTTGTGGTGTTTATTGATGACATTTTGGTCTACTCGAAGAATGAAGAGGAACATGCCGAACATTTGAAGATTGTGTTATCTGTGTTGAAAGAGAAGCAATTGTATGCGAAACTTTCTAAGTGTGAATTTTGGTCGAAAGAAGTGAGTTTCCTTGGTCATGTGATTTCAAGTGAATGTATTGCGGTTGATCCATCGAAGGTTGAAGCGGTATCGCAATGGGAGACTCCGAAATCAGTTTTTGAGATTAGAAGTTTTCTTGGTTTAGCGGGTTATTATCTTAAGTTTATTGAAGGATTTGCTAAGTTATCGTTACCGTTGACGCAATTGACTAGGAAGGGTCAAGCTTTTGTTTGGGATGCCAAGTGTGAAGAGAGTTTTCAGGAACTTAAGAGAAGATTGACGACAACCCTATTCTGATTTTGCCAAATCCGGAAGAGCCGTTTGTTGTGTATTGTGATGCTTCTTTGATGGGCTTGGGAGGTGTGTTGATGCAGAATAATCAAGTTGCAGCCTATGCTTCGAGGCAACTCAAAGTGCATGAGAAGAATTATCTGACGCATGACTTAGAGTTGGCCGCCTTCGTGTTTGTGCTTAAACTTTGGAGGCGTTATTTGTTTGGTGCGAGATTTGAAGTGTTTAGTGATCACAAGAGTTTGAAGTATCTCTTTGATCAAAAGGAATTGAATGCTAGGCAAAGAAGGTGGTTAGAGCTTTTGAAGGATTATGATTTTGGGTTGAATTAACATCCGGGTAAAGCGAATGTGGTAGCGGATGCACTGAGTCGGAAATCGTTGCACATGTCAATGATGATGATGATGAAAGAGTTGGAATTGATTGAACAATTTCGTGATTTGAGTTTGGTGTGTGAGGAGACTTCTTATGGGGTTAAGCTTGGAATGTTGAAGCTTACGAGTGGTATTCTGGACGAAATTCGAGAAGGACAGAAATCTGATTTGAGTTTAGTTGATCGGTTGACTTTGATCAATCAAGGCCAAGGTGGTGATTTTCAGATTGATGAGAATGGTATTATGAGGTGTCAGGATAGACTTTGTGTCCCGGATCTTGATGAACTGAAAAAGAGTATTCTTGAGGAAGGACATCGTAGCGGATTGAGTATTCATCCGAGTGCTACTAAGATGTATCAAGATTTGAGGAAAATATTTTGGTGGCCTCGTATGAAGAAGGATATTGCCGAATTTGTGTATTCTTGTTTGACTTGTCAGATGTCGAAGATTGAGCATTAGAAACCGTCGGGTTTGATGCAACCGTTGTTTATTCCTGAGTGGAAATGGGATAGCATTTCTATGGACTTTGTGTCTGGATTACCTAGGAAGCCGGGTAATTTTGAAGCTATTTGGGTTATTGTGGATAGATTGACTAAATCTGCTCACTTTATTCCTATGCGAATGGATTATCCGTTGGAGAAATTGGCAAAGCTATACATCGAGAGGATTGTCAGTTTGCATGGTATTCCGTCTAGTATTGTGTCGGATAGGGATCCGAGGTTTACTTCGATATTTTGCGAGAGCTTGCAATGTGCTTTGGGTACGAAGTTGTGTTTGAGTTCAGCTTATCATCCACAGACAGATGGTCAGACTGAGAGAACTATCCAATCACTTGAGGATCTTTTGAGAGCTTGTGTATTGGAGAAAGGAGGAGCTTCGGATAGCTACTTGCCTTTGATTGAATTTACTTACAACAACAGTTTTCATTCGAGTATTGGTATGGCACCGTTCGAAGCATTGTATGGTAGGCGGTGTAGGACGCCACTATGTTGGTATGAGTCCGGAGAGAGTTCTGTAGTTGGACCCGAGATAGTTCAGCAGACTACGGACAAGATTAAGATGATTCAAGAAAAGATGAGGATTTCTCAAAGTCGTCAGAAGAGTTATCATGACAAGAGGAGGAAGGCACTTGAATTTCAAGAGGGAGATCATGTGTTTCTTCGGGTTACTCCAATGACTGGTGTTGGTAGGGCATTGAAGTCGTGTAAGTTGACGCCGCATTTCATTGGTCCTTATCAGATTTTGCAGAGGATAGGAGAAGTGGCCTATCGTGTGGCCTTACCGCCGTCGCTTGCTAACCTCCATGACGTGTTCCATGTATCTCAGTTGAGGAAATACATTGTGGATCTGACTCATGTAGTCCAAGCAAATGATGTGCAGGTAAGAGATAACCTAACTGTGGAGGCATCACCTATGCGGATAGAGGATCGGAAGTTGAAGCAACTTCGAGGCAAAGATAATTCTTTGGTGAAGGTCGCTTGGGGAGGACCGGCCGGTGGAAATGTGACTTGGGAACTGGAGAGCCAGATGAGGGAGTCTTATCCATAACTGTTTGAACCAGGTAACATTTTCGAGGACGAAAATTCCTAAAGTGGGGGAGGGTTGTAACAGCCCAAATTTCATTAATTAATTAATTAATTAATTATGTTAATTAATTGATTTATTGGAATTAATCTTAATGATTTGGATTAATTGAATTTATTTGGTAGATAATTGAAGAGAGAAATGGGAAGGAAGGAAATAATAGAAGTATATAAGGGATAAGTGGAAAGAATTGGATAGAAAGAAAATAGAAGAGAAAGAATATAGAAAGAGGAGAAAAGAGAAGATAAGAGGGAAACTTGGAGAAATCATCAAGAATCAACTTCAAGCTTCAATCCAATCAAGGTAAGGGTGAGAAACATTATTATCTAGTAAATGTATGTGGTTATGTATTTGTGGGTTGGGTTTCGTTGTGAGTTTTCACCATTTTACAAGCTAGGGCAAAATGGATTTAATCGGTAGAATCGTAGTTTAATCGGTTAGAAACTGGAAATAATGTCGTAGAATAGTCGGGTGATGTGGGATTAAGATTACTGGAACTGGTTCAGTGAGAATCAGTCGATTTTTGGAGGGTAGAAGTTTTGGGACAGAATGAGGGTTCTGATATCGCAGGTTCGCTGGCTCTCGCCAGGCGAGTGAAGGCGAAGCTTCGTCGGGCAAAGCCTAGCGAATAGCTAGCGAATAATTCAAGAAAACTCCCAGTGGTCTTCGCTGGCAAGTTCTCCAGGTGAAGGTAAGTGGCGAAGGTTCGCCAGGCGAGTACATCAGTGAAGGGTAGCGAAACAAGTCAGTAGCTACTGCCTTTTTTTCGCTGGCGAGTTCGCCGGGGGAAGGTCCCAGCGAGCATTCGCCAGGCGAAGAGTGGCGAGCAGGACAACATTGTATTTTTCTGTTATATCCATCCAATGATTAATTGCTTGGTTCAATTATGTTAATCTTATGTGATATGAATAGTTTGTGTACTATTGTGATGAGCTGTGGGCAGCCTTTGGGTGTGAATCCTATATTGTGATATGTGTATTGTTTGAATTGATTAGGGATACATGAGAACATATTAGTGAATATGTGTGTATTGTCTAATAAGTATGTGAATGCATATTGTTGTATGCTAATGTATGTAATGCATGGGAACATATCGTGGATATGTGTGCATTGTTTTGATGAATGTGATGATGGTATTAAATGTGAATGCCTTGAATTGTTATGAATATGTTGTGTGTGCAATCATGTTGTAATTCTTGAAGGGATGAATTATTTGAATGCATGGGATTAAGATGCGGGAACGGTCTTAAGTGCATTTTTGTTGGTTGATTGCATATGCATCATTTAGTCAAGAGGCAATGTTGCTAGTTTCGTGGAGACTAGTGGCTTGTCCCAAACCTAAAAGGGTGGATTTGAAAGCCTAGGGGACGGGCTTTGTTGTTATCGGTCTAGAAGGGTGGACCCGGTTTAAGTGTAAAAACCGAAAAACGATAACAAGTGTTGGTACCACATGGCATTAGTTGCATTGAGTTGCATTGAGTCACATGATTAATGTGTAATGCTGAATGAAAGTTTACCTTTATGTGAAGTATTGAATTGAGAATTATGGAGGTATGCATGATGAAATATGTTGGGTGATTATTCATGTTTGTTACTCTTATGCTGTGATGTGTATAATGGTTGAAATGAATTGTGGTGAGAAATGTGGATTATATGTAATTGTCACTTGTATATATATATAATCTTATGCATTGATTATTATGGTAATATTTCTCACCATTCTACTGTTTTATAATGCTCTATGAGGCATTGCAGATTAGGTTGCGGGAGGTTTCTTTTGTGAAGTATAGCTTCATTCTTTTGAGTCGGACAGCTCTGATTATGTAACACTAGGTAGTTAGGCTTGTATAGCATTCTTTTGTGATACATTTGCGATGTATCAGTTGATGATGTTTTGTAACATGAATGATTGATGAACCAAACTGGATAACATGTACTTATGTGATCAAATGTTTCGAGGCAATTTAAATGTTTTAATCTTCCTCTTTAATTTTAACTATTGAGACGTGGGTTTAAGGACTAAGTTCCTCTACTTTGAAAACTATCCCACTGTTGCATATTTTTATAGAGCAGGTGTTGGGTGTTTTATTGGTAATAATGTGACGTACTTCTTCTATACCGTATTTTAAATCATACTCTGATAAAATTTATATGTGCCTATATATATTATTATTTTATTTGGGGGTATAGAAGGGGGTGTTACACATTTTCTTGTCATTTCTTCTCTTGCATATTCCATATTGTTGTTTGAGGTTGAGATGAGCTTGTGGTGGTCTCTGCCCCACACCAATTTCCTCCCTCATTCCATGTTTACATTCTTACATGTTTATGTTGTTCTTGTTTCCTCTTTTGTCTCTATTCCCTTAGGGCCTCTAATCTCTCTTGTTCAAGAGAGGTTATGATGGACATTAGGATCTTAACCATGTATGATAACATTAGGTAGCATTCCCTTATCTCAATCTTAGGATCACCATTGCATGACAACTTTAGGTTTGGTTTAGTCCCCCTTTAGTTTGTGCCTTTCTCTTCTCATCTCCTAAATAATCCAAAACACCTAATAAAGGTTAATGAATATTGTACATTACGAGCCTTAAGTTACTTGGGAAATGGTTGTTGAAGGGTTTCCTTTTAATGACTTGATTGTTTAGTATAGCACCCTTTGGGTGATATGTGACGCATTCACTCCTAAGTCATAGTCTCTAGTGCGATATAAATTGCAAACCGTTCAAAAAACACTTCTCCTATAAAAAACACAAAAAGAAATCATTCAAACCCTTTTTTTCCCTTTGGGGCCTTTAATCAGGAAAATCTTTTCTCAGAAAAAGAGTGTTGTTAACCCTTAGTTCTATCGCAAACGGTAGCGCCTAAGTCTCCCATTGCTCGAGCAGCATATACCAACTGTTAGAACTACTTGTTAAGCCTACTCGGGCCTAAAAACAAGTTGAACAAACATGTGGTCCTTTTAGCCCGAACTACGTTTGCTCTGATTTCTCGTACCAGACGAGGATACGTAGGCACAAGACGCGATGTCTTAGCGAGCAACCCTCCCCCCACTTTCACCCGTAGTTAGCCGAACTACGTTGACTTTAACTTTCCCATTGCACGAGGGAATACGTAGGCATAGAGCGGCGATGCTCTATCGAGTCATTTCTTTTTCTTTTGTCCTCAAGCCTGTAGTTAGATAGTTTTGATCACCCTTTTAGTTTAGACAACAAGTGTGGATCCCGTCGAGTACGACGGACATGAGGGGTGCTAATACCTTCCCCTTGTGTAACCGACTCCCGAACCCGAGATTTGGTTGCGATGACCGATCTTATCCCTCTTTTCGTTAGGTTTTCTCTGAGCGTTTCCTTTCCCTCTCTTGGGAGAAATAACGCACGGTAACGACTCTTCTGTCATTGCCGGCCTCAATTTTCGCAATAGCGACAATCATCACTGCTATTACAAGAATTGGCTTGGATCTTGAAGTATTCCGGATTTCTTGCGTCGATCTACACGTTCGAAGTTAATCAACATTAACCGAAGCAATTCTCCGCTTCGAAGATTCGAATTCTAGATCTATTGCATTTTTGAGCTTATTTTGCATAATCATGTTAATCTTCATCTTTGATTGATTTGGTTGATTCTTGATCCATATGAAGTGTAATGGTGCTGTTTAGATGTGTTTACATCTTGTTTAGATCGTGTTTGCTGTTTAATTTCGTGCACAATTGTTTATGTGATCATATGGATGTTTGCTTAAGTGATAAGTTGCTGAAAAGTGCTTTTCTGTTGCTGTTTTATGTTGTTGGAACAGTGTTAATCAATTAACGTCTGGTGTTAATCGATTAACCAAATCAAACTTTCAATTTTTCTGATGTTCACACGATGTTAATCGATTAACGTAATTTGTTAATTGATTAACACGTTAAAACTTTCACTTTTTCAACTATTTTCCAATTGTTAATCGATTAACCCCTAGTGTTAATCGATTAACACTGCTCTAGCAGGCCTGTTTTTGCTGTTTTTCATGCTTGTTTCGGTACCGCTTCACTTCGAATCATCATGGATCGGTGGGATGCATTAGAAGTGAAATGTTTTGGATATATGCCACTATTCTCAATTTTTTAATCGTGATTTCATCGACACGCGTGTTTGGTTTCCACTTGAGGGCATACTTTCGTAGTTGTCGTTCAAAGTAATGATGTGCTTACATGTTCATGTTTGCTTGCTTTCTTGCATTTCTTTGCTTTGTGGGCATTCTTTTTGCAGCCACTTTCTTGCATTAATAAGGGTCGAGATGTTTTTGTTGAGGTATTTACCTCACACTTTTTCCTCCTTTTGCTTATGTGTTGCATTGCATATGCATTCTTTCTTCTTTCATGTTATCTTGTTATTGATTCTTCTTCTTCTTTTGTCTTCCTTTGCCATGTTCCCTTAGGACTTCTAATCTGTCTTGTTTAAGATGGATTATGATAGACATTAGGTTCAAACCATGCAGGCTAACATAAGGGTAGAATTTCCTCCCTTTAATCCAAACTTTAGGTTCACTTTGCATGATAATTACTAGGTTTCAGTTAGTCTCCCTTTAGTGTGTCCTTTCTCTTCTAATCTTCAAACTTTCTCAAAACATCTAATAAAGGTTAAGGATTGTTGTACGTTACGAGCCTTAAGTACTTAGGAAATGGTGATTGGGGGCCTCCTCTTAATTATCTAGAGTGTTTAGCGTATGTCCTTTGGACGATATACGACGCATTCGCTCCTACGTCACAGTCTTTAATGCAACATGAATTACAAACAATAATCAATGCACTTCTTCTCTAAAAAACATAAAACAACTTCAAACCTTTTCCCTTCGGGATTAATCGGAAACCTTTTTCATAAAAAGAGAGCGTTGGTAAGCTTTGGTTCTACCACAAACAGGCATTGTCCCTAACTGCTAGAACGAAGGTTAACCCTACTCGGTTAAAACACTTAATCAACCTGTGGTTTTGTGTCGCCCGAACTATGTTTACTCTGATTTCTCATACCATATGAGGATACGTAGGCACAAGACATGATGTCTCGGTGAGCAACCTTCCCCCACCTTTCACCCGTAGTTAGCCGAACTACGTTGACTCTGACTTTCCCATTGCACGAGGGAATACGTAGGCCCATAGCGGCGATGCTCTGCCGAGTCTCTTTTTTTCTTTTTTCCCTGAGACCTTTAGTTAGATAGATAAACACACCCTTAGATAGACAACAAGCATGGATCCTGTCGAGTACGACGGACATGAGGGGTGCTCATACCTTCCTCTTGCGTAACCGACTCCCGAACCCCAGACTTGGTTGCGATGACCTTGTCTTTTCCTTTTTCGTTAGGTTTTTCCGACCATTTCCTTTCCCTCTCTTTTGATAAATAACGAAAGGTGGCGACTCTTCTGTTTTTCATCTGGTGTTTTTCGCAGTTGCGACAACTAAGAACAAAGCCAGGTTGGTTGCTCAAGGATATACGCAGATTGAAGGGATTGATTTTGATGAAACTTTTGCTCCTGTAGCTAGACTTGAATCCATCAGACTTCTTTTGGGAGTTGCTTACATTCTGAAAATCAAGATGCTTCAAATGGCTGTCAAAAATGCATTTTTAAATGGTTACCTAAGTGAAGAAGTCTATGTGGAACAGCCTAAGGGTTTTATTGATCCAACCTTTCCTAATCATGTTTTTAAGTTGAAGAAAGCTCTGTATGGCCTGAAGCAAGCTCCTAGAGCATGGTATGAAAGACGAACAGAGTTTCTTGTTGAGAATGGATATAGAAAAGATGGCATAGATAAGACCTTGTTTATCAAGGAAGAAGAAGGAAAAATCATGATTGCTCAAATCTATGTTGATGACATTGTCTTTGGTGGGATGTCAGATTAGATGATTCAACATTTTGTGCAGCAAATGCAATCTGAATTTGAAATGAGCCTTGTTGAGGAATTAACTTACTTTCTTGGACTACAAGTCAAACAGATGGAAGAATCCATATTTCTATCTCAGAGTAAGTATGCCAAGAACATTTTTAAGAAGTTTGTAATGGAAAATGGCAGCCACAAAAGAACTCTTACACCTACCCATCTAAAATTGTGAAAAGATGAAAAAGGAGTTAATGTGGACCAAAGTATGTACAGAAGCATGATAGGAAGCTTATTATATCTTACAGCAAGTAGACTTGACATTGCTTTTGCTATGGGAGTTTATGCCAGATATCGAGCTGAACCTAAGATTAGTCACATTAATCAAGTCAAGAGAATTTTGAAGTATATCAATGGGACAAGTGAATATGGGATGTTGTATAGTCATGGTTCAGGGTGTGAGCTGTCTGGATATTGTGATGCTGATTGGGCTAGAAGTGTTGATGACAGGAAAAGCACATCTAGAGGCTGCTTCTTTTTGGGAAACAACCTTATCTCTTGGTTTAGCAAGAAACAAAACTGTGTATCCCTGTCTACTGCAGAAGCAGAATACACAGCTGCTGCGAGTAGCTGCTCACAACTTGTGTGGATGAAGCAGATGCTTACAGAGTATAATGTCACACAAGATGTCATGACATTATACTGTGATAATCTGAGTGCTATAAATATCTCCAAGAATCCTATTCAACATAGCAGAACTAAACATATTGATATTAGACATCATTTCATTAGGGAGCTTGTTGAAAGGAAAATCGTTACTCTTGAGCATGTCACTATAGAAAATCAATTGGCTGATATTTTTACAAAAGCCTTGGATGCAAATTAGTTTGAGATTTTAAGAGGAAAGTTAGGGATTTATATTTATGAGGATTTATAGAAATTACTACTAAGAGGGATTTTTGAGTTTAAAATATGTTTTTCTAAAATAGAGATGTTCCAACACCCTCTTTAATGTATAGCACGCCCTTGTCTACTAAAGCACGCCATCTAACTCAAAATTTTCCCTACAACTGCCTCTTCAAGTCCCACACCTCCACTACTTTTCAGAATACCTCTCGTTCTCTGCATATTCATTACACTGCTTCATATCTCCATCATCCTCTAAACTTTTCTTCACTCAATATCAAGATGTCTCCCAAACGCATGGTTCCTGATCTTGAAAATGAAGCTCCCAAGTGTTGCACCCCAAAATTTGCCCAACCTTTTTCTTTTCCTGGCTTTTGTTTCATTTCTTTCTAGCATTTGCATTGCATAGCATTTTTCATTGAACAGGGGATCAAGAGGTTATGCATAGCAAGAGAAGGTTACCCAGAGTGTTGATCCTAAGCAAGGGGTGTTACTCAAGCCTGGATGGACATCAGGTCATCTAGAAGTGGTCAATGTTCATTGAAAGGATTGATGTATGTATGTGGGTCAGCTCCTAACTTGGAGGCCAGTTGAAGAGCATCAGAGAGTTGTGAATTCATAACTATGGACATAAGATATTGAGAGAACTCATTGAGTGCTTTGAGAGCCATGTTGGAGCTTATTCAAGTTGTTGTGTTAGGTGGAAGAAGCCACAGTCAAGAATGTTGCATCTAGGGTTTTCATCTGGTAAATCCTTAGTTAACTGTGAAATTGAAGGAGGTTATAACTCAATTCCAAGTCTTTGTGGTCATGGAATGTTGTGTTAAGATACATGAGATATCATTTCAAGATCATTTTATCAAGAATCAAGAGTGTGAGGAGTGTCTGAATTAGGGTTCTTAGTGTAAAATCCCTTGTTCAGTGCCTAACTTCAAGACCACCTATCTCAAGATACAAGTCTCATCTCAACTTTTGACCAACATGAACCTTGTAGAGCATGTTCTTAGCTTTCGTTTGAGTACTAGATGTCTTTCATCCGATTTCTAGAACTCATGTTATGATGCTGACAAGTTACAGGTCCTCAGATGAATGTGATTTTGGTCAACAAAAGTCAACCAACTTCCAAGCCATTGTTGACCTAGAAGGATGTTTCTCCTCAACTTTTGGTGAACATGAAAGTTGTTCCTCATGGTCTTAGCTTCCCAAAGAGTACTAGAAGTCATTCATCTTATTTGTAGAACTCAAGTTATGAGGCTTGCAAGTCAGGGGTATTTTGGGAAAGTGAGATTATAGGTCATAAAATTATAGGTCATTTTCATTAACTTGCACACTTCAAATGAAAATCTTTCCAACATGAAACTTGCTCCAAATAAGGCCATTTGCATTACCAAATCATCTCTTATCATGGTTGGAGCTTGGATTGAAGAATTCCTAAAGTGACTTTCATGGAAAAGGCCTTAAAATGAGAAAATTGGAATTAATTCTTTTAAGGTCACTTTGTACCACGTTTATGCATATTTTGAGTGCAATTTATATTCTAAAATACAATGCCAATGTTAAGTTTTCAGTTTTAGGTCATTTGAGGGTTATTTCCATGGTTTCTTCACCATGAAGTAACAGATGTGAAATCCACCATTGGATCAAAATAAGGATTAATTGCTGGCCATTTGATCAATTCAATCCATGTGCAAGTGATTGGAATAAAAATGTGGGCAAGTGCAATTTAGAATACACGAGTTTGGCAAGAAAAAAGTGAAGAAAAAATTGAAATGGCAATTGGGCTTAATGGCATGAAATAGGGTTCTATTTCCATCTGAATCCATCACATAAAACCTTAGACAAACCCTAAGAACACGATTTGGAGCAGAATTGGCTCAAGAGCAACTTTGAAAAAGTGAAGAAAATTCAAAATACGAATTCTGAGATTCAATGGATTTCAAGCCAAATCAAGCATCCAAATAGCTTCAGTGAAGATCATGGAATGATTCTGGCTGGTTTTCTTCAAGCTCCAATACCATTTCAAGGCCCAGTGGAGGCACTCCACTAGGTAATCTTGAAATCAGCTTTTCTCTCAATTCATGATGCAATTGCTTGCCATTTTTGCATATTTGTGATGTATGAACTGTGTAGATCATGTCTGGGTAATTATTGTTAATGTTCATGATGATTGTTGGTTGAAGCTCCAAACTGTTTTGGCACGATTTTCTTTATTCTTGAGGTTTCATGCTTAAATGTTGCTTGATTCATGATCTATGTAGTGTGTAGATGATTTCTGGATACTTTTTATTGATGTTTGTGAACTTTTGGTTTTGGTGCACCAAACTGTTTGGTTTCGATTTGCTTTTGTTATGCACAATTAATGGAAATGGATGGTGGATTCGTGTTCTATGTGATCTGAGGATGAATTTGCATATAAGGTTTATCAAATTTGGTGAAGTTTTCGTGACTGTGTGTTGTTGTTCATGTGCGCGGTGGCCGGAGTTGTGAGGAAGATGACCGAAGTTGTTTTCCGGCCACCACCTGGTTTTGGATATTTGAGATGGAAAAGATGCTTATGTGGCTTCACGCACGCCATTGATTCTATTTACTTTTGGTTTGAACGCGTGAGATTAAGAAACACGCTACACTCATGTTGACCTGCACGCACATAATCACGTTCAAATTTCATTAATGTGCTGGCATGATTTGATTCGTCTGATTGGATTACCATCTGATCATGTGAACCCCATTGCTTCCCTACCATGCGCTGCTATTGACCAGATACATGTGATTATTGTTTGACCTGAATTTTGTTTGGACACGTTTGGGCTCAATTGCTATTTGTACCCCCTGTTTGAGCCCAATCCATTTTCCAACTATTTTTTATTGCTACTTGCACCGTGTGTTTGTTATTTTCTTTTTTCTATTTTCTTTTTATTTTGTTTTGTTATGTTTCAATTAATTCAATATAAATTAATTCTCCAATTAATAAAATTTCCAAAAAAATATGTTTTAGATAATTTGAAATGTCTTTTATTTTATAGAATTTTTATTTTATTTTTTTAGTTTATTTTTCATTAAAAAAAGAATTAATTAATTGAAGATGTTTTATTTGGATTAAATTGTGACATGTTTTGTTCTTTGAATTGTTTCTCTCATTTCCTTTGGGTCCAATGAATGAAAATTGATCCTCATACCCATGATGAGTTGAACAACTTTTTAGAACCATTTTGCCCCTGGTTGGTTGACTTTAGGGTTGACTTTTGGTGCTTTTATTTTGACCCTCGATTCTCCCATTATAAAGTGGTACATCTTGAATATCATTTTCTTTTGATGGTGCTTTAAGGGGATATTTGCTTTGAGCTTTTGTATTCTGGTTGCCAACATGTTTAGATTCTTTGTGCATTTTATTTGTCAATTTTTGAACCATTTTCCTAATTTTGAGGTAACTTGCAAGTAAAGTTACATCCAAGGGAGGTTCATACAAGTGCATGACCTAGTTTGAATTGGAAATGACCTTTGTGGATCCATTGAGCTCTCAACTCTTCTTGTTTCACATATTAGACATGTTGAGCTTATTGTATGTTCATTTTTAGGTCAAAATTATGTTCATTGCTTGTTGGTTTGTGCATTCCGTTTGTTGCTTCCACTTAGGGTTTCCATTTGCCTTATGCTTGCATTGTTTGTGTGATAACTCTTTTTGTATGGTTTCTTTTGTACATTTCTTCTCATCCTTTCTTCTTTGCATTTCTCATATGCATGCTTGGTTGAGATGATCTTGTGGTGGCTACTTCCCCACACTATTTTCCTCCCACTTTCATTCTATGTGTTGCATCTTATGTTTGCATGTTTGCATTCTCATTTGCATGCTATTTCTTCTTCTTTGGTTCTTCTTTGCCATGTTCCCCATGATTTCTCTAACCCCTTAAGGTTATGATAGACATTAGGTGCCTAATCATGCATTATAACATTAGGTAGTTCCCTTTTGAATCTCAATCTTAGGATCACCATTGCATGACAACTTTAGGTTTATGTTAGCCCCCCTTTAGTTTGTCCCTTCTCTTCTCATCTTCATGCAATCTTAACACACTTAATAAAGATAATGGATTTTGTGCCATGAGCCTTATACTTGGGAAATGGTGATTGAGTGGCCACCTCTCAATTTCCTGGAGTGTTTAGTATACGTCCTTAGGACGATATGCGACGCATTTTATCCTAGGTTTTAGACTTTCGTACAACATACATTATGAACACTCAAATACAAAACACTTCTTCTCTAAAAAACACAAAAACAATTCAAACCTTTTTCATCCTTCGGGATTCTAATCAGGAAAATCTTTTCAAAAAAAGAGTGTTGTTAACTCTTAGTTCTATCGCAAACGGTAACGCCTAAGTCTCCAATGGTCGAGCTGCATACACCAAACTGCTAGAACTACTTGTTAACCCTACTCGGGCCTAAAAAAATTTTGAACAAACCTGTGGTCCTTTTAGCCCGAACTACATTTGCTCTGATCTTTCATACCAGATGAAAGTACGTAGGCATAAGACGCGATGTCTTGGCGAGCAACCTTCCCCCTTTTTTCACCCGTAGTTAGCCGAACTACGTTGACTCTGATTTCTCGTTCCAGTCGGGAATATGTAGGCCCATAGCAGCGATGCTATGTCGAGTCCTTCCTTTCTTTTTCTTTTGTCCCTGAGACCTTTAGCTAGATAGTTTCAACACACCTTTTTTAGATAGCCAACAATGCGTGGGTCCCGTCGAGTACGACAAACGTGAGGGGTGCTAATACCTTCCCCTTGCGTAACCGACTCCCAAATCTAGACATGGTTGTGATGACCTTGTCTTTCCCTTTTTCGTTAGGTTTTCCCTGAGCATTTCATTTCCCTCTTTTAGGATAAATAACGCACAGTGGCAACTCTTCTGTGTTTTTTCCGCCAGTTGTTTTTCGCAGTAGCGACACCAAGACCACACCCTCACATGCAAACGAGTCCCAACAACCGTCCAAAGGTAAAACTTATGATTCCTCTACTAACAAAATTACTAGAATGAGAAACAGGGAAGGCTCTGCTTATGTTGACAAATCCATTAGGGAACTTGTCACTAAGATTCTCCATAGATGTCGTAATATGCATGGTATTTCCACCTCAATTTCTCGCATGGATCCATTCCCTAGCCCTGATGATGCTAGTGAAGAAGATGGTGAGGCTGGGTCTGGGAAGGGTTCTGAAGATGGTAGTGAAGATGTCCCAACTGATGTTGTAGATGTTGGTTCTAGTTCTACATCTGAAGATGAAGATTAGGTTGTCTGCTTTGATATTGGTTCTTTTTGTTGTTTTTTTGTCTGCCTTGGCAAAATGAACTTATTTGTTGCCCTTTATATGCATTTGGGTTATATTATTATTGGATCTTTATGATCCTTACTCATCTTGATTCTAACTTTATGATCAATGCTATATGTTAGCTTTTGTTAAATTTGTGGCTAAAAAGGGGGAGAAAAGTATAATGTATACACTTTAGTATGAATGGCTATAGCAGGTGTCTAGCTGGTTGGAAGATGGTAGCTGCTGCTGGATGAGTGTTTTCATTCTCGTGTCAGATGCTGGATGAGTGTTTTCATTTTCTTGGGCTGGCAGGATGTTGATCCTGCTGGATGTCTATTTTGTTTGGGGTTGTTGGTGAATTATGTTCTACAGTAGCTTTGTTATTTGTATGCCTGTGTGCTTGGGATGTTCTGTTATGCTTTACAGGTTGCTGAAGGCTGTTAAGACTGTGGGATGCTTTGCGTAGTTGCTTGGGCTAATGTGTTGCTTGTTGATTTGTTGCTTATGTTGAGGGCGAGATTTGCATTTACTCTCCTCACTGTGTAGTTTTTCTGCTGTGCTGTGCTCTTTACTATTTTTTTCTCTCTTGTGATCTGTTTTATGTTTTAGCCAAAATTTTCCAAATGGGGAGTTTGTTAGTTCTTGATTGGCAGGCATTTTGGTAAAACTAGGTGTAATCATAAGATGTCCTACAGGATGTCGTGACATTTGTCTTTAAGGTTCTGCAGGTTGCTTTGGATGTTGCAGCAGGACTTATCTTATGATGTCAAGTATGATGTCCTGACACTTATGGACAAAACATTCAATATGAATGTGTTTGTGTGTCTATTCCTTTTTTTGCAGTCTTGTTGCACTGATCTGGTGTAAAATCTGCGAAGATTTTGGTGTTTTACTAAGGTGTTTCTGATGCAAATATTGTGGATCATATTTGATTTGATTTGATGCTTTTATCAGAAGATTTTATTGAAGATTGGAAGAAATATTTGATTAGATCTGATTGATCAAATCAAATCTGTTTCATTGTTGCAATTTATGAATATTGAAATCTTCTCAAACCTGCTATTACTTTTGCCACATCCCAAGCCCATTCTGCATTACTATTTAAAGAAGCATAAACCCTAGCTTGGAGATCAGAGAAGCAAGGATTAAAAAGTGTGTGCATTTGTGTAAGGTTTAGCCTTCGTGTGTGTTAGTTTTGTGAGCCGCTCACTCATTGTTTAATGTGTGAATTGGACTAAGTTGTTAATTGTAAATTGTTCACTCAAAGCTTGTAAGAAAGAGTGTATTGTACTTGATTGAAGCTTTTAAGCAAGATCAAGTTGTGACTTTGAAGTGTGTCTTATAAAGTCTTCTTATTTTTGTTGATTGATATCACTATTGTGATTGAGGGGGAGTGAGAGGTGTCTCTTATCTAGGTGAGTCGTAGGTAGAAATTGCAAGGGTAGAGATTAGGTGAGAAGATGGTAAACTAGAGAGAGTCTACTGTGTATCTTCAAACTAATTCTACTTAGTGGATTTCCTTCCTGGCTTGGTAGCCCTCAGATATAGGTGTGTTTTCACCGAACTGGGTTAACAATTGTTGTGTCTCTTCACAATTGTTATTTGTCTATGTTTGTTCTTATTGTTGATGAAACAAATATTTGTGTCGTAAACATCACCTTCGACATCTAATATCTGATACCAGAATTTCACATGATAGGGCTTCAGATGAAACCAATATGAACATGTTTTCATGCTTAGAATGAGAGTTTCAGTTTGAGGAAAACTACCTAACGGAGCAATGCTGTTGGTCCTTCAAATGCTGTGTAAGCCTTAATCCAAAGCCACCAATCTTCTCCTTGTGCCTCAGTGAGTGAGAACCAGACATGAAATGGGAGGAAAACCCAAAGAAATATGCAATTCTAATAAAGAGAAAACTTGAGAAATTTTGAATGAAACTCACTCTTTCTGTAGGAGCCAGCTCTTGCCCTCACGTTAGGGTTTCCTTAAACATTATATATGAGAGATGTGAGGTGTTTTGGTAGGCCCATGATGAGTGATCCTTGTGATTTCCCAATTTTGCCAAAACCTCAAATGTGAAGTGTACACGGTTTTAGGTGGTTTTTCATTCATTCAAGTCATTCTTTTGGGTCAGATGGAGGTGAGGAAATCAATTTTGGGTCATTAGAATGAAAATCCATTGGTTTGTGTATGGTTTTGAGTGATTACCTCATAAGGCATGAAAATTCAAAATGACTTGAAAACATGAGCTCATGTTTGATCATTTTGGGTAAAGACTAGTATGGTCATGACATGATGAAGATATGATATCAAAAGAGAAAAAACAATCCCATTTGGTAACTTGGAATGTAAGAAAATCACATTAGATCCATAATCCATGTTTTCATGCTCATAATGCCTTATTTGTCTCACAATTCATCAAAGGCCATGGAGTTTGAGGTCATGATGGAGTTAAAGTATTGGATACAAGTTTCATGTGGCAAGAATTTTGATTTGAGGTCTTGAAGTTCATGAATTTGGTCCTTGAAGTGAATGACCTAAAACTAGGTTTCCAAAAATGACCTTGACTTGGGATGATCATAACTAGAGCTCCACACATGGGAATGATGAGTTCTAACACTTTTTGGAAAGCTTAGACAATAAGGAACAACTCTCATGTTTGTAGGAAAATTAGGAAGACCTTGATTCCATGTGAAAAAAGCCTTAGAAGTGAGTTACCCTTGAATGCCTCTAAATTCTCTTCATTTTGTAACACCAACTTGTGAACATCATAACATGAGATGTATGAATCCAATGAAAGAGTTCTTGTACTCAAAATGAAAGCTAGAATGATGATGAAAAAGTCTCATATTTGATGGAAAATAAGATAGGACTTGTACCATAGTGAAAATTGTCATTGAAGTTAGACACCAAAAGAGGGGATTTTACACTTAGGATCATCTGAAACCCTAATTTAGCAACTTCTTGAACTCTTGAATCTCCTTGACCTAGCTTCCACATGACATTTGAGATGACTTAGGGGTACTTCTCATGGCTTAACTGATCAAGGACGAGCCTTGAGCTCTTTCAAATCCATAGTAGACTTTTTGTTGACCAAATGAAACCCTAACACCTTATCCACTGATTGGTGTTCTTGCCAGTGATTTGTGTAATCATGTGACCACCATAGAGGACCCTCAGGGTGTACATTGAGCTTTTGAATCATGTCCCATCCAAGGATATAGCCACATGTGCCTCTAATCATTCTCAAGATAGGAGGAGATAACCAAACACCTACATTCTCTCCTCAAGAAGCTTTTAGACCAACTCTAATGATAATGAAGACTTGGTGACTTGAAATTGTACCCCTTCCTGAGCTTTGAACATGAAGCTTCTCACTTGATTAGTAAATACAACATCTTGATCCTCTGTCTAGAACCAATGCTATGCATAAATTCTAATGCAAAATGCTATGAAACATAAGCCAAGATAGAAGAAAAGGTTGGGCAAATTTTAGGGTGCAACAAGAACTTCCAACATAACCATTTTTTCCTCTTCTTCGATTAAGCGACCAATATGAATAGTACCCTAGTCGATTATCAGTTGTACACAACTTTTCAAATTGGCATAGCTCTCTAGAACTAAGACACTATGGTTTATTAGGATCAAACTATGTTTCATTAGTTGTTCATCTATAACAACGATAGGGGTCCGGACCCCCTCACCCTTTCCATCAACTTTTCTTTGTCAGAATCCTTATATACATTTGTTGATGGATCCACATGCATCGGTATGAGATTTGTTCTAACATTTGGGCTAGTCGGTGTAAACGTGAATGCTTTGCAAGCAATAAAGTCTTGTACTTTATGCTTCAAGGCCTTACAATCACCCACTGTGTTCCCCGGGGCACCCATATTATACTCGCACCGAGTATTAGCGTCATAATCGGGTAGATAAGGAGAAGTAGCCGACCTTAGCTATTTCAAAGTCCCCAACTCACCCTTGAGTAGATAAGAGAAAATTTGGTTGCATGGCAATAGAAGTGGGTCAAATGATCGTTCTGGCTTTCTAACTCTTCATTGATTATGTTGTCGTTACTGTGGAGTGCTTGTTGATACTATTGTTGTGGTTGACAAGTGGGTTGTTGATACGAAATTTGTTGTGGAATCTGCTATTGATATTGATTGGATGCAACAACTGCAATCAGATAACAGGGCATTGGGAGAGGATGTTGAGCTTTATTCCTTCTTGACCTCATATCGCATTAGCTTTTCCCTCTTTCTTTTTAGGAAAGTTGGAGTAAGGCTTATTTTCCCCTCTTGAGGAACTGGCAATAATTGACAGCTTGCCCTTCTATATATCGCTCTCAATTCTTTCTCCTACAATGAAGATGTCAGAGAATGCTGAGAAGCTGCTCCCAACCATCTTTTCAAGATATTGAACTTGCAAAGTCCCCATGAACATGTCTATCAACTCCTTATCAAGGAGTGGTGGTTGAACTCTAGCAGTCAGTTCCTTCACACGTTGTGCATATTATTTGAAGGAATCGTTACTTATTTGCGCCACGTTTTTCAGTTGAGTGCAATTAGGTGCCAAGTTAGTATTATACTAATAATGTTTGAGGAATTCTTTTGCAAAATTCCTACAAGACTAGACATGGCTCCCCTCCAGCTGCATGTACCATTACAATGATTTCCCACTAAGGCTATCTTGGAATTAATGTATTAACAAATCATCATTTCAAGTTGCCATCTTGTAACAGTACGCTCTCAACCTAGTACGGGGACATATAACCCCTCTGTAAAAGTCAGGGACTTTGAACTTCTACAAAATGATTAGACCTGAAACAAAATATATATCCACAACATCAAGGCCTGGAACAGAATGGACCTCCATTTCCTTGAGTTTCTCTTTGAGGGTGCAGAACCATTCAACAATAGGAACATGTAGAGTGCCAAGAGCGGGCACCATTTAAGGAGGTATGAAGTGAGAAAATTGTGGATCTTTCTCATTATATATGGATCAATGTCTTGCAGATTCAGCTGAGTGCTCTTTGGAAGCTAGATTGACCATGGGTATTCTGATAGGAGAAGGTGCATGAATCCCATCTGAAAGAATATACCCCTGATGTAGTCTTAACTCAAGGTTATTCACATATGGTATGTGAAGTGAGGAAGAACCTAACAACGAGGCGATGTTTCTAGAATCATATGTAATTTGGGGATTATCATACTTTCTAGCCATCAATATCATGGCTTCCAACAGTCAGTCCATTTTCCCTTGCATCGCGTCTATTACATCCTTCGTCTCAGCTTGGTTAGCTTCCATTTGCTCCATTGTTCTTCTGTAGTTAATGTGCGTCTCGTATCATTGTTGAGAAGTCAATGTCGATTTTGGATAAGAGGGAGACATGTATGAGTTTTTTTTTGAAATGGAATGCATGAAGGTATGATTTTATGTATGCAAAATCATTATGCTTTGAATTATTTTATTTTACAGGGAACCGTTGAGTTCCTTATTTGTTAGGCACTCGAGGTCGTAAGAGAAAGAAAGAAAGATAACAACCATAAACAATCTCATTCATTCATTTGTAAACAAAGTATAATATATGGAAGTACAAATACAAATTCCCCTAGCCACTAGCAGCGCTTTGTACTTCCTTCAGCTGTGCTAACTCCTCTTAGAGATATTTGACCATGAGCCTACAGATGATAATGAAATCGAAAATGATTAGAGAAGTGTTCTACAGTGTCATCGCCTAAAAAGCATCCCTCAATCTCAGAGGCAAAGTGTGTAATAGACGGTTAGAAAGCTGGAATAATTGCTCACACTTCACAAACCACTTTTCGACTTCCAGGAACACATAGTAAGTGTCCACTTGGTCTTGTTGCGACAAGCTATCTATATGTTTGAATTTTGATTCCCTCTGCTTCGTTATGGCTTACATGACATCTCTCAAGCATTGGTTGGGGAACCTAAGTCTATTCACCTTTTCTAGGATTGTTGGAGGCCAACATGAGGGTTTCTTAAAGTCCTTTCAACCTTTTATCAGAGTCAAGCTTCATGAGAAACGTGATTCTGAGCCTCTTGAAGTAGTTGAGTGAGATATTCGATTTGAGCTTCAAGGCTTTCTCACTGCCTTCCTTTCTTCCAAGGTCTTATGCCACAAAATTTTCCACTCCATATTATTTCTCTGGGAATCTTGAAGCTCTTAGTTTCTACAATCAATATAAATATATGTCCCATTCAGGCAGTGCTTAACCCTTTTCCTCTTTCCCTTCTCCTTTGTAGAAGTTTCAAGGCTCTCACCAAGTTCTTTCTCTTTCTAGCCAAGGTTGAATATAAGCTCATTTCTTTCTGAAGTAACTTTGTTGAGTCTCAGGTGTAACTCTGCATTTTCTTTCTCTAATTTGGAAATGGTATCCCTAAGTTCTTTAGCCTCTTTAATAGAGACATGAGTCGGCTAAGGTACTGGAGGCGGGACGAGAGTCTCAATGCTGAAAGGTAACTTGATTAGTTGCACCCTTTTCGTTATCCACTGGCAATAAGGATCTCTAGCATTGTAATTTTTCTTTCCCAAATCATCTTTTCCTTTCTTTTCGACTCTTTTCCAAGCCTTCTTGAACGTGGTTGGGTTCTCAACTCCATGGTCACATAACAAGAAAGCTTATAACATCTTCTTTTTAGGAGGTCCCTCCATTGGGTACCCAAGTTGTCTCAAAGATAAGACCGAGTTAGACTTAATACACCCTCGGGTCCCAAAGAGTGGTATGTTGAGGAAATTCCTACAACTGAATATGATCTCAGTGCCATCATAATCTCTTGAGTACCAAGAAATTTCACTTGCTCTAAGGGATCCCATCCTATCAGACCAACTAGAACTGCCATACTGCTCTATGAAGGGTCCTTTCTTTAGAAGGTGGGTTAACAACCATCTGTATATCAAGGGAGCACAACAAATGATCATTACTCCTCTCTTCTCGTGCCTCAGGATGAAGTAGTAATACATATCCGCTAACAGAGTGGGAACCAGATTCTTCATAAGAAAGATGCAAATGGTTGTCATATCTACAAAATCATCAAGGTTTGGAAATAGAACGATTCAATAAATAGACAATGCTACAAAAGTGTTGCAGTGAGAATCAGAAATCAAGCTATTGAATTAACTTGAATAAAAAATCTTTAAATGTTCATCACCGAACTTTAGTTTATCTAAAGGAAAAGGAAAAGATTAAAAAAATCATAATTGCGCAATGTAACAACAATGCTAAAGATCTAAGATTCGGGGGTTGGTTATACTAAGGGAAGGTACTAGCACCCTAAGTATTTGTAGTACTCTACAAGAACCTCTTATTTGTATTTGTGTTACATGTATTGCTTATTATTATTTGGGAAATGTCCTAAGAGAAAGACCTAAGGTATTTACTAAGTATGCTCATCGTGCCTACGTATCCTGAAAAGGATGGAATCAGAGCATTCGTTGTTCACCTAACTACGGATGAGGACTTCTTGATAGTGATTAAGGTTCTAAAGGGGGAGGTAGGTGTCCAAAGCAATGACACTTACATGGAGTTAAGCAACTCCAAAACTAAGGCTAGGATAAAAAGGGAGGACTCTAACAAGGTCCACATAGAAAGTAAGTGTCCAAAGCATTGACACTTACATCGATTTAAGCAACTCCAATCCTAAGGCTAGGATAAAAAGGGAGGACTCTAACAAGGTCCACAGAGGAAGTAAGTGTCCATGGCAGTGACACTTACATAGAGTTAGGAAACTATAATCCTAAGGCTAAGATAAAAGGGAAGGACTCTAACAAAGTTCACAGAGAAAGTAAGGTAGGCTAGCTATCTTAAACATGACAAAAAGTCAACAGAGGGAATCCTTTCTGACAGGTAAATTAGCAAGTGTACAAACTTTTCAGAATCGATCTCTGAGGACAGCGTGCAATTTTTCAAGTACATATGTTATTTCAATCAAACAAATAACCTCGGGGTTTTGTTTAGGGTTTTTAACAGGAAAAAACATAATGATAAAATTATTTTAACGATTCAGAGAAAACATGCTAGGGGAAAGTGTATGAATTTCTTAGTACGAACCCTGGAGTATATTAATGAGACATGTCTCAAAACCTTAATTTTTATTGAACCTTAAAAGTGTTTTTCTTAAATTCCTTAACTGAAAAATCTTTGATATTCTTCCTTGACCCCAATTCCTTAGCAGTCAAGGAAAGACATCAAGCAATAGTTCTGACAAAGGTTTCTTACAATTATTACAAGATATCCCTATTCCTAGGCAATATTTACTATAATGTGTTATACAAAATAATCGATCGGTTTTTCAGGCCAAATCCCTAATCGTAAATCGTTCCCAATTTGTACGATCTTTAAAAGTTTAAACGATTTGCATAACAAAAATATTAAGAAACGAAACAAAATCTCATTAAGAAATGCAACAGAGGTTCATTACAACACAATTCAGGGACACCCCTCTAGCAATGGGGGTTTACTAGGCATAGTATTCAATAACAACAACATAGAAAATAGAAACATTACAAGACTTGGGGAATAAAGTTGATCTTCAATTTCTTCCGATCATGAAACTCTCCTCGTCTTCCCAATTCTCCAGAGCTTCCCAATTTCAGTTGTCTTTTCTTTGTACGATCCAAAGTTCTCTTTCTCTTTCCGGAATCACATCTTAATAGTATCAGATCAATTTTTTCCATGCGCAAAGTCGAAATTACCCTTCATGCAGTCACACTGGCCAGAATTCAAAAACATCACAAATATGGTCGCCCTACCCAATACGGGTCGTGTCAGTTGACATGGGCATCCATGTTGTCCCACAGACAGGAATCTTTAAATTTCAACCTTCAGGCATGCTGGCACGGGCCATGTTAGCTGACACGGGCGCCCGTGTCAGCCCCTTGGTTGCTCCTTTTCTTGCAATTCTCTTCCCATCCTGACACAGGTCGTGTCAGGTGACACGGGCACCCGTGTCAGGCCTCTGATTTTTCGGAAAATCCTCCCGAACTCAGTCGACATCGCATTTCTTCCTCTTATTACTTCCATGGACCTGAAATCATTAACACTACTAGAACAAGACATTAAAAGTGCTTTATTTAACATAAATTTAAACTGCAATAACTTAAATGGACATAATGCCAAAACATAAACAATTAAAGGAAAATGACAAAGAAACAACTCACAGTGTTACCGATTAGATGGAATTCTTGCCGAATAAATGACGGAAACCAAGTAGAATATGTGACTGATCACAACCCCAAACTTAACTCGTTGCTTGCCCTCAAGCAATGCATGAGACAAAACAAGGTCACCCCAAAGTTCTTTTCTTACCACAATACAACCAATGTCTTTCGTAACTTGCTTTTCACCTTATTGTCAAGTGTCCGGTTTCCCGATCCCAGTTGTCCGCTGCACTTCCATATCAAAGTACTTCGCTACCTGCAAGTTTTTCACACTTCTCACCAATTCTCTCTGGGTTAAAGTGTTTTTTCACTCAAAATTCAGCATATGCAATACCAACTCTTAAATTTGAATAAATTCCACCTTCATCACACAGACAGATTACACACACTTTTAAGGTCTTAAGGTTGTAACAGGGCTGAGGTATAGTGGGATAAACAATGAAACGGGTACACAACAGGTTTGTAGGCTCAGCATTCGTGATGTCGTTGTTTCTTCTTTGTGCTTGCATTACTACCACGGGGGTTCCATCGTGCTGTTTATTTGCGACTTATCGACGCGTAGCAAGTGCTCTCTTTTTTTTCTTCTTCCTTTCTTCTTTTTCTTATGAAGACATGATGGTATCTTCCCATTTTTTCCTTATGATATACATATTTCTCTCTCTCTTTTTTTTCACACTTGCCTTACTTTTTGTAGGCGCACTACCCCCAACTTAGAATTAGCACAAGTTTAAGAACTACAACACGTATGCCGAGCAGGTTAGGGAGTGTTTGGCTATGGGTTAACGTCGGTGGTTATCAAAAACAAAAGGATGTGATCTCGACAGGGGGTAGCAACGGGTAAACATAATGAAGGGACGACTAGAAAGGCTCGGGGTTTAAACAAAAAAAGAATGCCTTAGTGTGTGTTCTCATGCAGTGTTCTGTGAGTAGAACGTATGCAAATTCAAAGCGATAAAGCCATACCGTATTCACTTTCATGATGATGTGATATTTGGCTTATTATGCGCTCACCGTGTTGGGTATAGCTTACAGGTTCCAAAGAACTTCTCATGTAATGCTCCTTCTTTATCTGGTTTCAGTCAACCTTTCACTCTCGATTCGGTGTCAGCAAACTGCGTCCGACAACTGTTTTTGGTTATATCAACTTCCGGGGTGCCTAAGTATCCAGTCTGGGTTTGAATCTTTCATCCTCTAACTACTTGTTCATCATGCATCCGGTCAAGTCCCATCTATCTGTAACATAAAGTACACATAATAAATCAAAGTAAATGAAAACAAAATGCAACTGAAATATCATAATAAAAAAACTACTAAAACAATAAAAAAAACCCTACATTAGAACTAAATATTGACCTCAATGTTTTAGAATGCATATGAGAGGGGACTCACAAGGCCTTACTGAGGAGGAGGAAAATGCAACATCAACTACCGCATCATGTTGTGCATGTCGTCCATGAGTTCCCCTTGGCGAGCTTGCTTCTCCACTTGACGGGTTTGCTCTGCTCTGAGGTGTCCAATTTCTCCATGCACCCACGACCAGTTGTCATCAACAGTAGATGAGCTTCCTGCACCAGTATTCACGTGCTCCTCCTAAAGAGGAATAAACTGTTCAAATTTGGGCGCATCTGCTTCTTCTGGTTCACCTACAGCAAAAGGGTCAGGATGATACTCGTCCTCATCCTAGACGGTATTGTCATAAATCCAATTATTTGGGTCATAAATAATGACTCTATCAGGAGCAGGGAGGGCAATAACCAACCTGTTATGACTCATTACAGCATAATAATTAGGAGTAATCGAAATCATACCCTGTTGAACCAGGGCCGCCATATCGAGCCTATTTTTACCTGACACCGGTGTGTCACATAACTCAGCATGTTCATAGCCAAAGTGATTGGCTATTTGGGTAATCATTCCTCCCACTGAGATTCCTCCTGAGTCGCCCGTCCTACTCGCCCCAAATAATCCGCTGCAAAAGCGGCACCACTTACCATTTCTGAGTTGGCCATTGCATGCAGGAAGAACAACTCCCGTTATGTGGCCACTCCTGTACTATCTCCTCTTCGAAAAAGAGTGTATGCTAAGGCCTTTTGTGCATACCTGAAACACGGATTCTAAATACACGATGCTTTTGCACCTTTCAAAACATATTCAGTATTACCCGTAATTGTTGTCCAGAATGCTTTCGCATCGAAAGTCTTCGGGACAACACTTGGGCCGTAAAGTGGAAGTCAGAGGATACCTCCCAGCTCTTCCACACTAAGCACATGGTCAGCATTAAACAATCTAAATTTCATCGTTCCGAAGAAATATTTCATAGTTCTGGTCCATCGTTTTTCCAAATGGAATTCAATTATACTTAGAAACTCCAACGTGATGCATTCAAACGTTGGGGTTCTAAATGCATGAACTCTAACATGTCGAGACTATGAAACATTATGTCAATTTCGACGTTTAGTCCTAATTCAGACAGAGTGGTATTGCACATCTACCTGGTTGGTGTAACCTTCCGTTTTACATGACCTGCGTACCGCTTCTTGTGTTCAGGATGTTCAAACATTATGTCATGTGCATTCGGCATCCGAGTTGCGCGTTTCCTAGGCCTTGCAGTTTCGCTCTCCGTCTGCTTTCCTCTAACGACCCATCTTGGAGGCATTTTCGTTTTTGTACCTGAAAATCAAAGAGAGAGAGAGAGAGAGAGAGAGAGAGAGAACGAAAAATAAAAGTGAGCGTTAGTAAAAAATATTACCGTGGAAATGTCGAGGATGATGAGGAGAACGATTTTTGTGAAGGGGGTAAGGGGTTTTGGTGCGTGAAAATTGAAAAGGTTGGAGGTTTTTAAAGTTTGTCAATGGAGGTTAAGGTTTTCAATGGAGAAGATGAAGGTTAAATGAGAGAGAAGGTGAAAAATCTGAAGGGATAAGTGGGTTAAAGTGTTTTTAATCGCATGGGTCCCACCAGAAGGAAGAGGAAAATAAATAAAAAAATCACTCAGAAGGGCTGACACGGGCGGCCATGTCAGCCTGCTGTTTACAGCCTCAAATCCGTGTATCTCCCAGGGGTGCTGACACGGGCCGTGTCAGCTCCCTGTTTCGCCTCAAAAATCAATGTTGGGGTGCCTTCCTAACACGGGTCGTGTCAGCTGACACGGGTGGCCGTGTCAAGCCCCTGTTTTTTCACTTTTTCTATTTCTCCCGGCTTTTTCCGACATATTCCTTTCACACATGATTATGCATCTTGTTTCTCCAAAATACCACTCTTAGGGGTGAATTCTCCATTTCTGTGAGAGAACCGCAATCCGAAAAAACCTATTAAAAACAAGAAAAACAAAGAAAACATAAGAATAAAAACTTGTGGGTTGCCTCCCACGAAACGCTTCGTTTAACGTTGCAGGCTCGACGGTTATTCATCTTATCCTATAAGATGAACAACATCATTTCTCCCCCTCTCTTGACCATTATAATAGGGTTTCAATCTCTGACCATTAACTTTAAAAATATCCCCATTTGCTTGATTTTTTAATTCTATCGCTCCATGGGAAAACACCTTGTGTACTATGATCGGTCCCGACCATTTAGACTTCAGTGTTCCAGGAAAATGTTTCAACATGTAATTGTATAATGATACCAATTGTCCTTCCCAAAACTCTTTCTTTTGAATCCTTTGATCATGCCATTTCTTCGTTTGATCTTTGTAAATCTTGGCATTCTCATACGCCCGATTCCGGAATTCTTCTAACTCATGGAGTTGGAGGATTCTAGAATCTTCTGCTTTGGTGAGATCCAAATTAAGGAATTTTGAGGCCCACAATGCCTTGTGTTCCAACTCGAGAGGTAGATGACATGCTTTCCCATAAACTAGTTGGTACGTGACATACCGATGGGCGTTTTGAAAGCAGTACGGTACGCCCACAGAGCATCGACCAACTTCACTGCCCAATCCTTGCAAGAGGAACGCACTGTCTTTTCTAGGATCTGTTTGAGTTGTTGATTCGACACCTTTACTTGCCCATTGGTATGCGGATGGTACGGGGTAGCTATTTTGTGCTTCACATTGTATTTCAAGAGCAGCCTTTCAATGAGATGATTCAGGAAGTGAGTTCCCTCGTCATTTATAAGAGCCATTGGTACTCCAAACCGAGAAAAGATGTTCTCTTTCTAGAACCTGATCACTACTTTAGCATCACTAGTCGGTAGAGCCACTACTTCTACCCACTTCGAGACATAGTCTATTGTTACCAAAATATAATTTTTACCAAAGGATGGTGGAAATGGGCCCATAAAGTCGATGCCCCAAACATCAAATAACTCAACTTCCATCATGGAATTTTGTGGCATCTGATTTCTCTTGGAGATATTTCGTGTCCGTTGACACTTGTCACATTCTTTGAGTCTGTCTTGGGCATCTTTAAATAATGACGGCCAATATAACCCTGGTTGATGAACCTTCGCTGTGGTTCTGTCACCACTGAAATGCCCTCCATAATCTGAGTTATGACACGCTTCAAGAACACTCCTCTACTCGACTTCAGGAACACATCTCCTGATCAATCCATCTAGGCTTCTTTTGTACAAGAATAGATCATCCCACAGATAGAACCTGCAATCATGTAAAAACGTTTTCTTTTTGTTAGCGTCAAAATCGTCAGGGATGATACCGCCTACCAGATAATTTGCATAATCTACAAACTAGGGAACACCAATAACAGCGAGGATGTGTTCGTCAGTAAACTCATCCTTTATTGGGTGGTTGTCCTCAGTTTCTTCAATTTGTGACATTCGAGATAGATGATCAGAAATAGTGTTTTCACATCCTCTCTTGTCATGGATCTCCACATCAAACTCCTGCAGGGGTAAAATCTACCTTAGGAGCCTTGGTTTCGAATCCTGTTTAGTAAACAAGTACTTTAAAGCAACATGGTCAGTATACACAATAACTTGCGAACCCAACAGATACTGCCTGAATGTATCAAAGGCATAAACTACTGTTAACAAGTCCTTTTCGGTAGTTGCGTAGTTCATCTGTGTGGGGTTCAACACATGACTAGCATAGTAAATAACATGCAATAATTTTTCTCTTCACTGACCTAAAACAGCCCCTGCTGCAATGTCGCTAGCATCACACATGATCTCAAATGGAAGAGACCAATCGGGGGCAATCACAATCGGTTCCGACACTAATTTAGTCTTCAATTTTTCAAACGCTTCGACACACTTTTCATCAAAGTCAAAAACCTTATCCTTCACCAAAAGAGTGGTTAGAGGTTTGGCTATTTTTGAGAAGTCTCTTATGAACCGGCGGTAGAAACCCGCATGGCCTAAGAAACTTCTTATACCTTTTTAGCTCAATGAAGGTGGGAGTTTTGATATCACTTCAACTTTGGCCTGGTCCACTTCGATTCCTTTGTGAGAAATTTTGTGACCCAAGACTATTCTTTCACGTACCGTGAAGAGGAACTTCTCCTAATTGAGGGTTAAGTTGCTTTCCTTATATCTTTGTAAAAAAAGAGAAAGGTTAGTTAAACAATTTTCAAAAGAAGAGCCAACTACCGATAAATCATCCATGAAGACTTCCATATGTGTTTCCAACATGTCGACGAAAATGGAGGTCATGCATCTCTGAAACGTGGCAGGAGCATTACATAACCCAAATGGCATTCTTCTGTAAGCAAAAATACCATACAGGCATGTAAAAGCCGTCTTCTCTTGATCCTCAGGTGCCACGGCAATTTGGTTGTACCCGGAGTAACCGTCAAGGAAACAATAATAATCATGACCAACTAGCCATTCCAACATTTGATCAATGGATGACAAAGGGAAATGATATTTCCTCGTAGCAAGATTTAATCTTCTATAATCAATACAAACTCGCCAACCTGTTACCGTTCTTGTCGGGATCAACTGGTTTTTCTTGTTTTTGATGACGACCATACCCCCTTTGTTTGGTACCACATGGACCGGACTAACCCAAGAGCTGTCGAATATAGGATAGATAAGACCTGCATCTAATAACTTCACAACTTCTTTTCTGACTACCTCATTCATGGTCGGATTAAGTCTTCTTTGAGGTTGCACTACTCGCTTATAATCATCTTCCATGAGAATTTTGTGCATGCACACCGTGGGACTTATACCTTTGAAACCCTCAATAGCCCACCGAATAACACTCTTATATAGTTTAAGAACAGTGACCAACTTGTCTTCTTGGATCGTTTTAAGGTTAGAGCTTATAATGGCTGGGCATTTACCGTCAGTGTCCAGGAAAACATACTTAAGATTTTCCGGAAGTTGCTTCAACTTCGTACTCTTTTTTGTCTCTTCATTCCCTTCCACAATCTGAGGCTGTCTTAAATCTTCCCACCGGTGTGATCGAGATCCTTTCAAAGGGGGTTGTGCTTCCATCATGGCTAACACTTCCACCTCTCTTTCATCATCTATTTTAGTTGGTTCAAAAATAGACATACTTAAAATTTTTTCTAAAGGTGAGGAAGATACACCTCCAAGATTCTCATTGGTAATCACTTGGTCAAGCACTTCTATGTTGGTGCTTGTGCAAAAAATCATTTTTGTGCTTCATAGTATTTCTCACATCAATCTTTAACTCTTCATCATAAACCTTCAATGTCATCGTACCCCCTTCCATATCTATCAGCACTCTACCACTCTCTAAAAATGGTCTTCCAAGTATAAGGGGAATATCTTCATCTTTCGGCATCTCTAGTATCACAAAATCCACCAGAAACACAAATTTGTCAATCTTGACCAAAACATCCTCCACTACCCCATACGGTCGCTTCACCGAGTGGTCCACAAATTGAAGTGTCATTCTTGTATCTTGCACCTTACCGATTCCCAACTATTTGTAGATGGATAACGACATAAGAATAATACTTGCTCCCAAATCAATAAGAGCTCTATTGGACGATCTATCCCCAATAGTGCATGGGATAGTAACAACACCATGATCTTTCTTCTTCACCGGAATCTTCAGACCCTGCAAAATAGCACTACAAGTTTCAGTTAGAAAAATAGGTTCTGTGTCGGTGGTTCGCTTCATATAGATGATATCCTTTATGAACTTGGCATGGGTTGGCATTCGCTCGAGTGCTTCCAAAAATGGGATGTTGAGTTCAATCTTTATAAACATTTCGAGAAATTTTTCATAATTTTTCTCTTGCTGCCATTTCTTCTTGTTCCTCTAAGGATAAGGAAGCTTAATTGGTTTGGGCTCAATGACGGTTTTTTCTTTAACAACTGGTTCAGGTGCCACCACTTCTTCATCAACTACTATCGCTTCTGCAAAAATAAGGTGTCGGCAAAACAGAAGAGTCGCCACCTTTCGTTATTTATCCCTCAGAACGGGAAAGGAAACGATCGGAAAAACCTAACGAATAGGTATAAGACAAGGTCATCGCAACCGTTGTCTGGGTTCGGGAGTCGGTTACGCAAGGGGAAGGTATTAGCACCCCTCACGTCCATCGTACTCGACGGGATCCACGCTTGTTGTGTTTACTGGACGAGTTGGTTTTATCTATCTACCTATCAAGGCTGGTTTGTAGAGAAAAGACAATGACTCGGCAAAGCGTCGCACTTTATGCCTACGTATTCTCATCAGAGAATGAGAAATCAGAGTCAACGTAGTTCGCCTAACTACGGGTTACGGGGAAGGTGGCTCGCCAATACGTCAGTATTGTGCCTACGTACTCTCAACAGGTATGAGATATCAGAGCTTACATAGTTCGGGATAATACGGATTACAGGGGTTCAGATTCATCTGTTTTATCGAGTAGGGTTAAACAGCAATTCTAGCAATTAGGGACAAAGCCTGTTTGCGGTAGAACTGAAGTTTAACGACACTCTTTTCTTCAGAAAAGCTTCCTTTGAATTACGGGCCCACGGGATAAAAGGTTTGAAGTTTGTTTTCTGTTTTTTACGGAAGAAGTGTTTTTTATTGTGTTTGCAATTTCAATCGCACTAAAGACTATGACCTGAGAGTAAATGCGTCGTATGTCACCCAAAGGGTGCCATACTAAACATCCAGATTGTTGAAAAGAAGCTCTCCAACAATCCTTTCTCAGATAGCTTAAGGCTTGTAACGTACGAAAGAAATCATTCATGATTACTGTATCTTAAGTTGTTTTGAGATGAGAAGAGAACAGGCTCAACTACGGGGAGACTATCAAGTCCTAATGTTGTCGTGCCAAGGATTCATCCTATGGTTGAAGTTTGAAACAGGGAACTCCTAGAAGTTATCATGCATAGGTTTCAACCTAAAGTTCTAATCATCACTTCCTTATCAAAGGAAGTGAGAGTCCTAAGGGATCATGTCAATGATAAACAGAAACAGATAAAGCATCAGCTTAAACAGTAAACAGTAAACGACTGTAAAATGCATGCAATGCAAGTGAGGGAGGAAATGTGTGTGGGGCATCATCCTCCACAAGCTCATCTCAACCTCAAGCCAGATATGGATAACTGCAATCATACAGAAGAAAAATAACATGCTATAAAACAAATACAATAAGTGAATGTAATCATACAAAAGAAATAAAATGCTATCAAGCAAAATAAACCACATGGGCAAGGGAGCAGGGCTCTACCGAATACCCGCAAGCAAAGCCATACAGTAAAAATACAAGAAGAGGGAGCAACTAAACCTCTAGTGCAATCATGCTCCTAGCTTACATCAGTCTAGATATGAACTTATTCTAATGCATCAAGCAAATCACACAAGGCATATCAATACAGAAAAGAAAACAGACAAGAAAGAAAGCTGATCAACCCCTCTCTCAATTCCAAGCTTCAGCTCTTCTGACAGCAACTCAGTCCTCAGACTTCAATCACCCTTCATGACAAGTATCAGCGTGCTTCTCCAAGGTTACAATCCATCCACATAAGCTTCAACTTATTCTTTCTTCCTCAAGCCTCAGCTTTACAGCAAATTCCACCTTCAGGCTTCACTCTTAACTACAAGTATTAATGATTCCTTCAGGTTCTCAATGCATCAGTACAAGTGTCAAATTATCCTTCATTCTTCAAGCCTCAGCTCTTCACTGAATCTCAATTGAATCCTCTTCATAAGCATCAACTTAGTCTTCTTGCTTCAGCTCTCTTTGCTTTACCAGTGTCAACTTGGCTTTCCTCTTCATCTACAAGCTTCAGCTTCTCAGGGTAATCTTCAATCACATGGAACTGTCAACTTCACTATTCAATCTTCTTCAAGCAAGGAACTCCATCCTCTAATCAAGGGAGAAATATGCATCTATCAAGAGCAAAGTTGGGATGATTGGTAGCAGAGTGAAGACCAAAGGTCACCACTGAGCATCCTATCATCAGAGAAAGGGACCCTCAAAGGTTCTACCAATTTGCAAAGAGCCACACATCCTACCAAAGGAAGGATGATGCCTTTACAAGGGACCTTACATCATAGGGAAGAATGGAATTGATCAACATACTCCATGTTTATGAAGGAAGAGAACTATCTAGAAGCTCTTCCTACAAAACCCTAATCTTAACCTAATCAAAACTACACCACAAGAAGGGAAGATCTTCAAATCCAAGCCTCTTCAAGCAATCCAATGCATCTTCAACTTGTCTTCATCGTCATCCAAGAACAAGCAAAGCAAAACCCTAATCTAAGGGAACTAAAGATGTTAGTTTAGTTGAGTTAGTGCCTTAGAATCATCTAAAACTAGCACCTAAACTAAAATCAATCAAAAATAGCAAACTATCTTATGAATTTCTACAAAAATTCCTAAGGGATCCTAATTCAATTAAGAATGCCTCGTACAAAAACCAGGGACTAAAATGTGAAAATTCCCATAAAATCAGAAAAGAATGGGATTGATTGGATCATTTTTCAATTTATTATGAATTAATCAATAACCATGCATAAAATGAAGAAATTAAAGAAAATCCATGGAAAATAAATACACGTGTGGTGCAAGTAGTAAACAGAATCAGTTCAAATTCAGATTGGGCCCAAAAGGGGGGTGCAAGTATCAACCAATTCACTAAGCCCAGAATCAGCAACTAAATGAAACGATGCATTTCATTAACTCAGATCCTTCACAAATTGAAATTAAAATGTGGCCGTTGGATGGGGTCTTCAGTCAAAGTCCAACCAAGATCTGATGGCTATCAAGTCATCTTCTCCAATCCAAACCTCTGAACCTCGCGCGCAGCTCCGGCCACCACCGGTGGCTCTCCGGTCATCGTCCCCAACCCTAACTCTCTCTAGGATCCTCCATTGCAAATGGTTTCTACATGAATATTTCTCCAATTTTCCTCACGAATTCAATCATACCCTTAATTCTCTCTGAAACCTCAAGATTCTCCATAACCAATTCTCAACCGAAAATGGTAATATCCTTAATTGGTCACTAATCCTCAAACTAACTATCTGAAAACCTTCCTACACCGTTCTACAATGCATCTAACCCCCTAATTCATCTTAATTCTACCTAATTTAAGCTAGAGATTGAAGGTTACCAACCTGATAAATTTGAACGAACAGAAGGGTAGAATCTTCAACTCAGCCTTCAAGAACTTGCAGAATCCTTCACTGAATCACAACCAATCTTCTGTATGCAAAGAAAAGAGTTGAATCTTCTTGAATCATCAAACCCGATTCTGTGTTGCAAGCTTCACTCTCCAATGGCTACTTCACGATCCTTCCACCACAGTGCCCTGAATTTGATCTGGAATTGATCACCAACCTCTGAGCAAGCTATTGAGATCAATTTCTTGGACTGAAATGACCTCTAACCTTGTAACTGATTTGGATTTGCAATGTGAAATCTCAAAGTGCAATCTCAGTTTTCTCTCTCAATCAACACCAACCTTTGCTTTGGATCACCTCTACTCAATATATAGAACATGTATGAGTGATCTAGAACCCTCTAGATCCTTCTAATGAGAGTTTCAATCTCTCATGTCATGAGAATTTCAATCTCATGTCATGGTATGCATAGCTCTGCAAACAGCTTGAAAACAATTCCAATTCCTTCCAATTTCTCCCCTCATGACATTTTGAAAGTGCTTGGCTTGCAAGGGATCTTACTCATGCCTTGAATTTGAATTTTGCAAATGTTACTTATGATGTAAGTAACTACTTTTCAAAGCAAGTCCACAAATTAAACCTCAACTCAAAAATTTGGCTGAACCAATGTTCTTAAAATGTTTTTTAGAGTCAAAATGACCTATTACATGCCTTGGTTTGGATGTGTAGATCAAAAGTATCAATTTCCAACTTTGGTTTATTTAACTTATGCCCTTATTTTAGGTCATTTTTGCAACTTTGAGCTACAAGCAATTTCAACAACTCATGACCTCTTTACTATCCTTAAAACATCATTTTGAACAAGTTTGGTGTTGAACATTTTCCCATTTGAAGCTTGAAAATGGGAGTTATGGCCTTATGATTGAAATGACCTGTAATCTCCAAATGACCAAAATGCCCTTGACTTGTCAAAGCCATAAGTTGAGTTCTACAAATCCTATCAAGGACTTCTAGTACTCTCTAGAAATCTAAGAGAATAAGGAACAACATTAATGTTGACCAAAAGTTCATAGGAATCATCTTTCTTGGGCAAAAGATTCATGCAAGTTGGACAACTTTCAAGCTCCCAAATTCACATACCTCAAATGACCTGTAACTTGTCAAAGTCATAACTTGAGTTCTATAAATCCTATCAAGGACTTCTATCACTCAAATTAAATCTAAAACCATGCTCTACAACAATCATGTTGGGGTCAAGATGAGATGACAATCACATCTTAAGCTAAAATGCCTTGAAGACAGGGGTCAAACTAGGGGATTTTACACTGTCAAGCCTTAGAAACCCTAGCTTGAAGCTTCTCAAACTCTTCAATCATGATGAGTTGGCCTTGGAATCATCCTTATAGCATCTCAATTCATCAATCCATGATCACATGGCTCTTGGATTAGGTCTCAACCTTCTCCAAATCATCAGCTGACCTAGGGTTGACCCAGTCAAACCCTAATTGCATCAATCATGGATGAGTCTTCTTATTCCTGCATAATGACCTGTCTAGGCTTCAAGGTGATCTTCAACACTTCTCATGAGCTCTCTCAAGACCTCAAGTCTAACTTCATGGCTTCAGAATCATCTGATGACTTCCCACAACTCTCAAGTTAGGAGACCTACACACTTGGCTTTAACCACTCCTTCTGAGGATCTTTTAACTTCTCTGACAAGGATATCAACCCTTGGACACTTGAGTAACCTTCTTAGCTAGCTTCAAACCCTTGTGGAGCTCTTGATTGGTAATCATGCCTCTCGATCTCCTGCGCACATGTCAATGAAATGCAAATGATAATGCTACTGTGAATGAAATGAAACACAAGCTAGGTAAAGAAATGTTGGGCAAATTTTGGGGTGCAATAGCTGCCCCTATTCAACGGCTTGGACCTGACTGGGTGAGAAGCGAACGACTCTCAAACAATCAAGGTACGAGGCGGTTGAATACCGATAAACCCGAAAATTTGCCAACTGCACAAGTACATGGTACTCTGATGGGAACAAATCTTCGAAAACCGAAATGTTAGCTGCACGACAACTAGCTGGGGAATTGGTCACACGGTAACTAGAAATACATGGTCGATCATGCTGTCATGCATCAGGATTCCTCGGGACCTATCAGATCAACAATCAAGTTAATCATGCCATCGGGCATTCAAAGAAACTTTTGGGCGTCAGCCGGACTTCATCAGTAAGTCGGGAATAGAACTCTCAGTCAATCATGAACCAATTGGGGATATCCAACTTCTACCACCAGGCACTCTGCATCAGCTGGGAGAACTGCTTCGTCAATACGGTTGGACTTTGATCATCAAGTCTTCGAGGGAAGTTTCAACTTCGCTGTTCAGAAACCTGCTGGGGACAACACATCTCCGCCCGGGATTCTGGAGAACTATCAAGTAACTCTGCTTCGGGGCTTCAGAAATCGTTCTGGATGAGTCATCTTTGCTGAGGGTTTCAAGAATCATCTTGGACAAATAATTCCGCGGGGACTTCAAGAATCATCCTGAACCAATAACTCTGTTGGAGATTTCAGGAATCATCCTGAGCAATCACTCTGTCGGGGACTCTAAGCATCAACTCGAGCAACCAACTATGGCGACTTCACTAGGGTTTTAAGAGTCGTCTTAAACGAGCGTCTTCGTTGGAGAATTCAAGAGTCATCTTGATCAAACCATTCTGCGGAGGAACACCTGCAAAACAAGAACGGTAACGACCTAGCTCATGTTTCATATGTGTATGCTTTGGCCATGGCGCAATGCCCCACACGGTGGAAATGCTACGCGTTTAGGGTAAATGCTATGCAATCATGCAAAATGCTACGATCCTGTCATCAAAATAAATGCTGAAGGGAGAATCCTCCTGTCAAGGAGAAAGGACCACTCTGGTGGAGGAAGGAATCCTCCTGCCGAGGAGAAGAAGTCACGCCAATCTCAATTGGACGCTGCTTGGGGAAACAAACTTCAGTCGACTGCTGCAGGGTGTCGCTACTGCGAAAATCGGCGCCGGCTGACAGAAGAGTCGCCACCGTGCGTTATTTATCCCTCAGAGCGGGAAAGGAAACGCTCGAAGTAAACCTCGCAAAAAACGGGGAAAGGTATGGTCATCGCAACCAAAACCTGAGTTCGGGAGTCGGTTACGCAAGGGGAAGGTATTAGCACCCCTCACGTCCGTCGTACTCGACGGGATCCACGATTGCTTGGGTTGTCTACAGGATGCAAAACAATCTATCTACGGCTGCTAAATCTAAACGGAAGGGAATTGACTCGATAGAGCGTCGCACTCTATGCCTACGTATTCTCAAGAGAGAAAGTCAGAGTCAACGTAGTTCGGGACTACAGAGAAAAATTGGCTCGCCAAGACCTCGCGTCTTGTGCCTACGTACTTCCACACTGCATGGAAGATCAGAGCTTTACGTAGTTCAGACTAACTACGGCTAAACAAACATTCTCACATAGCAGTGAGAAAAACAACTGGTTTCACAGGGTCGGGAACCTATGGGCAAAACTATGGCTTGGTCTCAAGTGCACTCGGGCAAGAGAGAAAAAGGGTTAACAATTAGTCGTCAGCGGGAAAATCTCGATCACACAGCCGCGAGAGAACAGAAAGTCAGTTGTTAGTGTGCTCGCTAGGATATCGCATCCTATGCCTACATATTCTCGTCTGGTACGAGAAATCAGAGCAGCTGTAGTTCGGCTACTTCGGGACCACAGCTCAAATCTCGTTTTATTGATATTCTGAAAATGATTACAATGGTGTGAATACTGAAAATAAATCTCCTAGGAAATACTATCCTATCCTATTCTAAAAAAATCGAATGAAAAATAGCCCCCTAACAAGTGGGCTTCTAAACTATCCTAAAATTGTAAAATAATCTCTGTGAAAATATATCCTAAAAAAAGGTACTTTAAAAAATATTGAGTCTATACTAATATTTTTTCTCTTTTTCCTTCTTTTCTTTTCAACATCTTTTTCAATATAATTTTCTCTTTCTTTTTTCCAATATATTTCCATACTTTTCTCTATTTTCTTTTTCTATTTTCTTTTTCACAATTTTTCTTTATATTCCTTTTCTTTTCTTTTTCTATTTTTCAAATATATTTCTTTTCAATTCTTTTTCTATTTTTTCTCAATATTTTTTATTATATTTTCTCCACATGTTTCTTCATGTAACAAACTAAGAAAGATAATAAAAGAAAATGTACAAGGGAGGGGGTATTCAGCTTACAGGGGGATGATACAAATAAATAAAATAAAAACTGATGAGTTGGGCCCAGCCCATTCTCATCAGAGAAAAAAACGTGAGGGGAGGTGTTTGCAAAAAAAACGGAGGTGTATCCACGATTGGGCCTGGATCCAGCCCAATCTCTTCCTCTCCTTCCTTCTCTCCCTCTCCATTCTGAAAACCCTAGAACCTTCCTTTTTCCCTCACAGCGCCGCCGCCGCCGTCTTCCTCTCCTTCTCCCTCTCTCAACTCTCTGAATCTCCTTTCTTGATCTTCCTCCATCGCGTATCTCTTTCCCCCTTGTTCTTCAACCCAGCGAATCTCACCCTCAACAATGTTAACAAACACCAACGCAGTCAATGATGACCTAGACCACAAGATCCACCTCTCGACACTCTCGGAGGAACTCATGGAAGCTCTGTGTTCTTGAAGAAGAACAACTTAGCTTGATAACTTCTGGAAAATGTGGCAAGAGCGTAGACGAATCCTGGACGAACCTGGAGGCTTTGGTTGAAGAACATGCCGGTGTTCTTGGTCATTGTGGATAGTCTTGAAGCGTAGTGCCTAGATCTTGAATATTCGTAACTGGATCTGGAGGTTGTACTAGATGATGATGTTGATGATCGGAGTTCTGGGATTCCTGATGGCGGATGCATGTGGATCTGGAAAGTTGAAGGAGGTTGAAGGTTGAGTTTCTGAGTTTTTCTGGGTTTGTGAGGTGAGATCGACGGTGATCGGTGGGATGACCGGAGATTGGATGAGAAAGATGAAGGTTGGAGGTTGATGATGGAGGTTTCTGGGTTTCTTGTGTTTCTGGTGACATTGATGGTGATCGGTGGGAGGTGGAGGTTGGCCGGAATCTGGAGATTTGGGCGTTTCTGGTGAGGGGTGCGGTGGCCGCCGGCCATGCATGCCGGCCGGTGGTGTTTTCAGGCGAGGGTTATGGGTGTGACACGTGGCCGTGTGGGTGGAGGCGAGGGCTGCATGCTCTCCACGTGTGAGGTCGTGGCAGAGTGTGAAGGGTGATGGCGTGAGGTGGCGTGGTGTGGGGTCTGCAGCGTGGGGCCATCCTCTGGCCAACACGTGGCGAGCTGAGCTTGAAGCTTTTATAATACTGAGACACTCTGGACGCTTCTGGAAGCTTCCAGACTTGGCTGGAAAAATCTGGACATTTGCTGGACTTTTTGGACAAAAACTTTGAATTGGGCCTTTGCCTGATATGGGCCTACGAAAAACTGACAAACCTCCAAAAAACTGCAATGAAATGAAACAAGCTTAACTGATTAAAAATGGATTAAAAGCTAATGATTACAACTAATTAATCCTAACTAACTAAGACCTAATTAATCTAAAAATCAATTAAATCTAAAATGAGAACAACTCTATTAATATCTACTAAAGAAAAAAACTTATTTATTTATTAAAAATGAAAAATCTATATTACTCTATATTATTTCTATAAAAGAAAAACAAAACTATATTCTTCTTAAAATGATTAAAAAACTATTAACACTATTTAAAAAACAATTAATATTCTAAAAGAAAAATCTATATTATTCTATATCTAAAATTAAATTTAAAAACTCAATTAATATTCTAGAAAAAATCTATTACTATTCTATAAAATGCTATATTATCCTAAAAATGTATTAAATCCTAAAATGATTAAAAATCTATCTAATAACCCTAAAAAATGCCAATAAGATCCAGAAAAATCACCATAATTCCCAGAGGAACAAAAATAGCCGGTAAAAATAAAAGGGCACCGAAATATCCCAAAAATACAATTCTACCTATTTAAACTGATAAAAAACACCTGAAACACGAGACGAGAGCTGTGATCCCAATAAAATCAAACAAAAATGAAAAATGCAATGTATGCAATATGCAGATGCGAATGCGATTATGCGTCGAAACATCGAGCCAGATACGAGACCCGGTTGGTCAAATTTTGGGGTGCAACACAGGGGAACGAAGCTCTACGAGAACCTGGACCTGCTGAGGAAAGCGATGTCAATCGCAGAAACAAACTGCACGGCATTTGCAGCCAACCTTTCCTGGAGGTAACGACTCCGGCGGGGAAATACAGCATCAGCTGTTCAACACTCTACTGGGGAGAACCAATCATGGCCAGAACTGCTTTCCAAGGACTCTGCTCCCTTGGGGATCTACAAGCTCGGCTGGGGAAGAAGGAATCGTCCTGCTTACAGGGGAGAGTACAAATTTGTGGGGAATTTCAATTCTGCTGAAGACTTCAGTCTGGAACTATCGATTGCTGCACACTTCAATATATGACTTAGCTGGGGAGATGACGATCCTTCGGGATGCATCTGATTGGGGAGAGAATATTCTCTGCCTAGGGAGAACACATCAATTCTTACGATCTCACGTTCAGACTCTGCGGGGAGAGGCTGCTGAACTTTGCTGGAGAAGAAGGAATCATCCTGCTTGGGGACGCATACAGCGTATCACCTGGTATATGCTATACCTGCAACAACACAAACAAACAGACAAGATACCCTTCTCAAAGGGACCTATCAAGGTTATCATCTTGTGACAATGTTCGAGTAATTCATTGTTTCAACAATCAGTGGCCTAGGCTAGTAAGTTTATGTATGCGCATTTTGTCAAAAACATCGGCGTTCTTTTTCGCAAACAAAATAGGTAAATGCTAAACAAACAAACAGAATTGCTGAATAGTATAAATTTTATTGATAACGAACCCCTGAATGGGTAAAAATGTTTTACAACAGATGCAAGCCCCTGGAATGAGGAAGCTGCGCAAGAATAAAACATAAATATACATCAGTATATACACATGTCGGCAACGTGGCGTAGACGAACACCATGAGTTGATCCCTCTATGACCCACTCGACTTCGATACTTCTCCGACGCTTCAGCTTCAGAAGAGATTGATTCAGATAAACGGCCCTCCGGTCTTCCAAACCACTAAACGATGAAAGTCCATACGCGGAACGCAGTCATTTTCTTTTTCAAATCCCTAATTTTTTCCTGAATCGCCCTTCTGGGTTTTCGATTCACCGGGATACCCTTTTTTGCCAAAGTCGCCCATCCGGGTTTTCGACTTTGCGGGTGTACATTTTTCAATTTATATCCCTAATTTTTGCCCGAACCTTTTTCCTTTTTTATGGTTCGCCGGGATGCCCTTTTTTTGTCTGGATGCTCTTTTTTTTTTCCAGCGGGTCGTTTTTTAAGCAAAGTATTTTTTAACTGCGTCCGCGTTCACCGGGGATGCAAAATCTTCACCATCCATCATGGATAACAACAGAGCTCCTCCCGAGAAGACCTTGCTGACGACGTACGGACCTTCGTAATTGGGAGTCCACTTGCCCCGGTGATCGGAGTGTGGAGGAAGAATCTTCTTCAGGATGAGATCACCCGTCTGAAAGCTTCTAGGACGCACCTTCTTATCATAAGCTTTCTTCATTCGGCTTTGGTATAAACGACCATGCGCAATCGATGCTAACCTCTTCTCGTCCATCAGGCTGAGTTGGTTTAGTCGGTTCTTAATCCATTCTGCCTCGTCGAGTTTCACATCAACCAAAACTCGTAAAGAAGGGATCTCCACTTCAAACGGTAGGACAGCTTCCATACCGTACACTAAGGAGAAAGGAGTTGCCCCGATTGATGTACGTACCGTCGTACGATAATCGTGTAGTGCAAATGGCAGCATCTCGTGCCAACCTTTCTAGGTCACAACCATCTTCTGAACAATCTTCTTGATGTTCTTATTGGCCGCTTCAACGGCGCCATTCATCTTCGGCCGGTAAGGAGATGAGTTGTGGTGTTCAATCTTGAAACTCTGGCACAGCTCCTTCATCATCTTGTCATTCAGATTCGAACCATTATCGGTAATGGTACGCTCGGGAATTCCGTAACGACAAATGATGTCCCTCTTTATGAATTTAGCCACCACCTGCTTGGTCACGTTAGCGTATGAGGCTGCCTCCACCCACTTGGTGAAGTAGTCGATAGCTACTAGAATGAAGCGATGACCGTTAGATGCAGTGGGCTCGATCTTGCCTATCATGTCGATGCCCCACATGGAGAACGGCCACGGGGAGGACATGACATTCAACGGGCACGGCGGCACCTAAATCTTATCAGCATAAACCTGGCATTTATGACATCTCTTTACGAACTTAAAGCAATTTGATTCCATCGTCAGCCAGTAGTATCCTGCTCTCAGGATCTTTCTCGTCATAGCGTGCCCGCCGGCGTGCGTACCAAATGTGCCTTCATGGACTTCTTCCATGAGCATACTCGCTTCTTTCTCATCTACACATCTGAGTAGCACGAGTTCGTGGTTTCTTTTATACAAAACTCCATCAGGATTGAGATAAAAATTTCCAGACAACCTCCTCAGAGTCTTCTTATCCTGGGTTGATGCTCCCGCAGGATACTCCTTAGTCATAAGGAAGGTCTGGATGTCATGGAACCATGGCTTGCCGTCGGAGGCTTCCTCGATCGCAAAGACGAATGCAGGTCTATCAAGACGGGAAAGGACAATTCTTGGAGCTTCATTCCAAAAATTGACTTTATACATTGAAGCCAACGTGGCTAAGGCATCAGCCATCTGATTTTCATCCCTGGGCACATGATGGAGTTCCACTCGATCAAAGAACGGAAGTAGCCTTCTGGCATAGTTCATGTACGACACCAAATTCGATTGGCGAGTCTCCCACTCCCCTTTAATCTGGTTGATCACAAGCGCCGAGTCACCATATACGTCTAGGTTCTTGATTCTCAAATCAATTGCTTCTTCTAGACCCATGATGCATGCTTCGTACTCCGCTTCATTATTGGTGACTGGAAACGTCAGTCTCGCAGTGAACGGGATATGGGATCCGTGGGGAGTCGTGATGATTGCCCAAATGCCACTTCCACAAGAATTAACCGCCCCGTCAAATATCAATTTCCACTGGGATTTCCTATCTGGCCCCTCGTCGGGCAACGGTTCATCGCAATCCTTCGCTTTAAGAAACATGATATCCTCATCAGGGAATTCAAATTTCATCGGCTGATAATCTTCGATCGGCTGTTCGGCAAGGTACTCAAATAATATGCTACCCTTGATGGCCTTCTGGGAAACGTACTGAATGTCATATTCCGTCAACACCATTTGCCATCTGGCAATCCTGCCCGAAAGCGCTTGCTTCTCGAAGACGTACTTGATAGGATCCATCTTCGAAATTAGCATGGTGGTGTGATTGAGCATGTACTGTCGTAAACGTTTGGCATCCCAGGCTAGTGCACAACACGTCTTCTCCAGCATCGAGTAACGAGATTCACAATCTGTGAACTTTTTACTCAAGTAATAAATGGCATGCTCCTTTATGCCCGTCTCGTCGTGCTGACCGAGAACACACCCCATACTATTCTCAAGAACTGTCAAGTACATGATTAAGGGTCGTCCGACCATTGGGGGTATCAAGATCGGAGGTTCCTGCAGATACTGTTTTATCTTATCGAATGCCTTCTGGCAATCCTCGCACTAGATAATCGCCTGATTTTTCTTTAACAGTTTGAACATCGGTTCACAAGTGGCTGTGAGCTGAGAAATAAACCTTGCAATGTAGTTTATTCTGCCCAAGAAACCACGAACTTCTTTTTCTGTTTTTGGCGCTCGCATTTCTTGTATTACTTTTATCTTTGCAGGATCAACCTCAATGCCTCTTTCACTCACGATAAACCCCAGTAGTTTTCCGGACTGTACTCCGAAAGTACATTTGTTAGGATTCAGCCTAAACCTGAACTTCCTAAGCCTCTCAAAAAGCTTCAGCAAATTGACCAGATGTCCCTCCTCCGTTTGGGACTTCGCAATCATGTCGTCAACATAGACTTCAATCTCATGATGAATCATATCATGAAACAAAGTAACCATTGCTCGTTAGTAAGTGGCCCCTGCGTTCTTCAGACCGAAAGGCATTACCTTATAGCAAAATGTTCCCCAAGGAGTGATAAATGTAGTTTTCTCCATGTCCTCCGGCGCCATCTTGATCTGATTATAATCGGAGAAGCCATCCATGAACGAAAACACAGAGAATTGAGCTGTATTGTCGACCAACACATCAATATGAGGCAGCGGGAAATCATCTTTAGGGCTCGCCCTATTCAAATCCCGATAATCGACGCACATTCGTACCTTACCGTCCTTCTTCGGTACAGGCACTATGTTGGCAACCCACGGAGGGTAAGTAGTGACCGCTAAGAAGCCAGCATCAAGCTGATTTTTCACTTCTTCTTTGATCTTAACGGCCATATCTGGTCGTGTCCTCCTAAGCTTCTGCTTGACGGGAGGACAATCTTCTCGCAGCGGTAAGTGGTGGACCACGATGTCAGTGTCAAGTCCGGGCATATCTTCGTATGACCAAGCAAAGACGTCACTATACTCTCTCAGCATCTCGACCAATCTCTGCTTGACATCATACTGCAACGCAGCCCCTATCCTGACATTCCTGACTAGTTCTTCAGAACCCAGATTCACAATCTCTATCTCTTCCTCATGAGGCAGAATAACTTTCTCTTCTTGTTTCAACAAGCGGGCCAACTCTTCGGGAAGGTCTTCGTCTTCATCAATCTCTTCTTTGGCTTGATAGATCGGGCAATCAAAGTCGAAGTGAGTCGTAGAAGGTTCAGAGTCGATGTCATCTGTTATGTGGATCCTGCAATAACAAGGGTTAAGCTTAAAACAAGGATATGCAGGTTAGCACAAACCTCGTTGCCATTTTATTATTTTTCAAAACAAATATAAAACAGAAATAACAGAAATCACAATATTTGAATACGAAGAAAAAAGCCTTTTGATTTATTGATAAAATGCATGTACATAATCAAACAAGGCCCTGACAATAAAACCACTATGCCCCGGGTAGGACATAGGGTTGTACAATGATTGGAAAAAGTAAATCATTACTCTTCGCTTGTCATCTGGATGGTATCCTTGAAGGACCAGTTGTTGAGGCTCTCTCCTGGCTTGCTTGGCTGGATCCAAGAGTCTAAGTCACAGTCGCTATCCCCGCTGTCTTCAGACACTGCGTTGACGCTTTCAAATATCACCCCGCCGCTGGTAAACTGGATCGGCCCTTTACCTCGCGGCGCACCTTGAGAAGAGGAGGCTTCAGCCGCAGGAGAGTATCCCAACCCGAACTTGTCTTGCTTCTTAGGTATCTCCAAAATTCGCCCCCAACCTGGGGTAGATCCGGCTTGAACAATGGCCCGGGCTTCCTTGAAGGAGGAGAGAGTCATCTCTGGCTTCTCAGTGACTACAGGCGCCACGTCCTTGACTTTAACAGCTTCGAACGCTTGGCATAGAGTTTCGTGGATTTCCCCATCCATCTCAACATACTTGAAGGACAACAAATGGCTCACCATTATGTCTTCCTCGCCACACACAGTCACGATGCTACCTCCGACAGCATACTTGAGCTTCTAGTGCAACGTGGAGGTCACGGCACCCGCGGAATGGATCCATGGCCGGCCCAAGAGACAGCTGTAGGCAGGCATGATGTCCATAATGTAAAAGACCGCGTCGAATGTTTCCGGCCCGACTTGGATCAGCAACGTCACCTCCCCGAAAACATGGTGTTTGGTTCCATCGAACGCTTTCACAACCAGATCACTGGGCGTGCAAATCACTCCACGAGTATCCAACTTTATCAATGCCTTCTTCGGAAGAACATTGAGCGATGACCCTGTGTCGACCAACACACGAGACATAATCCTTCCCCTACACTCTATCGAGATGTGCAGGGCGCTATTGTGGTTCCTCCCCTTCGGCATTAGCTCCAGGTCAGTGAACCCTAGCCCATTTCCAGCATTCACGTGGGCTACGACCTCTTCCAACTGGTTTACCGATATTTCCTACGGTACATATGCGGCGTTCAACACCTTCAGCAGCGCGTTGCGGTGTGCCTCAGAACACAGCAACAGATTCAGGATGGAAATCTTCGAGGGTGTTTGATGGAGATGATCCACGATCTTGTAGTCACTCTTTTTAATCAACCTCATAAATTCCTCAGCGTCTTTAACGGGTAAGTCTTTTTCTACCCCGCAAGGGATCTCTTCAACGACTTTACTTTTACCTTTATCAGTTGCATCAGCTCTGCCCGCTTTGTTCGCCACGACCTCGGGTGGTGCAAACACTCTTCCGCTGCGAGTAATTCCGCCAACGCCCGCTAGGTTCTCCACAGACGATCCAAATGGTTCTAGCTCCAACTTCTATCCGTTGCAGTAGACCTCTGCCCCATAGTGCCACGGGACAGCATTAGTGCTTTCGAACGGTATTGGCCCAGCTTTGGTGATGGTAATCGTGGGCGGTCTGGGTGCAGAAATAGTTATCGTCTGGCGAGGGATGATGATGGTGGCAACCTCATCACCTTGCTTCAGCATTACCTCTCCCGATCCGCTTTCGGCCCTCCGGCTAAATTGCAGGACCCCTTCGGTCATCAGCCTTTGAATCCCCTCTATCAACTGTTCACATCCATCAGGACTTGTCGCACAGCCCATGCACAGCTCTCCGTAACCTGGAAAGAAACCCATTTTCATCAGCTTAGCTTTAACGAAGTTAAGCGGCGTCTTCAGATCTCCGACGTCAGTCAATAAATCCAAACTCTCGTCTTCAATAATGGCGTTTACTCCACCTCCCCTATGATTCGGCATAGGGTTCTTCGTGACGTTTGGCACATTATCTGAGAAGTTAATGATCTTAGCGTCCACCATGTCCTGCACCTTGTGCTTGGAGGCTTTGCAATTCTCTACTGTGTGGCCTGGTGCCCCTGAGTGAAATTCACAAGTTGCATTCGCGTCATAACCTGGCGGAGGTGCCCCTGTCAAGGGAGCCAAGGTTCTCTTCTGGATCAACTGTAACTGGAGCAGAGTTTGCAATAGTTGAGCGTACGACATGGGCGGTGTCTCAAGGTGACGGCTCGACAGAGGTGCCCTGTTCTGATACTTTCGGTACCCTTGTTGATTCGATTGTTGCTGCTGGTGCTGTGGCTGTTGAACTGCCGGGATAGTTATGCTGGCCATCTGCTGGTGAGGGCCTTTACCCTTCCTTCGAGCGTTGGTCACGACGCTCGTTTCTCCTTCCCGTCTTTTGCCACCATAAGGTTTCTTTCCGCCTCCTCCAGCTGAGGATGAATCACCTTGAATTTTCCCCAGTTTGATCCCATTTTTGATGTGCTCACCCGTGATAATGAGATCTGAGAAGGTTCTGGACATACCGCTGACCAACTTCTCATAATAAACCCCTGGGAGGGTGGCTACAAACATTTGCACAAGCTCGCGTTCAACCATCGGCGGCTGAACCCTGGCTGCCAACTCACGCCACCGTTGGGCGTATTCCTTGAACCCTTCATTGTTCCTTTGCGACCGATTCTGCAGTTGGACTCGGTTCGGGGCCAAGTCACTGTTATATTGGTAGTGGTGCACAAATGCTTTAGCAAGGTCCTTCCACGTGCGCACACTGGTAGGCTCCAGACTCATGTACCATTCGAGGGAGGGCCCGGACAGACTGTCTTGGAAGAAGTGCATCAGCAACTTCTCGTCCTCAGAGCTGACATTTTTCTGTAATATGATCTCAGGTGGACGCGAGGGCAAGTGGTGCCCTTGTACTTCTCAAAGTCAGGTACCTTGAACTTAGGAGGCACCTTGAAATCAGCAATCAGTCCCAACTTGGACATATCAACGCCCAGGGTGTTCTGGTTCTCGAGATTTCTCATCTTATCCTCGAGTGCCTTGAACCTAAGTCGTGCTTCAGCAGTCAGCTCACCTTCAGCACCTCTCTGAGAGAACACATCGTCTTGACGGTCTTCTAACCACGGTTGAGGCCCAAACAGATTCCCAACACCTGCATTGCCGTTGCCCAACCCAACATTGACGTTAGCTTCAAAATTTCCATTACCGACGCCCGTCGTATTGCCGTTGAGTCCCATGTTAGCTATCACATTGCCGTTGGCACTACCATTCCCCCCGGTGACGGGGACGCAATTCTGAGGAGTTTCAACTGGTGGAGGGGTAGGCACGGTCCCACCGTGGAGTACGCCATTGCTATCAACCCTTGAAATCAGAGGCTGAACCAAGGTTCTGAGCTGATCCTGGCCATTGGCGACCGCTTGCATGAGCTCCATGAAGCGGTCCATTCTTTCGCGGAGTTCTTGAACATCAGTTTGCACTTGCTCCATGATTCTGGTTTGATTTGCTCTGGTCGGATAGTGGTGGATAGGTCTCTGATCAATCCTGGAACAACCTGAAACAACCTGTAAACACAAAAGGGTTAGGAAAAGCGACAAAGTGCTCGTTATGCAAGTGCTTCATGCAAATGCAGACGCGTGTATGTGCGTTAGGGAGATTTCCCCCGATCCTAGTGCCTGAGTGCCAGTGCTGATAATAAGAAGTCCGAGTCCAATCATGGAAATAACATCTCATATATAAAGAAAGCCCATCAAGGCAGTACACAACATCAGTGAGTACAAGATGAATCAATGGCATGACCTCAGCCAACAAGCCTGGTGATGGTCAGCATCCAACAATGATCAACACAAAAGGATTACAAATATATTCAAGTACGGCCACGGGCGCGAAACTCTTCTAACAAATTCCTCGTTTCTGGATGATCAGGCCGAGTGAGTAACCCTTCGACGAGTAACTCTCTCTGCATAATAGCGTATTGAAGACCTTCGACCGAATCTTCCCATGCTCCTTCGCTGAAACAATCTTCTAGCTTCCGCTTCTTGGATTCAAACATCAGTTTGCGCTCCTTCAGGTTAGCAAGAGCTTTGTTAAGCTGGCCTTCAGCGGCGTATCTGCGAGCGGTTTCTTCATCAAACCTCTTCTCATTAGCCTTCACCTGGGCTCTCAGCTTGGAGATCTGTTGCATCAGCTTATCCTCCCGCTCTTTCCTGTTGGATAGGGAGACCTTCCAGTGCTGGTTAAACTTGGATATCCTCCGATATGCTTCGTCCAAGTGCTGCTTCTTCGTGGCCAGTACATCGTTGACAACTTTGAAGTCTCGACCCATGCGCTCACGCTCAGCTATCTGCTTAGTCAAATCTGTCCCCAGCTGGTTCACCAGCTCTGTTTGCCTCTTGAAGGAATGAACAACTTTGTTTCTCTCGCTTCTGAGTTGAGCCAATTCTTTCTCCAATTCTTCATTTGCCTTTCTCAACTCATTTCTCTCAGCTAACACCTGATTATGCTGCTGAATAGGCACAGTGGTGGGCTCTTCAATCACTGGAGGGCTTTCTGGCTTGGCAAGAGGAAACGACATCCCTATAGCATCTGCTCTGGTTCTGACCTAAGTCACATACAGAGTGTAGGCTTGGTTATTGCTTTTCCCCAGCAATGGTCTTCCCCGCTTACTGATACCATTCCAAGCGCGCTGAAGCTTAGATAACACATCCCCTTCTAGAAGACCAGTGAGGTACAGAGATTCCTGCACCTCTTCATCCTTCGGCCGAGCTCTCAAAGCATAAGCAAACTGTCGGACCAGCAAAGACGGATTATAGTTTATACAGCCCTTCCGGCCTATCAAAGGCACGTTCGGAAACCCGCTGCAGCTGAAGATAATCTCAGTACCCAACCTGTCTCTGTCAAACCAGTCAATATCCTCTGTAGATAGACTCATCAAACGCTCAGACCACTCAGCTGTGGCTGCAGGCGAAGCAAAGGGACCCCTCTTGGGTAGATGACTATCAAGCCATTCATAAAGCAAGGGCACACATCACGAGACATTCTTACCCCTTCTGTTTTCGTTTTTGTAGTGGATGGAATGGTAGACATCTTCTATCAAGGTAGGGACTGGATTCCCTGGAGCAAAGATGTGGAAGGCATCGAAGTCCACAAAGTCGGGCATATTGGGGAACAGAATGATGCCATATATGCACATAACGAGAATGGCGTTGAACATGACCCAACATCCGTCTTTGGCGCACTGCTGAGCTTTTCCCACTAAGAACTGCATGGAGAAACCGGGAACCCTGTTCCAACTAGATAATACCAACTCAGAGGCATCCAGATGAAGTGACGGAGCTAGACTAGCCAGATTAGACTCAGCATCCATATGAACAAAGGGCATCTGACTCTTGATAGGCACACCTAACAAATCAACATACTCCTCTAGCGTGGGTGCGAGAACAAAGTCCTGGAAAGTAAAGCATCTCAACAGAGGATCGTAGAACTGCAGCAAGGCGTGCAACCCATTCAACTCAAATGCATAAGGTTTACGAACCAAACTGAGCAATTTGTCGTAAGATTTTTTGAACTCATCCCTCACAAAATCATCTGTTAAAGCAATCAAACCAGTCATCTGAACAACATCAGGGGCAGGGAGCTTGTAAGCCACGGTCTTCCTCAGAGAACCCATAACAATACAATAGGAGGCAAGAAATCCTGAATCGGGGGAAACGGTACCTGCAACACAGACACACGTTAATGAAATGCAAATGGGTATGCAAAGCAATGCAAAATGCAATCATGCAGCAGGAGATCAAGGCAACTATGTTGCGGAGATTCTGTATCAACAAAACCATGATGCTGCCCTGTCAAGAACAACCACTGTATCTGATAATAAGAAAACCCCGGTATCAGACCACAAATCTGCTCTGTCAAGAACAGACACACATAGGACCATAAATCTGCTCTGTCAAGAACAACCATCTGATAATAAGGACCTCTGATACAGGACCAAAATTCTGCTCTGTCAAGAACAAACATCTAATAATAAGGACCTTTGATACAGGACCAAAATTCTGCTCTGTCAGGAACAAACATCTGATACAGGACCTCTGATACAGGACCAAAACTCTGCTCTGTCAAGAACAAATGCACATCTGCTGGTGAGATCCTCTGATCCCAACCATAAATCTGCTTTGTCAAGAACAAATACACATCTGCTGATGAGATCCTCTGATCCTAATCATAAACCTGCTCGGTCAAGAACCAATACACATCTGCTGATGAGATCCTCTGATCCCAACAAAACTGATTCACTATCAAGAAAACCAGGAAGTCTGAAGGCCAAGGTTTCCTGCAATAAACCCAACCCTGCTCACAGGTATGGACCTAAACTGACACAAGTTCGGCATCCTATACGGTCATCAGCGTCACATACATTCAAGAGGGGTGATACGATACCCAGAAGGTGTGGCATCACCAGCTCATGAAGCGGCCTCACTCGGCTGAATCCCAAATGATCGGTCCCTAGAGTCGACAATCCTCCAAACCAATAACCCCCTCAACCCAAAGGGTTGAGAAAGAAGTCAACCGGGAGAACCTCGTCTGAGCGTGGATTTCATGAGACACTAGTGCCTGCCAAGCAAGCACGCGCCCACTAATTTCCACAACTAATGCTAGGTTCACTCAAGCTTGGGTCTGGCTTCTCACTCATAAGAATGCCCCTCCCACAACAGCACAGATAATCATATCATACTGAAAATAACGTGTGGGAAATAAAGTGCGATAAATAAACATAACCCAACAAGTAATCATACAAGCGCTAGGATTGACTCTCGCAGGGGATGTCGGATCCCCAAACTGACTCGCATAAGGGACGTTGGATCCCAGGAAACTATCAAGTCCGCAGCAGAGTCGCCAACTGTCGCTTCCGCAAAAATAAGGTGCCGGCAAAAAATAAGAGTCGCCACCTTTCGTTATTTATCCCTCAGAACGGGAAAGGAAACGATCAGAAAAACATGACGAATAGGTATAAGACAAGGTCATCACAACCGTTGTCTGGGTTCGAGGGTCGGTTACGCAAGGGGAAGGTATTAGCACCCCTCACGTCCGTTGTACTCGACGGGATCCACGCTTGTTGTGTTTACTGGACGAGTTGGTTTTATCTATCTACCTATCAAGGCTGGTTTGAAGAGAAAAGACAATGACTCGGCAAAGCGTCGCACTTTATGCCTACGTATTCTCATCAGAGAATGAGAAATCAGAGTCAACGTAGTTCGCCTAACTACGGGTTACGGGGAAGGCGGCTCGCCAGTACGTCAGTATTGTGCCTACGTACTCTCAACAGGTATGAGAGATCAGAGCTTACGTAGTTTGGGATAATACGGATTACGGGGGTTGAGATTTATCTGTTTTATCGAGTAGGGTTAAACAGCAATTCCAGCAGTTAGGGACAAAGTCTGTTTGCGGTAGAACTGAATTTTAACGACACTCTTTTCTTCAGAAAAGCTTCCTTTGAATTACGGGCCCACGGGGCAAAAAGGTTTGAAGTTTGTTTTCTATTTTTTACGGTAGAAGTGTTTTTTATTGTGTTTGCAATTTCAATCGCACTAAAGACTATGACCTGAGAGTAAATGCGTCGTATGTCACCCAAAGGGTGCCATACTAAACATCCAGATTGTTGAAAAGAAGCTCTCCGACAGTCCTTTCTCAGATAGCTTAAGGCTCGTAACGTACAAAAGAAATCATTCATGATTACTGTATCTTAAGCTGTTTTGAGATGAGAAGAGAACAGGCTCAACTACGGGGAGACTATCAAGTCCTAATGTTGTCATGCCAAGGATTCATCCTATGGTTGAAGTTTGAAACAGGGAACTCCTAGAAGTTATCATGCATAGGTTTCAACCTAAAGTTCTAATCATCACTTCCTTATCAAAGGAAGTGAGCGTCCTGAGGGATCATGTCAATGATAAACAGAAACAGGTAAAGCATCAGCTTAAACAGTAAACAGTAAACGACTGTAAAATGCATGCAATGCAAGTGAGGGAGGAAATGTGTGTGGGGCATCAGCCTCCACAAGCTCATCTCAACCTCAAGCCAGATATGAATAACTGCAATCATACAGAAGAAAAATAACATGCTATCAAACAAATACAATAAGTGACTGTAATCATATAGAAGAAATAAAATGCTATCAAGCAAAATAAACCACATGGGCAAGGGAGCAGGGCTCTACCGAATACCCACAAGCAAAGCCATACAGTAAAAATACAAGCAGAGGGAGCAACTCAACCTCTAGTGCAATCATGCTCCTAGCTTACATCAGTCTAGATATGAACTTATTCTAATGCATCAAGCAAATCACACAAGGCATAACAATACAGAAAAGAAAACAGACAAGAAAGAAAGCAGATCAACCCCTCTCTCAATTCCAAGCTTCAGCTCTTCTGACAGCAACTCAGTCCTCAGACTTCAATCACCCTTCATGACAAGTATCAACTTGCTTCTCCAAGGTTACAATCCATCCACATAAGCTTCAACTTATTCTTTCTTCCTCAAGCCTCAGCTTTACAGCAAATTCCACCTTCAGGCTTCACTCTTAACTACAAGTATCAATGATTCCTTCAGGTTCTCAATGCATCAGTGCAAGTGTTAACTTATCCTTCATTCTTCAAGCCTCATCTCTTCACTCAATCTCAATTGAATCCTCTTCATAAGCATCAACTTAGTCTTCTTGCTTCAGCTCTCTTTGCTTTACCAGTGTCAACTTGGCTTTCCTCTTCATCTACAAGCTTCAGCTTCTCAGGGTAGTCTTCAATCACATGGAAGTGTCAACTTCACTATTTAATCTTCTTCAAGCAAGGAACTCCATCCTCTAATCAAGGGAGAAAGATGCGTCTATCAAGAGCAAAGTTGGGATGATTGGTAGCAGAGTGAAGACCAAAGGTCACCACTGAGCATCCTGTCATCAGAGAAAGGGACCCTCAAAGGTTCTACCAATCTGCAAAGAGCCACACATCTTACCAAAGGAGAGATGAGGCCTTTACAAGGGACCTTACATCATAGGGAAGAATGGAATTGATCAACATACTCCATGTTTATGAAGGAAGAGAACTATCTAGAAGCTCTGCCTACAAAACCCTAATCTTAACCTAATCAAAACTACACCACAAGAAGGGAAGATCTTCAAATCCAAGCCTCTTCAAGCAATCCAATGCATCTTCAACTTGTCTTCATCCTCATCCAAGAACAATCAAAGCAAAACCCTAGTCTAAGGGAACTAAAGATGCTAATCTAGTTGAATTAGTGCCTTAGAATCATCTAAAACTAGCACCTAAACTAAAATCAATCAAAAATAGTAAACTACATTATAAATTTCTACAAAAATTCTTAAGGGATACTAATTCAATTAAGAGTGACTCATACAAAAACCAGGGACTAAATCATCTATAAAGTCCTAAAATCAAAATCTAAACCATAAGGTATAAACCATAAACCCTAAAAATGGAGCTTCTAAAGGTTTCAACCTAAACTACCACCTATGTTCATCACAAAAATGTGCGAAATTTCTATTGGGAGCATTCACATCTATGCTAACTACTCACAAAAAATCAGGATCAAAATCATCATCACATGATCACACAAAATTCCACAAAATCAAGTATCAAACATAACTATTTTAATATCAATTAAAATGTGAAAATTCCCATAAAATCAGAAAATGCATGAAATAATAATATTTTTTATCTAAAAAAATACTAGATTCAATCATGAATATAATGCAAAAAGAATGGGATTGATTGGATCATTTTTCAATTTATTATGAATTAATTAATAACCGTGCATAAAATGAAGAAATTAAAGAAAATCAATGGAAAATAAATACACACGTGGTGCAAGTAGTAAACAGAATCAGTTCAAATTCAGACTGGGCCCAAAAGGGGGGTGCAAGTATCAACCAATTCACTAAGCCCAGAATCAGCAACTAAATGAAAAGATGCGTTTCATTAACTCAGATCCTTCACAAATTGAAATTAAAACGTGGTCGTTGGATGGGGTCTTCAGTCAAAGTCGAACCAAGATCTGATGGCTATCAAGTCATCTTCTCCAATTCAAACCTCTGAACCTCGCGCGCAGCTCCGGCCACCACCGGTGGCTCTCCGGTCATCGTCCCCAACCCTAACTCTCTCTAGGATCCTCCATTGCAAATGGTTTCTACATGAATCTTGCTCCAATTTTCCTCACGAATTCAATCATGCCCTTAATTCTCTCTGAAACCTCAAGATTCGCCATAACCAATTCTCAACCGAAAATGGTAATATCCTTAATTGGTCACTAATCCTCAAACTAACTATCTGAAAACCTTCCTACACCGTTCTACAATGCATCTAACACCCTAATTCATCTTAATTCTACCTAATTTAAGCTAGAGATTGAAGGTTACCAACCTGATAAATTTGAACGAACAGAAGGGTAGAATCTTCAACTCAGCCTTCAAGAACTTGCATAATCCTTCACTGAATCACAATCAATCTTCTGTATGCAAACAAAAGAGTTGAATCTTCTTGAATCATCAAACCCGATTCTGAGTTGCAAGCTTCACTCTCCAATGGCTACTTCACGATCCTTCCACCACAGTGTCCTGAATTTGATCTGGAATTGATCACCAACCTCTGAGCAAGCTATTGAGATCAATTTCTTAGACTGAAATGGCCTCTAACCTTGTAACCGATTTGGATTTGCAATGTGAAATCTCAAAGTGCAATCTCAGTTTTCTCTCTCAATCAACACCAACCTTTGCTTTGGATCACCTCTACTCAATATATAGAACATGTATGAGTGATCTAGAACCCTCTAGATCCTTCTAATGAGAGTTTCAATCTCTCATGTCATGAGAATTTCAATCTCATGTCATGGTATGCATAGCTCTGCAAACAGCTTGAAAACAATCCCAATTCCGTCCAATTTCTCCCCTCATGACATTTTGAAAGTGTTTGGCTTGCAAGGGATCTTGCTCATGCCTTGAATTTGAGTTTTGCAAATGTTACTTATGATGTAAGTAACTACTTTTCAAAGCAAGTCCACAAATTAAACCTCAACTCAAAAATGTGGCTGAACCAATGTTCTTAAAATGTTTTTTAGAGTCAAAATGACCTATTACATGCCTTGGTTTGGATGTGTAGATCAAAAGTATCAATTTCCAACTTTGGTTTATTTAACTTATGCCCTTATTTTAGGTCATTTTTGCAACTTTGAGCTACAAAAAATTTCAACAACTCATGACCACTATACTAGCCTTAAAACATCATTTTGAACAAGTTTGATGTTGAACATTTTCCCATTTGAAGCTTGGAAATGGGAGTTATGGCCTTATGATTGAAATGACCTGTAATCTCCAAATGACCAAAATGCCCTTGACTTGTCAAAGCCATAAGTTGAGTTATACAAATACTATCAAGGACTTCTAGTACTCTCTAGAAAGCTAAGAGAATAAGGAACAACATTCATGTTGACCTAAAGTTCATAGGAATCATCCTTCGTGGGCAAAAGTTTCATGCAAGTTGGACAACTTTCAAGCTCCCAAATTCACATACCTCAGATGACCTGTAACTTGTCAAAGTCATAACTTGAGTTCTATAAATCCTATCAAGGACTTCTAGCACTCAAATTAAATCTAAAACCATGCTCTACAACAATCATGTTAGGGTCAAGATGAGATGACAATCACATCTTGAGCTAAAATGCCTTGAAGACAGGGGTCAAACTAGGGGATTTTACACTGTCAAGCCTTAGAAACCCTAGCTTGAAGCTTCTCAAACTCTTCAATCATGATGAGTTGGCCTTGGAATCATCCTTATAGCATCTCAATGCATCAATACATGATCACATGTGTTGCACCATAAATTTGCTCAACCTACTTTACTTGGTTTATGTTTCAATTGCATTAGCATTTGCATATAAAGTCATGTACATAGTCTAATCATCTGCATAGCATATCATAGCAAGTTATTCAACAAGGGACCAAGTACTATTCTCATCTCTATGAGCCTATCAAGAGGTTCCTATTCAAATTCAATCTTATCCAAGTCATCAGAAAGAAATTGAAATCTGAGAAGTTAGTGGATCAAGCAGTGGATTTGTCTCCTATCTTGAGTGTATTTGAAGAGCATCAAAGAAGTTGTGAGCTGTGGATTGAGTATGTAGGGTATATAGACATCATGGAGGACCTAGAGAGTCATTTTGAAAGTGAGACAAGTCATTGATATGATCACAAGAGCTGCAGTTGAAGACAGCCTACTAGGGTTTCATCTGGGTCAACCCTAGGTCAAATGATTGATTGAAAGGCATCAAGGTCTATTTGAGAGATGTGGGGTTCATAATTTGACATGTAGATATGGATGTGGTGTTGTGCCAAGGATAAATCAAGAGAAATCAAGAAGAAGAGGAGTCTCTAAATTAGGGTTTCTGTGTAAAATCCCATGGTTTAGGTCAAACTTCCAAGCAAGATAATTCAAAATTCAAGCCTCAAATGGATCCTTGGCCAACATGAAACTTGTATAGGATCTCAAGACCTTTAATTTGAGTGGTGGAATACATCAAGTAGATTTATAGAACTCAAGTTATGGTCCTTGCAAGTTACAGGTCATCTGAGGTATCTGAAATTTTGTCTGTGAAGGTCACTTGTCTTCCAAGCAACTTTTACCCCTCAAGGAGATTTCAAATGAATTTCTGGTAAACATGAGAGTTGTTCCTCATTGTCGTAGCTTTCTAGAAAGGTATGGTATGCCTTCATATGATTTGTGGAACTCTACTTATGACCCTGGAAAGCAAAGGGCATTTTGGGCATTTGAGAGTTACAGGTCATTTCAAGCCTATGCCCAAAACTCATACAAGGAAGCTTCAAATGAAAAACTTCACCACATAAAACTTGTTCCAAATGACATTTTGAGTCTAGAAAAGTGATCATGAAAGTTTGGAAATGCTCATAGATCAAGGTTCCAAATTTGGTCAATTAAAAGGTGAATTTAATGAATAAAAGTGACCTAAAAATGAGATTTTTCATACCATGTCCAAATGGGATGAAATTATAGGTCATTTTGATTGGAAAGAATGTTTTGAGATGATTGGCAAAAGTATATTTTTGAGTTTAGTTCAAAGTTTGGAAGTTATACTAGTTGGCTTACAAAAGAAGTAACATATCCAAATTCACAAGGGATTTGAGTGTTAGAAGTTTCTACCAAGTTCTAGAGTGTTCCATGAGCATCTATATAGTGAGTAGAGTGGCTCCAATCATTGGTTGGTGATTAATTTTGGTTGAAACTCATAGTTGCATCTCATTCTTCAATCTTGCAAATTCATTCCAAACTCTATCAAATCTTCATCATTTTCCAAAATTCTTGATCCTATCATCATCTATATTCATCATAGAGCAAGTTTCCATCAAGATCTGGATGAATTGAAGTAGAATTCGTGTGCTACCAAGTGTATCATCCAAATTTCAAAAGGAAGTGGCTATGGCAATCCAAGGTGTTTAAGCAAGTGTTGTTGCATACAGAACCAAGAACCAAGTCTATTGATCAAGTCCAAAGCATTGCAAGCTGTGGATCCAAGGATTTCTGCATCTGTTTTCAATTTTGCACCAGGTTAGTTTTTCTATCGAATTGGTTAGAATTAGTTAGCATGATGTAGAATCTTTAGGTTAGAACTGTTAGGCATAAGTAGAGGATCATTTCCAATGAATTTGAGAGCTTTCCATGGAGTTTGACATTGAAGCACACCAACTGTTTGGGATTAGAACTCTCTTGATATGAAGTGTTAGCACTAGTTCTTTAGCTTAGGTTAATCAGTAATGCAAGGTGGTCATTTTGATGGCAAGAAATTGAGGAAAGAGGAAGTTGGAAATTGGGGTGTTCATGGAGAGGAAGCTATCGGTTTTGATTTTCTAGGTTGTTATAGCAAGAAATAATGATGTGTTCTTGTTCAGCTTGAGAAGTAGAGCAATTTTGCTTTTTATGGCTATGAATTTCATGGAGAAATGAAGTTGTTTGAGAGGGTGTAAGTCTGGTTCTTGAAGCTTCGTGCATGGCTCAATCATGGCAAACCCTAGCTCATTGGAGAAGATGACTCCCCCAACGTTGGATCATGCGCATGACTTTGACTCAGAAATGCATCCAATGGCCAGGATTTAAAACTGAAACGCGAGGGAATTTTGAGGAAGCAAAACGCGTCGTTTCATTAAACGACGTGGCTGGGCTTGGGAATCAATTGCTAATCACACCACCACCTTCAAGGCCCAGCATGAATTGAACTAATATTTTGGCTATTTGCACCGTTTTTTGTTTTTTTATTTTCTTTTGAGTTTTCTGATTAGTTGGGCCCAGATGCGGCTTGCTATGCGCACCCCCAGTCTGGGCCCATCCTTCATTTTTCAACTTAAATAATTGCTTATTGCACCCATAACCAATTCAAATCATTTTTAATTTCTTTTATTTTTGTTAATTCTTTGAAAAATCATAACAAATTGGAAATTTCATATTTTTAAATGGTTGTTTTTGCATCTTTTTCATATTTCTGTTAAGAAAATTGTCATAAAATAAAATTAGCATTTTATTTTGTTTTTGCATTTTTAGTATATTTTTCTTTTAAATAGGTTTTAAACAATGTTTAGTTTAATACTTGATCTTGTTGATTTTAGTTTAGTTAGATCCTTGTATATTTTGGACCCATTCTTTTTAGAGTACTCCAATTAGGACTTTAATTTTCATATGAGATTTAAGTCATGATTTTAGGACTAAATTTTAGATGGTTTGTTAGGTGTGATTAGGAGAATCAAAATTAGGGTTTAGATATATCATAGGTGTAATAAATCATTTCTTTTAGGAGTTGTAGTTTGAATTTTGGGGTATGGGACTATAGGGGTATTATGGGTAAAGAATAGATCCCTTAGAAAATACTAGGCTTACCCTATTCTACTATTACCATCAGTATATTGCTTGTATTTGATTGATTGTGTGGTGTGCCCTTTCTAGGGTTATTGTTTGATTGTGTGGGGTATTGGGCTTGTTTGGGGCTTGGGTTTGAGTTGAAGACTGTGCTGATGAAGCCCATTGAAGATTAAAGAATGAAGACCAATTTCCAGAGTTGATGAGGAGTATCTCTTGCTGGCAGCTGTTGAAGGTTATAGGATCTAGGAGTTAGACAGAGCTCTAGAATAGCAACTTGATTCACAAACATGGAAGGTCTTGTTTGCCTCCATCCCTCTCTATGATGCAGAGTCTCTCCAGGACACTCACCCCCTTCCTTTGGAAGGCTTGGTGATAGTGTCTAAGAGATGGAACTCTTGAGAGAAACATTCTATGTGTTGTTAGCAGTCTGTTTGCCACCTTTGGTGGTCAACTAACTGCTTAACACCCCAGTTCATCCTCTTGATTGGTTCCTCAGCTGGGAGATTGAGATTTGAAGAAAAGCCCTGAGGACTGATGATAAAGACCTTGCTTGGAGGCTGTGAAGATGAAGACTGATGCTTGCTTGAAGCCTGTAGATGGTTGAAGATGACTTGAAGACAGATGTTGATGAAGACTGTTGTTGCTGTTTATTGTTGCTGTTTATAATTTTTGATGTATTGTTTGAATTTCTCTGACTGTATTGTTTGCCATTTAACCTGTTAGGTTGAAAGCGAATGTTGTTCACTTTTGCCTGTTGTTTCCTAGGTTCGAGGTTGAGTGGGACTCCCTTGCCTCGCTTGTATTGCTGCATCCATGCATTTTACTGCTTTATTGTATATATGCTATTGTTTCTGTTTCCGTCTATTCCCTTAGGATCTCTGTTTCTCTCTGTGCAAGAGAGGAACATGATAGACATTAGGTCTTAACTCATGCATGATAACATTAGGTTAGTTTGATTCCCCTTTTCAACCATAGGGTAGAGTTCTGTCTCTTCTTTCTCAAAACAAACAGAAAAACACAATAAATATTTCAAACACAATAAAAGACACTTCTTCCGTAAAAGAATGTGAACTCATCAAAACGTCATTTTTGTCCGCTTGGACCAGTAATCAAAAAAACCCCTTTTTTAGAAGGAGATAAAAACAATCAAGACAGACTTGTGTCGTACGTGGCCCGAACTACGTTTGCTCTGATCTTTCGTGCTGTATGAAAGTACGTAGGCATAGGATGCGATATCCTAGCGAGCAACCTTCCCCTCCTTTCCCGTACGTAGGCGAACTACGTTGACTCTGATTTCTCGTTCCAGACGGGAATACGTAGGCATAAAGTGCGATACTTTGTCGAGTCATTTTCTTTTCTTTTAACCCCTGACCTGTAGAATAGATAGAATAACAATCCATACCAGAAAACAATCGTGGATCCCATCGAGTACGACGGACGTGAGGGGTGCTAATACCTTCCCCTTGCGTAACCGACTCCCGAATCCAGGATTTGGTTGCGATGACCATTCCTTTCCCGTCATTGCGGTAGGTTTACTCTGAGCGTTTCCTTTCCCTCTGTTGGGATAAATAACGCACGGTGGCGACTCTTCTATTCGGCCGGTGCCGATTTTCGCAGTAGCGACAGCTGGCGACTCTGTTGGGGATCCAACGTCCCCTCGATGCTAAGGACTGCGATAGTTCCTTATGCATTTGGGATCCAACGTCCCTTAAGCGAGTCAATCCTAGCGCTTGTTTTCCCGTCGAGTAATTTGTATGGATTTTATATTTCCGTCATTTACTTTCATCATTATATTATTGTTATTATTGCTGTATTGGGGTTGTGACGGGATTCTATGATTGAGAGATAAGCCGGACCTGGGCTTGAGTGCACCTAGAATTAGAGTGGAAATTAGTGGGCGCGCACGTGCTTTGCATGTCCTAGTGTCCCGCGAAATCCACACTCAGACGAGGTTCTTCTGGTTGGCCTCCTGTCCTGCCCTTTGGGTGGCTCGGGTTGCTGGTTAGTTGGATTGTCGACTCTGGGAACCGATCATTTGGAAGTTGGCTAAGTGAGGCCTCTTCAGGATTTGATGATGCCACTCCTTCTGGGAATCGTATCATCGACCCTGAAAGTCTGTGACGCCGACGACCGCATAGGATGCCATACCTTTGTCAGTTACTAGGATACCTACCTGTGAGAGGGTTTGGGGCTATGCACGTAACTAGACCTTCAAATACCGGTTTGTTTCTTGATCTGATATCCTGGGTATTTATGGACAGTTGAGAGGTCTATCAGAGACCAGTTGGAGTTATGATATGAGGTCTATCGGAGACCAGTCAGAGTTATGTTATGGGGTCTATCAGAGACCAGTGTTGGAGCTTTGTATTGGGTCTGTCCAGGACCAGGGTTTGAGGAATTCTGGAGGGTCTATCAGAGACTTTTGATATGGTTCAGGCTTCTCAGCTATGGAATTTGGTCCCTGTTGCATGTTACTTGCATTGCATTGTTCGCATAACCATTATCATTGCATCCCATTAACGTGTGTCTGTGTTGCAGGTGCATTTGCATATTCCCTGGTTCTGGTGTCCGGACTTCTGATTATTGATCATGGCTGGTTTGAGGATGACAGTTGCCTACAAGTTACCTATCCCTGATATTAATCCCCTCCTGAGTCTGATTTCTCTTGCTGATGAGGATGTCCGTAGAAGCTTCAGGCAAAGTTACGGACGGCTGTTGAGATTGGTTCGCAAATCAACTGATGATGAACTGAATGGGCTGTATACACTGATGCAATTCTATGACCCTGCTTTGAGATGCTTCACATTCGCTAACTTTATCTTGGGGCCTACCATGGAAGAGTATGTAGAGTTTACTGAGCTGCCAGTACAGAACAAAGTTCCTTTTATTCACTCTGCCGCCGAGCCCAAGTTGGAGGACTTGGTTAAGGCCTTGCACATGAATGCTTCTGAGCTGTTGATGACTTCTTGGCGCGGGGTTCCAGGTTTCTCTCTCCAGTTTCTGATTGGCAAGGCTCAAGAATATGCCAAGAGCGGGTGCTGGATAGTCTTTAATGCTATCTTGGCTCTATGCATTTATGGGATAGTGCTGTTTCCCAATTTCCCGAACTTCGTGGACATGGATGCATCTCATTTGTTTGTTGTTGGCAACCCTGTACCCACATTGATCGGGGACTTCTACCATTCGATGCACTACAGAAATGAGAACAGGAGAGGCAAGAACGTCTCTTGTTGCGTGCCTTTGTTGTACATGTGGTTTAAGAGCCATCTCCCCCTGAAGGGACCTTTTGTGGATAGTGCAACTACAGCTGACTGGACAGAGCGCCTGATGAGGCTATCTTCTGAAGACATTGAGTGGTTTGACCGAGACTTATTGGGGTCTGAGCTTATTTTCAGTTGTTCTGGGTATCCTAATGTTCATTTAATAGGAAGAAAAGGGTGCATCAATTACAACCCATCTCTGTTTGTTCGCCAGTTTGGATACGCGTTGAAGAACCCACCTAAGGAGGAAGAAGTACAGGAATCTCTGTACTTCACCGGTGATTTGAATGGAGAGTTACTAGCCAAGCTCCAGCATGCCTGGATGCGTATCAACAGAAGAGGGAAACCACTGTTAGGGAAGAACGATTGTCAGGCTTATGCACCCTACAAAGTTTGGATCCAAGAGAGAGCAAGACAGTTGCTGATGCCATTTCCAGTTGCACCAGTCCTTGTTCATATTCCAGAGGAAGAACCAACCACTGTTACTATGGAGGTCTACGAGCGAATTGTAAAAGAAAAAGAAGCCTTGATGAAGATCAATGAAGAGTTAGAAAAGGAACTGGCTCAGGTACGTAGTGAGAAGAACAAGGTTGTGCATTCTTTCCAACAACAGATCGAGTTAGTAAACAGGCTAGGTGATGAATTGATTGAAGAGAAGAAGAAGCGTGAGCGTCTGGGGAAAGAATTCAGAAGCTCCCATGACATGTTGGAGTCCAAAAAGAAAGCACTCGATGCCGCCCACCGGGAAATCTCTTCTTGTAACAAGACGTGGAATGCTACGCTAACCAACAACAAAAAGAGGGAAGACAAATTGAAGCAGCAAATTTCTGAACTCGAAGAACAGTTGAAGGCTAGCACCAAGAAGCATGAAGAAGAGGTGATGGCCAGATATAGTCTCCAGAATGCATTGAACAAGGCCATCGAAGGCAAGAAAGAAGCTGTGTCTCAGAAGAGGAAACTAGAGGATCGCTTCGGAGAAGGGGTATGGGAGGAATCCGCTAGTGATTTGCGACGTGTTCTCAAGCGGAGAGATCTGCTTGTTGAGGGTCTGCTTTCCCGACCAAGTCATCCAGAGACTAAGAAGTTGTTAGAAGAATACCAGGCATATGGGAGTACTTGACCATTTCCTGTATTAATGTGTATGCTTTATTTGCATAGCGCTGACCATCACCAGGATTGTTGGTTGAGGTCATGCCTTCTTATTGTACACTCAGTGATATTGTATTCTTGGCTTAATGGATTTCTCTGCAATATATGAGGTGTTTTCTATGATTCGGCTCCGATCATCGTGTTGCTAGCACTGTCACCGCACTGACACATTCGCACTAGAATCGGGGAATGACATTCCCTAATGCACAGACACATATTGCATTGCATTCTCATTCATATTGCATTGCAGGTGATTATTGAACGATATCTCATTTCTTGCACTGTACCAGGTCTTTTTCAGGATTGAAGGTCAGCGCCCGCACCGATACTCCACTCGTACCAACTGTCGAAGAATTATGGATCAGATGCAGAATGAAATGCAAGACATGCGTGAGAAGCTGGCGCTCTTCATGCAGACAATGGAGACCATTGCGAAAGGCCAGGAGAATTTGCAAGCTTTGGTGCAGCCTTTGTTGGTAAGAAATGCTGGGCACGGAAATGAGGATCATCAGTCTGTGCGAGTCGACACTATTCACGGGGATGGTACTCCCCCACCAGTGGCTCCACCTGTGGTAAACATACCTACTGTCAATGTGAACAACGGCGCTGCTACCGTGAACGGTAACGTTGGAATTGGGAACGAGATTGTCGTCAACAACGTTGGGCTCGGAGATGTCAACCTGGGTGATAATATGGGAGGTAATGGCTTCGGTAATAATGGGTTCGGCTTCAATGACCAGGGGTTTGATCATGTTGGGAAGTACGGCTTCAACGCTCAAGGCTTCGGACAAGACGGGTATGGTATGACTAATCAGGGTTATGGCGGATTCGGAAATGGAAATGGCGATGGGTTAATGGCTTTTGGGCCTGCAGGAGTCGCTCCAGGATATGGTAACAGGGGGCGAGGCCCGGTCATGAATCAGATTAGAGCGGGCCGTAACAACGGGTACGATGGATACGAAACTGGGAATGGTAATTGGCAAGAGGACCAGCAAGAGGATGCTTTCTCCGGTGAATGTTTCGAAGGTCCTATGGATGACTCTCAGAGAATCAGGATGCTCGAGGAGCAGATGAAGGGGGTCGTGAATCAAAGCGCTGTTGGCTTAGATATGACAACAATGGGTCTGGTGCCTGGCCTGAGGGTACCAATAAAATTCAAAGCTCCCACGTTTGACAAGTATAAGGGGGACACCTGTCCAAAAGTGCATGTGCGGTCATACTACAGAAGGATGTCGGCGTACTCAAACGATGAGAGGATGCTAATGCATTTCTTTCAAGATAGCTTGTCTGGTCCTTCCCTTGAGTGGTATATGGGATTGAAACCAACTCATATAAAGACATGGAAGCAGCTGGCTGAAGCATTTGTGGCTCACTATAAGTACAACAGTGACTTGGCACCCAACCGGGTCCAATTGCAGGGGTTGTCCCAGAAGAAGGGCGAGAGCTTCAAAGAGTATGCGCAGAGATGGTGCGACATGGCTGCTAGAGTTCATCCCCCTTTGGAGGACAAAGAAATGAATGATATGTTCATAGGAACATTCACTGGTATGTTTTATGACAAGTTGTTTCACACTTCTTTGGGCAGTTTCTCAGATTTAATCCTGATGGGAGAGAAGATCGAAAGCAACATTAAACAGGGAAGATTCCAAGCTGAGGAATCCACCTCAGCTGGCAGTAACAAAAGGGCTTTCGGTGGGCGCCGTCAAGGTGATGCAAGCGCAGTGTTTGGGGGCCGAGGCCGAGGCCGGGGCAGAGGTCGAAACCAGTACAATTAGCCGCAGCAGGTGGCAAGTGTTACTATTCCATTTCAGCAACAACCAATACAACAACAACAACAACAACAGCCACAACAGGGGGCACATACTGCCCAACGCAGATTCCAGGGGGGCAAACCAATGAGGGTGTTTGAAACGCCTCCTTCAATGTATGCAGAATTGCTACAGACATTACTGGGTTTGAACTTGGTGGAAAAGAGAACTCTGGCGCCAATAACAGGCACTCCTCCATACGGTTACAATGCAAACAGGCACTGTGAATTCCACTCCGGGGCTCCTGGCCACGATGTAGAGGGTTGCCACGCGTTCAAGCATGTGGTGCAGGATCTATTGGATAGTAAGGCTATCAATTTATGACAGGCGGGTCTGAACATAGTGCAAAAGCCCATGCCCAACCACGGGGCAAATGCCATTTTAACCGAGGAGAGTTTGAACTTGATTATGAATGTTGACGACCTAAAGACACCGTTGTGCGAGATAAAGAGCAGATTATTGCAAGGTGGTGTGTATCCAGGTTGCAACGAGTACTGTTTAGAGTGTTGGACCCAAGCTGGGGGTTGTGATGAATTGAAGAAGGGTATTCAGGCTTTAATAGATGGAGGTACATTACAATTCGACCGAACGGCAGTTGAAGAACCTGCAGAGGTATTAGCAGACAAGCAAAGTGATGTAGCTACCGTGACGATTCCCCGAAAAACGATAACTATAACGGCGCCGGCCAAGCGACCGCCGGTCACTATCACCAAGGCAGGACCAATCCCTTATGAGAGCACTAAGGCAGTCCCCTGGACTTATGGGTTGGAAGTGTACTGTGATGGGGTGAAAATTGATGTTAATAAACCGCTAGTTGAGATTGTAGACAACGTCGTCGGTACTGGAGGTATGACAAGAAGTGGGAGAATCTTCATATCGCCTGAGGTAGAGGATGAACGACTGGCGAAAGGAAAAGGAAAGATGAATGAGAATGTCCCTGTGCAGAGGAACGAAAAAGAAACGACATCGAAAGATGTGGAAGAGTTCATGCGCTTGATTCGCAAGAGCGATTATAAGATTGTTGAGCACCTTCAACAGACGCCGTCAAAGATATCTATATTGTCGTTGCTATTGTGTTCCGAAGCTCACAGAAATGCATTGCTGAAAGTTCTGGATACGTCCTTCGTACCCCAAGATGTTTTCGTGAATCAGCTAGAGGGGGTGTTGGCGCATGTGAACGCAGGCCATAGCTTGTGGTTTACAGACTTTGATTTGACCCCAAAGGGGAGAGAGCATAATATGGCGTTGCACGTCTCAGTTGAGTGTAGGGGATCAGTCATGTCTCATGTACTGGTAGACACTGGATCTTCCTTAAACGTGCTTCCCAAGAAAGCAATGATGAAACTGGATGTTAGAGGAATCCTATGTACGCCTAGTGATTTGGTGGTCAGGGCATTTGATGGTACACGAAGAACAGTCTTTGGATCCATAACATTACCTCTACAGGTGGGGCCAGAGGTTTTCGCGACTGAATTTTATATTATGGACATCCAGCCAGCATACAGCTGCCTTCTCGGACGACCCTGGATCCATGGGGCTGGGGCAGTCACATCTACCTTGCATCAAAAGTTGAAATACATGGTAGGGGACAGTGTGGTCACAGTCTGTGGAGAAGAAGATATATTGGTCAGCCATCTGTCATCATTCAAGTATGTAGAAGTCGACGACGAGATTCATGAAACACCCTGTCAAGCCTTTGAAGGGTTGCGCATCAAAGACAAAGGTCCCGGGCCGAGTAAAGCGTCAGAGGTAGCCGTCTCGTCATATTAGGAAGCTCAAGCTCTAGTGGAGACTGGTGAGACAAAAGGCTGGGGCAAGGTGCTGGATATTCCCGTGAAGATGGACCGATTTGGGCTGGGATATCAACCGTCGTCATCAACACCTGCTGTGGGGGCACCCCATTTCAGAGGACCGATAACTATCACCGCTAGTGGAGTGTGTCACGAGGCCATCAACACTGTTTCAGATTCCGAGGAAGGAGACAGTGACTGCGACATGGACACCTGGATTCAGCCGAGCGTGCCAGGACAAGGATTATGCAATTGGTCTATTCAGGAGATTGTTCCTGTGACTCTCAAACAGTAATACTTTGTTTTCTTAATTGTTGAACAATCTGGTGTCTTACCCGGGGCATCATGATTTTGCTTAGGGTTGTGCTGTTATGTACATTGCGTTGTTTAATCATTAAATAAAAGGCGTTTTTTTATGTACAAATATTGTGATCTCTGTTTTTCCTGTTTTGTGTTTTACAATAAAATGGCAACGTGGTTATTCGCTTTACACGCATTTTGAAGCATTTAACCATTCCTTTTGCAGGATAACATTTTCAGACGACATCATTGAACCGCCTATGACTCGTTTCGACTTCGAGCACCCGATATTCCAAGCAGAGGAAGAGATTGTTGAGGATAGCGACTTGCCAGAGGAGCTGACTCGTTTGTTGAAACAGGAAGAGAGGATCATTCTGCCTCATCAGGAGGAAATTGAGATTATCAACTTGGGGTCGGAAGAAGTTGTGAGAAATATCCATATAGGGGCTGCGCTGCAGAGCGATATCAAGCAAAGGCTGATTGAGATACTGCGAGAGTATAGTGATATATTTGCTTGGTCGTACGAGAATATGCCTGGGTTGGATACGGACATGGTTGTGCACCGCCTGCCGTTAAAAGAAGAATGCCCGCCGGTCAAGCAGAAGCTTCGCAGAACTAGACCCGATATGGCAGTGAAAATTAAGGAGGAGGTTCAAAAACAGTGGGATGTTGGTTTCCTGGCTGTGACAAAATACCCCTCATGGGTTGCTAACATTGTACCAGTGCCAAAGAAAGACGATAAAGTGAGAATGTGCGTAGATTACCGTGATTTGAATAAAGCGAGCCCGAAAGACGATTTTCCGCTTCCTCACATTGATGTGCTGGTTGACAACACTGCTCAATTCTCCGTGTTCTCCTTCATGGATGGCTTCTCGGGCTATAATCAGATTAAGATGGCGCCAGAAGACATGGAGAAGACTACTTTCATAACGCCTTGGGGAACATTTTGTTATAAAGTGATGCCCTTCAGACTAAAGAATGTTGGGGCAACGTATCAGTGTGAAATGACGACTCTTTTTCATGATATGATGCATAAGGAGATCTAGGTTTATGTCGATGATATGATTGCCAAATCCCAGACGGAGGAAGAGCATTTGGTGAATCTGCTGAAGTTATTCAAAAGACTTAGAAAGTTCAGGCTGAGACTGAACCCTAACAAGTGCACCTTCGGGGTGAGATCGGGTAAACTGCTAGGGTTTATCGTGAGCGAAAAAGGAATAGAGGTTGATCCTACAAAAATAAAAGCAATACAAGAGATGCCGACGCCTAGAACAGAGAAAGAGGTGCGCGGGTTTTTAGGGAGGTTGAACTACATCGCTCGGTTCATATCTCACCTGACAGCTACGTGTGAGCCATTATTCAAGCTGTTGAAAAAAGACCAGGCTGTAATGTGGAATGAAAATTGTCAAAAGGCGTTCGATAAAATAAAACAGTATTTGCAGGAGCCTCCTATTTTGATACCTCCGGTGGCAGGGAGACCCTTGATTATGTATTTGACAGTTCTTGAGGGAAGTATGGGTTGTGTTCTCGGTCAACACGACGAGACAGGAAGAAAAGAGCATGCGATCTACTACTTGAGTAAGAAGTTTACTGAATGTGAATCTCGATATTCAATGCTCGAAAAAACTTGTTGCGCGCTAGCCTGGGCCGCCAAGCGTTTGAGGCCATACATGCTGAATCATACAACCATGCTCATATCGAAGATGGATCCTATCAAATATGTATTTGAAAAGCAGGCATTATCAGGGAGAATTGCCCGCTGGCAGATGGTTTTGACCGAATACGACATCCAGTATGTCTCACAGAAGGCTATAAAGGGAAGTGTATTGTCTGAATACTTGGCAGAGCAGCCTATTGAGGATTACCAGTCGATGAGGTTTGATTTTCCTGACGAGGATATCATGTACCTAAAGATGAAAGATTGTGACGAGCCGTTGCCAGACGAAGGACCAGAATTGGGTTCCAAATGGAAGTTGATCTTTGACGGAGCGGTAAACGCCTATGGTAGCGGAATAGGGGCAATCATCACCACTCCACAAGGGTCGCACATCCCGTTTACTGCTCGATTGACCTTTCCAGTTACCAATAATGAAGCCGAATACGAAGCTTGTATCATAGGGCTTGAAGAAGCCATTGATTTGCGAATCAAAAATATGGATGTATACGGAGACTCAGCGCTGGTGGTGAATCAGATAAAAGGGGAATGGGAGACACGTCAGCCCAATTTGATACCGTACATGAATTATGAAAGGAGATTGTTGCCTTTCTTTGACAAGGTTGAATTGCATCATGTACCGCGAGCGGAGAATCAGATGGCTGACGCCCTGGCCACTTTGTCTTCCATGTACAAAGTCAACTTCTGGAATGAGGCTCCCAAAATTGTTATCTCTCGGCTTGACAGACCTGCCTTCGTATTTTCCATTGACGAAGCATCCGATGATAAACCATGGTATTTTGATATCCTTAATTTCCTAAAGAATAAAGAGTATTCGGCTGGGGCATCCAGTCACGATCAGAAAACTCTCAGGAGATTGGCGGGTAATTTCTACCTGAATCCGGACGGTGTCTTATACAGGCGAAATCACGACTTGGTGCTGCTACGTTGCGTAGATGAAAAAGAGGCAAAGTTGCTCATGGAGGAAATACATGAAGGTACCTTTGGTACGCATGCTGGTGGGCATGCTATGACGAGGAAGTTGCTACGGGCAGGTTATTTTTGGCTAACTATGGAAACTGATTGTTTCAAGTTCGCGAGGAAGTGTCACAAGTGCCAAATCTATGCTGATAAGATCCATGTGCCTCCGAGTCCTCTGAATGTGATGTCATCGCCATGGCCATTCTCGATGTGGGGAATTGATATGATTGGAAAGATCGAGCCGACGGCTTCTAATGGACACCGGTTCATTCTAGTAGCAATCGTATTTCACTAAGTGGGTGGAAGCGGCATCTTATGCAAATGTGACTTAGCAGGTGGTAGCCAGGTTCATCAAGAGAGATATCATTTGCAGATACGGAATCCCCGAGCGGATAATCACCAACAATGGTTCAAACCTGAATAACAAAATGATGAAGGAGCTGTGTCAGAGTTTTAAGATCGAGCATCACAACTCCTCCCATTACCGACCCAAGATGAATGGCGCTGTTGAAGCGGCCAATAAGAATATAAAGAAGATCGTTCAGAAGATGGTGGTGACCTATAAGGACTGACATGAGATGCTACCTTTTGCTTTGCACGGTTATCGTACGACGGTACCCACATCAACTGGGGCAACCCCGTTCTCGTTGGTATATGGAATGGAAGCAGTACTACCACTGGAAGTTGAGATTCCTTCCCTGAGAGTATTACGAGATGTCCAACTAGACGAGGCAGAATGGGTGAAAGACAGGTTGAACCAGCTGAGTCTAATGGATGAGAAGAGGTTAGCTTCTCTAGCATACGGTCGTTTGTACCAGAGCTGAATGAAGAAAGCATATGATAAGAAGATACATCCTCGGAGCTTTCATACGGGCGACCTTGTGCTGAAAAGGATTCTCCCGCCACAGGCAGATCACAGGGGCAAGTGGACCCCCAACTACGAAGGGCCATATGTTGTCAGAAAATTCTTTTCAGGAGGGGCTTTATTGTTGTCCACCATGGACGGTGAAGACTTTACGTCGCCTGTGAATTCGGACGCAGTTAAAAAATACTTTGCTTGAAATTGACCCGCTGGACAGAAAAAAGAGAGTCCAGGCAAAAATGGGGCATCCTGGCGAACCAAAAACAGAATGAAAGGTTCGGGCAAAAGTTAGGGATAAAATTGAAAAATGTACACCCGCGAAGTTGAAAACCTACACTGGGAGGCTTCGGCAGAAAAGGGTATCCCGGTGAACTGAAAACCCGTAAAGGGCGGTTCACGCAAAAGTTAGGGATTTGAAAAGCAAATGACTGCGGTTCGAATTTGATACTGCATCGAGCATTGGTGCGGGAGAATATACTTGAGGGGTCGATTATCAGATACAATCTCTTCGGAAGTGTGAATACCGGGAAAGCACTAGAGTCAGGCGAGTCATAGGAGGATCAGCTCGTGATGTCCGTCTGCATCCCGTTGCCGACATGTGTACAAATTTGATTTGCTTCTTGTGCATACTTGTATGTTTGTTGTGCGTAACTTCCTCTTTTCAGGAGTTACATCCCGTGTACAAAACTCTGCCCATTTAGGGGCCCAATCGATAAAACATGTTATTCAGTACTTGATGCTGGTTCTTTACTGTTTTGTACATGATAAACGCCTAGGTTTAATGAAACTAGCGTGTGTATAACGTCGCTGGCCCTTGCCAATAATTGTTAAAACGTTGAATTAACTGAAAATAATGTCACTAACGCTCACCTGAATAGATTTGGTTGCGTAGACTTGTCTTGTCTTGTTTGTGGTGTTGCAGGGTTCGTAGCCGTACAAAGTGGACGATCAAAAGATTGCAGTATGGACCAGAAGCATACCGAAAGACTCGATCCCCACGCAGGTCGCACTTCTGAGATAACATTGTTCCTCACTGAAGAAGGATCAAGTTCCCCAGCTAGTCGTAGCTTACCCAAAGGACATTCTCCAGCAAAGTCGTGTACTCTCAGCAGAATTAATGATTCCAAGATCAAAGGCCGTATTCAGACAGTATGGTGTCCCCCAGAAGGGTTCCCCCATCCCGAGCAGGGTGGCTTAGCCTCAGAAGATTAACATTTCCAACTCGTGAGTTGTACATAGACAGTCTACCCTTCCCAGTAGGGTCATTTACTCTTCCCCAGCGGAGTCAGTTGATTTTCCCCAAGAGAATCGTTCCATCCCCAGCAGAGTTCTCTTTCCAGCAAGTGTTTTCTTTCCGTCCAGTGGAACTCGAAGATTAAGACTCTCCCCGGCAGAGTTGGTTGGGTGTCCCGGCATTTATTTTGTCGGGATACCGTGTGATACCCGTTCACTCCCCAGCAGAAGTCCAATCATAATTGGCGCATTCAGTTATTTCTCAGCGAAGTGGGCTTCACTCGTCCAACATTTATTTTGCTGGAATAATTCTGTGGCACCTGGTTACCCCCAGCGGAGTTGGCGTTGTCTTCAGCATTTATTTTGCTGAAGCGGTTTCTGTATCCCAGCAGTTCGAGTCTGCATTTTCATCGGCATATAGTGTCATACTTGCATCCACCAAATAAAAAACGTGTAGCATTTCCATATCGAATGGAGCATTACGCCATTGTCAAACATATGCATTCTGAAACATAAACCAGGTTGGTTAATCGTTTGTTTTCAAGTGTTGTTTCCCTTGCAGGTGGAGGGAGCTCGTGCTCAAATTAATTACCAAACATTCAAGATCTCGGCATGAGACATTCAATGATAATGTCAGTTTTGGCTATTTTCCCCACATAGTTATTAGGTTAAGTTTCTCTTTGTCCCCGAGCAGAGTTATTTGTTTAAATTTCTCTTGTTTTCCCCGCCAGAGTTGCCTGTTGAAGTTTCTCTAGTCCAGCCAGCGGATTATTTTCTTCAAATTCGTTGTTACGTCAGTATCGAAGGGTTTCATGAATCAGAATTTCAGAGGCTGCCTCCGGTTATCAGAGCAGGCGTCCGGTAGTTTGATTTCCAAATATCCCCAGTAGAGTCCGCCTCAAAGTCGCTGTCACGTCAGTGCTAAAAGGTTTGTGGGCTGGGACCAATGGAGTTAGTTACTGTGGAGATAAGCAGAAAAACTGTATTCAGAGTATCTTCCCGTAGGAACAGACGGATGTATTTTCTTACTGGTTGACCGGAGTATTTCCCCGGAGTCGTCAAAATTTTATTGCCTATATTGATAGGAGTCCCTCGCGTGGACGAAATATGAGTCCTAACGTGGACAATTTATTCCTATATTGACGGGATTTCTTCGTGCTAGAGAAATGGGTGTCCTAACGTGGACAGATTTATTTCCTCGGGTTGACAAGATGTGTTAGTCCTAACGTGGACAGATTCGATTTCTCCGTATTGATTGAATGTGAAGTCCTGACGTGGACAAAATTGATTACTCTTCGTGTTGGTGTCCTGACGTGGACCATTTATTCCCAGCAGATATCTTTCTTCGTAATGGTGAAATGTGAAGTCCTGACGTGGGCAAGTTTATAGTTCCTCGAGTTGACAAGATACGCGAGTCCTGACGTGGACAAGTTTTATTTCCTCAGCGGGTCGAAGATGTGAGTCCTGACATGGACAAATCAAGACGATGTGTGAGTCCTAACGTGGACGATGTTTATTCCTAACGTGGAAAGTTTAGTCCTAACGTGGACGATGTTTATTCCTAACGTGGAAAGTTTAGTCCTAACGTGGACAATGTAATCCTAACGTGGACGATGTTTATTCCTAACGTGGAAAGTTTAGTCCTAACGTGGACAATGTAATCCTAACATGGACGATGTTTATTCCTAACGCGGACGATGTTTATTCCTAACGTGGAAAGTTTAGTCCTAACGTGGACGATTTATTCCTAACGTGGACGATTTATTCCTAACGTGGAAAGTTTATTCCTAACGTGGACAGGTTATTCCTAACGTGGAAAGTTTATTCCTAACGTGGACGATTTATTCCTGACGTGGACAATTCATTCCTATGTTGATAGGATCCCCTCGTGCTGATGAAATGCAGACGATTCATCCCCAGCGAAGTCGTCAGAATTTTTCTGTGTTGACAGAATGTGGACAAAGTTCTATCCCTGCAATGATAGAATCTTTTTCAGGCCGATGAAAATAATCCCCAGCACGGTCGCTAATGGATCAGTTTGTTGCCGTAACAATCAGATCCAGTCAGCAGATGTTGTTATTCAAGCAGTTCGTGCAGTTTATTTCTGCGGTTGGCAAATTTCCGGGTTCTTAGTATTCAACCGTCTCGCACCTCGAATGTTTGAAGGTCGTTCGCTCTTCACCCAATCGGGCCCAAGTCGCTTGAATAGAGGCAGCTGTTGTACCCTAAAATTTGCTCAACCTACTTTACTTGGTTTATGTTTCAATTGCATTAGCATTTGCATATAAAGTCATGTACATAGTCTAATCATCTGCATAGCATAGCATAACAAGTTATTCAACAAGGGACCAAGTACTATTCTCATCTCTATGAGCCTATCAAGAGGTTCCTATTCAAATTCAATCTTATCCAAGTCATCAGAAAGAAATTGAAATCTGAGAAGTTAGTGGATCAAGCAGTGGATCTGTCTCCTATCTTGAGTGTATTTGAAGAGCATCAAAGAAGTTGTGAGCTGTGGATTGAGTATGGAGGGTATATAGACATCATGGAGGACCTAGAGAGTCATTTTGAAAGTGAGACAAGTCATTGATATGATCACAAGAGCTGCAGTTGAAGACAGTCTACTAGGGTTTCATCTGGGTCAACCCTAGGTCAAATGATTGATTGAAAGGCATCAAGGTATATTTGAGAGATGTGGGGTTCATCATTTGACATGTAGATATGGATGTGGTGTTGTTCCAAGGAGAAATCAAGAGAAATCAAGAAGAAGAGGAGTCTCAAAATTAGGGTTTCTGTGTAAAATCCCCTAGTTTAGGTCAAACTTCCAAGCAAGATAATTCAAAATGCAAGCCTCAAATGGATCCTTTGCCAACATTAAACTTGTATAGGATCTCAGGACCTTTAATTTGAGTGGTGGAAGACATCAAGGAGATTTATAGAACTCAAGTTATGGTCCTTGCAAGTTACAAGTCATCTGAGGTATCTGAAATTTTGTCTGTGAAGGTCACTTGTCTTCCAAGCAACGTTTACCCCTCAAGGATCTTTCAAATGAATTTCTGGTCAACATGAGAGTTGTTCCTCATTGTCTTAGCTTTCTATAAAGGTATGGTATACCTTCATCTTATTTGTGGAACTCTACTTATGACCCTAGCAAGAAAAGGGCATTTTGGGCATTTGAGAATTACAGGTCATTTCAAGCCTATGCCCAAAACTCATACAAGGAAGCTTCAAATGAAAAACTTCACCACATTAAACTTGTTCCAAATGACATTTTGAGTCTAGAAAAGTGATCATGAAAGTTTTGAAATGCTCATAGCTCAAGGTTCCAAATTTGGTCAATTAAAAGGTGAATTTAATGAATAAAAGTGACCTAAAAATGAGATTTTTCATACCATTTCCAAATGGGATGAAATGATAGGTAATTTTGATTGGAAAGAATGTTTTGAGATGATTGGAAAAATTAGATTTTTGAGTTTAGTTCAAAGTTTGGAAGTTATACTAGTTGGCTTACAAAAGAAGTAACATATCCAAATTCACAAGGGATTTGAGTGTTAGAAGTTTCTACCAAGTTCTACAGTGTTCCATGAGCATCTATATAGTGAGTAGAGTGGCTCCAATCATTGGTTGGTGATTCATTTTGGTTGAAACTCATAGTTGCATCTCATTCTTCAATCTTGCAAATTCATTCCAAACTCTATCAAATCTTCATCATTTTCCAAAATTCTTGATCCTATCATCATCTATATTCATCATAGAGCAAGTTTCCATCAAGATCTGGCTGAATTGAAGTAGAATTCGTGTGCTACCAAGTGTATCATCCAAATTGCAAAAGGAAGTGGCTATGGCAATCCAAGGTGTTTAAGCAAGTGTTGTTGCATACAGAACCAAGAACCAAGTCTATTGATCAAGTCCAAAGCATTGCAAGCTGTGGATCCAAGGATTTCTGCATCTGTTTTCAATTTTGCACCAGGTTAGTTTTTCTATCGAATTGGTTAGAATTAGTTAGCATGATGTAGAATCTTTAGGTTAGAACTGTTAGGCATAAGTAGAGGATCATTTCCAATGAATTTGAGAGCTTTCCATGGAGTTTGACATTGAAGCACACCAACTGTTTGGGATTAGAACTCTCTTGATATGAAGTGTTAACACTAGTTCTTTAGCTTAGGTTAATCAGTAATGCAAGGTGGTCATTTTGATGGCAAGAAATTGAGGAAAGAGGAAGTTGGAAATTGGGGTGTTCATGGAGAGGAAGCTATCGGTTTTGATTTTCTAGGTTGTTATAGCAAGAAATAATGATGTATTCTTGTTCAGCTTGAGAAGTAGAGCAATTTTGCTTTTTATGGCTATGAATTTCATGGAGAAATGAAGTTGTTTGAGAGGGTGTAAGTCTGGTTCTTGAAGCTTCGTGCATGGCTCAATCATGGCAAACCCTAGCTCATTGGAGAAGATGACTCCCCCAACGTTGGATCATGCGCATGACTTTGACTCAGAAATGCATCCAATGGCCAGGATTTAAAACTGAAACGCGAGGGAATTTTGAGGAAGCAAAACGCGTCGTTTCATTAAACGACGTGGCTGGTCTTGGGAATCAATTGCTAATCACACCACCACCTTCAAGGCCCAACATGAATTGAACTAATATTTTGGCTATTTGCACCGTTTTTTGTTTTTTTATTTTCTTTTGAGTTTTCTGATTAGCTGGGCCCAGACGCGGCTTGCTATGCGCACCCCCAGTCTGGGCCCATCCTTCATTTTTCAACTTAAATAATTGCTTATTGCATCCATAACCAATTCAAATCATTTTTAATTTCTTTTATTTTTGTTAATTCTTTGAAAAATCATAACAAATTGGAAATTTTATATTTTTAAATGGTTGTTTTTGCATCTTATTAATATTTCTGTTAAGAAAATTGTCATAAAATAAAATTAGCATTTTATTTTGTTTTTGCATTTTTAGTATATTTTTCTTTTAAATAGGTTTTAAACAATTTTTAGTTTAATACTTGATCTTGTTGATTTTAGTTTAGTTAGATCCTTGTATATTTTGGACCCATTCTTTTTAGAGTACTCCAATTAGGACTTGAATTTTCATATGAGATTTAAGTCATGATTTTAGGACTAAATTTTAGATGGTTTGTTAGGTGTGATTAGGAGAATCAAAATTAGGGTTTAGATATATCATAGGTGTAATAAATCATTTCTTTTAGGAGTTGTAGTTTGAATTTTGGGGTATGGGACTATAGGGGTATTATGGGTAAAGAATAGATCCCTTAGAAAATACTAGGCTTCCCCTATTCTACTATTACCATCAGTATATTGCTTGTATTTGATTGATTGTGTGGTGTGCCCTTTCTAGGGTTATTGTTTGATTGTGTGGGGTATTGGGCTTGTTTGGGGCTTGGGTTTGAGTTGAAGACTGTGCTGATGAAGCCCATTGAAGATTAAAGAATGAAGACCAATTTCCAGAGTTGATGAGGAGTATCTCTTGCTGGCAGCTGTTGAAGGTTATAGGATCTAGGAGTTAGACAGAGCTCTAGAATAGCAACTTGATTCACAAACATGGAAGGTCTTGTTTGCCTCCATCCCTCTCTATGATGCAGAGTCTCTCCAGGACACTCACCCCCTTCCTTTTGAAGGCTTGGTGATAGTGTCTAAGAGATAGAACTCTTGAGAGAAACATTCTATGTGTTGTTAGCAGTCTGTTTGCCACCTTTGGTGGTCAACTAACTGCTTAACACCCCAGTTCATCCTCTTGATTGGCTCCTCAGCTGGGAGATTGAGATTTGAAGAAAAGCCCTGAGGACTGATGATAAAGACCTTGCTTGGAGGCTGTGAAGATGAAGACTGATGCTTGCTTGAAGCCTGTAGATGGTTGAAGATGACTTGAAGACAGATGTTGATGAAGACTGTTGTTGCTGTTTATTGTTGCTGTTTATAATTTTTGATGTATTGTTTGAATTTCTCTGACTGTATTGTTTGCCATTTAACCTGTTAGGTTGAAAGCGAATGTTGTTCACTTTTGCCTGTTGTTTCCTAGGTTCGAGGTTGAGTGGGACTCCCTTGCCTCGCTTGTATTGCTGCATCCATGCATTTTACTGCTTTATTGTATATATGCTATTGTTTCTGTTTCCGTCTATTCCCTTAGGATCTCTGTTTCTCTCTGTGCAAGAGAGGAACATGATAGAAATTAGGTCTTAACTCATGCATGATAACATTAGGTTAGTTTGATTCCCCTTTTCAACCATAGGGTAGAGTTCTGTCTCTTCTTTCTCAAAACAAACAGAAAAACACAATAAATATTTCAAACACAATAAAAGACACTTCTTCCGTAAAAGAATGTGAACTCATCAAAACGTCATTTTTGTCCGCTTGGACCAGTAATCAGAAAAACCCCTTTTTTAGAAGGAGATAAAAACAATCAAGACAGACTTGTGTCGTACGTGGCCCGAACTACGTTTGCTCTGATCTTTCATGCTGTATGAAAGTACGTAGGCATAGGATGCGATATCCTAGCGAGCAACCTTCCCCTCCTTTCCCGTAGGTAGGCGAACTACGTTGACTCTGATTTCTCGTTCCAGACGGGAATACGTAGGCATAAAGTGCGATACTTTGCCGAGTCATTTTCTTTTCTTTTAACCCCTGACCTGTAGAATAGATAGAATAACAATCCATACCAGAAAACAAGCGTGGATCCCGTCGAGTACGACGGACGTGAGGGGTGCTAATACCTTCCCCTTGCGTAACCGACTCCCGAATCCAGGATTTGGTTGCGATGACCATTCCTTTCCCGTCTTTGTGGTAGGTTTACTCTGAGCGTTTCCTTTCCCTCCGTTGGGATAAATAACGCACGGTGGCGACTCTTCTGTTCGGCCGGCGCCGATTTTCACAGTAGCGACAACATGGCTCTTGGATTAGGTCTCAACCTTCTCCAAATCATCAGTTGACCTAGGGTTGACCTAGTCAAACCCTAATTGCATCAATCCTGGTTGAGTCTTCTTATTCTTGCATAATGACCTGTCTAGGCTTCAAGGTGATCTTCAATACTTCTCATGAGCTCTCTCAAGACCTCAAGTCTAACTTCATGGCTTCAGAATCATTTGATGACTTCCCACAACTCTCAAGTTAGGAGACCTACACACTTGGCTTCAACCACTCCTTCTGAGGATCTTTTAACTTCTCTGACAAGCATATCAACCCTTGGACACTTGAGTAACCTTCTTAGCTAGCTTCAAACCCTTGTGGAGCTCTTGGTTGGTAATCATGCCTCTTGATCTCCTGCACACATGTCAATGAAATGCAAATGATAATGCTAATGTGAATGAAATGAAACACAAGCTAGGTAAAGAAATGTTGGGCAAATTTTGGGGTGCAACAACTACCTTATTTTCTTTGATCTCTAAATCAACTTCAAGCAACTGATCTTCTTCTTCAGCACTATTATCCGGCAGATCCTTAGATTTTCCACTTCTTGTGGTCACAACATTAACACTCTTGTGATCCCTAGGATTAGTCATGGTTGAACTTGGAAGAGCACTTGGTGTTTAGGATCTTGACAATTTTTGTGCTATTTGACTCATTTGTACTTCAAGATTCTTTACAGAAGCACCTGTGTTCCTCAGATTACTCCTTGTTTCTTCTTGGAATTGAGAGCTTTGAGTGGCCATATTTTCAATGGCGATTTCCCAATCCGCTTTCTTTTGAACCTGTTGTTGATGTGGTTTATATTGTTGCTGGTAAGGTTGTTGATGTTGTGGTTGATACTGTTGCTGATGAGGTTGGTATTGTTATTGGTATGGAGCTTGACTTTGTTTAGGAGCATTCCCTTGTTGATCTTTCCATGCGAAGTTTGGATGATTTTTCCAACCTAGATTATAAGTGTTGGAGTAGGGATTGTTCTGCTTCAAAAAATTTATTTCCTCAATCTATTTTACGGTTGCAACACAGTGCATGGTGAAGTGAGGACCCTCACAAATTTTGCAACTCACTGCTTGAACCGGTTGAACTTGTGCCACAATTTGAGTATCAAGACTCATCTTCTTTAACCTTTTTTCCACTTCCGCTGAAATCTGATCTTCCATCTTTACCACTTGCTCAGTAAGTTTCAAATAAATGGCCTTACTGGTTGATCTTCCATCTTTACCACTTGTGCCACAATTTGGTTGACTTACACTCCATTCATACAAATCTAAGTGTTCATTTGCAGCGATCGCTTCAATAATTCTTTTGATACCGGTGACTGTTGAAAAATTAGTTGAACCACCGGCTGTTGTATCAATGAGTTGTTTAGTTTTTATTTTTAGGCCATTTACAAAATTCTGCATTTGTTCAATTGCATCCATGTTATGAGTCGGGCATGAAACCAAACACCTCTTGAACCGTTTATAAGCATCTCCAAGTGACTCTCCCTCCTTTTGTTTGAAACTAACAATGTCATATCTTTTTCTGATATAGACAGATGCAGGAAAATATTCATTCAGAAATGTTGTCTTCATCTCGTGTCAAGTGTTAATACTCCTGGTTGGTAAAGAATAAAACCATTCTTCGGCTTTATCAGATAAGGTGAAAGGAAACATAACTAGCTTTTTTGCTTCTTCAGAATTCCCCTCAATCTTGAATGAGGTGTTAATAGTTAGAAACCTTTGAAGATGCTTATTTGCATCTGCATTGATTCTTCCTGAGAAAGGTTTGCTCTGAAGCTGCTGGATGGTTGATGGATGTAGTTGAAAGTGTGCAATAGTCACTGGTTAATTCACTATGGTCAAACGCCCTGTTAGAGCATTTCCCCTTCCATAGTTTCCCAGAAGTCTTTCGGCTGGAGGTTGATCTCCATTCATGATGAATGTTTCGGGCTCTGTATCTGCGCCCGAATCTGTATGCTCGGAATGAATCACAACTTCTTCTTCGTTCTCTGAAATTTATGTTCCTGAGTTTGAAGATGTCAGTGTTTCAAGCTTAGCTTTTCTACGTCTGGCGTGCAACAATCTTTCAAGTTCTGAGTCAACAAAAAATAAAGCTAAGGTCTTACCTCGCATACACGGGTTAGGAAATTATTAGTAATAACAAAAATATAATCAAAAAAATAACTTAAAGTTTTAGTCACAGAGTGACAAAATTCTAATTGAACTAACAAGGTACTTAAAATACTGGCAGTCCCTGGCAACGGCGCCAAAAACTTGATCGGTAAATTAGCAAGTGTACTAACTTTTACCGATGTAGTAATAATTAGGGTTTTCCCAGAATCGATCTCGGAGGACTGCGTGCAATTTTTCAAGTACATATATTATTTCAATCAAACAAAATAACCTTGGGGTTTTTAACAAGAAAAAGCAGAATGATAAAATTATTTTAATGATTAAGAGAAAACATGCTAGGGGAAAGTGTATGAATTGCTTAGTACAAACCCTGGAGTATATCAATTAGACATGTCTCAAAACCTTAATTTTTATTGAACCTTAAAAGTGTTTTTCTTAAATTCCTTAACTAAAAAACCTTTGATATTCTTCCTTGACCCCAATTCCTTAGCAGTCAAGGAAAGACATCAAGCAATAGTTCTAACAAAGGTTTCTTACAATCATTACAGGATATCCCTATTGCTAGGCAATATTTACTGTAATGTGTTATACAAAATAATCGATCGGTTTTTCAGGCCAAATTCCTAATCGTAAATCGTTCCCAATTTGTACGATCTTTAAAAGTTTAAACGATTTGCATAACAAAAATATTAAGGAACGAAACAAAATCTCATTAAGAAATACAACAGAGGTTCATTACAACATAATTATGGGACACCCCCTAGCAATTAGGGGTTTAGCTATGCATAGTATTCAATAAAAACAACATAGAAAATAGAAACATTATAAGACTTAGGGAATAAAGTTGATCTTCAATTTCTTCCGATCATGAAAATCTCCTCGTCTTCCCAATTCTCCAGAGCTTCCAAATTTTAATTGTCTTTTCTTTGTACGATCCAAAGTTCTCTTTCTCTTTTCGAAATCACATTTTAATAGTATAAGATCAATCTTTCCATACGTAAAGTCCAAATTACCATTCATGCAGTCATACTGGCCAGAATTCAAAAACATCACAAATATGGTCGCCCTACCCAACACGGGCCGTGTCAGCTGACGCGGGCACCCGTGTTGGCCCACACACAGGAATCTTCAAATTTCAACCTTCAGGCATACTGACACGGGTGCCCGTGTAAGCCCTCTGGTTGCTTCTTTTCTTACACTTCTTTTCCCATTCCCTCAAGATGCAAAGTAACAAGTCACCAAAAGGCACATAACTTGTTAGAGATGAAGGCAAACAAAATAGTGCAAACATGTGTGTACTAAAGTGTCAAACAACATCAACACAAGCACCAAATTAACCAAGTAGTGTACAAACTCATGCAAGTAAGTATCTACAAGACATCACATCTAACATAATTAAATGTTTTATAAAAGAGCACAAGAGGAACAATCATGTATCAAAACAATGATCACATATTTGTCACAACAAGTTCATAAGAAAGAGACAAAGATGATTCAAAAATGGAAGTTAAAGCATGAAACCAAGATAGATAAATAGCAAAACTAAACATTTCAATTCATAAATAACATCATGATTTCAAAGAAACTCAACAAGAATCATACTCAAGACATGAGTAAAGAACTAAGCATGTATCAATCCATATCAACCACAAAAGGTAACCAACTTTCAATACAAATAAGAAACACCAAATGAGAAAGCAATACACATTGAGACCAAGTAAGTCAGAAGCTAAAACATGGCTTTTTAAGTCATTTAAGATCAACAAGAATCAAAGAGATCTATACAAGAAACAATGTTCAAAGACTAGGTCAAAACAAACCTAACTTGAGACATCAATGAAAAATATATGAACTTTTTGGGAATTCATCCTCATTGATAAAGTTGTCGTATGGGAAGATCTCATCAAATTGATATTTGGATTAAAGAAAATGGATGTTTAGATTGGAAGTTATCACCTTGGCAAGTCAACACCAAATTAGGTTTTTTCATGACTTAGAACAATTCCACTTTCTTATAAGTTGTCCACTTTTGCAAGTAACATGAATAACCCAATCATAAGACATGTTTTCATGGAGTTTGACTCGAAAAGTTCATGTTTGACCAAAATAACCCTAAATCAGAGGTTTGACTTTGCAATATATGACTTGTGTATTAGATGAATCTTCACCTCTTGACCTTCATTGAAATCAATCTCTTGAGCCATATTAACACCATAGATGGACCCCAAGGGTGTATTTAAATTTCTTGAATCATATCCCAAGGCTTGAGATCATGTCTTGATCAAAAGTCAAGGATTACAGTTGACTTTGGTTGAGAACCCCTAATTTCATGACCAGATGAACTTGATCTTTGAAGAACTTTATATAAGGCCATTCTGCACTTGATTATTGATGGAGAGAGGCCTCTTGAGAGTATGAGAACTTGATTTATTGATGATCTATCCAAAACCTTGATTGATCAATCCACTGAGCCTTTTGAAGCAAACCGTAGTTTAAAAGTGAAACCAAAATAAAACAAAATTTTGATATTTGGTTAGCCATGCATGAATGATTAACCAATAATGATATGTGTTGCACCCCAAAATTTGCCCAACCTTTTTTTTAACTTGGCTTGTGTTTCATTTCATTTCTTCCTAGCATTTGCATTGCATATCATTTTTCATTTAACAGGGGAACAAGAGATTATGCATAGCAAGAGGAGTCTACCAAGATTTTGAGCCTAAGCAAGGGGTGTTACTAAAGTTTGAATGGTCATCAAGTCATCTAGAAGTGGACAGTGGTCTTGTGAAATATATGATAGATGTATGTAGGTCAGTTCCTAACTTGGAGGCCAGTTCAAGATCATCAAGAAATTGTGAGTTTATGATTATGGATATAAGGTGTTGAGAGAGATCATTGAGTGCTATGAGATCCATTTGGAGCTTATTCAATTTGTTGTATGAAGTGGAACAAGCCACAGTTAAGAAAGTTGCATCTAGGGTTTTCATCTGGTAAATCCTCAATCCATTGTGAAATTGAAGGAGATTAAAACTCAATTCAAAGTCTCTACGGTCATGGGATGTTGTGTTAGGGTACATGATATATCATTTCAAGATCAATTCATCAAGAATAAAGAGTGTGAGAAGTTGCTAAATTAGGGTTCTCAGTGTAAAATCCCCTGTTCAGTGCCCAACTTCAAGACCACCTATCTCAAGATGCAAATTTCATCTCAACTTTTGTCCAACATGAAACTTGTAGAGCATGTTCTTAGCTTTCGTTTGAGTACTAGAAGTCCTTGATTGGATTTACAAAACTTAAGTTATGATGCAGACAAGTTACAGGTCATCAGATAAATGTGATTTTAGTCAACAAAAGTCAACCAACTTCCAAGCCATTTTTGACCTAGAAGGATGTTTCTCCTAAACCTTTGATGAACATAAATGTTGTTCCTCACGATCTTAGCTTTCCAAAGAATACTAGAAGTCCTCATTTGGATTTGTAGAACTCAAGATATGATACTTACAAGTCAAGGGTATTTTGGGAAAGTAAGATTATAAGTCATTTTGGATTATAGGTCCATTTCACCATCATACATACCTCAAATGGAAATTTGTCCAACTTTAAAGTTGTTCAAAATGATGTTATTTGTCCAACCAAGCACCAAGAATCCATTGATATGGGTTATAATGAAGAGTGATTGAAGGAATTTTCACAAAAAGGCATTTTAAAGGCATTAAAATAGAAAAATTCAAATTAATTCATATTGGCTCAAAATTATGCAAACTTATGCATATTTTGAGTGCATTTGATGTTTTAAACACTTTGGCATTATTGGAATTGCAAGATGAGACTTATTTCATGGTCAATTTTCATGTTACTTCAAGAATAAGTAACACCACTTACATCCACCATTGATTGCAATTAAGGAATCAATCTTAGCCCTTCATATTCATGACACAATTAGCAAGCAGAATGAACCAAGTTGGAAGCTTCTAGACTCCATTTTCGTGGAGTTTATCAAAGCAAAAAGTGAGGAAAATGTGAAAATGGAATTGGATCACACATCCATTTTTGGGCCCCCATTTCAGCCCAGATCGATTCTATATATGTCCTAGAGTGGATTCAGATCAGGGTTGGTGCAAGTTTGAGCAAGAACAGGTAAGAAACAGTTGAGAAAAAGTGAGTTGTGAGGGATTTTCGAGTTTCAAGATTGAAGCAGTTTCTGAAGAAATTGAGGATTCAAGAAGTTTCTCCAATCATCACTGAAGCTTTCTGCATAGTTTGGACCAAGAATTCGTGCCTGAACACCTCACTGTTGAAGCTCTTTGACAGGTTCCTATCTTTCACGATTTATCTTAAATTATGGTGAATTAGGTAGCAATATGCATGCGGTTAGGTTGCTGTTAGATCCTAGATGATTTTAGGATTAATCTTGAGACTATTTGAGAACTTTCTTGCTTATGCACCAAAACTTATATAATCCAGTTAGGCCTTGTTCTTGGTTGAAATCAAGATTTGATTATTGATTTATGATTAGTGTAACGTGTAGATTAGATTAGTGGAAAGAATTTGAGGATTGGTGAGAATTATTGTTGATGCATCATTTCTATTTGGCTTCGAATAGCCTTGGATTTTGACTGAAAATGAAAACAAATCGTGGCAGGCTGTTGTATATGGAGAGAGGGAGAGATTGGCACCATTTTCATGAGATTTGGTAATGTTTCATGTTCTGGTCACTGTTCACTCGCCGGAGAAGACGACCGGAGTCTTCTCCGGCCACCACCTAATAGTTCCTTCTCTTTCTTGGATTTAAATGAAGAAGATGACTTATAGGTCGTTAGATCGTGAAGACTCCCTTGACCAGGTACACTCATCCAACGCATGAGAATTATCCTTAGAAGGTTGACTAGGGTTTTAGTGACGTGGCTGTGTATAGTGCGTAGGATCTGATTACTAATTGAATGAACGTGTGTGATTAAGACCTACGATGGTCTTGTTTGACTTTGCTGCACGTGATTATCAGTTTTTCTTTTAATTGTGAATTGTACTTGGGCCACGCGTGCTTTCCACACCCCACACCCCCTTTTTGGGCCCATGCATGATTTGAATTGGATCTCCTTGCTATTGGCACCACTGATTTGTTTTATTTCTTTTTTATTTCATTTTTATTTTGTTTTAATTCTGTTTTCAATTTAAATCATTAAAAATAATTCCAATGTTCCTAAAATCACATAAAAATATTTTCTATGAACTTTGAGATGTCCTTTATTTTTTGGGATATTTTTATTTTATTTTTTGATTTTATTTTCAATTTAAAAAAGGATTAAACATTGGAATTGTTTTAAATGGATTAAATTGTGACATGGTTTGTTCTTTTATTTGTTTCTTGCATTTCCTTTGGGTCCAATGAATGAAAATTGTTCCTCATATCCATGATGAGTTGAACAATTTTTTAGGACCATTTTACCCCTGGTTGGTTGACCTTAGGGTTGACTTTTGGTGCTTTTCTTTTGACCCTCGATTCTCCCATTTCAAAGTGGTACATCTTAGGGAAATTTTTTCTTTTGATGGTGCTTTAAGGGAATATTTGCCTTGTGCTTGTGGCCTCGGTTTTCCAACATGCTTAGCTTCTTTGTGTATTTTATTTGGTATTTTTTTATCCTTTTTCCTATTTTTGAGATGACTTGCAAGTTAGGTCATTTCATAGGACAGCTCACACAAGTGCATGACCTAGTTTGAATTGGAAGTGACCTTTGTGGATCCAACAAGCTCTCAACTATTCTTGTTTCACATTTTAGGCATGTTGAGCTTGCTGTATGTTCATTTTTGGGTCAAAATTATGTTCATTGCTTGTTGATTGATGCATTTCTTTTTGAGCTTTCAACTTGAACTCCTAAGTGGTGTGTGCTTGCTTCCTTTGTGCTCTTACTTGCATTTCTTCTTGATTTGTTTTGTTATAGCTTTTGAGAATTCTTCTCTTCATCTCCCTTCTTTTCAATGACCTTGGAGTGTCATTTAAGGTGGCTTGGTCCCTCCTTTGTAGGTATTTGAAGCATACCTAGAATGATGAATCCTTGAGGATACTTTTGTTGCTTCTTTGCTTTTGATAAGTGATGCTTATGGTTGAGTACCTATTATGGGGTCCTTGCTGCCCTAATTTGTTCTCCCATCCTCACTAGGCTTTGGGTTTTGTTTTACCTTTCATTTGGTTTGAATTTATTGGTGTGGTTGATGTTGTTTGGCCTAGGTCATTTCATCCCACTTTTTGGTGCATCTTTGTGTGGTTTGCTCTTGTTTGATTAATTTCTTCTTGTGCTCTTCTTCTTATTTCTTTTCTTGCATTTCCATATGCATGCTTGGTTGAGATGAGCTTGTAGAGGCTACTGCCCCACACTATTTTGCTCCCACTTTCATTCTATTTGTGCATCTTATGTTTGCATCTTCATTTGCATATGCATTCTTCTTCTTCTTCTTCTTCTTCTTCTTTTTCCTTTCTTTGCCATGCTCCCCATAAGTTCTCTAACCTCTTGAGGTTATGATAGACATTAGGTGCCTAACTATGCATGATAACATTAGGTAGGTCCCTTTTGAATCCCAACTTTAGGTCCACTTTGCATGATAAATTTTAGGATTGATTAGTCTCCCATTAGTGTTCCTTCTTCTCTTTCTCATCTTCAAACTTTCATAAAACACTTAATAAAGAATGACAAGTGTAGCACGCTACGAGCCTTAAGCTACTTGAGAAATGGTAATTGAGGGGAATCCTCTCAAGGACCTAGAATGTTTAGTGTACACCCTTTGGGTGATATACGTTGCATTCATTCTTAGGTCAGAGTCTCTAGTGTGACATGAGTTGCAAATCAAATCCAAAACACTTCTTCTCTAAAAAACACAAAAACACTTCAAACCTTTTTCATCCTTCGGGATCTTAATTAGGAAAATATTTTTAGATAAAAGAGTGTCGTTAACTCTTTGTTCTACCACAACGATAACACCTAAGTCTCCAATGGTCGAGCTGCATACACCAACTGCTAGAACTATTTGTTAACCCTACTCGGGCTTAAAAACTTTTGAACGAACCTGTGGTCCTTTTAGCCCGAACTATGTTTGCTCTGATCTTTCATACCAGATGAAAGTACGTAGGCACAAGACGCGATGTCTTGGCGAGCAACCTTCCCCCTTCTTTAGCCGCAGTTAGTCGAACTACGTTGACTCTGACTTTCCCATTGCACGAGGGACTATGTAGGCACAGAGCGGCGATGCTCTGCCGAGTCACTTCTCTTTTATTTTTCTTTTGTCCTTGAGCCTTTAGCTAGATAGTTTCAACACACCCTTTTAGATAGACAACAATGCGTGGATCCCGTCGAGTACGACGGACGTGAGGGGTGCTAATACCTTCCCCTTACGTAACCGACTCCCGAATCCAGACATGGTTGCGATGACCTTGTCTTTCCCTTTTTCTTTAGGTTTTTCCGATCGTTTCCTTTCCCTCTCTTTGGGATAAATAACAAAAGTGGCGACTCTTCTATTTTTCCGCCGGTGGTTTTTCGCAGTTGCGATAATATGCAAAAGGTCAAATAATATAAGGGTAAAATTTGGGGTATAACAGCTACCCCTATTTAAATATCTTTACCGAATGACGTGAGCAATGGAAATCCTCATGAAATCATGGTGAACGGTATTTAAATATAGAAAATTGAAAAGTTTACCCTTAGATGTGAAGACATGCTATGCTATGTGTTGCACCCCAAAAATTTTCCCAACATTTCTTTACCTAGCTTATGTTTCATTTCATTCACATTAGCATTATCATTTGCATTTCATTGACATGTGTGCAGGAGATCAAGAGGTATGAGTACCAATCAAGGGCTATGCAAGACTATGAAGCTAGTTGAGAAGCTTATTCAAGTGTTCAAGGGTTGATATCCTTGTCAGAGAAGTCAAAATATCCTCAGAGAGAGTGGTTGAAACCAAGAGTGTGTGCCTCCTAACTTGAGAGTTGTGGGAGCTCCTCAAATGATTCTGAAGCCAGGAATGTGGACTTGAAGCCTTGAGAGAGCTTATGAGATGTCTTGAAAGCCATCATGAGGCCTAGATAGGTCATTGTGCAAGATTAAGAAGACTCAATCATGATTGATGCAATTAGGGTTTGACTGGGTCAACCCTAGGTCAACTGATGATTTGAGGAAGGTTGAGACCTAATCCAAGAGCCATGTGATCATGGATTGATGCATTGAAATTTTATAAGGATGATTCCAAGTTTAACTCATCATGATTCAAGAGTTTGAGAAGTTTCAAGCTAGGGTTTCTAAGGCTTGACAGTGTAAAATCCCCTAGTTTGACCCCTATCTTCAAGGCATTTTAGCTCAAGATGTGATTGTCATCTCATCTTACCCCCAACATGAATTTTGTAGAGCATGGTCTTAGCTTTAATTTGAGTGCTAGAAGTCCTTGATAGGATTTGTAGAACTCAAGTTATGACTTTGACAAGTTACAGGTCATTTGAGGTATGTGGATTTGGGAGCTTGAAAGTTACCCAACTTGCATCAAACCTTTGCCCAAGAAGGATGATTCCTATGAACTTTTGGTCAACATGAATGTTTTTCCTTATCCTATTATCTTTTTAGAGAGTACTAGAAGTCCATGATAGGATTGGTATAACTCAAGTTATGGCTTTGACAAGTCAAGGGCATTTTGGTCATTTGGAGATTATAGGTCATTTCAACCACAAGGCCATAACTACCATTTCCAAGCCTCAAATGGGAAAATGTTCAACATCAAACTTGTTCAAAATGATGTTTTAAGGCTAGTCAGGAGGTCATGAGATGTTGGAAATGCTTGTAGCTCAAAGTTGCAAAAATGACCTAAAATGAGGGTATAAGTTAAATGAACCAAAGTTGGAAATTGATATTTTTGATCTACACATCCAAACCAAGGCATGTAATAGGTCATTTTGACTCTAGAAAACATTTTAAGAACATTGGTTTAGCCACATTTTTGAATTGAAATTCAATTGGTGGACTTGCTTTGAAAAGTAGTTACTTACATCATAAGTAACATTTGCAAAACCTAGAATCAAGGCATAACCAAGGCCCCTTGCAAGCCAAACACTTTCAAAATGTCACTAGGGGAGAAATTGGAAGATATTGGGATTGATTTCAAGCTGCAAACAGAACTATGCATATCATGGCATATGGTTGAAATTCTCATGTCATGAGAGATTGAAACTCTCATTAGAAGGATCTAGAGGGTTCTAGATCATCCATACATGTTATATATATTGAGTAGAGGTGATCCAAAGCAAAGGTTGGTGATGATTGAAGGAGAGAGCAGAGATTGAGATTGAGATTTCATTGCTTGCAACTGAATTCGGTTTCCCCAATTTCTTCACTTTCTATCATTTTCTTGATTGCAATCTCTTCCATGGATGCTAGGGATTGATTCCAGATCATAATCAAGGGGAATTCGTGGTTGTTTGGTGTTCTTGAGCTTAGATTTTTGCACCTGCAACTCACCATCAGGTTTCAAGTTTTAGGAGTTTTCAACCAGTTCTATTGCATACAGAAGCAAGGAAATGATCCATTGATCGTGTCTGGAAGGTTGGAGAGTTTGATTTGAAGGTTTAGTGCATCTGTTCATCAAGAATTGACAGGTATGTAAACTTCTTCCTCCAGCATGAATTAGGTAGAATCAATATGAATTAGGGTGTTAGATGCATTGTAGAACGGTGTAGGAAGGATTACAGACCATTAATTTAGAATTAGTGACCAATTAGGGACGTTACTATTTTCGGTTGAGAATTGGTTATGGCGAATCTTGAGGTTTCAGAGAGAATAAAGGGCATGAATGAATTCGTGAGGAAATTTGGGACAAGTTTCATGTATAGACCACTTGCAATGGAGGATCCTAGAGAGAGTTAGGGTTGGGGACGATGACCGGAGCACCACCGGTGGTGGCCGGAGCTGCGCGCGAGTTTCAGAGGTTTGAATTGGAGAAGATGACTTGATAGCCATCAGATCAAGGTTTGACTTGGACCAAAGACCCCATCCAACGGCCACGCGAGCTTCTCAATTTGTGAAGGGTCTGAACTAAATGGAGCGCAACGTTTCATTTATTTGTGGTTTTGGGCTTAATGCAAAGATTGATATCAGCACCCCCCCCTCATGGCCCAACCTCCCAATTGAACTGATTGTGCTTGCTATCTGCACCACGCACTTGGTTATTTTTGTTTGATTTTCTTTAATTTTTCATTTTATTCATGGTTCTTGATTATATCATATAAATTGAAAAATGATCCAATTAATCCCATTCTTTTTGCATTATATTCATGATTGAATATAGTATTTTTTAGATAAAAAATATTTTGATTTCATGCATTTTCTGATTTTATGGTAATTTTTACATTTTAATTGACATTAAAATAGTTATGTTTGATACTTGATTTTGTGGAATTTTGTGTGATCATGTGATGATGATTTTGATCCTGATTTTTTGTGATTAGTTAGAATAGATATTCATGCTCCCCATAGAAGATTCTCACATTTTTGTGATGAACATAAGTGGTAGTTTAGGTTGAAACCTTTAGAAGCTCCATTTTTAGGGTTTATGGTTGATACCTTGTGGTTTATATTTTGATTTTAGGACTTAATAGATGATTTAGTCCCTGGTCTTTGTATGAGGCATTCTTAATTGAATTAGGATCCCTTAGGAATTTTTGTAGAAATTTATAAGATGGTTTGCTATTTTTGATTGATTTTAGTTTAGGTGCTAGTTTTAGATGATTCTAAGGCACTAACTCAACTAGATTAACTTCTTTAGTTCCCTTAGATTAGGGTTGTGCTTTGCTTGTTCTTGGATGATGATGAAGACAAGTTTAAGATGCATTGGAGTGCTTGAAGAGGCTTGGATTTGAAGATCTCCCTTCTTGTGGTGTAGTTTTGATTAGGTTAAGATTAGGGTTTTGTAGGCAGAGTTTCTAGATAGTTCTCTTCCTTCATAAACATGGAATATGTTGATCAATTCCATTCTTCCCTATGATGTAAGGTCCCTTGTAAAGTCCTCATCCCTCCTTTGGTAGGATGTGTGGCTCTTTGCAAATTGGTAGGACCTTTGAGGGTCCCTTTCTATGATGACAGGATGCTTAGTGGTGACCTTTGGTCTTCACTCTGTTACCAATCATCCCAACTTTGCTCTTGATGGATGCATCTTTCTCCCTTGTTAGAGGATAGAGTTCCCTGCTTGAAGAAGATTGAAGAATGAGGTTGATACTTCCATGTGATTGAAGACTACTCTGAGATGATGAAGCTTGTAGATGAAGAGGAAGGCTAGTTGATACTGGTAAAGAAGAGAGAGCTGAAGCAAGAAGAACAAGTTGATACTTATGAAGAGGATTCAGTTGAGATTGAGTGAAGAGCTGAGGCTTAAAGAATAAAGGATAAGTTGACACTTGCATTGAGGCATTGAGAACCTGAAGGAAGCACGTTGATACTTGTAGTTAGCAGTGAAGCCTGAAGGTGGAAATTACTGTAAAGCTGAGGCTTGAGCAAGAGAGAATAAGTTGATACTTATTTTTGATGGGTGGAAACCTTGGAGAAGCAAGTTGATACTTGTCAGGGAGGATGATAGCCTTGAAGGGTGGTTGAAGTCTGAAGAGTTGATTGCTGTCAGAAGAGCTGAAGCTTGGAATTGAAAGAGGGAGTTGTTGATCTGCTTTCTTTCTTGTCTGTTTCCTTTTTTGTGCTGATGTGCCTTGTTTGACTTGCTTGATGCATTAGAATAAGTTCATATCTAGACTGACTTTAAGCTAGGAACATGATTGCACTAGAGGTTGAGTTGCTCCCTCTGCTTGTATTTTTACTATATGGCTTTGCTTGCAGGTATTCGGTAGAGCCCAACTCCCTTTCCTATGTGGTTTGTGTTTGCTTGATAGCATTTTATTTCATTTCCTCTGTATGATTGCAGTCACTTATATCCTACTTGATAACATGTTATTCTTTCTGTATGATTGCAGTTATTCATATCTGGCTTGAGGTTGAGATGAGCTTGTGGAGGCTGATGCCCCGCACACATTTCCTCCCTCACTTGCATTGCATGCATTTTACAGTCATTTACTGTTTACTGTTTAAGCTGATGCTTTATCTGTTTCTGTTTATCATTGACAGGATCCCTTGGGAATCTCACTTCCTTTGATAAGGAAGTGATGATAGAACTTTAGGTTGAAACCTATGCATGATAACTTCTAGGAGATCCCTGCTTCAAACTTCAACTATAGGATGAATCCTTGGCATGAAAATAGTAGGACTTGATAGTCTCCCTTTAGTTGAGCCTGTTCTCTTCTCATCTCAAAACAAATCAAAATACAGTAATAAAGGTTAGCTGATGTCGAGCGTTACGAGCCTTAAGCTATCTGAGAAAGGGTTGTCGGAGAGTTTCTTTTCGACAGCTTGGATGTTTAGTATGGTACCCTTTGGGTGACATGCGACACATTCACTCTCAGGTCATAGTCTCTCGTGCGATGCTAGTTGCAAACAAACATAAAAAACAGTTCTTTCGTAAAAGACAGAAAACAAACTTCAAACCTTTTTGCCCCGTGGGCCCATAATTCAAAGGAAGCTTTTCTGAAGAAAAGAGTTTCGTTAACTCCCAGTTCTACCGCAAACGGTAACGCTTAAGTCTCCAAGGGTCGAGCTGCGTACATCCAACTGCTGGAACTGTTTGTTAACCCTACTCGATAAAACAGATGAATCTGAATCCCCGTAATCCGTATTATCCCGAACTATGTAAGCTCTAATCTCTCATATCCGTTAAGAGTACGTAGGCACAATACTGACGTATTGGCGAGCCACCTTCCCCGTAACCCCGTAGTTAGGCGAACTACGTTGACTCTGATTTCTCATTCTCTGATGAGAATACGTAGGCATAAAGCGGGACGCTTTGCCGAGTCATTTTGTTTTCTTTTTAAGCCAGCCTTAATAGGTAGATAGATAAAACCAACCCGTCCAGTAAACACAACAAGCGTGGATCCCATCGAGTACGATGGACGTGAGGGGTGCTAATACCTTCCCCTTGCGTAACCGACTCCTGAACCCAGACAATGGTTGCGATGACCTTGTCTTATACCTTTTCGTCAGGTTTTTCCGATCGTTTCCTTTCCCGTTCTGAGGGATAAATAAAGAAAGGTGGTGACTCTTCTGTTTTGCCAGCACCTTATTTTCGCGGAAGCGACACTATGGACAAAAGAAACTAACTTACAAATGCTGACATGCAATAAACTATAATATGATGAAAATGATGGGATAATAAATGCAAAATGCAGACAAAGAAAGAAAGAAAACATGTAAAGTCAACAACAATGAGTAATAACTCACTGGGGATGACCAAACACTAGGGAAAAGAAGTTACTGGGGAAATCTAAAGTGATTGAATAACAAGTTCAGGCATGGCCGACTTACACTTTAGAAGAAAAGATCCTTACTGGAGGTTGAACCAGAAAGATGGTCTCCATTAGGGAAAGAAAATAAAACAGGACATCTAAAGTGGTGGATCAATAGGTTCAGGCATGACTGGCTGACACTTTAGAAGAAAAGATCCTCAATGGAGGTAGAACTGGAAAGATAGTCTCCACTAGGGAAAGAAAATAAAACAGGACATCTAAAGTGGTGGATCAACAGTTTCAGGCATGATTGGCTGACACTTTAGAAGAAAAGATCCTCACTAGAGGTAGAACCAGAAAGACAGACTCCACTTGGGAATATCCAGAGTAGTTGACCAACAGGTTCAGGCATGACCGACTGACACTCTAGAATAAAAGATAAAGCAAGGCCCTCATAGCAATAGGATCATGCAAACAAATGTTGTAGTTTTCAAACAAGAATAAACATTCAAGCCTCTGGAAATTCCTTAACTCAAAGAGGTCAAATGGGATCTTCAGGAAACATCAAGAAAGATACAGGGTAAATAAACTCTTTTGTATACCAAAATCATTGGACTTAACGGGGAAACACCCTTTAGATAAGCTTCTTGAAAGAGACTGTCACTTATCTTCATAAGGGTTAACGCATCACCAAGAAATGATAAGCTTCTCAAAGGATACTGCCAATAATCGTTGAAAAAGGATAAGCTTCTCGAAGGAGATTACCACTTATCATTGAAAAAGGATAAGCTTCTTGAAGGAGACTTCCACTTATCATTGAAATAGCAAAAGGAAACAAGCTTCTCAAAGGAGACTGCCACTTGTTGTTGAAAAAGGATATGCAACAATACTATTGGAAAATAAGACTTTATCTTTAATCAGGATTTGTAAATAGATTCTTCTTAGGAGGCAACGTGCAAAATAAATGTACGTTCAAACTAGGTTCAACAACCTAATTGCCAGAGACCAAAGTTCAATCTAGGAACAAGCTAGAAAGAAACGGTAAAACAAGACTCTAACCATTGAGGAAAGAACTCAAATGGGGATTTATCTTATCCGAACATGGAACGGATAACTAAAGCAAACCATCTTCCACGATGATCAAACTCAGTGGGGAATTAGAAAAGATGTGCGCTTTCTGCTTAAGGTTGACAGCTCTACTAGAGAGTGCAGATAAACCATGTCATTTGGTGATAAACACAGCCAAAATAAACGGCCAAAAGACACCAAGGTCCCAAACATGCTCATATATGTATGTCATACTTATGCTTATGCTGACAAAATAAACAAAGATAAGTAAACTAAATATGAAATAAACATCTCGGCAAGGATACTCGGCCAACCTCTGCAAGAAGGAGACATCTATCAAGAGATGAATAGAAAGCCACATGTGGAACCATAGTCCTACTTCAAGGTTTCAACATCCACTCGGGGTATAACATCATGAACTCACCTGAGGGATTACCATCGTGAATCTGATTTCCTCGTCGGAAGAGAAATGTCCACCGGGAAAGGATCACCCATGATTAGAGACTTCATAGAGGATAAAATAAATATCCACCTTATTGGGGAAGCTTGGACCAAAGTAGTGGTTGTAGTTGTCTAATTGAAACTCCATAGGGAATAAATAAACATGTCTGGTTCATTGGGGACGAAAGGAGTCACAGGAAATCACCGGGGGATTGAGGAGTCCAAAGATTTACTGAGGAACAACAGAGTCCAAAGATTCACTAGGAAACATACATCCATTTCACTTGGGGAAGTATGAAGCCAAGGCAGTTTACTGGGGAAAATATGGTAACTTTAGTGGGGATCAAAGGATGACTCCGTTGGGGATCAAATCCTCAATAACAATAGACATATATCACATGGTAGACACCGGGGAGATTCTCCGTAGTCTTGAAAATCACTTACGATTGAAGGATCAGTCCAAGAGCGTTATCAATTTAGGCTTCATTGGGGACTTTTGCTTAAAATGGTCTAAAAGTGCTTCTGCATCCTTAAGACTTCTTGGGGAAATGAAGATTTCCTTCTAATCATTCCACAGGTCAAAGCAACTTTATGTTCTTTCATTGTGTTTTAAAAAAAATTAATTCAAAACTTTTCACTTCCAAAATCATTATTAACAAATAAATGAAATTTTGCATAACAAGTAAAAGTAGAGAAAGCATAAATGGAAAGAATTGAATTGGCAAAATATGATTTTATTTAACAATGGTAGCTTTCAAATGGCAAAGCTCCATGGAGTATTACAATTTGAAATTGGCAATAGGGAAAGATTACATTGAATCCAACAACACATACTAGCCCTAATAACTAAGACTTCCCAAAACCTTGCTTATGCCGAGAGCGATTGGATTGGACTTCTGCAATGGTAAACACCCTCTGATGCAGTGAAATGCCTTATGTCCCTAACTTTTTCCTAGATCGCCCTTTTGGGTTTTCAATCCACCGGGACGCTCATTTTTTCCTAAGTCGCCCTTTCGGGTTTTCAACTTAGCAGACTCATGTTTTTTTATCCCTAATTATTGCACGGATCTCCTTCATAGATTATGCTCCACCGAAATACCCATTGTTTCCTAAGTCTCCTTTTCATGTTTTCGACTTAGCGGGCTTTTTTAGGCATAATATTTTCTGAATGCATCCGAGTTCACAGGGTGCGTAAGCTCTTCACCATCCATTGTTGTGAGGATTAGTGAACCTTCTAAGAAAATTGTCATCACAAAAAATGGGCTTTCATAATTGGGAGTCCATTTTTCGTGCATGTCTTTGTGAACTAGAAAGAGTTTCTTGAATACGATTTCTCCTTCTCTAAATTCTCGGATACAAAATTTCTTGTCAAATTCCCTCTTAATACGCTTCTGGTACAACTGACCATGGCACATCGCAGTCTGCTTCATCAAGCTTGGTTTCCATAAAGAATCTCATAGACGGTATCTATACTTCAATAGGGAGGACTGCATTCATCCCATATACCAAGGAAAAAGGGGTTGCCCCTGTTGAAGTTCGCACTGAAGTTCTATATCCGTGCAAAGCAAACGGTAGCATTTCATGCCAATCTTTGTAGGTCTTAACCGTCTTTTACAGGATTTTCTTGATGTTTTTATTCGCAGTTTCAACAACTCCATTCATTTTGGGACAGTAAATAGAAGAATTGTGATACTCAATCTTGAAACTTTCACACAGCTCCTTCATGGTTTTTGTAACACCCCACTCTAAACTATCGCGGAAAAATAAGACAAACAATAGAAACAATTTAGAGTGCAGCAAATAAAGTTTCATGACGACCGTCATGGATGTCACGACCGTCACGGTCATGACGAGCGTCAGGGACTGGTGACGACCGTCACACTCCCAAAATCTGGGACGCAACAGAGGTGTCACATTTCAACACTTAACCAAAACACATACACCTGCAAAAGATCATTTACTAACATACGTAGCACGAAATTCAGATGAGCAAACAACGATAATTTGTTTAACATTTTAATCATAAAATGACATGTTATAATACACTTCCAACGATTCGTAATAATTAAATTCCATTAAAATTCAGCAAGAAATCATCTTGCATCAATTCACTAAAACAACTATGCATCCAAGCAACATTTGGCATTATCAGGAACAACCAATCTATTTGCCATAGTACTTAATAAAATTCAGCAACAAGGAATTCAATTAAAACAATAACATTAATCATTCATCCCCTCTAAAGTGCTACGTATCAGAGCGACCAATGACCTTAAGCATAAAGCGACACTTTCTTCCGAGTTACCTGAAAATTACCACCAACGGATGTAACATACAACATAAAGGGTGAGATATCAACAATATAACATAAGGCATGATAAAAGTCATGTCAGAATATTATCACAGCATTATAATTCTGGCAGTTCGCATAAATATTAGTAATAATAAACTACAACAACTCTTTATTCATAACCACAACAATTATCATCATATCTTAGCAACTCATCAAAACAACTCAACAACGTAATTCAACGATGCAACTCAACAATGCGACTCAACTGTGCATATGCATGTGGTACCAGATTTGGGAGACAACATTCCACAACCATTCGGGAGACAACACTCCACAATAATTCGGGAGACAACTCTTCACAATCATCCGGGAGACAACACTCCATAATAATTCGGGAGACAACTCTCCACAATCATCCGGGAGACTCACTCCACAATCATTTTATTTTGTCATTAAAGACACAACCGTCACCAATCCAGGCCAAATGATATGCTATGAGATGCAACTACTATGGACTATAACACAACAACAACAATTGTGCAACAACCGTGCAACAAGGCATCAAGCCTACAACCAATTATCCATAACAGAACATCACATTTCGCATATATTATGGACTCACTATTTCAACCTGTTCATATCAGAGAACTACCAACAGTATCGTTCCTACGAATAAGACTCTAACACATTTTCACAGAGAACAATTAAAAACAACCTCGTCTCTACAATTGAGAACTCAACAACATTTTCATGTCAGAGAACAACTGACAACATCATTACTACAAATAAGGACTCAACACATTTTCATATACTTTCATACGGGTAATATAACTACAACTTCTAATTTAATTAAATAGGGACATAATAACAACACCTTCTTAATAAATGGGAAAATAGCGCGTGTCAGCACCGTTTCCCAATTCCCCTAAAACTAATGGCATAATACACTCATTCATACACAGACAGGCATTAACCCTTAGAAATGCACAGGTAAACATTAACCCTTAATATTTCTTCAACTTACGGGAACATTACTACGGTAACGTTACTACGGGAACATTACTACGGGAATATTACTACGGGAATATTACTACGGGAATGTTACTACGGAAACATTAACCCTTAATATTTCTTCAACTTACGGGAACATTACTACGGTAATGTTACTACGGGAACGTTACTACGGGAACGTTACTACGGCAACATTACTACGGGAATATTACTACGGGAATATTACTACGGGAATGTTACTACGGAAACATTAACCCTTAATATTTATCAATATTTATCGACCTACGGGAACATTAACTCTATGATTCAATTCCCTACATGAAATCGATCATACCCACAGTTATAAAATTGAACCCCACCCTTACCTTTGGATTGAGTGCAACTCTAAACTTCCGGTTCCGGTTTGCTCTCCCGGTGACTCTTCTGCAACAACCTTCAATTCTCTCCGGAGGTTACTACGGTAATGTTACTACGGGAACGTTACTACGGGAACGTTCTACGGGAATATTACTACGGGAATATTACTACGGGAATGTTACTACGGAAACATTAACCCTTAATATTTATCAATATTTATCGACCTACGGGAACATTAACTCTATGATTCAATTCCCTACATGAAATCGATCATACCCACAGTTATAAAATTGAACCCCACCCTTACCTTTGGATTGAGTGCAACTCTAAACTTCCGGTTCCGGTTTGCTCTCCCGGTGACTCTTCTGCAACAACCTTCAATTCTCTCCGGAGGTTAATTCTTTTGTTCTTCCTTTTTCCACAGCCACGTCATTTTTCCTCTTTTCTCAACCTTTTTCCTCCAATTTGGTTTTCGAAGCAGTTTATCGTTCTTTTGCTCTTTCTCCCACAACTTCTCTAATAACTCCCTAATTCTCTTTATTCTCTCTAATAATAATAATAATAATAATAATAATAATAGTAATAATAATAATAATAATAATAATAATAATAATAATAATATTACTACTAGTTATTAAATTATCATCATTATTAAGTATATTATATTATTATCAAACTCAATGATTTATTAAATGGTTTCCTATACTTTAAGGACACCCACCAACGCTCTCAGACACACTCCCACATAAAGGCACACTAACAATTTATAAATAATTTAATTAAAATGAACACGCGTTACAACTCTCCCATACTTAAAAGAATTTCGTCCTTGAAATTACCTCAATCAAACAGCTTCCAACCAGACCACTTTCACCAAAGCAATCTCTTCACCTCGAAGTTTCTTCTCGTTCATCCACCCGAACTAGCAACGCCTCAACAGTCAAATTTCCTTTCACTTGTACACTATCCATCCGAATCAATGTACTTCTTCAACTTAGGCACATGCCACATCATGTAAATTCCCACGAGTGACAGCGGTAAAACAGTCCAACCTGTTATTTTTCCCATGCTTCTGCTACGTAACTCTGGTACAGATCACAAAACACAGTGTGCTTCCAAGACCTCAAGCTCGACCAACACCAGTTACTATCGTAACTCTCAAAACATGTCTTTCTTGGATCCTTTGGATCTTTTCAGTCGTCTTTTGCACAATCTCAACTAGCTTCAACATAGAATGATTAATTTCACTTGTTAGGAAAAGAGCCAAATTAGTCATTCTATCCAAAATCACCCAAGTAAAATCATATCCCTCAAATTCTCCGGAAAACCCAACACAAAATCCATGGGAATACTATCCGATCTCCACTCTAGAATATTCAACGGTTGCATCGGACCCAATGGTCTCTGGCGTTTATTTTTCGACTTCCAACAAGTCTAATCAGCACTGTTACGGTGAAATTTGGATACCAAACTATTAATTAGTTTGAATCGTTAATTCAATTTGCAACCGAACTTTGATTTGTCCAAAGGAAGGGATAAAGATCGAAATTCCCACAATGCAATGCAAATGCGAGCTAGAGAGTTATAGGTTCGGGGGTTGGTTAAACTTAGGGAAGGTACTAGCATCCTAAGTTTCTGTAGTACTCTACAGGAACCTCTTGTTTTATATTTGTTTATTGTTAAGTGTTTATCTGCTTAATGGTTAAAGGACCTAGGGGTTTATTTCTAAGTATACTCGATAAGATGTCGCATCTTATGCCTACATATCCTTACGGGAGTGGAATCAGAGTACTTGTAGTTCTCCTAAAGGGTTAGAGGAATTCTTTGACTGTGGTCAAAGTTCCTAGGGGTTTAGGGTAGTTGTTTTGATTGATTTTAGGAGAAGAGATGTGTCTTCATTTTAAGGGAGATTTAACCGCCACAACGTGTAGGAAAATAGTCTTTGCATCGTCTTAAGAAAAAGGCTTAAGTACTCGGATTGTATAACGAGTATGCCTTTATTTCTCTTAAGACAAAGTTCCTATGGCTTGATTGTATTGTTGTGGGGTGGAGATTCTATCTCACTTAAGATGATTGACATCTTTCTCTAATGTATTTGAATTTTGAATGTTGAGTTGTTGAATGTTTGAATTATTGTATGTTGAATTGATTGAGTTTGTTTGTCTAAGTTGTAAAGATAAAGACAAGGTCCTTCCTATGGGGTAGGTCCTAAACTTAAGCGATCAACTTGAATGGAATCAAGGATCAAAGGGAGTATGATGCAAATGATGTGCAACTACACACAACGTTGAATTATGTGTAGGTTTTTCCTTTGGACGGAATGCGATACATGAATATAAATCGATAATGCAAATTGCTGAAGGTAAAGGCAGATAAATAACATACATGTACGCATGAAAGAGATGAAGTGTGTGAAAGTGTGAATATGTGAGTGGTAGTGAAAGCGTGCATGATTGAATTGATGCGATGTTGATTCAATTTAGGCTAGAATCGATTTTAGGTGATGTTAAATGGAGAGGTTTGATTTTAGGAAGAAGTTAAATTTGGTTTGAACTAGTTTTAAAAAGGTTTTAGGTGACTTGATTTTTAGGGAGTTTATTTGATTATTATTTTTTTTTAGTGAGATTAATTTCAAAAGTTAAATTAAATTATATTAGTTTTTATTTTAGATTAGATTATTATTTTAGATAGGATAATTTTAATTAAACGAAGATTTATTCAAATAAATTGTAGCAAATGGGAAATTTTTTATTAATTGCTATAAATTGATTATGAAATAGGTTTTTAGTTAATATTATTAAATAAATACAAATTATTTTGAATTATATGCAAATTGTCCTTGTATTATTATTTTATCATTAAATAAACTAATTGTCTTGTTATTTTTTTTTTAAAAGTCTTTATGGTAAATTCTTATTTAATAAAATGAGGTTATCAAAAAAGTAAATTAAAAGGTTGATTTAAAAAAAGGTTCAATTATTAGTTATTGGTTTATAAAAAAAATTAAGGTTGATGATTGAAGGGTTAATAGTTATTGATTAAATAAAATAGTTTTAAATTAAATGACCTAAATAAAAAGGGTTTTTTGCTTATGTTAATAATAAAAACTGATTAAATTAATTAACTAAAAGAGTAATAGTTAATAAAAGGGTAATTAAAAGTTAAGGGTAAGATTAACAGCTAACGGTGGATTAAAAGGGGGAAGATTAAGAGTTAATTGGGAAATTAAGGTGTGGTTTAGTGAGGCGAGAGAATCCGGTGTGGTAGCCTTGCGAAGGTATACAGTAAAGGGGTAACGTAGAGCGCCCGATCAGATCCGTTGGAGATCTGATGACTGTGTGCGTGAGAGTCCTGGTACTACCATGGGTATGCGTGCGTGAGATTATGAAATTACAACAGTTTACACAAAATCACGTAGAAACCCTAGATTCCCCAAAAAAAAACCTAACCCCTTTGATCCTCTCTCAGCGCCGTTCGCCTCCCTCGATCGCCATCGTTTCGATCGTTACTCTCTTCGTCAATCGCAGTCAAACTCTCTCGTTCCCCATCTCCTCTTATTTCCTTCGCTTCTTTGACTTCTTAACCCCGGTCCTCCTCCTTCTCTCAAACCTGAAGCACAATCAAACGAAATCAACAGTTTCAATAAATTTTGACACAAACGGAAGGATTACCACAAGCTTTAGATGATGGAGGTTCAAAGTAGTGATGGAAAATAAGGAGGGTTTCGCTTCGGTTTCTCCGGTGTTGGTTTGGTGAAGGGGCTCCAATGATGGATTCGCGACGGCAAAGGCGTGAGCGATGTTAAGGGGGTTTCAATCTGAGGTTGAAAAAGATAAGTTCCTCTCTTCTCGATTCACACACTTAGGGTTTGAATTTTGACGATTTCTTTGGGGATGTGGATTATGTGGATCTCTGTCTCTTTTTTTCTCGTAAGTGTGTGTGACTTTTTTTTATTGTGTTCTGAATGTTGATTTCCTCTTTTTATATAGATGATTGAGTAGAATACAATGTTAATGCCAATCAATTTTCTTCCTTTTCGGTTTAGAGTTGTCTAAAGCGTGTTGGAATTTTTTGGAAACAAAATGGCTGGCTTTGATCTGATTTCTCTTTTATTCGAATATTGTCTAACCCCTTTTGAATTCTTTCCTTCTTCGTATCAACATGTCTAGTGTTATTTGGAAAGAAATTATGGCTTTCTCAATGCTAATTCGGAAGGTAATAATCGCTGTCTGATTGCGTAATTATGGTGATAGGATTTCCATTTTGGTTCAGACATGCTTTAAAGTCATTCCAGATCATTTAATTCAAGTTGATGGTTCCTTAAATGCGCTGACCATTACCGTGTTTGATCATTTACAGGTGAGAGACACAGACTTGGCAGTTGGGGGTTTGGGTTGGCCGCATTAGCTACCTCTTGATTTCACCGTGAGATGCTTTTTCAGTTATGAATGTTACGTGACAATTCTCCCTCTCGTCTATTACATTGTCCAGCTTCAAATATCTTGCAACATATATCAGTACTTGTCTGAGTATTTGTTTGACAACTGATGAATTTGTGCAGGAAAGGACTTTGACAGGTGGTGGTATGCTTCGGATGATCACGAGCTGGTTGCGCGGGATATAAGGAAAGAGTAATCCCTCTGAAATACTCAAGTTACATGTCAAATGATGGTGCAGTAATGTTCATCACGGAACGGTTTTGGGTGCTGGTTGTGTGAAATGGTTCTTTCTTTCCATTCTGAATTTGGCGCTAGAGGACTTGCTGCTAACTGTCATGAGCCGCTTTGAATAATTTTCGTCACTATAGTACGCTTCTCTTGTTGTTATGTTTGTTGGCTGATGACATGTTGAATGAGTCGTCGAGATGTTTGGTTGTGTTGTTAACGGAATTCCTTCTTTATGCTGACATTCTTATTAGATTAGTTGATTTGGAGTTTTAATCTCAGAATCTCATATTTGCAGGTTACATTCAAACATTGATGACTTTTGAAAGTGTTAGAGAATTTGGAACGCGCGTTTAGGGAGAAAGGCATGAAGATTTGTCGTATGGCATTTCGCAGGGAAGTGGTTTCTTCTCTTTCACTGATGTTGCTTCCAATTTCTGTTGAATAGAGTGGCTACCATACTGATCAGTATTGAACTGTACAGCATGATCAGTGACATTCGAAAGTTCAAAGGCTAGTCCCTCTAAGTCTCCATGTGAAGCATCAGAGAAACTTCATATTTGAAAAGAATCACCAGAATTACTCACTCCCTGCATGGAGTAATTAGAACTTTGCTGCAGGCATTGGATGGTGCGTCGGCGACGTCGATAATTTTGCAGACAAGTGTCGCTCCCTTTATGTATGATCTTCTTCTTTTCTCTTATGTGTGTATGTTGTTGTTGTATTCGTGAATCTCTGCTGCTCTGGTGTTTACAGCCGATATCATTATATTGCTGTTGTAACTGATATTGGCTATGTGGTTTATGCCTGATGTAGATTGTAGACTGAAGTTATGGCTTATGTAGCTGGCAGGTCGGGCATACTCTTCCTCTTCCTTTGGAGTGTGAATGGTGACAATATCAGGAAGGGGAAGTTTTAGGACCTTGTTTACCTTTAGGATCCCAATCAAGCATGATCTTTACCTTGATACCGAGAACACCCTGTCTAAGGAGCACATGCCTCGCTGCAGAGTCAATGTAGTCCTTGACTGGCTGTCCAGAAGAAATCATGTAACCATCCTTGAACTTCTTTGTTTTTTTTTACTGTTATTGCGGTAATTAATTCCTCATGTTGTTGTACGGGTTTTGAGGTATGGCAAAAATGCAACTTTCAATTAGTTTTGATGAGTAATCTGGATGCTTTTGGGATCTATTGTTATACGGCCTTATTTGTGTTGCGAATATCGCTTATTCCTTATGATACTCATGACTGTGACAACAGTTTTACTTAATTGCAGGAACTTTAAGGGCCGGAGTTAGTAATCGGGTCTAGTAGGCACGCCATTAGGAATCATTAACACCATGGTTGGAATTCTGATAGTCTTTAGCGTCTTCAATAAAACCTCCATGAGCTGTGACTTACTTCTCAACAGAAGTGTCGTTCCTCTGCACGGTCTCGAAGGTGTTGCCGTCTGCTATGCATTGCACTTGTGGCACGGCTTATGTAATCAAATCAGTTTTGGAGCAAGCGGAGTTGGATTTCCTTGTTGGTCGAAGATGATTTGTATTCTCCGCTTTCGTACAGATGGTGGGACATTGATGGCGATGGCACCGACTTTGAGATCTAATTGCAGAATACGTCTTTGAGATAAATCATGAGCAAGGTCACGACATGATGGAAAGATATGACTCTTCAGTTTTAACTTCTTTCAGTTAAATTCTAATTGATCACCTTGAGGAACACATAGTCTTAAAATTGATCCTATGCCGAAAATGCATTTATCCACATTTTCCAAAATCATCCTTTGAGCTTACCTGTCGCTATGTAATTCTTCATTTTTAGTGGGTTCGCAGTAAAGACCGCTAAGGATCATAGGACGTATGGTCGGAACTCTCTCTGTGGCGTAGCTTTTCGCGACTTAATTTGCGGATGGAGCTGAAAATGGTTGCCAAAGGTCTATTCAAAAGCTGAGCAGGACAAATAGGCTTCTTTGTTGATGACTGCTGTCCTCATGTTGGCTAGTTATGTTATGCTTCGGCGAAGGATATCGGTTTGGCGGGTTCGAAATGGGTGGCACTCCCATACTGAGAGCTGACTAGAATGTTGAACCATCCTCTAGAACAAATACTCCAGGGCATTGGAAGTCGAGGCCACCGTCTTATGCCGTCAACTTCATCTCCTAGATGCTTTGGCAATATTTAACTGCTGTAAACGTGATTATGATATTTGGGTCAGGACATGTTCTTCAAAATGCTGTGAACGTGTACCAATTATTTGCTTGTCTTGAAACATATATTTTGTGTGGATAGAGTGTCTGTTTGACTTAATATAAATAAAATGATGCATATTCCTCCTCCACAATAATTATTTAACAATTCTCTTAATGTAACCGTAATGCCATACCACCCATTTCAAATATTCATGTACTTATGTCAATGATGAGTAGCGATTAGGATTTTAATGTCTTCAAATAAGAGTTCCTCTTCTAAGATTTGGGAAAAGCTGTCCTCGGGGTTAAATAAAACAGGAATCCGTCTTCTTGGCCAAAACATCACAACTTAGACAAAGGTTTGACATAACCAAAATGGGCCTTGGGGTATAACGGGCCTTGAGCCCTAAAGACTTATACACTGTCGTAATTTGAGGTCCTTTGACTCCTTAATAGGATCTGAATGTGAAGTGAGGAGATTGACTTGTGGAGTTAACGTTAAACAAATTAAGTTGATGTAGCAACATTTTCAAATGTCGTGGAGTAGATTCCTTGATACTAACGTCTATCCTTATCGAGTTCTTGCAAATTGAGCCTTAAGAACGGTTGGTACACTCTGAATTTGAATTGAATCTGACAGATTTATTCACGTGAAAGATCTTTTTGGATTAAGCTTGGACTTTTTTTAAAAATGAACTCTAAACCCAAATGTAATAGTTACATCCCTGGGATGCTTTGGTGTAATCATCCACCCAGACATTACTGCATCTGCGCAAATTGGTTAGTCGCAAAACATAAATGCGAAATATAAAGTCAAATAAGGCAAGAAAATGGACGAAGGAGGTGGGATCTTAAAGTCAAAAATTAGGGTGCAACAAGTACATAGAAACTCAACCACTTATCTCTTCAACTATGGCCCTCAAAATAATTTCCTCAAATCCGGTTACATCCTCATAGCACCGGGATGGATACTCCATCTACCTCAATACTCTTATTCCACTTAATAATATCTGGGACACAACTCTATCACGACATCTCGTGATACTATTTCCATTAATCTGAAAATCATCCCTTCGACTTTAATTCCTCAGATTCAACCAATCTACCAACTCAAACCAGAGTTCTGACCTTATCGAATCTCGTCAAGAATACCACTAATAAGGTCCAACATACTAAGCTTAACTCCATAAGAAGTCTCTTCACAAACCAACTCATACCACAAAATTGCTCAATCAGTTCTAACTCTTTTCACCATCATCATCGGTATATGCAAAGATTTCCAAATCAATGCATAAGCTACCACGTTCGCTTCACCCGAATGGTGATTCAACATAAAACCATAACCCTTCAGGAGTTACAATTATTCTCTACCTCGTATTCAACTCTTCCAACTCAAGCAAATACCTTAGGCTCTTGAGATCACCAAACATTCCAAGTCTCACACTAACTAATTGAAGCCTCCAACTCCAGTACAACCACAACAGCAACCAAGTCTAAATCATTTGTCAGGTGATTCCTTTTATGTACTTCAAGTTGCCTTAAAGCATAACCAAAACTCGCTGAAGTTTCACTTAACATATCTCCTAATCATATCAATAAAGCATCACAAAACACAACAAATGGTCCTGTCGGGTTCGGCAAAAATCAGAACACGATATGTTTTCAATTTTCTGCTATAATTGAACCAGATACAGGCCTCAAAACAATTTTTCCTATAAAGAGCATCTCGTTAGCTTTCCAACGCTTCGAACGGGGACTAAAACCGACTTACGGATCAAGAGATATGAATTTTCAAAGTTTCTCCAAAACAGAATTTTTCTGCATAAAGGTTGCTACGGGTTTGAGCATTTTGTCCCAAAAATCTGACCGATTCAATTATTTTCTTCGAAACAACCACATACTCATTCATACCAAACATATATTAGTGGTTTAGAACCATCAAACGTGAATTTTACGACTTTCAATTTCAATCCGAATCTTAAATCCTCAAATCTCCAAAAATGCAAAAACTTACAAAAATCCATCAAATTCGATAAAACAAGCATACTCGATCACGGCCTAACATTACCCGACACCACGGTGTAATCTATTCCAACTTTCGTCTGTAAAAACATTGATTCCGTAAAAGCTGCGATCTCGGAATTCGACATACGACAACAATTTCACACTCAGAAGGTCATTCCACACATCTTCAACTCTTGGAATATCTAGAGGTTTAATTATACTAACATTGCATTCCACATCTTACTTTCTTTACTAATCATCTGGAGTCACTATCCACCTTTTATATACTCAACCTCACACTTTGTTGCCTTAGCACACACGCCAGACCCAAGTCTCAACACTACTTAATCAGTTTAATCCATTGACCATCCAAACAGACATGAAGTATGAAGCTCTCACTCTCAGACTAGTTGCCGTAACTAAGTCGGTCACAACTCCACTTCACGTCCTGGATGTATATCACTATCTTGTCAGGATACTTCCAGCCAACCACAATTAATCGGCAAATCGCCAACTTCTCACTTTCATTATAACTCAAAAATTCCCATCAAAATTAAACACCTAAACACCGTCCTGCGCCGACTCGTCAAAACAATTCTTAAGCACTTAGCTTAACTCAAGACAATTCGTTGCTCACGTCATCTAAGCTTGCAAGACACGTCTATCTCATCCAACACAATCCCAACTACTATCAACAAGAGATTAAGGGCGATCAGTTCCTCAATTTGTCGATAGACAACCGAAAATCGTGATGGGGTATAAACCATCTTTACCAAACTATAAGAGCGTTCAACCACACACTGAGCTACAACTCCTCACTTGCAGTATCCTGGAGAAGCACAAGCTTCTCCCCCACTTGAATCATTATCACTCCTGCAGACAAAGCTTCTACAACAAAACATGTACCGACAGTGTTTTCACACACATGTCACATACCAGGGAATACACAACATTAGACAACTTGGCCGGACGGACCGACCTGCTCTGATACCAATTGTAACACCCCACTCTAAACTATCGCGGAAAAATAAGACAAACAATAGAAACAATTCAGAGTGCAGCAAATAAAGTTTCATGACGACCGTCATGGATGTCACGACCGTCACGGTCATGACGAGCGTCAGGGAGTGGTGACGACCGTCACACTCCCAAAATCTGGGACGCAACAGAGGTGTCACATTTCAACACTTAACCAAAACACATACACCTGCAAAAGATCATTTACTAACATACGTAGCACGAAATTCAGATGAGCAAACAACGATAATTTTTTTAACATTTTAATCATAAAATGACATGTTATAATACACTTCCAACGATTCGAAATAATTAAATTCCATTAAAATTCAGCAAGAAATCATATTGAATCAATTCACTAAAACAACTATGCATCCAAGCAACATTTGGCATTATCAGGAACAACCAATATATTTGCCATAGTACTTAATAAAATTCAGCAACAAGGAATTCAATTAAAACAATAACATTAATCGTTCATCCCCCCCCCCCCCAGAGTGCTACATATCAGAGCGACCAACGACCTTAAGCATAAAGCGACACTTTCTTCCGAGTTACCTGAAAATTACCACCAACGGAGGTAACATACAACGTAAAGGGTGAGATATCAACAATATAACATAAGGCATGATAAAAGTCATGTCAGAATATTATCACAGCATTATAATTTCGGCATTTCGCATAAATATTAGTAATAATAAACTACAACAACTCTTTATTCATAACCACAACAATTATCATCATATCTTAGCAACTCATCAAAACAACTCAACAACGCAACTCAACGATGTGACTCAACAATGTGACTCAACTGTGCATATGCATGTGGTACCAGTTTTGGGAGACAACACTCCACAACCATTCGGGAGACAACACTCCATAATAATTCAGGAGACAACACTCCACAATAATTCGGGAGACAACTCTCCACAATCATTCGGGAGACAACACTCCATAATAATTCGGGAGACAACTCTCCACAATCATCCGGGAGACTCACTCCACAATCATTTTATTTTTTCATTAAAGACACAACCGTCGCCAATCCAGGCCAAATGATATGCTATGAGATGCAACTATTATGGACTATAACACAACAACAACAACTGTGCAACAACCGTGCAACAAGGCATCAAGCCTACAACCAATTATCCATAACAGAACATCACATTTCACATATATTATGGACTCACCATTTCAACCTTTTCATATCAGAGAACTACCAACAGTATCGTTCCTACGAATAAGACTCTAACACATTTTCGCAGAGAACAATTAAAAACTACCTCGTCTCTACAATTGAGAACTCAACAGCATTTTCATGTCAGAGAACAACTGACAACATCATTACTACAAATAAGGACTCAACACATTTTCATATACTTTCATACGGGTAATATAACTACAACTTCTAATTTAATTAAATAGGGACATAATAACAACACCTTCTTAATAAATGGGAAAATAGCGCGTGTCGGCACCGTTTCCCAATTCCCCCAAAACTAATGGCATAACACACTCATTCATATACAGACAGACATTAACCCTTAGAAATGCACAGGTAAACATTAACCCTTAATATTTCTTCAACTTACGGGAACATTACTATGGTAACGTTACTACAGGAACATTACTACGGGAATATTACTACGGGAATGTTACTACGGGAATGTTACTACGGAAACATTAAACCTTAATATTTCTTCACCTTACGGGAACATTACTACGGTAACGTTACTACGGGAATGTTACTTAGGGAACATTACTAGGGGAATATTACTACGGGAATATTACTACGGGAATGTTACTACGGAAACATTAACCCTTAATATTTATCAATATTTATCGACCTACGGGAATATTAACTCTATGATTCAATTCCTACATGAAATCGATCATACCCACAGTTATAGAATTGAACCCCACCCTTACCTTTGGATTGAGTGCAACTCTAAACTTCCGGTTCCAGTTTGCTCTCCCGGTGACTCTTCTGCAACAACCTTCAATTCTCTCCGGCGGTTAATTCTTCTGTTCTTCCTTTTTCCACAGCCACGTCCTTTTTCCTCTTTTCTCGGCCTTTTTCCTTTAATTTGGTTTTCGTAGCAGTTTATCGTTCTTTTGCTCTTTCTCCCACAACTTCTCTAATAACTCCCTAATTCCCTTTATTAATAATAATAATAATAATAATAATAATAATAATAATAATAATAATAATAATAATAATAATAATAATAATAATAATAATAATAATAATAATAATATTACTACTAGTTATTAAATTATCATCATTATTAAGTATATTATATTATTGTCAAACTCAATGATTTATTAAATGGTTTCCTATACTTTAAGGACACCCACCAACGCTCTCAAACACACTCCCACATAAAGGCACACCAACAATTCATAAATAATTTAATTAAAATGAACGGGCGTTATAGTTTTATTGTTCAGATTGGTCCCATTATCTGTTATAATTCGGCATGGAATTCCATAACGAAAGATGATCTCCTTTTTGATGAAGCGGGCAACCACTTGTTTGGTTACATTGGCATAGGAAGCAGCTTCTACCCATTTTGTGAAGTAGTCGTGTCATACCCCAAATTTTACCCCTTAGATGTCATTAACATTTGCATGAGCATCATAGGTCAATCATCCTTGCATCACTAACCAAATCATCAAGCTTTGTGGTTTTATTTGTTTTGTGGAATTAGGGTTTGTGGAGGAAAGGAGAAAGACCTGATTAACAAAGATTTGATTTAGGAATCAACCAAGAAAGACCTCATGCATCTCAAGGGTCCCTAAGAGCTCATTCGGTCCCAAGAAACTCAATTCAAGAGTGTCCTAAGTGGATGGGAGAAGTTTTATTTTGATCTGATTCAAAAGTTGACTGTAGCTTCATAAAAGTCAACCTTTGGGTTTTGTGGTCAACTATGAACTTCACAAGTTTTATTTCATGGTCTCATATGAATGAATCAAGAATAATCAAGTTAGAATCATAAAATCAAGAGTTTGGTGAAATTAGTGTTTTGGTTGAAAAATTCTAAGTATGGAAATCAAGAATTCTAGTCATCTTACAAGAGTTATATCTCACTCATCCATGAGCCAATTGGAGCAAAAAATGATCTTTGTGAAGAGAGTATCCTAAACTAAAAGTTTATAGAAGAAATCATGTCCAAAAGGTGAATGGATTTGGGGTTATATTGATTCAAAGTTGGAAAAAACTTGATTTGGAAATTTCATACTTAGAAAATTTTCTAAGTTATAAATTTCAGCTTGGTGGAATGATTTTCATGGCCAAATTCAAGAGGGTTCCAAGTTTAATTTGACTTTTCCATCAACATGAAAGTTGCATATAATCTTATCAGCTTTCTTTTGATATCAAGAACTCCTCAAAAGCATATATAGAACTCAAGTTATGGTTCTTTGAAGTTAAGGTTACAAAGTTGTTAAATTTGACAATATAATTTTCAGCATTTTGAAGGCAACTTCATGTGGATTTTTCTTAATGTTCCAAGCCCCAATTCAAAATTCCTAAAACATAAGAGTTGTTCCTTCTTATCTAAGCTTTCCAAGAATACCAAGAACTTCTCATTTGTATCAACCAATCTCAAGTTATGAAGCTCTAAAGTGAAGGGTTTTTAAGGTCATGTTTTGGTAACTTAGAAAAGTTCTGCTAAGTCCTTTGAGTGACAATTTTTTACCAAACTTCCATACTATTTTTTATGTACTTCCAAACCTTATTTCAATTTTCTTAAAACATGAAAGTTGTAGATGGTTATCTCAGCTTTCTATTAATACCAAGTTTGTAAAGATTTATGGTTTGAGCAATAAGTTATGATAGAGACAAGGTATCAAGGTATTCATGAAGGTTTGAAGGCCATATTTGAGTACACGAATTGAGGGGCTATTTTGAGGCCTTTCCAAACTTTTTTTGCATTTTCCTACAACTGAAAAGTTGTTCCTTTCTATATTGCCTACCCAAGAATACTACTTTTATGAAAAATAGATATCAACACCATCCCCAAAAACCTGCCCAAAGTCAGCTGATCATAGTAGTTTCTTGGCATTATGTGAGGAATCTTTTTTTATTCAAACTTGTTCAACAAGTGTGCTTGGTTCAAGAGAGCTGCAAAAACTTCAGAAAGTTTGTCATTAAGCATTGAAAAAGAATGTTCAAAGAGTTCCTTATGGTATTACATAAGAAAAAGTGCTTAATATCTTTTGCCATTTTTGTGTTATGTTACTTCCACCATAATGTTGACATGACAGAAGGTCTGCACAAAAAGAAGGAGGGAGATCCTTAGAACCAGAAGATTAGCCTTGGTTTTTTTGGGATTTTAGGAACATTTGTTACTATATAACAACACCACACTTAGGGAAGAGGGGGCTGCATAATTGAAAGGAAGAACCTCAAGAAGAGACTTACTGGAAGTTCTTATTCCAGAGAGAACATCAATATCATACTCTTTCTTCTAGGGATGGCAAAATGGATGGGTTGGATTGTTAATGGATGGATTAAAACAATCCATTAGTCCATTAACAATCCACTAAAATTTTCTTAAAATTATCCAATCCAATCCATCCATTAAGAATAAAATTCATTCAATCCATCCATCCAACTTTTTTTTTATTTCGTAAAAATAAATATATTTTTTATTTTTAAAAAATTGATTTTATTTAATTTTTGAAAAATTCATTTTTTGTATTTTAAAAAAAATTATTTTTTAATAAATTTATTAAAAAAACTGAATTTTTTGTATTTTCAAAAAAAATTGATATTTTAATTTTTGAAAAATATCGATTAATTTTCCAAAAAAAATGTCGGTTTTTTTTCGAGAAAAAATTTTATTTTATTTACCGAAAAAACAAATCAGTTTTTTATTCTGAAAAAAAAAACTGATTTTTTTCGAAAAAAAAATTCGATTTTTTTTCCAAAAAAAAAGTCGGTTTTTTTTTCGAGAAAAAATTTTATTTTATTTTCGAAAAACAAATCAGTTTTTTATTCTGAAAAAAAAACCGACTTTTTTTCCAAAAAAAAGTCGGTTTTTTTTTCGAGAAAAAATTTTATTTTATTTTTTTGAAAAACAAATCAGTTTTTTATTCTGGAAAAAAAACGATTTTTTTTGGAAAAAAATCAATTTTTTTCCAAAAAAAAAGTCGGTTTTTTTCGAAAAATAAATCAGTTTTTTATTTTGAAAAAAAAAAACCGATTTTTTTCCAAAAAAAAAAGTCGATTTTTTTTTCGAGAAAAAAATTTATTTTTTTTTCGAAAAACAAATCAGTTTTTTATTCTGAAAAAAAAATCGATTTTTTTTCATAAAAAAGAGTCGGTTTTTTTTTTCGAAAAACAAATCAGTTTTTTATTCTGAAAAAAAACCGTTTTTTTTCAAAAAAAACATATTTTTTTCAAAAAAAATTAATTTTTTTTTTAGAAAAAAAAATATAATTTTTTTAATTATTTAAAAAAAAATAAATGTAACGAAAATAAAAATAATTCATTAGATCCTTAAAATATGTTGGATGGATTGAATGCATCCATGCATATAAATGGATTGATTTAATCCAATCCATTAACTTATTTTTTGTGTGGTGGATGAATTGGATGGATTTTTTGATGGATGGATTGAATGGATTTTGCCTTAATGGATTCAATTGCCACCTCTACTTTCTTCTATCTAAATCTAACTCACCAAACATATCAAAGGAGACCTTCCACTCACCTCATCAAGTGGCAGCATAAAGGAATACGCTCATCTTTCACAACTCATCCACGGTTTGAGCATTTCCGTCATTACCGGTATGTTTCGAATGCCTTATGTTTTTAACAGTGTGTTTCGTTTGCATAAGTATTGTGACTTTTGTTTCATGCTAGAGAAGAAGACCATGTTGTGTTGAAGTCATGGTGTTTGGTTTGCGAAATGATGCATATGAATGTTTTGCCTTGTTGTTGTCTTATACGTAAGCATGCATGGTAGCTTCTAGTTGTTTATACCGTGATATTTCCTCGACATCTTGCTGTTCTAAAACCAAGAAGTTTCCTTTTCATGTTCAAAGCCATCTTTTTGCCTTATCTTTCACCTTTACTTTAAAAATAAAGCATCAGTAACACGCTTATTCTACATCCTTCAAACCATCACCAATCAAACTCAATAAATCACCTTCTCTTAAGCTCTCGGTAGCATTTAGGTGATTGTATAGTGTGGCACGTGAGCTGTTATGCTTTTGTTTTTTTAATGATTGTTTGCCATTGAGAACTCTGTGTTTGTGAAATATTGTTTGTGTCGGTTTTAGTTTTCGCATAGATCTTGTTTTGTTGATGTTACGATAACTCGATAATATTTGTATCAATGATGTGGTCCAGCGATTTAGTTGTCTCTGTTGTTATGATTGTGACCTTATTATAGGGATTTTGCTGCTATAATATCAATACGGTAACATTTCGACTTGAGCTTTTTCGATCATGCGTGAATGTGGTTGTGCAGGCTGGTCTTCATACTCATGAAACTGAATTTAGCATTTCACACGCCTTCCCGATCCTACTTCCGCTTTCTGTTGCATATTTGTGTTTCAGCCTCTATGGCACCTTCTCGTTCTTCCCCAGTTGATCCTGTCCTGGATCCAACTTCTTCTTTTTTTGTTCACCCAAGTGATGGTCCCGGTTCCGTCACCGTTCTTCCCAAGCTTACCGGCTCCAATTACCATTTGTGGGCTCGATCAATGAAAAGGGCACTTGATGGCAAGATGAAGATCGAGTTCATTGATGGCTCTTTACCAGCTCCATTATATCCTTTCGATCCGTCAATTCGAGCTTGGAATCGATGCAACATGCTGGTTCATTCTTGGATCATGAATTCTGTTTCCGATTCTATTGCTCAATCTATTGTTTTCATGGAAAATGCTCTTGAGGTATGGAATGACCACAAATAAAGATTCTCCCAAGGAGATCTCATTCGCATCTCTGAACTAACAGTTAACTAACTTAACTAACAGTTGTTAACTGTAATATTTAGCTTTGATCTTTATGACAACTTATTTTTAGATTGTTATCTTAAGTTGCATGAATCATTGTGAATAGGTTGGTAAGTGTTGAGATGTGTTTAAATTTCATGTTCATGGTATAATAATATGCCTACACGAGGAACTACACGAGACATATTCATCAATGCGGTAAGAACGGGTGCATGAGCATTTGTGTGTTAGCATGTGTTAAATTTGCTACAAATTTCTAGAGAGTTCTTAAATATAATATGTAAGAAAATATAGAACATCCTAGAAACTATAAGGTGTATGAATATGGTAGAATAATCTAGATACATAAGTATATGGCAAAGATAGAAAAATCTAGATTTATCATGATAATAACCTATCATGAGAACTCTAGAATATTCACCACCATTGAAAGGTTGGTGACTTGAGCCTATAAATAGGCATTTGATACATTGTAAACTATCATCCAAGAAATTAATCACAAAACCTTCTTTCTAAACTACTCTCTAAAACTATCTTTTACCAACTATCATCTAAACAATTCCAAATAGTGGCATCAGAGCTACGTTCGGTCATACATTGGGCGTAGTTATACTAATACCTACTATTTCAAAATCCTCCAAACTACTTCAAAATATTTCCCTTATATTATTAACCCACTACAATATTTTTTCTAAGCCATGGATAACACTACTCAATCATCAACTATTTGTGTCCCTATTTTCAATGGTGAAAATTATGATTTCTGGCGTGTTAAAATGGAGACATATTTTTCATCTCAAGATTTATGGGACATAGTAGAAGAAGGCTTCATCGCTCCCATAGATACTTCAGCTCTAAATGCAGCTCAAAAAAAAGAGTTGAAGAAAAATAAACAGAAAAATTCAAAGGCATTATTCCCCTTGCAACAAGCGGTGACTGATGCAATTTTTCCAAGAATTATGGGAGCTAAGACTGCAAAAGAAGCGTGGAAGACGTTGCAGGAGGAGTTTCAAGGAAATGACAAGGTACGTGCTGTCAAACTTCAATCTCTAAGAAGAGATTTTGAACTATTGAAGATGAAGGAGTCTGACACAGTTAAAGATTACTATTCTAAAGTTAAAGAAATAGTTAATCAAATGATAGCTTTTAGGGAGGATATTCTTGACAAGAAAATTGTTGAGAAAATTCTAATTACTATGCCCCCAAAATTTGACCCAATCGTGACAACAATAGAGGAAACCAAAGATCTGTCTACTCTATCAGTGACAGAACTAGTGGGCTCTCTTGAAGCATATTAGCAAAGACTACATAGGCATAAAGAAGATACACTTGAAAATGCCTTTCAATCAAAGCTCAAATTTAAGTCCCAAAATAAAGTAAATGGAGGAAAGAAAAATTATGGTGAAACTTCCAAAAGAAGAGAAGTTCCTAGAAATTTCCAAAAGAACAATCCAGATAAAAATATTCCATGCAATATATGCAAACGACTAGGCCACGCGGAGAAAAGTTGTTGGTATCGTAATATGCCACAATGCAATCATTGCAAGAAATTCGGGCACATAGAGAAACATTGTTGCAACAAAATTAGGCATCAAGCTAATATCGCAGAGGAGCATGATCAAGAACAATGTATATTCTATGCCACTCAAGAATCAATCAAAGAAAAAGGAGGAAGTTGGTATTTGGATAGTGGATGTAGCAATCACATGGCCAAGGATGAGACTATTTTCAAAAGCATTGATGAGTTAGTCAAAGTCAAAGTTCGACTAGGAAATGGAAGTGTGGTTGAGTCAAAAGGAAAAGGCACCGTCGTGGTAGAGACAGATAAAGGTACGCGGCTCATCCATGATGTCTTACTAGTTCCCAGCCTAAAAGAAAATCTTCTAAGCATTGGCCAAATGATGGAGAAAGGCTACACACTTCACTTTGAAGGAGGTGTATGCAAAATCTTAGACAACGAGAATAAAAGGGCCGAGATAGCCGAAGTGAAGATGAATAAGAGCAATAGAAGCTTCTCGCTAAATTTAAAATATACAACAAACATTGCCATGAAGGTACAAGTTGATGATTCAGGGCTTTGGCATCGAAGATTTGGCCACTTCAACACACATGCCTTGAAGTTGTTACATGATAGAAACATGATGAGAGATCTTACAAGCATAAAGGATAATAATGAAGTGTGTGAAGGATGTCTCCTTGGTAAGCAACACCGATTTCCATTCTCAACAAGCGGAGCATGGAGAGCAAAAGATCTGTTGGAGCTGATACATACTGACGTCTATGGACCGATGAGGACGCCACCACACGAGAACAACAGGTACTTCATACTCTTCATTGATGACTTCTCTAGAATGACATGGGTCTATTTCTTTAAAGAAAAATCAGAAGTTTTTGGAGTATTCAAAAGGTTCAAGGCCCTTGTTGAAAATCAAAGTGGAAAGCGGATAAAAGTACTAAGAAGTGATCGCGGGAAAGAATACACATCCCGCGAGTTTGATAGATTTTGTGAGGATGAAGGCATAGAGCGACAACTTACAGTCGCATATTCTCCTCAGAAAAATGGTGTGTCTGAGAGAAAGAATCGTACAGTTATGGAGATGGCTAGATCGATGCTCAAAGAGAAGTGACTACCTAACACATTCTGGGCTGAAGCAGTCTACACTGCTGTTTACTTACTCAACAGATGTCCAACTAAATCTGTACAAGATAAGACTCTAATTGAGGCTTGGAACGGGAAGAAGCAATCAGCAAAGCACCTAAGGGTCTTTGGATCTATATGCTACATTCATATTCCAGGCGTGAAGAGGCATAAGCTTGAAGACAAGACTATACGAGGTATCTTCTTGGGGTATAGCATAATATCTAAAGGCCACTGTGTATATAACTTGCAAACAGAAAAACTCATCATCAGTCGAGATGTTGAAGTTGATGAGAATGCTTCTTGGAATTGGGATGAAGAAAAAGTGGAGAAGAATGTTCTTATACCCACTCAACTACCTCAAGAAGAAGTTGAGGAAGAAGTCCTAGGTGAACCTTCTTCACCTCCACCATAACAACAAGTTCAAGAGCTATCATCACCAGAGTCTACTCCAAGATGAGTAAGATCTTTGAGAGACATATATGAAGCCTGCAACATGGCCATACTCGAACCTGGAAGCTTTGAAGAAGCATCAAAGCATGAAGCATGGGTCAAGGCAAATGGAAGAAGAGATAAAGATGATCGAGAAAAATAACACATGGGAGTTAGTAAATCATCCCCATGGAAAAGATATCATTAGGGTTAAGTGGGTCTATAAGACAAAGCTCAATCCTGATGGCACCATACAGAAACATAAGGCGAGGCTAGTAGCTAAGGGTTACTCACAATAACCTGGGGTTGACTACAATGAGACATTTGCACCAGTAGCTCGTCTTGATACCATTAGAGCTCTAATATCTCTTGCGGCACAAAAAGGATGGAGTATACATCAACTAGATGTCAAATCTGCCTTCCTCAATGGTGTACTTGAAGAAGAGATCTATGTGGAGCAGCCACAAGGATTCATATCTGAAGGCGAAGAGAGCAAAGTGTTAAGACTAAGAAAAGCACTATACGGTTTGAAGCAAGCTCCTCGAGCATGGTATAGCAGAATCGATCAATATTTCATGGATCAAGGATTTAGGAGAAGCAAGAGTGAGCCCACACTATACATCAAGTCTCAAGGTCAGTACACTCTCTTACTCTCTCTATATGTAGAGGACCTTATCTACACGGGAAATAATACTAAGATGATAACGAAGTTCAAAGAAGACATGATGAAGACCTTTGAGATGGCCGACCTTGGTTTGATGAGTTACTTCCTCGGTATAGAGGTAAGCCAAAGAAATGAAGGGATATTCATCTCACAAAAGAAATACACAGAAGGCTTACTTAAGAAATTCAAGATGTACGATTGCAAACCTGTCGCTACCCCACTCATAACAAATGAGAAACTACAAAAGAATGATGGAGCACCAGAAGCTGATGCATCCAAATATGGAAGTTTAATTGGAAGCCTCCTATATTTGACAGCTACGCGACCAGACATAATGTATGCTACAAGTCTTCTATCAAGATTCATGCAAAGTCCAAGTCAAATACACTTTGGAGCACGAAAAAGAATTTTGAGATATCTACAAGGAACAAAAGAGTTAGGTATATGGTACTCTACCAAAACTAACTCAGGATTACTTAGCTACACCGATAGTGATTGGGCAGGTTCGGTAGATGACATGAAGAGCACCTCTGGCTATGCTTTCTCACTTGGATCATGAATTTTCTCTTGGGCGTCGAAGAAGCAAGCTACAATTGCACAATCCACAGCAGTAGCAGAGTACGTGGCAGCTGCTGAAGCAACGAGTCAGGCTATATGGCTTTGTAGGATACTTGAAGACATGGGAGAAAAACAGGATCAGCCAACTAAAATCAATTGCGACAACAAATCAGCAATTGCAATGGCAAAGAATCCAGTGCATCACAGTAGAACAAAACATATAGCAATGAAGTATCACTTTATAAGAGAAGATGAAGCAACTAAAGAGATCAAACTCGACTACTGCAGAACAGAAGATCAAATTGCATACATATTCACGAAGGTGTTACCGAGACCAAGATTTGAAGAGCTACGAGCTACGCTTGGAGTCAAAGAAATTTGTATCAAGGAGGAGTGTTAAATTTGCTACAAATTTCTAGAGAGTTCTTAAATATAATATGTAAGAAAATATAGAACATCCTATAAACTATAAGGTGTATGAATATGGTAGAATAATCTAGATACATAAGTATATGGCAAAGATAGAAAAATCTAGATTTATCATGATAATAACCTATCATGAGAACTCTAGAATATTCACCACCATTGAAAGGTTGGTGACTTGAGCCTATAAATAGGCATTTGCTACATTGTAAACTATCATCCAAGAAATTAATCACAAAACCTTCTTTCTAAACTACTCTCTAAAACTATCTTCTACCAACTATCATCTAAACAATTCCAAACAATATGTTATGTGACTGTGTGATATTTGAGGTTGCATTATGAAGAAAAGTTGTGATGCATTGTTATGAGATACTTACTATTTTTGTGGAAGTTTCATGGGGTTTTTAATTCAAGCTTTGGTATTTCGAAAACATTTTGACGAATGTTCCACCTGGCTATGCTAGGATGTGAAACAAATTATTATTGTGACGTGTGAGCATAAGGAAAATGTGGGTTTGCATATTCCAGTAGCCTAAGCTTTTTCTATCCTTTTGTTTTGGTTATATTTTTTTTAAACAAAGTTATTTGGTTAAAGTTTATCCTCATTTAATGCCTTGTTACTGAGAACGATGAATAATTTTATTTCATGAATGTTAAAGGTTTTGTTTTTGTCCTTAGTTTGTTTTTCTTCTAAGTTTTTCAACCGTTTCGCTAAAAAAACAAAAGCAAACAAAAATATACTTATATTTTGGCTTTAATAAGTTAGTTAGAATTTTGAATAATAGAAAATACCAAAATTAGTTTAATCTTTTGTTTTGATATTTTATTAAGTTTTTTCTTTTTTTGAATAATATATTATTATTGTCATCTGCTCTTGATCTTAGTCTTCATATCTAATGTTTTGTCTTGTATCCCAGTTTTCAAAGGAATGGAACATTTGTTGACTTCTATGTCATTCCTCTATTAGGATAGCCCAGTCTTCCTCTCCTACTTTATGACCTTGTTAGAATCATATCTTGGCCTTGTTAGAGCCCCTCTTCTTAACCTAGTTTTTGGTTTAGGATTTGTTAACCCTGTTTAAGTGTCGTTGTCATGAGTACTTATCCCTTTCCTTTTGGTCTTATTAGAGCCAATTGATCTTGCAATTTAGATTTAAGTGTAGAGTTTGTAAACTCTATATGAGTATCATGGCTATGAGTACTCACTTTTCCCTTTGACTTTGGTTAAAGTCAACCCTAGTTAGGTTTCTCAACTTAGACTTAGAGAGTTGGTTAACTATGTGCAAGTATCATGGTTATGAATACTTACTCCCCTTTGGAACCTTGATCGTCATCAAGAGTTCCTCATCCCTAGTTAGGTGAACTATGGTTGCTCTGATTCCATCCTAGTCAGGATACATAGGCACGAGATGCGATGTCTTGGCGAGCATACTTTGTATATAACCTAGGTCTTTACCTTAACACCTTTTCCTATAGCAAGCAAACATTACCATAACACAAATACTAACAAGAGGTTCCTATAGAGTACTACAGATACTTAGGATGCTAACACCTTTCCTGGGTTAAACCAACCCCCGAACCTTAGATTTTTTCACTTTGTTGTTACGTAGCGTACTTAGGGTTTTCTTCGATCGTTATGCTTTCCTTTGGATAAACCAAAGCTCGGTGGTGAACTTCATGATTTGTGATTCAGTTAATTAATAGCTTGATATCTGATTCTCACTGAAACAAGTTGATAGCAACCAAGATGAAACAGTGACCATTGGAAGCCTTTGGCTCAATTTCCCCAATCATGTCAATGCCCCCACATAGAAAAAGGCCACAAGGATGATAGAACATTCGGCAGTGTTAGGGGCACGTGCACCTTATAAGCATTAATTTAGCATATGTGGCATTTTTTGGCATATTGGATACAATCAGACTCCATGGTTAACCAGTAATACCCAACTCTAAAAATCTTCTTGGACATAGCATGACCATTGGCGTGAGTTCCAAATGATCCTTCATGAATTTTTTGAATCAACAAGTCTACTTCTCGTTTGTCAACACACCTAAGTGGAACCATGTTGTGGTTTCTTTTGTACAACACATCATTACTGAGGAAGAACTTGGATGCCAATCTTCTCAGAGTCTTTTTATCATGAGTTGTAGCATCAGCTAGATATTTCTGGTTTTGCAGATAATTCTTAATCTCATGGAACCATGGCTTCCCATTAATCTCTTCTTCGACTAATTGATAGTAGGCAGGTTCGGTCTTTCTTTCAATCTAAATAAGCGGCGCTTTATTACAAAATCAAACTTTCCACATTGAGGCTAGCATGACCAAGACATCAGTTATATAATTTTCAGTCCTTGGGACATGTCGAAAAGTGACCTCATCGAAGTATTTGATCAACTCCACAATATAAGCACGGTAAGGAATCAACTTTTCCTCACGGGTCTCTCATTCACCCTTAACTTGTCAAATCACCAAAGTTGAATCTCCAGTCACCTCAAGAATTTTAATTCAGATATCAATAGCTACTTCAATGCCTAGAATGCATGCTTCACATTCTACAATGTTGTGCCTTGTTGTGAACGAAGTATAACCACCATTGGGGTTCATCAAAACGGCTTCTATGCCATGTATATTGTAATTAGAGGAACCATCAAACATCATCCTCCAACAGGAACCTGGCTCGGGTCCTTCATCAGGACCTTGTTATTCATAATCTTTTCTTACCAATATAATGTCTTCATAGGGAAAGTCAAGCTTCAGAGGCTCATAATCTTTAACCGGTTGATCTGCAAGGTATTCTGACAAGATACTTCCTTTAATAGAATTTTGAGTAACGTATTGGATGTCGTATTCGAATAAAAACATATGCCAACAGGCGAGTCTTCTAGTCTGAGCAGGCTTTTCAAAAAATACTTTATTGGATCCATCTTAGAGATCAATAAAGTAGTGTGACAGATCCTATATTGCTTAAGACGCTTAGCAGCCCATGCTGAAGCACAATAAGTTTTCTCCAAAAGGGAATATCGGCTTTCACAGTTGGTAAACTTCTTACTCAAATAATAGATGGTGTGCTCTTTTCGTCCAGTCTCATCGTGTTGGCCCAATATGCAACCCATAGACTTCTCGAGAACAGTCAAATACATGAAAAGAGGTGTTCCAGGAACAGGCAGAATCAAGATAGATGGCTCTTGCAAATAACCCTTGATTTTCTCAAACGCTTGTTGACAATCAGAATTCTTATCAATGATCTGATCCTTACGAAGTAACTTAAAAATTGGTTCACATGTAGCAGTCATGTTGGATATAAATTTGGAAATATAATTCAGCCGTCCAAGAAAACCTCTGACTTATGTTTTAGTTTATAGAGTGGGCATTTCTTGAATTTCTCGGACTTTATTAGGGTATAGTTCGATTCCTCGTTGGCTAACGATAAACCCAAGTAACTTTCCAGATCTAACACTAAAAGTACACTTAGCAGAATTTAGTCTCAACTGATATTTTCTGAGTCATTCAAACAATTTCAACAGATAATCCAAGTGGTATTCTTCACTTTGAGATTTGGCAATCATATCATCAATGTACACCTCGATCTCCTTATGCATCATGTCATGAAAGAGAGTGACCATCACCCTTTGATATGTTGCCCTTGCGATCTCTAGATTAAAGGGCATAACCTTACAACAATAAGTTCCCTAACGAGTGATGGATGTAGTCTTTTCCATATCAGCAGCATTCATCTTAATCTGATTATAACCGGAGAAGTCATCCATGAAAGAGAATACTGCAAAACAAGCGGTATTGCCCATAAGCGTGTCAATATGTGGTAGAGGGAAATCATCCCTTGGGATTAATTTGTTCAAATCCCTATAGTCTACACACATTCTAACTATACTGTCCTTTTTGAGCACTGGCACAATGTTGGCTACCCACTCAGGGAACTTCACAACTGTTGGAAAACCTGCATCAAGCTGTCTATTAACCTCATCTCAAATCTTAATAGCCATGTCCGGTCTAGTCCTTCAAAGTTTCTACTTTACAGGTGAACACTATGGTTTAAGCGGTAACTTGTGAACAACGATATCAGTGTCTAAACCGGGCATATCTTGATACGACCATGCAAACACATCAACATATTCCACTAGAAGCTTGACCAATCTCTGTTTGAAATCTTCCCCAAGTGTTGTACCAATCTTAACCTCCTTCTTTTCTTCATTGGTGCCAATATTAATCATCTCTACTTTCTCTTTATGTGGTTGAAGTTCAGTGTACTCAAACTCAACTAATCTTGCCAGTTCATCAAGAACGTCATAATCTTCCTCACCCTCATCCTCAGCTTGGTAGATGGGTGAATCAAAGTTAGGAGTGAAAGAAGGGTCATTGGATTCAACGTGGCTTTGGATTATTCGGCATGTTTAGAATGACTTATTTTATTAAAAAAACACAAAAAGAATGCAAAAGGTAAATGTTTTTTTGGTAGTTTTGAAAGATTTCGAATTTCTTTTAAAAGTAAAAGCAAAAAAAAGTAAATGAAACAACGAGAATTTAACAAAATGCATTCATTGATACTCATTTGAAAGTGTAAAAGGGGCCCCTACAAAATAGTCCAATAGCTTTGGGCATAACTATGGAATTTTTGAAAACAACAACAAAAAAACAATAAATTACTTTGACGAGGGAATAATCACTAGGATCTCTATCGCTTCCCAATTGTCCAAAGCTGCGTCAAACTTAAACATCAGATTGCTCAAATCTTCATCTTTATTATCATCTTTAATAGCGTTGATTTAGAAAACTCCGCTGACAAACACTTTTTGAATAGTCTTCGGGTGACCTTTAAAAGATGTAGATACTCTATCATTAGTTTGTTTGTAACCCAACCCATAGCGACCCAGCTTTATCTTGACATTTATGACTTCTCCCCAGCCTTCGAGCACGCCTTCTTCAATAGCTGATCTTGTGTTCTTGGCAAATTCGAAAGATTGATTATTCTTACCCACTGGTTCCTCAATTTCCAATAGGACAACATTGGTTTTTTCGAGGGCGTACGTTTTACCTAATTTCCAATAGGACAACATTGCCTTTCTCGAGGATACCATAAAAATCACCTCAAAGGGCGTATATTTCTCAAAGAATTAAAATCAATGTCAATGCTCCGTAAGCAACGGGTTTTCTCAAAATTACTCAAAAGTGCTCAAATGGCAGCGGAACTCAAAAAGGCAAAAATCCAAAGTTTCCCTTTTACCGCAAGGAAATCAACATAACAAAAACTCAATAAAATAGTTTGACTCAAGGACCCCAACCCGATGTTACGCTATCATAGCAAGACCCTCTAAGTCAACCACAATGGCCAACGACCCAAAAACTTCAAAAGTCATCGGCGGCATTCACGGCTAAACCTAGTCATCTGCACGTTACCCACGTGGAGGCAACATTCAAACATGCAGGGTGAGTAAAACGATTCATAATAATCAATATAAGAATCAATATATAAAATGGCATCATTTTCATATTCAACATCATCGTAATCATCAATGGGCATCAAATGCCACAACATCATAAATTACTCAAGATTATCTCATGAATGCAAATGCAGCAAGACTCATGCATGTGGTGCCAATCGTCACAGATTGATGGACACTGGACCATCAACTCTCCGTAGATCCCCATCAATAGGATCGATTCTATACAAGAACCGGAGCATATCAAAATACCTCACATCTGCACAATGGGACTGAAGTCAAAGAAATCAAGGTCCTGAACCGAAGTCCGGATGCACACGAATGCATGATGCACATGTCAATATCATCCTCATAATAAACTCATTAGGTGCATCATAATTCATCAAAATCAACATAATAATCATGTCATCATATAATCATCAAAACTCATGGAATCAACACCACAAATCATTACAGTTCCTCATGGGAATTCATCATGTAATCATGTATTAAACACATATAAATCACATTTGTACTCATTTTAATTCATCATAAATTCATTTAATCACATAGGAATCACAGTTATACTCATGGTAATTCACCCAGAAAATCACAGCATCAAAGCATTAAGACATCACTAAACCAGAACATAATTGACTTCCCAAACATATTAGATATGAAAATATTAGGAAATAAATTTTATTATCTATACCATGTTATAGCCATGTTCATTATCTTTCCAACGCTTCAAACAGGGACCAAAACGGACTTACGGATCAAAAGTTACGTCCAAAACGATTTCGACCGAAAATATGAACAGTCGTGACGGACAGTGTGCAGAGTTTTCTGCGTTTTTCACCGTTGGAGGCCTTCCGGACCTCCAATTTCGATTCCTTATAAACTCAAACTCTCAAAAAATTACAACCTATTCAACATTGTAATTATCTCAAGTAAATTTATAATTTTAACACAATTAAACCATCTAATCATTGTTTTAAGATTATGCCTAAAACCTTTAAAATTAAGGGGTATAGGTTCAATCCCATATCATTTTTACGCCTCAAATTCCCAAAATTTCCTTACAATTACACCACGGTCATTAGAGTACTCACTATCTAATTACCCTACAGGGTTAAAATATCAACAACAAATTTTGGTCACGAAGGCCTAATTTCCTTTACTCTCAAATCAACCTCAAACCTATCAGACCATCAATTCAAATCCTTATACGGTTAAAACCTCAATAATAGATTTTGGCCATGAAGGCCTACTTTCCCTTAAACCCAAATCGACCTTGATATTCTGTCAAGCACACGATGGATGTTATCATGAATATTATGACATCCACTGTAACACAGACTACTGAACTTACTGATAAGCTGTAAATGGAAAGCAGTAAATAACACAAGTAATTGTTCACCCAGTTCAGTGTCAACCGCACCTACATCTGGGGGCTACCAAGTCAGAGAGTAAACTCACTATCAGTAGAATTAATTCAGATTCAAACAACCCATTTTCACTCTTCACTTAAGACCTATCCAATGACACTTCAGTCTAGAGACCACTAAACCAGAGTTTCCCACTCACTCCCCCTTAATCACCTCAATGATATAAAACAATTACAAAAGAGATATGAAGACACACTTTAAACACACACCTTGATCTTGCTTCACATCTTTGATCAAGTGACACAACCCTCTTGCTTAAAAGGTTTGAGTGGCATAATGAACACAGCAATTCATACACACTAAACCAATGCAATTGTACAGCTAATAATTGCTTGGCATACAAGTATCCTAAGACACACGTGAAGAACCAAAATTCTTCACTCACACAAACCACGTGAAGAACATCCTCTTCACTCACAAGACACACTCTCCAGTTTCTCTCCAGAAGCTCTGCCCTATTAGGAATGATCCTTCTATTATTTATTGCAACAGACTTCCTTTGGGCCTTGATGGAGAAACTAGGTTTACGCAAGATAAACCTCTCTTCATGAAGCTGCGCACTTATCATTAGGTCAGGAGTCTTCTATGTTATGCATGTTATGTCGCCTAAAATAACTATGCTCCCTGGATTGTTTCCTGAAGTATAGCCTGAGCTAATAACAGAAAAACAAACCCTGCGCGTCCTGATGTCATACGCTTGATGTCATAACATCCAGCCATGACATTCAGCTTCCCTTACTCTTAGCTCTCCCTTTAGGACACTCTTCATGTATGTCATAACATCAGTTGTGACATTCATTCATACACCAATGTTTTGCCATAAAATGCATCCAATCAAGAGCATCTACAAACTCCCTCTTTGGGAAATTTTTGGCTAAAACACTCTGTTATAGTATAAGAGATTATAAGCAGCATAAGTCTAACATATCATGCAGGAGTCTAACATATCATACAGGAAAGCTACTAGCTGCACACTATCAGTGTTGTCTACACACACTCACACTGTTAGCTCTCAGTATCAACCTGTTCACACACAATCATCTGTTAGTTATCACTACAGATGTCATAATATGTTGAGTAACATTCTAGGTTACTCCCCCTCAACTGATGTACAACACATCAATATACACAACCTGCAGTCACACAAATTCATCCAGCCTGCTCTGGATGTTATAACATTCAGGATGCCATCCTGAAGTAAACAATCACCTGTGAAGCACAACATCTTATGCTACCCCCCTGAAGAGGTGCACAGCCACATACATTCTGCAAACACCCTGCAGAAACACACCTTACTTGCAGCTACAATACTACTAGGTTCCATCAAGGAACACATACAATTGCATACACACACTCTTTAATCATCAACTAGGAGCTCACACACTTCTAACATACATTCCTACACATCACTAACAGCATCAGCTGTTATCACACATGCATATTTGCAGCAGTACCTTGCAGCAACACCTGTAACACACCTGCAACAGTAATACAGATAAGTCTACACACAAGTCTTCCACCTGCATCATCTCTAACCTGCTGGCTGTTATCTACCACTCTCCCCCTTTTTAGCCATCAATTAAGATCAAACTAATACAATAGTATAGACCATAATGTGTAACATTACATATGTTTGGGGTCATTACAAACAAAAACTGCTCATGAATAGCATCACACAATATCTTGGTGTCACAAGAAAAACACAAAATTCTAAGCACATAACCAACAAAAACACATCAGCAGCACACCATCAGCTCAGCAACCATCAGCATGAGCCACACAATAGGCTATCAGCCAACATTATTCATCTTCCTCAAAGGAACTGGAATCACTGTCGTCTGAATCTGACAATGAGATGTCCTTATTGATGTCATCAGGGTCGTCCTCTGGCATATCAGAATTTTGAGGTGGATCCCTGCGAGCCAGGGGAATGGTGATGCCTCGAAAAGGCAGTCCTTTCTTGAGTATATCATCAACAATTTCTCCAATGGATTTGTCCATGTATGTCGAGCCTTCCCTATTTCTAATTCGCCTAAGTTCTTCAGCAGTGGGAGGAGGATACTTGCTCTTGGGTTCTTCAGCAGTGGGGGAGGCATCTTTTGAGGATTTGGGAGGGGTCTTGGATGAAGAGGTATCATGATGGAAAGACATCTTGTTGCGGAGTGCAGACTGAGAATTTTGTAGAGTGGAGGAGGCGGAGAAAATTGTATATGCAGTGATATAGCACGTTTGCGTGGAATGGAGAGTTTTTGTGGTCAAGGTCGTGGACTGCATTGAAGTTTTAAAACTCTCACGTGCCAGTAATTGCTATGAGTCCTCATACATGCAAATATCCAATTTTCCTCTTAGATTCTCAAATTGAGCAGCATCTAGAGCCTTTGTAAAGATGTCAGCTAGTTGTAGTTCAGTGGACACATGTTCCAAGGAAATCACTTTGTCTTCCACAAGGTCTCTTATGAAGTGATGTCTTATATCTATGTGCTTAGTTCTGCTATGCTGGATTGGGTTCTTGGAAATATTGATAGCACTCAGATTTTCACAGTACAATGTCATGACATCCGGAGTGACATTGTATTCAGTTAACATTTGTTTCATCCAGACCAGCTGAGAACAACTACTACCAGCTGCTATGTATTCAGCTTCAGCAGTGGATAATGAGACAAAATTTTGCTTTTTACTGAACCAAGATATGAGATTGTTCCTTAACAAGAAGCATCCATCAGAGGTGCTCTTTCTATCATCAGCACTTCCAGCCCAATCATCATCATAATATCCAGATAATGTAGGATCACACCCTTGAAAGTAAAGTATACCATAATCACAGGTACCATTCACATATTTGAGAATCCTTTTGACTTAATTTTTGTGACTTATCTTAGGATTTGCTTCATATCTGGCACATACACCAACTGCTGGCTGTTAGATACAACAAGCTTCTAATCAAGCTTATGTACAGGCTTTGATCCACACTAGTACCACTTTCATCTTTTGATAACTTTAGATGAGTGAGTGCAGGTGTTCTTTTGTGACCAGCGTTGTCCATCCCAAACTTCTTGACTATGTTTTTTGGTATATTTACTTTGGGAGATAAATATAGAATCTTCCATTTGCTTGACTTGCAGTCCAAGGAAGTAGGTTAATTCACCACACATGCTCATTTCAAACTCAGATTGAATGTGATTGACAAATTGTTTCACCATTTTGTTTGACATCCCTCCAAACACTATGTCATCTACATAGATTTGTGCAATCATGATTTTTCCACCTTCATCCTTTACAAAAAAGGTCTTGTCTATCCCTCCTTTTCTGTATCCATTTGTGGTAAGAAATTTAGTTAGTCTCTCATACCAAGCTCTAGAGGCTTGCTTTAATCCATACAATGCCTTCCTCAACTTGTATACATGGTCTGTCAGGTTAGGATCCTCAAATCCCTTTGGTTGTGCCACATATACTTCCTCATTCAGATATCCATTCAGAAAAGCACTCTTCACATCCATCTGGAATAGTTTAAATTTCAGATTGCAGGAGATTCCTAACAACAGCCTGATTGACTCAAGTCTTGCAACTGGTGCAAAAGTTTCATCAAAATCAATGCCTTCAACTTGAGTATAACCCTGTGCCACTAATCTAGCCTTGTTTCTGGTTACAACTCCTTGTTCATCAGACTTGTTCTTATAAATCCACTTGGTTCCAATGATGTTTGTTCCTTCAGGCCTTGGGACCAATTCCCACACTTCATTCCTTTGAAATTGTTCCAACTCATCTTGCATGACCTTGATCCAATATTCATCAGTTAAAGCCTCGTTCACATTTTTGGGCTCAATCTTGAATACAAAGCATGAATTTGAGACGATTTATCTGGTTCTGGTTCTTACACCACTGTTGAGGTCTCCAATGATAAGATCTTTGGGATGATCTTTAAGGATCCTGATAGAAGGTTCTCTGTTGATAGTTTCTGATTTAGAATCAGGTGTTACATCCTAAACATCTTCAGAATTGACTAAATCATCAGCTTGGTGTCTCAAGCAATGTTCCAACATCCTATATGCCATTGATTTCTTCAGGGTGATCATCAATAATAACATTAATGGATTCCATCAGGACTTTTGTTCTGTAGTTGTATACTCTGTAGGCTCTGCTGTTAGTAGAGTATCCCAGAAATATGCCTTCATCACTTTTGGGATCCATTTTCCTCCTTTGTTCACGATCTGTCAAGATGTAGCACTGTTGGTGCGGTATAGCAGCAAGCAAAAATATTAAGTACCTAGTTTTGTCGTCTCCACAGGGATTAGTGTGATCTGAACACTATTCAACGACATCTACATTTCTAAGCTTAATTTCAAAAGGTTTGGTTTAAAAGGTTCAGGGAACCATAAATAAAAACAGAAATTATAAAATAAAGACTGAAATATAAACGGAGCCTTGTTGGGATTGGATTTCATCAATTGATAACATATGCATTCTTCTGATCAAATTAAACACAACTCAATCATTCGTCTAATATCATCACATATCACACACGACAAATCTTATCTCTAACACGGTGTCGAGAGAACAACCGTGTTGTCTCATTGGTGATCTCTCACCCAACAAAAACACAACACGAAGCATTAAGATCTGATACTCACGCAAATGCTAAGCCTAAATCTATCTCTAGCGTTTAGGACCTAACAGGCAATCATCCTAGATCCAGATCCGAAAAGTATATCTCTATCACGATTCAAATCAAAGATTAACAGGTAAACAAGAATGAAACCCATATCAGATAAACAATTGTTTTACATAAAATACAATGATCAGAATACGTACACACGCTTAACCCTTTTTACATGTATTCATCAAATCCGCCAAATGTCGGTGAACATCGTTCTTCATCACTATTATCACATACCCACACAATATTATATTGATCGTACCCATGCTACCCATGCTACTTAATCAACACAACACCATATAAGATAAAATGAATATCAACTTCAAAACCATGTCAAAAGTTTGTTCATTGATAGAAGAAGATCTGAGATCAAAGATGTGAAAAGGTTTTGTCAAGACCCACAAATACATAATTAAAGATATTCAATCAATAGAGAATCCAAAATAAGTTCACAAACATATATTAGATGAAATACATAAGGTATCAAAAGATTGCAATATAAACCCCAACAAGAGATCGAAGATCTTACATCCTCCCCCTTGGGGTTTTGTGTTTCTCTCTCTAGAAGAAATGAAGAAAAATAAGTCCTAATGTCTAGAATGGAAAAAATACAAGTTATCGAAGTAATGACCTAAAAATACAAGAAAATGACTTAAATAGACATTCAGGATCTGTCACGTTCGCGACCTTGCTCGCTTAGCGAGCTCTCAGCGAACGTTCGCTACAGCCTCGCCTAGCGAACATGCTAGCGAGGGTTGTTGATTTGATTCTGTTTGACTTTGCTACTTGTTCGCTATAGCGAACAGGTAGCGAACGTTCGCTACCTATTCGCTAGGCGAGCATGACAACATTTTTCCACTGGAAGCGTTCGCTGCTCCCTCGCTGCATCTTCGCCTAGCGAGCTTGCTGTTTGTTTGCTTGCTTTCTTGGTTCTTTTGCCCATTTCTTGTGTCTTACTTTTCCATTTGTTTTGTGCCTAATTCCTGCACAATAGCACACAAATCAAAGGTACCAAGAGATTTTCACACTATATTGCAAACCAAACAAAATAAGAGTGATTTCCATCTCTTAATTGACGAAAATGAGTGAAAAATGCCAACATTTGATAGATCAAAAAAGTGAAATTTGGCATGTAACAAGCACCTGCTCCCAAACACATGGAAATAATTCACAGTTGGTTTTCTTCCTTTCCATAATTCATACAGAGTGGAAGATGTTCCCTTTCTCAAGGTAATTCTGTTGTGAACATAGCATATTGTATTCATTGCCTCAGCCCAAAAATGCATAGGTAATTTCTTTGGATGAATCATGGCTCTGGAAGATTCTTGAATAGTCTTGCTTTTCCTTTCTACTACTCCATTTTATTGAGGAGTAATAGGGGAGGAGAATTCATGACTAATACCTTCTGTTGAGCAGAATTCAGCAAATTTAGAGTTTTCAAACTCCTTTCCATGATCACTTCTGATCCTGATAACATCACATATCCTTCTCTCTTTGAAGTTTAATGCAAAGATCTTTGAAGACTTCAAACACATCATATTTATCTTTGATGAAATTTATCCAGGTGAATCTGGAGTAATCATCACCTACTACATAGGCATACCTTTTGCCACCCAGACTTTCTACCTACATTGGTCCCATCAGGTCCATGTGCAATAGTTCCAAAACTCTGGAGGAAGTCAGGTGTCCAACCCTTGAGTGAGATGCCTTGGTTTGCTTGCCTACTTGACATTCACCACAGACCTTACCTTCATCAATAGTCAGCTTTGGAATTCCTCTCACAGCTTCCTTGGAAATGATCTTTTTCATCCCTCTTAGATGAAGATGTCCAAGTTTTTGATGCCACAGTTTAACTTCCTTTTCTTCTTTGGTCATAGAACAAGTAATGGAGTTACTTGAGATCTGAGGTTCCCACAAGTAACAGTTATCTTTAGATCTATACCCCTTCATTACTTCTTCATTATCACCATTTGTGACCACACATTCTTCTTCAGCGAATTTCACACTTAGTCCTTGATCACAGAGCTGACTAATGCTGATCAAGTTGGAATTCAGTCCTTTCACTAGCAATACATTATCCCAACACCTTTGATCTCTCCTGTTGCTCCATCACCAAAAGTCACATAACTAGTGGAATGAGGTTTGATGTCCACCAACAGATTCTTTATTTGAGTCATGTGCTTAGAACAACCACTATCAAAGTACCAGTCTTCTTTAGCTGACACTCTTAGAGAGGTGTGAGCTATCAGACCAACCTCCTTTGCCACCCATTGTTGCTTCTTGGCAAGAGCACTTTGATGAGTGTGGCTAGGATATCCATGCAGTTTGAAGCAAAAAGGTTTTAGGTGACCAAATTTTCCACAGGAATGACACCTCCACCTTTGGAACTTTCTTCTTGTTTGCTTCATGTTCTTGTTCCTTTGATGTTGTGACATTGGTCGTGACATCTGGTTTGACCTCTGATTTTCAGACTCTGGTGTCTTGAACCCCAAGATGGGTTTCTATTCACCAACAAACCCCAGTCCAGACATGTCTCCTGCTATCTGACCACTCTGTAGGTTTTTTCAAGAGTGTCAGTCCCAGGGTTTAACATCCTGATTGACATTGACATCTTCTCAAGTTTACAATTCAACAGGTTGACCTCACTGTTGAGTGAGTCTATTATTGCAAGATGTTCCTTCTTCTCAGCCTCCAACTTCTTAATGATCCCTTTTTGATTTTCTCTTTGTTGGCATACCTCTACACTTCTGAAACACAGTTGTTTGTATGAAGCTGCAAGCTCATCAAAAGTTAGCTCATCCTCACTTGAGTTATCATCAGATGTGCATATACTGTTTAGAACAGTGACATGCCTGGCAGACTCCTTTTCTGATCCACTTTTAGAGTCTTCATCAGACCAGGTTACATTTAGGCTTCTCTTCTGTTTCTTTAGATATGTGGGGCATTCAGTTCTAATATGTCCAAATCCCTCACATTCAAGGCATTGACCTCCTTTGCCTTGATTGAGCTTTTCTGCAGGCTTAGCTCTTCTGCTAATGTCAGATGGGATGAACTTGTCACTAGCTATACCCTTCTTATCTACTCTTTTCATGAATTTGTTGAATTGTCTTCAAGCATAGCTACAACTTCTGAGAGATTCTCCTTGCTTCCTCATTGTCTTCATTTGAGACCTCTACAGTATTTGATACAAGAGCTATGCTTTTGTTCTTTTTCTCCATAGCCTGATCACGTATTCCCATTTCAAAAGTTTCGAGATACCCAATGAGTTCATCCACCTTCATATTGCATATGTCTTGAGCTTCTTCAATGGCAGTGACTTTCATGGCAAACCTTTTAGGTAAAGACCTGAGAATTTTCCTCACAAGCTTTTCTTCAGACATTTTTTCTCCCAAAGCTCCTGAGGTGTTTGCAATTTCAAGAATATTCATGTAGAGTTCATGAATAGTCTCATCCTCCTTCATCCTCAGACTTTCAAACTTGGTGGTCAGCATTTGAAGTCTTGACATCTTGACTTTAGAGGTTCCCTCATGAGTTGTTTTGAGAGTTTCCCAAACCTCTTTAGCCAGCTCACAATGATGCACCAGTCTGAAAATGTTCTTGTCGATACCATTGAATAATGCATTCAAAGCTTTAGAATTCCCAAGAGCCAAGGCTTCTTGCTCTTTGTCCATTCTTCTTCAGGTATAAGCACAGACAATCCATCTTTATTAGTCTTTACTGGAAGTTCCCAGCCAGAGTTTGCAGCTCTCCATGCCTTGCTGTCTAAAGACTTCAAGAAGGCATTCATCTTAGGTTTCCAAAAGTCATAATTAGAGCCATCCAGAATTGGTGGTCTATTTGTGAATCCTATGTCTTTATCCATAGTACCAGAATTTATCTTCCCTAGATCTCACTTAGAAAATACCAGACAGGGTGCATGCTCTGATGCCAAATGATATTCTGGCAAGCACACGATGGATGTTATCACGAATGTTATGACATCCACTGTAACGCAGACTACTGAACTTACTAATAAGCTGTAAATGGAAAGCAGTAAATAACACAAGTAATTGCTCACCCAGTTCAGTGTCAACCACACCTACATCTGGGGGTTACCAAGGCAAAGAGGAAATTCACTTTCAGTAGAATTAATTCAGAGTGAAACAACCCCGTTTGCACTCTTCACTTAAGACCTACCCAGTGACATTTCAGCCTAGAGACCACTAGACTAGAGCTTCCCACTCACTCCCCCTCAATCACCTCAGTGATATAAACCAATTACAAAAGAGATATGAAGACACATTTCAAACACACACCTTGATCTTGCTTCACAACTTTGATCAAGTGACACAACCCTCATGCTTAAAAGCTCTGAGTGGCACAATGAACACAACAGTTCATACATACTAAACCAATGCAATTGTACAGCTAACAATTGCTTGGCATACAAGTATCCTAAGACACACGTGAAGAACCAAAATTCTTCACTCACACAAACCACGTGAAGAACAACCTCTTCACTAACAAGACACACTCTCCAGTTTCTCTCCAGAAGCTCTGCCCTATTAGGAATGATCCTTCTATTATTTATAGCAACAGACTTGCTTTGGGCCTTGGTGGAGAAAATAGGTTTACCCAAGATAAACCTCTCTTCATGAAGTTGCACACTTATCATCAGGTCAGGAGTCTTCTATGTTATGCCTGTTATGTCACCTAAAATAACTATGCTTCATGGATTGTTTCATGAAGTATAGCTTGAGCTAATAACAGAAAAACAAACCCTGTGCGTCCTGATGTCATACGTTTGATGTCATAACATCCAGCCATGACATTCAGCTTCACTTACTCATAGCTCTCCCTACAGAACACTCTTCATGTATGTCATAACATCAGTCGTGACATTCATTCATACACCAATGTTTTACCATAAAATGCAGCCAATCAAGAGCATCTATAGACCTCAAACCTATCAGACCATCAGTTCAAACCCCTATACGGTTAAAACCTCAATAATATATTTTGGCCATGAAGGCCTAATTTCTTATATCTCAAATCAGCCTCAAACCCTTTAAACCCTTAAATCAGCTTTAAATACATTGAATCACATATTGAAAACAATGAAGGCAATACTTATCATACCTTAATTGCCAACTCTAAGTCTTTCTCCTTGATTCTTGGAAACCTCGCGAAACTTTTTCCTCAATCCTCTTCCTCGGAGCTCTGGCCTCTATTTCTTCCCTTTTCACGGTCTAACAAGAATGAATCCTAATTCTCTCAAAATTCCTTTTTGTTAAACCTAACTTTGGGCCTATAAATTGGGCTTTTTCAATATTACCCTCACTAACTCCTCCTTAATTGTCTAATTTCCCCTTAGTTAACTTATATTAATTAAATTAATAATAATACCAATATATTCATATTATATACTATTATTTAAATAAATAACTTGAAATCCATAATTCTCAATATTTCACACCAAGCACCGAAAATCACCAAAAATATGAATATTTATATTTAAGTAAATTAAATAAATATTCCAATAAATTTGGTGTGTTACAACTCTCCCCCACTTAAAATAATTTTCGCCCTCAAAAACTACCTCAAGGAAACAGAGTCAGATACGACTCCCTCGTCTGATCCTCACGCTCCCAAGTCCAACTTTCTCCAGCTGGTCCTCCCAAAACTACCTTTACCAAGAAAATTTCTTTACCTTACAGTTGCTTCACTTCTCGTTTATCAATTCATACTGGCAATGCCTTAATAGTCAAATTATCTCTCACTTGTACATCATCCATCTGAATCACATGTGACGGATCTGGAATGTACTTCCTCAACTAAGACACATGAAACACACATATAAATTCACAAGCGACGGCGGTAAAGCAGTTCGACATGCTACTTCTCCCACTGATAGGAAAATAGAAAGTGTACTATTTTTCCTATTGTAGTAATAAAGGGACAATTCCCCGAATGTCGATCTCAAGTAAAGTGTACTATTTTACCTGATTTTGCCTATTGTAGTAATAAAGTGTACTATTTTACCTGATTTCCTTACAGTTGAATAGTGAAATACCTAGCACAAATGGTGATTGATCACAACCCCAAACTTAGCTTGTTACTTTTCCTCAAGTAGCACTTCAAAAGCACATATTACGTCACCCCAAACTTACTGTAAAAACAGTTCTTACCACAATACTGCTGAAAATTTTCACATTGGACCCTTTGATGTTGCCTTGGGTTTTCTGATTTTTCCTCGTAACCAGCTAGCCATAAACCTTTTCCTTGGAAACACTACTTCACCTGTCAGCTTGTATCACACTCTTACCAAGTCTCTCGGGGTTAATATGTCATTACGCTCAAATCACAGTAAGCAATATCATATCAGCAGTTTGAATAAATTCTCTAATCCTAACAATATGCAAAACACACACACTTTTTGAGGTCTTGCGGTTGTAACAGGGCTTGGGTTAAGGTGAGATATAACAAAGGAAAACAAGGGTTTTTGGTTCAGAGTATGTGAGATCATTCGTGTTGCCATGTTTTTCATTAGTTCTTTTGTGGGGAATTGTAGAACTCATTCAGTTAATGCAAATTTATATTATTTTTATTTATTTTGTTATTATTTTTTTTCTGTCTTTTTTCTATATTGTTTCTTCTTCTTCTTCTTTTTTCTTTCTTTCTTTTTGCATCGTGTTTGACTTTCATCAACTGCATAGCTACCCCAAACTCAAAGGTTGCTATTCCAACAGCAACCCCAAACTTAGAATCAAACACGGTTCCAAAAACAATCAGACATACTCCAAATAAGGTAGGATAATAATAATGAGGCTAGGGGTTAATCATAACGGGTTATTATCAAGAAAAGGGTATAAAGGCTGAAATGAGGTAAACAAAGGATAATAATAATAATAATAATAATAAAGGGATGGCTTGAAAGGCTTTAGGTGATAAGAAGAAAAAACACTTACCTCAGTGTATGCATTCATACAGTCAATATTCAAAAAGAACGTACGTAAAATATGATAGATAAAGTCATACCTGATGTCTCTCTCTTGATGAAAAGTGTTTGGCTTTTTCTGATCTCACCAGGACGGGTAAAATTGACAAGTTCTGTAATATCTCTTTGTTCCAGGTGCATTTACTTCTGGTCTTAAGGTTTTATCTAACCAGTGCGTCCGATCATATACAGCAGCATCAACAGTCAGGGTGGCTAAATGAGAGGACAACCAAGCAAGTCATCGATGGAAGTAATCAGTACATCAACTTTTAGCCAGGAACTATCACAAAGCTAACAGAAATAGGAATCAAGAAACTGTGTAAAATTTCCGCATGTATTCAAATGTTTCAAAAACCCAAAAACGGGCAATTACACTCATAAATAAAAATAAATACATAAGGGAAATCAAATAAAGTACAAATAATAACGAAATCAAATAAAAGTACAATTAATAACGAAAGAAACTAAAAAAACAAAAACAAAAAACTCAATCCTTCTCTCCTGTGTCATCCTGCATGTGTGTATTGTAACACCCCAAATCTAAACTTGCGGATAACAGAAAAAAAAAACAATTCATATAGCAAACAAAGCGCAGCAGCGCAAACATTGACTGTATGACGGTTGTCATGAGCCTGTGACGGTCGTCACACGGGCAAAATTCCTCATATCAGAGATGTTACACTTCAACCTGACAGACAACAATCATTATGCAACAACTTGCAATTATCATACGTAGCACGAAATTGGATGAACAATCACCAATGTATTACTTAACCATTTAATCATAAAACAACTCGTCATTACTTCCGGTGGAAGTTCGATAAAGTATACAACATGCTCTCTTAAAACAATTTAATAAAAACATCGTAACAAGTTCGATCAACAATAACATTAACTAAAATAATAACAGCAATCGCCCATCCCCCCAAGAGTGCTACGTATCAGAGCGACCAACGACACCTTAACGGGAACTACGCTCTATTCCTGACTACCTGCAAATTACCACCAGAGGAGGTAACATACAACGGAAAAGGGTGAGATATCAATAATATAACATAAAACATGATAGAAAACATGTCGGAAACTCATCACAGCATTATAGGTTTCGAAATCATAAACATCATCGACAACAACTGCGAGTAATCCATATCTCACATAAACAACATTAACATACAACTAGCGTAATTATGCGACTTCATGCGACTCAACAATGCGACTCAACTGTGCACATGCATGTGGTACCATTTAGGAGCCAACACTCCAAAACTCGGGACAGGGCCAACACCCCGAACCCATCTAGGAGCCAACACTCCAAAACTCGGGACAGGGCCAACACCCCGAACCCATCTAGGAGCCAACACTCCAAATAACGCCAATACATGCAAAACCGTCGCCAATCCAGGCCAAATGCTATGCCATGAAATGCATCTATTATGGACTACAACACAACCATAGCAACCATATAACAAGGCATTACGCCTACAACCAGAATGTCCATAACAGAGCATCATAACATCATACCACTCATACAACCATCACTTTCTACCCGTTCACATACGGGAACAATAGCAACATAAGTTCAACATTTACGACTGTTCATGTAAAGGAACATTACAACATCGTACCAACAAATAGGAACTCAAAGTGTTCATCCAAAACGGCTATTCCTATACAGGTATAACATCAACATCAGTTCAACAATTAATCTTTAACATGCTGCATTCAACAATTAAGGATTCAGCATCTTATCGTAATAACAACATTACGACATTTTCTTACATAATTAATTACAAATCAATCACAACCAGGTAACTGTCCTTTTTGGCCAATTAGGGAAAACCATTAGAGCATTGTACGAATAACCGTATAGCATATTCGTTCTACGTATTTTCCCATAAGGAAAACCTTAGAGCATCGCACTAATAACTACATAACACATTCATTCCTACATAGAAATCTGGTCCCATTAGGGAAACCTTTTCCTTAACATTTATCGATTAACGAAAGCTATACCTATGACTCGATTCCCCACATGAATTCGATCATACCCACAATTATAGAATTGAACCCCACCCTTACCTTAGAATTGAGGTCAATTCCACGCTCTCCGGTTCCGCTTCCGCTCTACGGTGACTTTTCTGCAGAAATCCTCTAAATTCGCCGGTGGTTGATTTTTTTCTCTCAACTTTCCTCAGTGCGTAACTTCTCTTTTCAGTCTTTCCTTTCCCCAAGTGGTGTAATTGAGGGTAAAAGAGTCTATGGGAATTTATTTTTGCTACCCACTCTCACCCACGCCCAAATTCTGCATTTAACTGAATTTCGTTACTATGACGGTCGTGGCAAGTCCATGACGAGCGTCACGGTCGTGACGGTCGTGGCAAGTCCATGACGATCGTCATATCAGAAGAATTCAATTTTTTTCAATTTTTTCTAGATAGAACATCTCTTTAACTTTCCAACGCTTGGAACGGGGGTCAAATCCGACTTGCGGATCAAGAGATATGATTTTTTGAAGTTTCCTAAACTGCTACGAAATTTTAGTCTTTTTCCCGACAATTCGACCGATTCAATTTCCTTCCTTCGATCCAAACACATACTCAACTACGACTACGACGCAACGAGACATAGCAAAGTCATAATTGAATTTAATCAAAATAAAACGGGTGTTACATGTATCGAAGTCAACCGCACTGAGCGGGTCAATTGAGGAATCTGATCGGTGGTTTTTACATGTTATTTTACCGTTTGTTTCAGTTAATATATTGTTATGTCTTATCGCATTTTATTTGTTTGTATTACATTTTACGCGTTGATTTGGTGTTTTCACTGTCTCTAGGTTCAGGTAAACAATAAAGGAGAAGAAGAGCGAAAACCGGGGAAAATGGCAAGATTTCAGAAGAGTTTTGAGGTGGATCAGCAGCCTGACACGGGTGCCCGGTCCCATGACACGGCCCGTGTTGCAACCCCTGAAGATGAAAAGTTTATTCCACGAGTCAGAAGCCTGACACGGCCACCCGTGTCCCATGACATGGCCCGTGTCAGGGCTACTGAAAGTTAAATGATTTTATTTTTTGTTTTATGCTTACTGTGCTATCTCGGAGGGCGGTTTGGATATCTCGCATTGGAATTTGAATTTTTTATATATTAGACGGATCGTGAATGGAAAAAGGGGATTTTTTTGGACAGAAAAGAAATTCACGAGAAAGATTGTAGCGATCAAGGTGTTGGGAAACTGAAGCCCATCATGAGCAGAAGCGATTGAAGATCAAAGCAACCAATTATCTTGTAATGTTTAATCTTATTGTTGATTTTATCTGTATTATTATGAGTAGCTAAACCCCCCAATGCTAGGGGGTGTTCCTGAATTGACTATGTAATAACCTTGTTTCCTTTGAATAATGGATTTCACTGCTTTCTAATCATCGTTGTTATTGTATAATTTTCTTATGGCGTTTCTTATTTGACAAATAAGGATTTGATTTACGGTTAACCTTAGGTTTGGAAAAATGATCTTTAACGCGTTTATACGATAATACTATAGTAGATATTGCCTAGGAATGGGGATACCCTATAGTAACTGTAATGTTTTAGATAAAATATATTGCTTAGGATTGTTCCTATACCGCCAAGGAATTGGGGCATAGGAAGAATACCAAAGGGTTTTCTACTAAGGAATTAGAGGCAACTACTTTTTAAAACCGGTAACGATTGAATTGAGCAGTGATTTCTAAAAATTAAGGATTAAGGCTATTACAAGGCTTTTCATACACCCTACCCTAGCATGCTTCTCATAACTGTTTAAAACCTTTATTTTATCGCTTTTTCCTTTTGGCTTGATAGTTCTAAAGAAACAAACCAAAACCCCGATGACTTTTTGTTCAATTGCATTATTATAGAACTTGTGTTCATAGACAGTCCGCGAGATCGACATTCGGGGAATTTCCCCTTATTACTACATCGGTACAATTAGTACACTTGCTAATTTACCGATCAGGATCATTCACCATTCTCGTAAGTGGTGTCATACCTTCCAGATTCCCCGGCGGGGTCTGGAATTGAGATCTGCAGGGGCTCTGATGTGATGTCTAATGCTGAGGAGGCTGAGTCGGCTGGCGCGGTGGCTGAGGCATCAAACCTCCAATCTGAACAGGATGCGCCCACCCATGAAATGTGAATTGCCCATGATGAGGTGCGAGCGACTCACTGTTGAATCAGTCTCGAAAACGCTGGGCAGCCTCCCACAAATCAGTCAGATGTCTACAATGAAGCCCATACAGATAGTTGAACTTCTGCAGCATGCAAAAGTTGGACATCCTCAGACGGTGGTCTAAGGAGTCCTCATCAACGTCGGAAGGTGGTGGAGCAGGATGTGTCTCAGTCTGTGCACCACTGCCACTGGCCTCATGGCCATGTTCTCGCCTTAGAGATCACGGTTGATCGTCAGTAACCGTCCGGTCCTTCATCCAGTAGGCGTTCAATGGGGCAGCTGGTCTCAACATTACCGTTCCTGTCAGATCGGTCACACCAGCCTTCTTACACAGAAGGTGAATCATTGTAGCATGTCCTGACGATTTCTTTGGCGAGTGAGCAATTTCATCCATATCATTCGCAATAATCTGTCCAATATTCACTAGCTTCAACTTAAGCAAGTGAAAGAGTAGCGCAACATGCTCAGTGATCAATTTTGAACCACCCCGATTTGTGCTGAGGTTGTGATGGATAAAATAGGCCATAGCTTTGGACACTGGTGCTAAATCTACAACCATGACCTTAGCCAGCACAATCCTGGAAGATGGAACCCAATCACGACCTGGTCTAGCAATGGAACTTTTGATGTCGTCGTAAGGCCACCTGTTCTTATCAGAAAGTCTGAAATAAGCAAACGTACAAACAGAGTCCAAAAATCTGCACTTGAGAACACTGTTAATCATTTTCCAGTCAAACTTCACTGCCTTGCCCCTCACCCATGAAACATACTCTGCATTTTCAGTTGGATCATCATCATCAAAGTTAATTCTCTGCGCATTTGCATTGAATTCCCACAAAATTTCCTTTGCAACAGTGCGGATATGGTCATTGAAGTAGATCAGTTTGTGCTTCTGGAGTAGTTCGGTCACTTCTGGAAACGTATCGTTTTGATATACCCATTGTTTCTCTTCAACGATATTTCGTGTCTTGATTTGGTCATATCTGTGGAGGCAAATCGCCACATATCACACAAGTCTGCAAGATATTGGTTAATGCAGGTTTCGATGATGACAAATTCCCTGGATAGATTGGAAATTATGAATTCCAGATCTACTAAACCAGATGCAACGTATCACCCACCATATCCTTTTACGCTTTGCTTAAAACTTCTGAAATGAATATATTATGTGTTGACAAAATGAAATCATGACCAAAGGCATGAAAGACTTCAAACTAATGAATTTTTGCCGGCTTGCAGGACATGGGTCGACCATAGGGTTGGCGTATGCATCAGAAAAAGTCTAAACCAGTCAGCGCACAAAGCATGTGTCGACCATAGGGTCAGCGCATGAAGGAACAACATTCCAGCGAGTCAGCGCGTAAAGGAATGGGTCGACCATAGGGTCGGCGCACAAAGGAAATAGATTTCAACGGGTTAACGCACGCCGACTATATGGTCGACACACACTGATGAAATTTCGAGAATTCCAAAACAGCACAGGCCATGCATCGACGCACAGACCTGTTATGGTCGACCATTTGCGCGGAAAATCTGTTTTAAAATACTTCCCTCTCATATTTGAAATACTGTTATATCCTGAATTATGTTGGCACTATATATACTTGTTTAAACACTTGTGTCTACCAACATTTGACATATTTTTTATTCATGTGTTCAAAAATAAGAAAGAGTGAAATAGGTGTCCAAGATTCATCATCTTCATCTTCAACATCTCACAAAATTTCAATTACACACAATCATTTTTGAAATGCATTTGTGAGAGATTCAAGGTGATAAGGTTTGAGGCTTAGATTGGAGAATCAAGCTCGGGTTGAAGATTGTGACAGGTTCTTTCTTGAATAAAACCATTGGGGTTTTACCCTTCAAGATTGGTTCGAATTTTGGGGGTTTTTGGACGAGATTCTTCATCAACGGTCAATCGAGCGAATGTGATTGTGAAGAGGTGGTCTTCACAAGTCTAGTAGCGGATTCAGTGATTTTAAAGGGAAGATCTCGGGTTCGATTTGGTGCTGTTGAAATCAGCCGGAGCCAAAGGTTTGAACAACAACGTGTTATTCAATAAGGTGGCTGGAGTCGGAAGTCCATCAACACAAATCGAAGAACTTGATTCAGCTTGAATCAAGGGACAAGGAGTGAAGGCAACTTTCAACACATTGAGATTTCTGTTGTATATTTGCTGCTCAATCCTTGTATAAATTGTTCATTCAAACAGGTGATATCTATAAAATATATCTCAATTCTAGTTTTAGAATTGAAGGCAGACGTACCCCGAAGCGAGGACGACGGGGGAACTGCCTCACCAAATTACTTGTCTTCTCTATTTTCAACATTTACGTTATAGCTCAAAATAAGTAATTTTTGTGTAAGCTCTATTGTCAAAATTGTGATATCAATTGAGTAAGAGGTTAAAACTCTGTTTTTAACTCCAAAGTACAACAAGACATTGTACTAGGCTGGTTGAAATCACTTACTCAACATAAATATCACTTGGAGTGTTTTTGCACACCAAGTGTTTGACATATTGCTTGAACCAAAATTATCTTACTTGTGTATCTAGTTTTGGTTTGATTTTGAATCATTGGAACTAGGAATCCTTACAACTGAAGTAAATAATTCAGAAGTGGAATTTGTGTTGTGATTCTATTTTTTCCGAATTGTCATTAATCCAAAGGCTTACGTATATCCGGTTTTCTAATAACCGTTCGTTTTAGACTATATTTTTACTCGGCCGCTTCCGCACTTAAAACATTTTTAAAACCAATTTTAAATTGGTAGCGCCGACTCAAATTTTAATTGGGGATCTATTCAACCCCCCCCCCCCCCCTTCTAGATCCGTGCCATAGTCTAACAAGTGGTATCTAGAGTTCCGGTTATTCGGTGCTTCAAATACAACGTAGATAGAAAATGGCTAACGAACCAAAAGGGGCGTACAATAGGGCTCCCGTTTTCAACGGTGAAAATTATAGTTATTGGAAAGACTGTATGCGTGTGCATATAAACTCCATAGACAGAAAAATATGGAAAGTTATCCTTAATGGTCCAATAGAAATTACTATGACCAATGCGGATAACGTAGTTGTGCCAAAGCCTGAAGCACAATGGACCGATGACGATGAGAAAAAAATACAATTATGATTGGAAAGCTAAAAACATCTTAATCTCCTCATTATGTGTAGATGAACACTATCATGTATCCCATTGTCCTACCGCTAAGGCCATGTGGGATTCACTACAAATAGCCCATGAGGGGACAAATGATGTTAAGTTGGCTAGAATCAATACATTAACACAAGAGTTTGATCTCTTTTTCATGGAGCAAGGGGAAACCATTGCTGACATGCAAAAGAGATTTACTCATCTCATCAATCGTTTACATTCATTAGGTAGGCCTGTTTCCAATGATATTGCTACTAATAAGATCTTAAGATGTCTAAACAGGGAATGGCAGCCTAAAGTGACTGCCATCAAAGAAGCACATGATCTTACCTTATTAGATTTAACAACATTGTTTGGCAAACTACAAGAGCATGAACATGTACTCTTGAGCTTAGACCAACGCGAAAGATGGAAAAGAAAGACAAAACGAAGGTGAGTGAAAAGAAATCAATAGCTCTCAAGACTTCCTCCTCGAAGTCTCAAGCAAAAGAGCAAAGTGATTATTCCTCAAGCGACGAAGAAGAGGATAAAAGCAAAGATATGGGGTTGTTTGTTAAACGGTATAACCGTTACGTGAGAAAGAACGGCATCCAACATTCCGAGAAGAACTTGGTAAACTTCCGGAAACAATCGAGGTACTCCAAGGATGATGACTCGAAAGGTAAAAAGACTAGAGGGACATGCTACAAGTGTGGAAAGCCCGGTCACTACAAACCGGACCGTCCGATGAATAAAAAGGGAAAGGACAAGGAATCATCAAAGTCACACAAAAAATCATCAAAGCCTAGGAGAGCGTACATAGCGTGGGAAAGTGACAGCGACTCTTCCTCCTCTGATGAAAGTTCTAGTTATGAAGAAGAGTCCGTGAATCTATGCCTCTCCGCCAATCAGAAAAATAAGAAAAAACAGGTACGTCACTCTAAATTGATAAGTCCTCAAAGATGTCGCATTCAGAATTACAAACCGCATTCAATGCCTTACATAATGAAGCAGTTGAAGCCTTCAAGAAACTTGCTTCTAATAAGAAATTTTTTACGTATTTAGAGCACAAAGTTAAAGAGTCCGAAAAGAAATTAGAGGACCTTAAGGCTTCCATTGTGAAAGGCAATGAATCGGATTGTAAAGACAATAGAAATCCTTTCAACTTCGGGTGTGACACTTGTCATATTTGGCAAGGTGAGGTTACAAAATCAAGGCCAAATTAAACAAGGCACTTGAGCCTAAAGTTACATTTGCTATTGATAAAAAGGATTTTAGAAAAAGTATGATTAACCCATACCAAAAATATGCATATGTAATTAGGGATCAAGCAAGTGAAAGTGTCTCTAAAGTTGATTTTGCTTGCTTATATTGTTGCAAGAAAGGCCACTCCATTGGTAAATGCCGGTTTAGGAGATTTCTTGTTCCTAAATGCATCTACCAATGGTTGCCCAAACGCAACCATTTTGTCGCTAACCTATTAGGACCCAATATGCCATTGGGTACCTCCTTGTGCTAATTATGTTTTGACAGGTGAAATGTGTCGAGACCACCGAGAGAAGATGGGTTCTCGATAGTGGGTGCTCAAGACACATGTCTGGAGACATATCCTTATTCATAGACTTTGTGGCTAAAAAGAAAGGGTATGTAACTTATGGTGATAACAACCGCGGAGCAATACTAGGTAAAGGTAGTGTAGGTAATCCCGCCTCTACTATGATTTCCGATGTATTGCTTGTCGAAAACCTTAAACATAACCTGCTTAGCATTAGCCAATTGTGCGACAAAGGATACAATGTATCCTTTTCAAACGATTGTTGCAAAATTGTGCATGAAAATGATAAGAAGAATATGTTTAATGGTTTTAGAGTAAACAATGTATATATGCTTGACTTAAATGAAGTATCATTAACAAGCGACAAATGCCTCATAACTATGAGTGAAGGCTCATGGCTATGGCATAGGCGTTTAGCGCATGTTAATTTTGACTTACTCAATAAGGTAGTCTCAAAAGACCTAGTCTTAGGACTTCCCAAAATAAAGTTCACCAAGGATCACCTTTGTGATGCTTGTCAAAAAGGGAAGCAAACGAGGATCTCATTTAAGTCCAAAAAGATAATTTCAACAACGAGACCTCTTGAACTTCTACACATGGACTTGTTTGGGCCGTCTAGGATCAAAAGTCTAGGAGGAAACTATTACGGGTTCGTAATAGTGGACGACGTTTCTAGGTTTTGTTGGACCATCTTCTTAGTAAGTAAAAGTGATACATTCGCCGCTTTTGAAAAGTTTGCTAAGCTTTCCCAAAATAAGTTAAATACAAACATAGTGTCCATTAGGAGCGACCATGGAGGTGAGTTTGAAAATCACTTATTTGAAGAATATTGCGGTAACCATGGTATAGATCATAACTTCTCCGCTCCACGCACTCCTCAACAAAACGGGGTTGTGGAGCGCAAAAACCGTATTTTAGAAGAATTGTGAAGAACAATGATTAACGAAAGTGGATTACCTAAATATTTTTGGGCCGACGCCATTAGTACGGCGTGCTATGTTTTGAATAGGGTGCTTATTTGCCCCATTCTAAACAAAACAGCGTACGAACTTTTAAAAGGGCGAGAGCCGAATGTTTCTCACTTGCACGTGTTTGGATGCAAATGCTTTGTATTAAACAATGGAAAGGAAAACTTGGGCAAATTTGATTCCAAAGCCGATGAAGGTATCTTTCTCGGATACTCTCACTCGAGTAAAGCATATAGAATATATAATAAATGATTACTTGCTGTAGAAGAGTCTGTGCATGTTACCTTTGATGAGTCCTACCCGAGAAATGTCGGAAAGGATAGTGTTGTTCATGGTGCAGGTACATCCACTGAAGACATACTCAAAAGTGGCGAGACGGGGATTGATCAACCTGACAAAGCCAAAATTGAGGAGGATAAGGATGCACATCATGATGCAACAGAGGAATTTCATCCGCCTTCAAACGACGATCTTCCTCAAGAGTGGAAGTCATCTAAAGACCATCCAATTGAAAACATTATTGGAGACATCACAAAGGGTGTAACAACTCGAGCTAAGCTAAGTAATTTCTGTTATCACTTCGCTTTCGTGTCACAGATAGAACCTAAAAACCCTAAGGAATCCCTACTCGATGAACATTGGTATTTGTCAATGCAGGAGGAACTGAATCAGTTTACTAGAAATGAGGTTTGGGACCTTGTCCCTCCTCCACGAGGTCATCGAGTAATCGGCACCCGATGGGTGTTTAGAAATAAACTGGACGAGAACAGAGTAATAACTTGCAACAAAGCGCGTTTAGTCGCGCAAGGGTATAACCAAGAGGAAGGCATCGACTATGAGGAAACCTATGCGCCGGTTGCCCGACTTGAGGCTATACGCCTTCTACTTGCTTTCGCTTGTGCGAAAGATTTTAAGTTATTTCAAATGGACGTCAAAAGTGCGTTCCTTAACGGGTTTATAAATGAAGAAGTCTATGTTGCTCAACCACCTGGTTTTGAGTCTCATGAGTATCCTGATCATGTCTATAAACTGAAAAGAGCTTTGTACGGTCTCAAACAAGCTCCTAGAGCTTGGTATGAGAGACTAAGCAAATTCTTACTTGATCAAGGCTACTCAAGAGGAAAGGTTGATACTACTCTCTTCATTAAATGTCAATGAAAACACTTAATTCTTGTACAAATTTATGTTGACGATATCATATTTGGATTCACTAACATGAATCTCGTAAGAGAGTTTGCTAAGCTTATGCAGGGTGAATTCAAGATGAGTATGATGGGTGAACTCACATATTTTCTCGGTTTACAAATCAAGCAACGGAAGGAAGGAACATTCGTGAGCCAAACAAAATATTGTTTGGATCTTCTCAAGAGATTTGACATGGAAAATGCAAAAGCCATAGACACCCCTATGCCAACATGTGCAAATATGAGTAAAGATGAAAGTGGCAAAGATGTTGAGGTAAAAAGGTACAGAGGTTTGAGTCGACCTAAACAGGACAATGGTCGATGCATGCTGTAAACTTTCAAGATCAGCACTTTCACACTTCTGTCGAAAATAGACTGGTTAATATAAATTCTGAAGTATGGAACAAATATTTTGATATGACTGTTGATGCTGATGCACCACCTCTTCATGAGGTAACTAACACTCGTACGGTGTCGGGTTATGAATTTAAGAGCGCTCTGAATGGCATGCTCAAACGACCCTATCCTGATGCAATTGTCAACAGCGATGCTTTTCCTCGATCGGTGAGAGTCGGGAAACTCAATACAGGGGAGCGCATCCTTCAGTGGATCGTCGCTCGTATCCTACGACCGAAAAAGGGTGGACTGTCTCGTGTCGAACAAGCTGAGGTACATCTCATCTATATACTGCAAAACAGGATCAAAATAAACTGGCCATACTATATTGCTAGCAGGATATTTGCTCTGAGAGACTCAAGTAGAGGCACTGCTTTAGCCTATGGGTCGTTTATTTTGGAAATTCTTACTGCTGCGAATGTTGTATACCCAACATTTCCGTGTGTCTCAGTCCCCTCGGATAAAGAATTTAGCACCAAAACCCTTGCAATGATGGGGTATTTTTGGTGTGCTGAACGACGTTCATACATATTTGTTCGACGGGCCAATATTCCTCCGGTGCCTCGTAACCGTTCTGATGAAGAAGAAAGTGAAGAGCAAGGTGAAGAAGAAAGAGAAGAACAAGGAGAAGAAGAAAGTGAAGAGGAAGGTGAAGACGACGATGCAGAAGACGACACAGATGCAGAGATACAAGAACCTATCTATGGGAATCAAGATTATCATCAATCTCCAGTCCAAGATACAGCTACAAATACCGATTGGGTCCAGTACTCATATCCATCAGAAGAACAAGAAGGCGATTCTACAAATCAAGGATGGGGCGATTGGCAATATACAGGCTGGACTACCCTGGGTAGATTCTATGACCCATATCACGGCTACCCTCAAGACTATCAACCCTCTCAGCACTCATCACCGCCTCCGCCTTCGGACAACTCTGAAGTCATTAATATGATGGAGTCAATGCAGTTAGAACAACAAAACTTCATGAGGCGTCAAGACACTCAAATGGAGCAGATTAGAGCTGAGCTCCATGCCCAAAATGAAAGGTTCAATTCATTTTCTACTCGGATGGACGCCCGTATTGACTCTCTAGTTGAATCACATGAGCGGCAAGATTGGGAAATCACCAACTCTCTTAGTCATCTCAACATGTCCGTCGAAGCCTTTCTGGACTTCTCGGATCCTTACCATAATCCAGATGCTGCATACCGAGGGAGAGGCCGATGACAGGGTCGTGGTTATTAGATTCATAGTTGCATATTTCATATTTGGTTATGTGTTTTCATCTGTGTACTTTTCATTTTTTTTGTATTATGTGTGCCTGAACTTTCACCTGCGTTACATGTTTTCGTCATTATCTATTAATTCAAGATATTTTTGTTCATTATCATGCTTATGTGCGAAGTTTGGTAATTAACTATCACCTATTGTATGTTCTCTGTTAATTGATGCGTTCTTCTTCTCTTTTTGATGGTGTCAAAGGGGGAGAAGACAATGTAGCAAGCAAACACCAAACCCAAGTCAGGATATTAACAGTTCAGGATATTAACAACATTTGATGGATGTCTGTTCTACAGCCTTATAGTACAAAAGAAAGGGGGAGATTGTGTATACTTGTGTATATGCATTGCATATTTAATGTTTTCGTTGTATATAGGTTGTCATCATCAAAAAGGGGAAGATTGTGGAGGCAAATCGCCAGATATCATACAAGTCTGCAAGACATTGGTTAATGTAGGTTTCGATGATGACAAATTCCCTGGATAGATTCAAAATTATGAATTCCAGATCTACTAAACCAGATGCAACGTATCACCCACCATATCCTTTTACGCTTTGCTTAAAACTTCTGAAATGAATATATTATGTGTTGACAAAATGCAATCATGACCAAAGGCATGAAAGACTTCAAACTAATGAATTTTTGCAGGCTTGCAGGACATGGGTCGACCATAAGGTCGGCGTATGCATCAGAAAAAGTCTAAACCAGTCAACGCACAAAGCATGCGTCGACCATAGGGCCAGTGCATGAAGGAACAAAATTCCAGCGGGTCAGCGCGTAAAGGCATGGGTCGACCATAGGGTCGGCGCACAAAGAAAATAGATTTCAACGGGTCAGCGCACGCCGACTATATGGTCGACGCACACTGATGAAATTTCCAGAATTCCAAAACAGCACAGGCCATGCATCGACGCACAGACCTGTTATGGTCGACCGTTTGCGCGGAAAATTTGTTTTAAAATACTTCCCTCTCATATTTGAAATACTGTTATGTCCTGAATTATGTTGGCACTATATATACTTGTTTAAACACTTGTGTCTACCAACATTTGACATATTTTTTATTCATGTGTTCAAAAATAAGAAAGAGTGAAATAGGTGTCCAAGATTCATCATCTTCATCTTCAACATCTCACAACATTTCAATTACACACAATCATTTTTGAAATGCATTTGTGAGAGATTCAAGGTGATAAGGTTTGAGGCTTAGATTGGAGAATCAAGCTCGGGTTGAAGATTGTGACAGGTTCTTTCTTGAATAAAACCATCGGGGTTTTACCCTTCAAGATTGGTTCGAATTTTGGGGGTTTTTGGACGAGATTCTTCATCAACGGTCAATCGAGCGAATGTGATTGTGAAGAGGTGGTCTTCACAAGTCTAGTAGCGGATTCGGTGATTTTAAAGGGAAGATCTCGGGTTCGATTTGGTGCTGTTGAAATCAGCCGGAGCCAAAGGTTTGAACAACAACGTGTTATTCAATAAGGTGGCTGGAGTCGGAAGTCCATCAACACAAATCGAAGAACTTGATTCAGCTTGAATCAAGGGACAAGGAGTGAAGGCAACTTTCAACACATTGAGATTTCTGTTGTATATTTGCTGCTCAATCCTTGTATAAATTGTTCATTCAAACAGGTGATATCTATAAAATATATCTCAATTCTAGTTTTAGAATTGAGGGCAGACGTACCCCGAAGCGAGGACGACGGGGGAACTGCCTCACCAAATTACTTGTCTTCTCTATTTCCAACATTTACGTTATAGCTCAAAATAAGTAATTTTTGTGTAAGCTCTATTGTCAAAATTGTGATATCAATTGAGTAAGAGGTTAAAACTCTGTTTTTAACTCCAAAGTACAACAAGACATTGTACTAGGCTGGTTGAAATCACTTACTCAACATAAATATCACTTGGAGTGTTTTTGCACACCAAGTGTTTGACGTATTGCTTGAACCAAAATTATCTTACTTGTGTATCTAGTTTTGGTTTGATTTTGAATCATTGGAACTAGGAATCCTTACAACTGAAGTAAATAATTGAGAAGTGGAATTTGTGTTGTGATTCTATTTTTTCTGAATTGTCATTAATCCAAAGGCTTACGTATATCCGGTTTTCTAATAACCATTCGTTTTAGACTATATTTTTACTCGGCCGCTTCCGCACTTAAAACATTTTTAAAACCAATTTTAAATTGGTAGCGCCGACTCAAATTTTAATTGGGGATCTATTCAACCCCCCCCCCCCCCCCCTTCTAGATCCGTGCCATAGTCTAACAAGTGGTATCTAGAGTTCCGGTTATTCGGTGCTTCAAATACAACGTAGATAGAAAATGGCTAACGAACCAAAAGGGGCGTACAATAGGGCTCCCGTTTTCAACGGTGAAAATTATAGTTATTGGAAAGACTGTATGCGTGTGCATATAAACTCCATAGACAGAAAAATATGGAAAGTTATCCTTAATGGTCCAATAGAAATTACTATGACCAATGCGGATAACGTAGTTGTGCCAAAGCCTGAAGCACAATGGACCGATGACGATGAGAAAAAATACAATTATGATTGGAAAGCTAAAAACATCTTAATCTCCTCATTATGTGTAGATGAACACTATCATGTATCCCATTGTCCTACCGCTAAGGCCATGTGGGATTCACTACAAATAGCCCATGAGGGGAAAAATGATGTTAAGTTGGCTAGAATCAATACATTAACACAAGAGTTTGATCTCTTTTTCATGGAGCAAGGGGAAACCATTGCTGACATGCAAAAGAGATTTACTCATCTCATCAATCGTTTACATTCATTAGGTAGGCCTGTTTCCAATGATATTGCTACTAATAAGATCTTAAGATGTCTAAACAGGGAATGGCAGCCTAAAGTGACTGCCATCAAAGAAGCACATGATCTTACCTTATTAGATTTAACAACATTGTTTGGCAAACTACAAGAGCATGAACATGTACTCTTGAGCTTAGACCAACGCGAAAAGATGGAAAAGAAAGACAAAACGAAGGTGAGTGAAAAGAAATCAATAGCTCTCAAGACTTCCTCCTCGAAGTCTCAAGCAAAAGAGCAAAGTGATTATTCCTCAAGTGACGAAGAAGAGGATAAAAGTAAAGATATGGGGTTGTTTGTTAAACGGTATAACCGTTACGTGAGAAAGAACGGCATCCAACATTCCGAGAAGAACTTGGTAAACTTCCGGAAACAATCGAGGTACTCCAAGGATGATGACTCGAAAGGTAAAAAGACTAGAGGGACATGCTACAAGTGTGGAAAGCCCGGTCACTACAAACCGGATTGTCCGATGAATAAAAAGGGAAAGGACAAGGAATCATCAAAGTCACACAAGAAATCATCAAAGCCTAGGAGAGCGTACATAGCGTGGGAAAGTGACAGCGACTCTTCCTCCTCTGATGAAAGTTCTAGTTATGAAGAAGAGTCCGTGAATCTATGCCTCTTCGCCAATCAGAAAAATAAGAAAAAACAGGTACGTCACTCTAAATTGATAAGTCCTCAAAGATGTCGCATTCAGAATTACAAACCGCATTCAATGCCTTACATAATGAAGCAGTTGAAGCCTTCAAGAAACTTGCTTCTAATAAGAAAATTTTTACGTATTTAGAGCACAAAGTTAAAGAGTCCGAAAAGAAATTAGAGGACCTTAAGGCTTCCATTGTGAAAGGCAATGAATCGGATTGTAAAGACAATAGAAATCCTTTCAACTTCGGGTGTGACACTTGTCATATTTGGCAAGGTGAGGTTAGAAACTCAAGGCCAAATTAAACAAGGCACTTGAGCCTGAAGTTACATTTGCTATTGATAAAAAGGATTTTAGAAAAAGTATGATTAACCCATACCAAAAATATGTATATGTAATTAGGGATCAAGCAAGTGAAAGTGTCTCTAAAGTTGATTTTGCTTGCTTATATTGTTGCAAGAAAGGCCACTCCATTGGTAAATGTCGGTTTAGGAGATTTCTTGTTCCTAAATGCATCTACCAATGGTTGCCCAAACGCAACCATTTCTTCGCTAACCTATTAGGACCCAATATGCCATTGGGTACCTCCTTGTGCTAATTATGTTTTGACAGGTGAAATGTGTCGAGACCACCGAGAGAAGATGGGTTCTCGATAGTGGGTGCTCAAGACACATGTCTGGAGACATATCCTTATTCATAGACTTTGTGGCTAAAAAGAAAGGGTATGTAACTTATGGTGATAACAACCGCGGAGCAATACTAGGTAAAGGTAGTGTAGGTAATCCCGCCTCTACTATGATTTCCGACGTATTGCTTGTCGAAAACCTTAAACATAACCTGCTTAGCATTAGCCAATTGTGCGACAAAGGATACAATGTATCCTTTTCAAACGATTGTTGCAAAATTGTGCATGAAAATGATAAGAAGAATATGTTTAATGGTTTTAGAGTAAACAATGTATATATGCTTGACTTAAATGAAGTATCATTAACAAGCGACAAATGCCTCATAACTATGAGTGAAGACTCATGGCTATGGCATACGCGTTTAGCGCATGTTAATTTTGACTTACTCAATAAGGTAGTCTCAAAAGACCTAGTCTTAGGACTTCCCAAAATAAAGTTCACCAAGGATCACCTTTGTGATGCTTGTCAAAAAGGGAAGCAAACGAGGATCTCATTTAAGTCCAAAAAGATAATTTCAACAACGAGACCTCTTGAACTTCTACACATGGACTTGTTTGGGCCGTCTAGGATCAAAAGTCTAGGAGGAAACAATTACGGGTTCGTAATAGTGAACGACGTTTCTAGGTTTTGTTGGACCATCTTCTTAGTAAGTAAAAGTGATACATTCGCCGCTTTTGAAAAGTTTGCTAAGCTTTCCCAAAATAAGTTAAATACAAACATAGTGTCCATTAGGAGCGACCATGGAGGTGAGTTTGAAAATCACTTATTTGAAGAATATTGCGGTAACCATGGTATAGATCATAACTTCTCCGCTCCACGCACTCCTCCACAAAACGGGGTTGTGGAGCGCAAAAACCGTATTTTAGAAGAATTATGAAGAACAATGATTAACGAAAGTGGTTTACCTAAATATTTTTGGGTCGACGCCATTAGTACGGCGTGCTATGTTTTGAATAGGGTGCTTATTTGCCCCATTCTAAACAAAACAGCGTACGAACTTTTAAAAGGGCGAGAGCCGAATGTTTCTCACTTGCACGTGTTTGGATGCAAATGCTTTGTATTAAACAATGGAAAGGAAAACTTGGGAAAATTTGATTCCAAAGCCGATGAAGGTATCTTTCTCGGATACTCTCACTCGAGTAAAGCATATAGAATATATAATAAATGATTACTTGCTGTAGAAGAGTCTGTGCATGTTACCTTTGATGAGTCCTACCCGAGAAATGTCGGAAAGGATAGTGTTGTTCATGGTGCAGGTACATCCACTGAAGACATACTCAAAAGTGGCGAGACGGGGATTGATCAACCTGACAAAGCCAAAATTGAGGAGGATAAGGATGCACATCATGATGCAACAGAGGAAGTTCATCCGCCTTCAAACGACGATCTTCCTCAAGAGTGGAAGTCATCTAAAGACCATCCAATTGAAAACATTATTGGAGACATCACAAAGGGTGTAACAACTCGAGCTAAGCTAAGTAATTTCTGTTATCACTTCGCTTTCGTGTCACAGATAGAACCTAAAAACCCTAAGGAAGCCCTACTCGATGAACATTGGTATTTGTCAATGCAGGAGGAACTGAATCAGTTTACTAGAAATGAGGTTTGGGACCTTGTCCCTCCTCCACGAGGTCATCGAGTAATCGGCACCCGATGGGTGTTTAGAAATAAACTGGACGAGAACAGAGTAATAACTTGCAACAAAGCGCGTTTAGTCGCGCAAGGGTATAACCAAGAGGAAGGCATCGACTATGAGGAAACTTATGCGCCGGTTGCCCGACTTGAGGCTATACGCCTTCTACTTGCTTTCGCTTGTGCGAATGATTTTAAGTTATTTCAAATGGACGTCAAAAGTGCGTTCCTTAACGGGTTTATAAATGAAGAAGTCTATGTTGCTCAACCACCTGGTTTTGAGTCTCATGAGTATCCTGATCATGTCTATAAACTGAAAAGAGCTTTGTACGGTCTCAAACAAGCTCCTAGAGTTTGGTATGAGAGACTAAGCAAATTCTTACTTGATCAAGGCTACTCAAGAGGAAAGGTTGATACTACTCTCTTCATTAAATGTCAAGGAAAACACTTAATTCTTGTACAAATTTATGTTGACGATATCATATTTGGATCCACTAACATGAATCTCGTAAGAGAGTTTGCTAAGCTTATGCAGGGTGAATTCAAGATGAGTTTGATGGGTGAACTCACATATTTTCTCGGTTTACAAATCAAGCAACGTAAGGAAGGAACATTCGTGAGCCAAACAAAATATTGTTTGGATCTTCTCAAGAGATTTGACATGGAAAATGCAAAAGCCATAGACACCCCTATGCCAACATGTGCAAATATGAGTAAAGATGAAAGTGGCAAAGATGTTGAGGTAAAAAGGTACAGAGGTTTGAGTCGACCTAAACAGGACAATGGTCGATGCATGCTGTAAACTTTCAAGATCAGCACTTTCACACTTCTGTCGAAAATAGACTGGTTAATATAAATTCTGAAGTATGGAACAAATATTTTGATATGACTGTTGATGCTGATGCACCACCTCTTCATGAGGTAACTAACACTCGTACGGTGTCGGGTTATGAATTTAAGAGCGCTCTGAATGGCATGCTCAAACGACCCTATCCTGATGCAATTGTCAACAGCGATGCTTTTCCTCGATCGGTGAGAGTCGGGAAACTCAATACAGGGGAGCGCATCCTTCAGTGGATCGTCGCTCGTATCCTACGACCGAAAAAGGGTGGACTGTCTCGTGTCGAACAAGCTAAGGTACATCTCATCTATATACTGCAAAACAGGATCAAAATAAACTGGCCATACTATATTGCTAGCAGGATATTTGCTCTGAGAGACTCAAGTAGAGGCACGGCTTTAGCCTATGGGTCGTTTATTTCGGAAATTCTTACTGCTGCGAATGTTGTATACCCAACATTTCCGTGTGTCTCAGTCCCCTCGGATAAAGAATTTAGCACCAAAACCCTTGCAATGATGGGGTATTTTTGGTGTGCTGAACGACGTTCATACATATTTGTTCGACGGGCCAATATTCCTCCGGTGCCTCGTAACCGTTCTGATGAAGAAGAAAGTGAAGAGCAGGGTGAAGAAGAAAGAGAAGAACAAGGAGAAGAAGAAAGTGAAGAGGAAGGTGAAGACGACGATGCAGAAGACGACACAGATGCAGAGATACAAGAACCTATCTATGGGAATCAAGATTATCATCAATCTCCAGTCCAAGATACGGCTACAAATACCGATTGGGTCCAGTACTCATATCCATCAGAAGAACAAGAAGGCGATTCTACAAATCAAGGATGGGGCAATTGGCAATATACAGGCTGGACTACCCTGGGTAGATTCTATGACCCATATCACGGCTACCCTCAAGACTATCAACCCTCTCAGCACTCATCACCGCCTCCGCCTTCGGACAACTCTGAAGTCATTAATATGATGGAGTCAATGCAGTTAGAACAACAAAACTTCATGAGGCGTCAAGACACTCAAATGGAGCAGATTAGAGCTGAGCTCCATGCCCAAAATGAAAGGTTCAATTCATTTTCTACTCGGATGGACGCCCGTATTGACTCTCTAGTTGAATCACATGAGCGGCAAGATTGGGAAATCACCAACTCTCATAGTCATCTCAACATGTCCGTCGAAGCCTTTCTGGACTTCTCGGATCCTTACCATAATCCAGATGCTGCATACCGAGGGAGAGGCCGATGACAGGGTCGTGGTTATTAGATTCATAGTTGCATATTTCATATTTGCTTATGTGTTTTCATCTGTGTACTTTTCATTTTTTTTGTATTATGTGTGCCTGAACTTTCACCTGCGTTACATGTTTTCGTCATTATCTATTAATTCAAGATATTTTTGTTCATTATCATGCTTATGTGTGAAGTTTGGTAATTAACTATCACCTATTGTATGTTCTTTGTTAATTGATGCGTTCTTCTTCTCTTTTTGATGGTGTCAAAGGGGGAGAAGACAATGTAGCAAGCAAACACCAAACCCAACACAGGATATTAACAGTTCAGGATATTAACAACATTTGATGGATGTCTGTTCTACAGCCTTATAGTACAAAAGAAAGGGGGAGATTGTGTATACTTGTGTATATGCATTGCATATTTAATGTTTTCATTGTATATAGGTTGTCATCATCAAAAAGGGGAAGATTGTGGAGGCAAATCGCCAGATATCACACAAGTCTGCAAGACATTGGTTAATGCAGGTTTCGATGATGACAAATTCCCTGGATAGATTCGAAATTATGAATTCCAGATCTACTAAACCAGATACAACGTATCACCCACCATATCCTTTTACGCTTTGCTTAAAACTTCTGAAATGAATATATTATGTGTTGACAAAATGCAATCATGACCAAAGGCCTGAAAGACTTCAAACTAATGAATTTTTGCAGGCTTGCAGGACATGGGTCGACCATAAGGTCGGCGTATGCATCAGAAAAAGTCTAAACCAGTCAGCGCACAAAGCATGCGTCGACCATAGGGTCAGTGCATGAAGGAACAAAATTCCAGCGGGTCAGCGCGTAAAGGCATGGGTCGACCATAGGGTCGGCGCACAAAGAAAATAGATTTCAACGGGTCAGCGCACGCCGACTATATGGTCGACGCACACTGATGAAATTTCCAGAATTCCAAAACAGCACAGGCCATGCATCGACGCACAGACCTGTTATGGTCGACCGTTCGCGCGAAAAATTTGTTTTAAAATACTTCCCTCTCATATTTGAAATACTGTTATGTCCTGAATTATGTTGGCACTATATATACTTGTTTAAACACTTGTGTCTACCAACATTTGACATATTGTTGATTCATGTGTTTAAAAACAAGAAAGAGTGAAATAGGTGTCCAAGATTCATCATCTTCATCTTCAACATCTCACAACATTTCAATTACACACAATCATTTTTGAAATGCATTTGTGAGAGATTCAAGGTGATAAGGTTTGAGGCTTAGATTGGAGAATCAAGCTCGGGTTGAAGATTGTGACAGGTTCTTTCTTGAATAAAACCATTGGGGTTTTACCCTTCAAGATTGGTTCGAATTTGGGGGGTTTTTGGACGAGATTCTTCATCAACGGTCAATCGAGCGAATGTGATTGTGAAGAGGTGGTCTTCACAAGTCTAGTAGCGGATTCGGTGATTTTGAAGGGAAGATCTCGGGTTCGATTTGGTGCTGTTGAGATCAGCCGGAGCCAAAGGTTTGAACAACAACGTGTTAGTCAATAAGGTGGCTGGAGTCGGAGGTCCATCAACACAAATCGAAGAACTTGATTCAGCTTGAATCAAGGGGCAAGGAGTGAAGGCAACTTTCAACACATTGAGATTTCTGTTGTATATTTGCTGCTCAATCCTTGTATAAATTGTTCATTCAAACAGGTGATATCTATAAAATATATCTCAATTCTAGTTTTAGAATTGAGGGCAGACGTACCCCGAAGCGAGGACGACGGGGGAACTGCCTCACCAAATTACTTGTCTTCTCTATTTTCAACATTTACGTTATAGCTCAAAATAAGTAATTTTTGTGTAAGCTCTATTGTCAAAATTGTGATATCAATTGAGTAAGAGGTTAAAACTCTGTTTTTAACTCCAAAGTACAACAAGACATTGTACTAGGCTGGTTGAAATCACTTACTCAACATAAATATCACTTGGAGTGTTTTTGCACACCAAGTGTTTAACATATTGCTTGAACCAAAATTATCTTACTTGTGTATCTAGTTTTGGTTTGATTTTGAATCATTGGAACTAGGAATCCTTACAACTGATGTAAATAATTGAGAAGTGGAATTTGTGTTGTGATTCTATTTTTTTCCGAATTGTCATTAATCCAAAGGCTTACGTATATCCGGTTTTCCAATAACCGTTTGTTTTAGACTATATTTTTCCTCGGCCGCTTCCGCACTTAAAACATTTTTAAAACCAATTTTAAATTGGTAGCGCCGACTCAAATTTTAATTGGGGATCTATTCAACCCCCCCTTCTAGATTCGTGCCATAGTCTAACAATATCTTGTTTCATGATGAGTTGTGTGAAAAATCCGAACTTCTTCTGGGGATTGAGACATGATCGAAACCTGTGGGCTAAGAAGAAAGAAAAAACTACGACAGAGTGATACGCGAAATTTACGTAATGTAAAAGCAGAAAAATGACACAACAGTACAGAAAAGAAATTTAAACCTACCCGAAACTGCATACGCGTATTATACGCAAGTGATACGCGTATGATACGCAAGACTTTTAAGTGTAAACTGCTCATTTGCGTAACAGATCATGTATTGATGGGTGATATGCATATCCTTTTGAGGCAATACGCGTATTGGAGTTCAATACGCGTATCTAGATCATGTAAGGATCCAATACGCATATGCTACGCATTTCACCAGGAGTGCCTCGTTTCTCACACCAATACGTGTATCACTCCTTCCATACGCGTATTGGCAGTGGACATGTGATTTTTCTCAAAAAAATTTCTTTTCAATGTTTTGCTAAGTCCACATTTCTCCGAGGCCTTCCCTTGACGAAATTTGCCTCAAAAGACTTGAGAAAGGTACTCAAGAATTTAAAATTAAATTAAAATTATTCGAGCAAAAATTAAAATAACACCTAAACTCCCTTGGGTTACCTCCCAAGAAGCGCTTCGTTTAATGTCGCATGGCTCGACGGGTTACCTCATGCTTAGACGAGTTTAACCTCTTCGACTGGTCCTTCTTGGCCTTAATAATAAGGTTTTAACCTCTGACCATTAACTTTGAAGGTATCGCTATTTTTCTCATTCTTTAACTCTATTCTCGTAAGCTTGATTCCTGAACTCCTCCAACTCATGAAGTTGAAGCGTTCGGGATGTACCAGCTTTTAAAAGATCACAGTAAAGGAATTTGGAGGCCTAAAACGCTTTGTGCTCGAGTTCGAGCGGTAAGTGACAAGCCTTACCATATACAAGTTGATAGGGAAACATACCTATTGGTGTTTTGAAAGCTGTCTCGTATGCCCACAGTGCATCATCCAACTTCACAGACCAATCCTTTCGAGAAGCACTAACAGTCTTTTCGAGAATCTGCTTTATTTTCCTGTTAGAAACTTCAACATGTCCACTCGTTTGGGGGTGATATGGTGTGGCTATATTATGCTTCAGCTTGTACTTCAACAAATTCTCCATCAGTTTATTCAAAAAGTGTGTCCCTTCGTCATTAATTAAAGCATGCGGTACCCCAAACCTAGAGAAGATGTTATGCCTCAAGAAATTTACCACCACTTTTGCATCATTTGTAGGTAATGTTACAGCTTCTACCCACTTTGACACATAATCAACCACCACCAATATGTAATTCTTTCCAAATGATGGTGGAAACGGTCCCATAAAGTCAATACCCCAAACATCAAATAGTTTAACCTCTAACATGGAATTTTGAGGCATCTGATTCCGCCTCGTGATATTACTTGTGCGTTGGCACTTACCACATTCTCGGACTAAATAATGAGAATCCTTGAACAGAGTGGGCCAATACAAACTAGACTGGATAACTTTTTCTACTGTTCTATCTCCACTAAAATGTCCTCCATACTCAGAATTATGACACACTTTCAGAATATATGTTTGTTCACCTTCGGGAACACATCTTCTGATCAAAATGTCCACCCCCTTTTTGTACAAGAATGGGTCATTTCATAGATATAACCTGCAATCATAAAGGAATTTTTTATTTGGTGAGAATTAAAGTCATCAGGTATAACTCCACCTACCACATAGTTTGCATAGTCAGAAAACCATGGTACACCAGTAACAGCAAGTATTCCCTCATCCGCGAATGTATCTTGAATGGGATGCTCCTTTTCCATTTCTTTTATTGGGGACATGCGAGACAAGTGGTCAGCAACCGTATTCTCGCACCCTTTTTTATCCTTGATCTCTAAATCGAATTCTTGGAGAAGGAGTATCCATCTCAACAACCTTGGTTTTGATTCCAGCTTAGCAAATAAATACTTTAAAGCAGCATGATCAGTATACACAATAACTTTAGAACCAAGCAGATATAATCTGAACTTGTCAAAATCATAAGCCATGGCCAACAACTCCTTTTCGGTAGTTGCGTAATTCATTTGGGTCGGGTTAAGGACATGACTCGCATAATAAAACACATGCAATAATTTATCCTTTCTTTGTCTGAGGACAGCCCCTACAGCAATGTCACTTGCATCACACATAATTTTGAAAGGTAAAGACCAATCGGGCGCAATTACAATAAGAGCAGTTATCAACTTACTCTTCAGCATCTCAAAAGCTACCATACACTTGTTATCAAAATTAAACGGCTTGTCTTTGAGCTGCGATAAAAACCTGCATGACCCACTGTCGCTACCGCGAAAATAAGGTGCCGGAAAAACAGAAGAGTCGCCACCTTTCGTTATTTATCCCACAGGAAGGGAAAGGAAACGATCGGAAAAACCTGACGAAAAGGTATAAGACAAGGTCATCGCAACCATGTCTGGGTTCGGGAGTCGGTTACGCAAGGGGAAGGTATTAGCACCCCTCACGTCCATCGTACTCGATGGGATCCATGCTTGTTGTGTTTATTTGATGGGCTGGTTTTATTTATCTACCTAAAAGTCTGGTCTAAAAAGAAAAAAAAATGACTCGGCAGAACACAATAGTTCTATGCCTACGTATTCCCGTCTGGAACGAGAAATCAGAGTCAACGTAGTTCGGCTAACTACGGGTGAAAAAGGGGGAAGGTTGCTCGCCGAGATATCGCATCTCGTGCTTACGTACTTTCACACGGTGTGAAAGATTATAGCAAACGTAGTTCGGGATAATGCGGATTACGAGGGTGTTCTCGATCACACAGGAGTGAGAGAAAGGATTGACGATACTAGTGTACACATTCTAGCAGTTAGGTGCATGCTGCTCGACCATTGGAGACTTAGGCGTTACTTGTTTGCGGTAGAACGGACGTAGTATGTCGGGTTTAGAGGTATGGGAACCTACGGGAACTAGAACTACGGTCTGGTCTCAATTGCGCTAGGGCAAGAGAAAGGGAAATCAGTCGTCAGCGGGGAAGTCTCGATCGCACGGTAGCGAGAGAACAAAGAAGTTATTTGTTAGTGTGCTCGCTAGGATATCGCGTCCTATGCCTACATATTCTCGTCTGGTACGAGAAATCAGAGCAGTTGTAGTTCAGCTAACTACAGAAAAGGGGAAAAGGGAGCTCGCTAGGATCATCGCAATCCTATACCTACGTACTCTTGTCTGATACGAGAGATCAGAGCTAACATAGTTCGGGATAATGCGGATTACGAGTCTGGATTGCACAGGGGCAAGAGAAGGGGTCTCAATCGCCTGAACGCGAGAGAAAAGGGTTTCAATCGCACGGGGGCGAGAACAAAGAGGAAGCAGGCCTAACACACCTAAACGGGAAGGAACTAGGGACACACACGCAAGAACCTAAGGCGTAGGAGCGAATGCTTCGTATATCACCCAAGGGTGCTACACTAAACACTCTAAACGATTGAGGGGAGACCGCTCAATTGTCATTTCCCACGTATCTAACGCTACAGCTCACAACACTCGACGGTTGCACGAAGACTTGAATAAGAAAGATGTAATCGAACGAGCGGTTCCGTCGACCCTCGACATGTGCGCAAACTCCATTCCAATCTTTTCCTCTCTGGATCCTTGATGATGACGTTCGAATCAGAACTAATGTAACGCTAAACCGTCATGGTTCGACTTATAAGAGAATTCAAACTCTAAGAGGTAGCTTATTGATATCTGTGTCAAAGACAAGATAGAGAAATGATATTGAAAATCATTCTCCAATTGAATCATGTCACACGGCCAGCACAGAATAAAATCAAAGTGAAACCAGATGGCAGAAGAGAAATGAGGAGAGAAATCCAATAACAAATGAAAATAATATTCTACTCCTAAAATTGAAACTAAATTCCTATAGAAAACTCTAAAACAATATTAAAAGGAAATTGCATATGAAAAAATAGCATATAAATTCTACCTAAAACTCTATAATATTCTATAACTCCCTACAAAGAAAATAATACCTAAAAATAGAATATAAATTCTATGCTAAAATATGTAATAATATTCTAAAGGAAAAATAAACTATAATTTCTAAACGAAAAATAGAAAGTAAAACTAAAATCTATTACAAACAAATATCCAATACAAAAAAACGAAAATAAAAGGGAAGGGGGAGTACATCAGCAGAACAGGGGTGTAATGCAGCAAAAAACACAATTGGGCCCAGCCCACAATACAACAGCCAGAAAAATAAAAACAAGGGAAATAGGGGGGGGTGTTTGGAAAACAAGTGTGGTATAGCCAATAAAGCCAATTGGGCTTAGGGTTCATCCCACAATCAGAGAAAACATGGACAGGGGGTGCGAAAGGCAATGGGGGGTATGATGAAGAAAACAACACAATTGGGTCACCCGGCCCAATTCCTGGGCTCTTCCCCTTCCTTTTCCCCAAACTCTTGTCAGAAACCCTAAACCCTCTCTCTCAAACTTCCTCCGTCAACCCTCCTCCGCCGCTGAACCCTTCCTCAACCTCCATTGTCGTCCTAACTTCTCTCTGTCTGAACCTCGTGCACACCTTCTTCCAACCAAACGCACCTGCGAATACGTTGTTGTTGCGTGGATCTGACGCTCGATTGAGGATGGTTTGAAGTTTTCCGTCGTTGAGGATGACAAGAGCTGATGAAGACGACGGACCGTGAGGCTTGATCGTGAGGCTTGTGAAGATCTGGAGAAAGCATTGATGAAGATCTTGAAGGATCTTGGAAGGGTTGCTGGAAACGGTTAGGGTTGTATGTTCTTGATGAACAGATGATGACGAATTTGTGAAGGTTATTGAAGCAACAGATCAGAGATCTTATCCGTGGTTTCATGAAGATCTTAGATCCGGACATTGTTAACGGAAGATGGAAGATCCGTTGTTTGGTGACGACGTTTTCTGGCGTTGTGATGATCTGAAAATCGTGACAGTATGTTGCGTTTCTGGAAATCGAGTACGAAGATGATGATCGATGCAGTTCATGAAAAATATGGGGAAAAGATGAGGATCTGGTGATGAAGGTGATGAACGCACTTGAAGATCCTGATGAAGATTGATGAAAAATGGATGGAATTCTTGAAGTTTCTAGAGAATGATTGATGAATCTGGATAATTCTGGAGATTCGATGAAGGTTTGTGAATGTTCATGGAAAACTGGCATGAAGATGATGAATGGATGAATTTTCCGGTGGGTTGTTGAGTTCCCGGCGACGGTTACCGGTAAGGTTTTGGCCGCGTGATTTCTCCGGTGAAGCTTTTTCGGTGTTTGCATGTGGGATACGAGAGCGCGCCACCTGGCAAGCTGCATGGCAGCCATGCAGTGTGAGTGGGAGTGAGGTGGCGGAAACAGAAAGAGAAACGTGTGGAGGCTCTTGTACTGACATGTGTCCTGGACTGGACTGGGCCCCCAGAAAACGGACAAGTGGCCCACAACAGACGAAAAATGATTAAAAATTTGACTCCAATTAATTCACTCAATTGTTGACTAATAGACCTGATTAAAGACTGACTTAATGCAATTAATGGTTAATCAACTCAGTTAAATGATGATTAAAACTAATTAAATGCTAAACGAAAATGATGCAGAAAATGATTAAAACCCCATTAATAAAACTAATCACAGCTAATTAATACTCTAATTAAAATTGATTAATATCATAATTAACATCTAATTAATATTCTAAAAAAGAGTTTAAGATCTATTAAATTCTAAAAAGAATTAAACTAATCTGAAAAGAAATTAAAACCTATTATTCTAAACAATTCAATTAATATCTAAAAAAACAATTAAATCTATTAATTTCTAAAACAAATTAAATCTAAAAAAGAATTTAAAATATAGAAAATAAACCTATTAATTTCTTAATATCTAGAAATTTATAAAAAAAAATAGAAAAACTATTAATACCTAATAAAATCTATTTAATATTCTAGAAAACCAATTAACCTATTTAAAATCTATTTTCTAAAGTCAAAAATTAAGGACAAATTCTAGAAAAAATGCAATGAAAATCAATTAAACCAATTAAAAAAAGATGCGAGAATATAGCGAAATAAACGGTAAAAACCGGACACCGAGATATCCTAAAAAACAACAACGAAAGCTGAAAATACCGGAAAGAGCACAAATTCCACAACAAAACCTGCTTATTCGAACTGGCCTGAAACGGGAGAAGAGGGTTGTAATCCCGATAAAATCAATCTAACTGGAAAATGCAACGCACGCGGTATGCAAAATGCAAAATGCGTTGAAACATAAGCCAAATAACGAGAAATGGTTGGTCAAATTTTAGGGTGCAACAGCTGCCCCTATTCAAACGACTTGGACCTGAAGGGTTGAAGAGCGAACGACTTTCAAACATTCAAAGGTAGAAGACTGTTGAATACAAAAGAAACCCGGAAATTTGCCAACCTGCAGAAATAAACTGCAACTCTGATTGGGGAACAAATATCCAGAAAACTGAACCCAGTTGTCACGGCAACAAGCTGATCAATCATCTGATACAGAACACCTGATTTCAACATCAACCACATGTGTGACACCACAGACGCTGAATCCACATACTAGATCAACAACAATCAATCTTCAAATATACGCTATAATAAGCAGGCACCGAGGTGCAGGACCATAGTAAAATATTATCCTTGACCTTCCATTTCCGAAGAAACAAGCATGCACTACGTAAAGCACGATGTTGCACCCTAAAATTTGCCTAACCTTTTCTTACTTGGTTTATGTTTCATTGCATTAGCATATCATTGATCTAACATTTGCATTAGCATATCATTGGTCTAACATTTGCATAGCATAGCATTGTTCATTTAACAGGGGATCAAGTGTGGTTTATATCCATAGAAGCCTATCTAGAGGTCTTATGCAAGCTTGAGAAGTCACTATAGTCATCAGGAAGAGGGTTGGGTTCTTGAGAAGTTCAGTTGCTTGTATGTGGTTAATCTCCTAATCTGAGGACTAATTGAAGATCATCAGTGGATTGTGAGGTCTTGATTAAGGAGAGAGGGTATGGATAGAGCTCATGGAGTGCCTTGGGGGTCATGGTGGAGCTCAATCAGTTCATTATGCCAAGTGTGGAGACCTACAGTTGAGGGTGTTGCAAGTAGGGTTTTCATTTGAGTAGCCTTAAGTCAACTGACCAATTGAAGAGGATCAAAGCTTAGTTATAGGTCTTTGTAATCATGGATAGTTATTTTTAGATGCATGAGATTATATTCCAAGATCAATCCAAGAAAAGTTCAAAGTGTGAGAAGTTGCTAAATTAGGGTTCTCAGGGTAAAATCCCCCTATTTAATGCCTAACTTCAAGACCACTTATCTCAAGATGCAAGTTTTATCTCCACTTTTTCCCAACATGAAACTTGTAGAGCATGCTCTTAGCTTTAATTTGAGTACTAGAAGTCCTCCTTTGGATTTATAGAACTCAAGTTGTGGCCCAGACAAGTTGCAGGTCATCTGAGTAATGTGAAATTTGTCTGTGAAAGTTCACCAACTTCCAAGGAACTTTTGACCTAGAAGGGTGTTTCTCCTAAACTTTTCTCCAACATGAAGGTTATAGGTCTTGATCATATATTTACAAATTGTATTAGAAGTCTTCCATCTGATTTGTAAAACTCAAGTTATGAGGTTTACAAGTTAGGGGTATTTTGGGAAAGCAAGATTATAGGTCATTTGGCATTATAGGTCATTTTCTCCATCTTGCAAGCTCCAAATGCAATTTTGTTCAACACAAAATTTGCTCAAAATTATGTTTTTAGGTCAACCATATACTCATGATGAATTGATTTGGATTTAGGTGAGACTTGGTTTGAAGAATTTTGCAAAAGGAAGAATTTAAAGGTATTTGATTGAAAATTCGTGATCAATTCATTTGTGCTCAAAATGGACCATATATGAATACTCATTTTGATCAGAAAAAAAATTCTAAACACATTGGAATTTTTAGAATTTCCATTTGAGGTCAATTTTATGGTGATACGGTTTGTTACTTCACAAATAAGTAACATATCAAAAATTATTCACAAGGCTGAATTGAAGGCTCCTTTTGATTCAATCACATTCAAGGTGTATTGTGTAAGCTAAGTGAAGCTTCCAGAGTAAGGAACTAAGGCAAAATTCGTGTACACCATGTCCAAGTTTTGAAGGAAATTTTGGATTTTGGATCTCGTGAATTGGGATTTCCATGGGCCTCTAGAACATTCAGTTGCACTCTATATAAGTTCAGAAACGAATTTTGATCAAGGTTGGTGCTCATTTGGTGAAGAACTCAGATATAGCCATTGAAGTTTTCAAGAGAAGAGTGAGAAATCGAATTTCAATTCAAGGCAATTTCAAGAGCAATCAAGGATCATATCACCTCCAGCAAGCTTCAACAAAGAATTCTGCACATTTTGGCACAAGAATTCAAGCTCTAACTACTCCAATTCGAAGCTCCGGGACCGGTACGTAAACTTCAACTTTCCTATAGTTTTAGGACGAGTTAGGTCAAATTGAACATGCGGTTAGGATTAGGAAGAGATATAGATGAAATTAGGATCAAGAATTTGAGAATTAGAGACAATTTTAGGATGAGCATGATTTCTTGTTGGTGACATATCTCTCTGATCGTGGAGTTTCAATGGAATCTAATTCCATATTCATGATCCTCGTGGAATTTTCTGTGATTTTGGTTCAAAAATTATTCAAAACCGTTAAGATTTGATGAAGCTACGCTTGGATGAAGCTACCGGAAAAAATTCTGTCCGGTCGGCCTTGTTACTGTTCGCGCAGGCTGTACATTATTTCAAATGAAGAAGACATAATCACCACCGTTCAATCGTGAGGAAAATGGAGACCAAGTCATCGCATCCTACAACAACGGACGCGCCACATCATCCCTCACCAAAACTACGTCGTTTAGTTAAGTGACTTGTACCGGGCTTCTCAGCCATTCGCTATCCACACCCCTCGCATGTAGGCCCAATCCAGAATTGCCTTGGATTAATTGCTGATTACACCCCTGGCCCAATTCACACTAATTCATTTCTTTTTTCTTTTACTATTTTGATGGCTATTTAGTTTAAATGCATTAAAATTAGTAAAAATGATCAAAAAATTATGAGAATGTTTTATATGATTCTTGAATGCCTTAGGGATTTTTAGAAGCTGATTTTATATTTTTAGGATTTAATTTGATTAAATTGTGATTTTTCTTTTATTGTAATGTCCATTAAAATTGCATATTTGATGTCTGTTTTTGCTGAATTTTGTATGACCAATTGGTAATGAATTTGGATGAGATTTTTTGCTAGATTGTATATTAGAGATGTATGTTCCCTCAGGAATTTTCTCTTGATTTTTAGATAATCATAGATTCTGTTTTAGATTAGGGTTTTAGAGCCTTCCCTTTCATGACTTCCCTTTGTCGCTTTACAATTTAGGATTTTATAAGTGGCCTTAGATGTTGAATTAGGCTCTGATATTTGAACTATAGGTTCCTAACACTTGCATGTTCCCTTAGGAAAATTTATAGATTTTTAGAATCTAGTTTGCTATCTTAGATATAATTTTCAATTAGGTTGTTCATTTGGTGCTCCTAACTTAGTGCTTGCTTTGTTTTGCCTTCAATGGTGGCTTTTGGTGCATGATGATCTTGTGTTTCTTCTTGGATGTTATTGAGGGCATGTTGTAGCTTCTGTGGAGTTGATTGTGGAGCTTGGCTTGGAGTTTTCTTTTCCTTTTGGTAGCTTTTTGTAGCTTATAGGAATTAGGGTTTAGGAAAGAGCTTAGAAGTAGTTTCCTTTCTTCATTAAACATGGATTGCTTTGGTTGCTTTCCATTCTCATCCTATGATTCAAGGTCCTTATGTGAAAGCCTCATCCTTCCTTTGGAAGGATGTGTGGCATTTTACAATAGGTAGAACCTTTGAGGATGCCTTTCTCAGATGACTGGTTGAGTGTCAGGAGGGATTCCTTTGGTTTTCTTCCTTCTTCCCATTATCACTTCAATACTCTTGACTAATTCTCTTCTCTTGTGTTGGAGCTTTTTGAAGCATGGAGATGAAGATTTCTTTTGAAGGTGGTTTGGCATGAGGTTGTTGTTTGCAGACTGTTTGTCTGTTTGCTGTTTGTCTGCTTTGTTGTTGAGTTGTTTTGCCTGCTGTTTTTTCTGACTGCTCTGCTTTGCTTGTGTGACTGATTGACTGTGTGTTGCATTAGAAGTAGGTCTCATATAAATGATTATAGGCCCAGGAGCATCCTAAAGGTTGATGTCATACCCTAAATTTGTCCTACCCTTTTGTAAATATTTTCGCATTTATTGCTCCATGCCATTTAGACACGTGTCATCTCGCAATTGGTCGATTTTTCAAAAATTTATCTTTTGGCCAATCAAAATGTGACATGGGGCCTAAAAGGACATTTTTTTGTGTATTTTATTTCTTCTCTTAATTTCATAAACCCTTTTCTTTTTAAGAAAAAAGGAGGTATTATTAATACCAATATTTTATACACATATATATTTCTTTTTGTAAATATCTTTTTTGTTTTTTATATATTTAATTTTTCTTTTTTTTAAAAAAAATAGTTATTAGTTTAGTTTAAATTAATCTTTTTCATTTGTTATTTTTTTTGTGTTTTGTTATTATTCTTTTTTACTTAATTATGTTAGTGAGTATTTTAAATTATTAATTTACATTGTACAAACTAAATTGCTGAAAAATTAAAAAAAGAGAAATTGGGGTGCTGAGGCCCATTCCAAAGGCCCGTTAGGGTTTTGGCACTGGATTGATATTAAAGGAGGAGAGGAACCGATGGAAAAGGGGAAAAAATACTGTTCACCTTCCCTAAAACTCAGAAAACCCTAATGAAAAATCTCAAACGGCGCCGCAAACCCTAAATTTTGATTTCCACTGTTCATCTCCTAGAACAGCAAAATTCGTCGCCTGGAAACCCAAACCCTTGCCATCTCGCATCACCAAAGCCCTCTCTCCGCTTCTTTTCCCTCATTTCCACTGTCGTTTTCATTCACCATAGCCCCAAATCCCTCAAGCGAACGCCCTTCCGCCGTGAAACCACCTTTTTAGCTTCATCATATCCGACTACCGCAACGAAAGGAGCTTCGATTAGTTCTATGTTTGCATCTCGACAAAGGTTTTCAACGCAGCTTCACAACTTGTTCTGATGTCTTCCGTGGCTCACTGAGATTCAAGAGTGTCGCAAATCCCTCGAAATAGATTTAAAGCTGAATCCGGGATTCATACTCGAGAGTGGTGATTGCCGTGTTTTCGTGTCGAAGAGCTCCCATCTCGTCTCCACAGTGACCTAGTCGCGACTCTGAAACGTCCCCCACAGCTACGAGTTTTTGCCGACCTTGTACAACAGTATTCCTCGCACAAAGTCGAGATTTCGTTAAGAGAACGTATGGTAGTGCAGCTGGGACGTGTATTCTCCTTGATTCGAGAACTTAGCCGGGGAGACAGCTCGTGAGTTCACTCGACTGCGAATCACCTTTGCGGTAACTTCAGGCTATTTCTTTTTTACTGTGTTTTTGGTCTGGCATTGAAGTTCTGATACAATATTAGCATATGCCGTGTAGAGTAATTGTTATCCTAACCGTTAGGAGATTGATGCTGATTACGTTACATGTTCTAAAAGTTGTTGAAATTGCGATTCACATTGTCGTGGTTCCGCGATACTGATTGTCTGTCATTTTTGGTTTATGGTGCTTCAAGTTGGCCTATGTTTCAAATTGTTAAGAGCTTCCCATTGGGATGCTTGTTTTAAAGATGGTATTGAACTTGCATCCATACTGTTGAAATCATATTTGCCACTTTCTCATGTTTTCATTTCATATCCCATCTGTTATAGCTTGAATATACACCATGAATAGGTTTTTTTTTCTTCTCTCTGCCGATTGTTGTGAATCTTGACTACTAGGAGCTCATGTTACCTTGTTTACCATTATTCCTAACCGCTGTTACGCTCGTAAAAGGCATCTGGTTGGTTTTGTGCTTTAGATACAGGCTATGCAGGTTCCAAGTCCCGTCGGTGGATATAAGGAGAGGACAGTTAGCTTTGTAGATGCAGTAACAACAACAACGTTTGCCACGATTATGGCGAGAGGACAACAATGGAAATTACAACGGCTTGCGTCCCAGATAAACCAGGATGCGACATCCTCGGTTTGTAGCGGCAGTTTGTACATCCACTAGTTTCACTATTTCCGATAGCACCCGTGGCTTACTGAGATTCGAACAGTTGCAGGTCCCACGATATAGGTATCGTACTGCTGAGATTATTGGGAATGTTTTGAATCGTTAATATGCTATTATTGATGTGTTAGCAGGGGTTGATCATGCTCCTGTCATAAGGGATTTACTGCAGTTGAAATCAGTGGCATTTGAGTTCTATGATGGAGAGTAGCAGCAAGGAGATATCGTTCTGGTCTTTGATTCAACTTTGTTCCCATATGTTATTATTTATCTAAGAAATTACGTTGTTGTCTGTGGCTCTTTCTGCGTGCAGGTGTGAGTTTTAAAAAACAGGACTCTATTCAAGATGGCTTCTGCCGTGGCACTTTCATACTGAAGATGTGCCCATCCATTCCATCAACAATGACAACAACATTTCTGCTTTCTCGGTGCAAGCACCTCCGTTTCAGTTGATGACAGCATCGATCCATTCATATCCTCAATTTGATTCTGTTTAATAGATTTTGTTTTCACTAATTCTATTCTGTTTATTTATTCAATAGTGGTTACAATTAAAAGTCAATTTAGAAAGCTATTATTGGATTGGTTGTTGTGATATGCATACTGGTTGTTATTAGATTGAATAAAAGGCATCTGGTTGGTTTTGTGCTTTAGATACAGGTTATGCAGGTCCATATGAGAAGGATGAGTTATGACAGAGGCTCAACTATAATCTCGGTATTGTTTTTCTATTGGTTGTGTTCTGTTTGGTTGCAGGTTCAAACACCAGTGGGCATCATGCAATTGCGACATCGCCGAGTTCGGTCAAGCTGCGAAAAGATCAAATCTTCAGTTTTTTTTAACACAAAAAGGCAGCAGCTAGATGGTTTTTCACAGCACATTGAGCAGGAAGCATTACGGTGTGAAACGTAGCGCATCAGTTTTGACTATCAGCAAACTCAAGTTTACCCGATGGTCACCCCAATCTTGGAGCCGACGCGAAGAACAATGTGTAGCATTTGCGGTATTTGACGGAAGCTCTAGGGTGAAGATCTGTTTTGTGGGTTTGATTGCTGTTGGTAGATACGGCAAGAAGATATCAGCTCTGTAGGAATAAAGATGGAACAGATGCATGGAGCTCCTATTTTGGTTTACAATTTGATTTCTTTCTTAACTCAATAATTATTATCAAGTAAAACCATTGTTTAAATTTTAATGAATTAGTTTTTTTAAGACATTTCAAAATATTTTCTAAGCAAGATCATGGATTATTTTCAAACAATATTTGTAAAATATGAGTAAGTATTTTCTCTAAAGTCAATATATTTAATATTAAAATCTTTTTAGTCGAATATTTAAATAATCCATTTTTTTTGACATCTCAAGACAATTTTCATATTTTTAAATAAGTTTAATTTTTTTTCTAATCCTAGTATAATTTATTTTCAGCACACAAATCTTTCTCTTAACCCATCACGAAAATTAAACTCTTAAGGTCTAGCACCTCTTGAGTTTTTGAGTAATCATTATCGGGGCGTACGCCTTGGATGATGTTGTTTTTTTATTGTTATCCTTTTAAAGTATGCTTTTAATTATTCGAGCAAAAATATAATATAGGAGTCTAGCACTCTGTGTAATATATTCGTTGTTTATTCAAGCGATATTTCTTAAATTAAATCAAAACCATCCTCAAAATTAATAATTTTCCTAATCTTCATTCAAATTATTTTCTAATCAAATCGTGAGAAACTAAGTTCTCGAAGTCTAGCACTTCTTGAATTTTTGGATAGTCATTATTAAGGTGTACACCTTAAGTAGTGTATTATTCGACCTCTCATTTTCAAAATTACTTTTTTTTTCTAACAAAGAAATGTCATGAGAATTTAGCCTTCTTTGTGGTATTTCCTTTGTTCATTCAAACATTTTCCAAATGAAAAAGGTGTCGTCGAGATCAAGCATTTCGATAATACCCCAATTAATTGGTTGTGAGGCCTACGTCTCATTTATCAAATAATTGTCATTTCTCTCATTTTCAAATCCAATCTCATGTTCTCGCATCTCATACCTCAAATTATTTTCATACCTCATTTCACTTCAAATCTTTTTTCAAACATTTTCTCGATCAAACTTCGAAAGGAGGAGGTTCTTGGAGTCTAGCATTCCTTGAATTTTCGAGTGAATAGCTCTCGAGGCACGCCCTTTGGGTTGTTATTCACTCAACCTTTCGACTTTTTCAAACTCAATCATTCTCAATATTCTCCTGAGTCGATTGCTCGTCCGCATTCGCAACCCATTTCATTCATAATTCCTCGTGATCTCGATATTAGGAGCACCCTCAGGGACTGATATTGTTTCTCACAAACTTAACCCTTGACACGTCGTCAAGCCGGTTCCATCTTCAATTAAATCTTCGACACGTCGTCGAACCAGTTCAAAACAACTTCCTTTTGGCCTCGCATGCCATTCTTCGATTCGATCCTTTCATAAACATTTTTTTTAAAACTTACGAAAGAGGGATATTCTTAGAATCTAGCATTCTTTGAATATTCGAACGAGTAACTCTTGGGCGCGCCCCCGAGTTGTTATTAGTTCATTCTTTCGATTTCAAGATATCCAACTCTTATCTTCAACTCATTCAACCCAATTTCCGAAAGAACTGAGTTCTTGGGATCTCGCATTCCTTGAATTCTTGAGTGACAAGCTCTTGAGGCACGCCCTTAGGTTGTTTGTCAGTCACTCTTTCGTCTCTCAACTCAACGTCAAACCAATTCAAACCTCATCTTTTCGTGGTCGTCTCCACGAACTACGGACGCTCTGATTCTTTATTCATTCTTGAATATAAGATACGTAGGCACAAGATTGCGATGATCTTGGCGAGCACACTTCTATCCATCTTCCGTTTTCCCCCATCATTTCCCGTAGTCGAACTACGACGCTCTGATTTCTCATTCTCGTCCGAATGGGCATACGTAGGCACAAGAGCCCCAATCCTTGGCGAGCACCCTATCTTCTAACCACCCATCTCTCCTTAGCGTCTTTAACCCTTTACCCTATCAATTCTACCTTTAACCAACGAGAAGAAGCAAGTAAACCTAAACAACACTCCCCACAATTACCTTAAGAGGTTCCCGTCGAGTACGACGGACGTGAGGGGTGCTAATACCTTCCCCTCACGTAACCGACTCCCGAACCCGGAACTTGGTTGCGACAGCCCTGTTCCTATCCTTTCGTTTAAGAGGTTTTCTCGATATTTTCCACTCCCGTTTATTCGGGAAAAATAAAGTTCGGTGGCGACTCTGTCGAACCGCATTTTCCGCGCGTTTCGCGCGAGGGTCGTATTTTCGAATGTGATTTTTCGAGGTGCGACAGGTGGCGACTCTGATGGGGACAACTTGCTCCATGCAAAGAGAGAGTCGAGCCTATCTTTTGGTTTGTGAGGAGTGTTTGTTTTTTATTTGTTTTCTTTTTGTTTTTGTTCTCTTATAGATTTTATTTGTGCTTTGTCGCCTGTTGGTTACTGGGATGACATCATGAGTAAAGCTCTACACCCGAGCTTTGGTAAAAGCAGAGATAACACACAGTTTAGAATTGGTAGTCGAGTAGTGTTAGTCTCCGAGGACTCGCTCCTTGTGGGCCTAGCATGAAAGCTCCTCCAGAGGAGACCTATTCGTAGATCTCGTTGTAACGCAGCTAGCCTGTTGCACGACTTGGTTAATGAAGGGTCCGTGATTCTGGGAACCTTTTGTTAGCACCAGTTCCGATATTGGTGGTCGTGTAGTGTTAGTCTCCAAGGACTCGCTCCTTGTGCGCCTAGCATGAGGACCCCGCTCAGGAGAGACCTTATCGTCATTATCGTCGTAATGCAGCCAGCCTGTTGCGTGACGCTGATACGACTAGTGTCCGTGATCCTGGGAACCAAACATAGAAACCATCCCGTGAGTGGGTTTATGGGTAAAGTGTCTAGATCTTCCCATATAGGGTTTACCTGTCATTATTCTTTGAGCAGGAATTATGGTTACTTATCTATTACAGTTACCAGCTTCAGGAGTTGTTTGACTTTGATCCTACGATCCTGGATCTTGTATCTTGCATTGCATCTTGCATATCATTTGCATTGCATTTCATATGTTGTGCATTTTGCATTTCCAGTCCCTCAACAGAATCTTATGTCTCCGTTCCTTCTTCTCCAGTAAATCAAGCTGATTCCTCGACACCAGTACGCAACTAGAGCCAATACCAGACGAATGATGGAGCAGATTCAACAGGAGCAAGTCGCCTTCAGGGAAGAGTTGGATTCCATGAAAGGAAAGATCGACCAGATCCTCAAAGCCATCCTCACGGCTAGGAGAGAGGAAGAACAGCGTGAAGCCGCCGCTGTCGTCAATGGACAAGGGTCTACTGCCATCCCTTTGGTCCCAATTCCGAATTCTCAGGGAATGCCGTTGAATTTCAACAACGCAGTCGAGGGAAACACCTCTCAACCAATCCCAGCGCCTGGAGTTACCGTTGGAGTTATCCCGCACGCCCAACCTGCTGCTGTGCAAATCCCGGTTCCTCACGTCGAGGATACTCTGATGGATCAGTATGACGACGTTCAGAACTATCATGCTGCTATCCCCATTGCCAGTCCTGTTGCTGCTCAGGATTCTGAAGCCATGAAGATGTGCCGAGATCTAGCCGAGAAACTCCGCGCCATGGAGGGACACAATTCAAATTCTTTCAGTGCTTTGGAATTGTGCTTGGTGCCTGATGTTGTCATTCCTCCAAAGTTCAAGGTGCCCAAATTTTCAAAGTACAAAGGTCTCAGTTGCCCAAACATCCATCTGAAGATGTATTGTTGCAAGATGGCTGCTTATGCCAGAGATGAAAAGCTCATGATCCATTGCTTCCAGGACAGCTTATCTGGGGCATCACTCGAATGGTATATGCAGCTGGAGCGTAACAGTGTGCGTACTTGGGCTGAGCTAGCTGATGCATTTGTCAAGCAGTACAAGTACAACACCGATCTTGCTCCGAACCGTACTCAACTACAGAGTATGACTCAGAAGGACAACGAATCCTTCAAGGAGTACGCACAACGATGGAGAGAGCTAGCCGCAAGGGTGCATCCACCTCTTGTTGACCGTGAGTTGATTGACATATTCATGGGTACTTTGCAAGGCCAGTACTACGAAAAGCTGATCGGTAGTGTCTCCGCTGGATTTTCTGACTTGGTGATCGTCGGTGAAAGAATTGAAGAAGGGCTGAAAAGTGGGAAGATCCCAGGAGGTTCTAACAGCCAGGCTAGCGCCAAGAGGCCTTTTAATGGATACAAGAAGAAGGAGGGTGAAACAAATGCCATCTTCGTGCAGAAAGGGCAAGCTTCTCAACAAGCTCCTGCTCCCATGCCTTATCAAGTTCCCTACTATCAGTATCCATATGTTGCTGCTGCACAATATGCTCCAATGCCTTATCAGCCAGCTGTTCAAGCAGCACAAGCTCAGATGCCACGGCAACAGGCTCCTCAACAACAATCCTACAACCAGCAAGGATATCAGTATCCTCCTCAGCAACAGCAGATGCAAGCAACTCAGCAACGACAAGGTGCTCGCCCACAGCGTCCGCAGAGAACATGGAGGCCAGATAGAGTCTTTGATCGTCTACCAATGCCATATGCCAAAATCTTTGCTCAGTTGATGGAGAAAAAGGCTGTTGTTCCAAGAGACTTGGCTCCCCCAACTGTCATTCCTGCCGACTACGATGCAAATGCTCATTGTGAGTTTCATAAGGGCGCTCCAGGTCACACCATTGAGGACTGCAGAGCTTTCAAGCACATAATTCAAGACATGATCGATAGGGATGCTATCAACTTCAATGGGAAGTCTCCAAATATCATCAACAATCCAATGCCACCAGTCAACTAACGCCAGCGTCAGATCGATTCCAGTCAAGTTTGTTCCCCGAAGAAGGCAGTCATGTTGCCATTTCATTATTCGCAGCTTCTTATGTTTTGTCTTTGTTTATTTAAGTATTGTATGCTTTGAACAATTGCCATTCGTATTTGGTTTTCATTAATGTATCGTTTATGCATGTTTTGAATTAGTTATGTCGTATTCACTCTCTTTTTTCATTTATCACCGACACATTTATTCACTCCACTCTATTCACTGTTGTTTAGCATGATTTGAGGGAGGATGATGAAAACGAGATACCCATAATTGCAAATCGTATGCTTTCAGACCGAATCTCGTCAATGATGTACAGGCATTGCTTCAATTCCCCATACACCGGAGATATAAGGAGTTAATCCCTAGTAAACCACTTCGAGCCTAGAAGTAGCAGTTTCCTTCGGATATTCAAACCTTTACACTCAACCTGGGGCAGGGTAGTGTTCAGTTAATTCAACAAAGCAATATCTAAGAGACGGTTGTTCATCAATGACCCATGCTATGGCAGTCACAACCAAATCAAAAAAAAATCAAAAGCCAGCTAAGTCAGGCACCTTAGAGGGGACTTAGGCAAAATCAAGGCAATCCCGATGGATCTGACAAACGAAGTCAATCCATGCAAAAGTTAGGGATCAAAACAAAAGCAAAAGAGGACCCCGAAACCCTCAACAAAAACAAAGGAAGATTCAGTGGCCACCCAAGTCAAAAGGGGCACTGACATCCATCAAAAAACCAAAATAAGGTGACTGCCACGTCGAGCAAACCTTGAACCTTCAAGCTCACACCGTCCAAGTCAAGTGTAGGATTAACTGAGCGTAGGACTGGAGATCATTACGAAGAAGGGGTGGGTACAAACCATATTTTGAGCCTAACAACCTTTTGTTTCATAACCGTGAACCAGACCACGTTACAACCCTTGAAAGACCTAATTGAGACGAGGTTTATTCTGAAAGCATGCTATCGCGAGGTTGCGTAACCTGACTCCTCACATGATTTCTAATCATCAATATTGGTGTCATTTTGCTTGCTATATCTTTCGCACCAATCAAATTAGCACAACGTCTGGGCTAGCAGTCCATTCGTCTCACTATCACGACACTTCAATAAAAGACACTTTTTCAAACTTGCATCGAACTTTGCATTAATTATTACCATTTGTGAATGTACAATTTTAAATGCAAATCAGTGCTAGGTATTCAAGGACATCTCAACAAGAGGCAATCGAGGAGGAACTTGACTTTCACTAGCGTACACGAAGCAAGATTATTTCAAAGCCCACAGGCTGGGGCAGATCATTCAACAGCTCGAGCAGGGGCAAACCATTAACAAGTTCAGATTGGGGCAAGACCAGGTCGTCCTGACCGTCAAGCAGAGTTGCAACCTTCTCTGAAGAAAATTGACAACAAATCACCAAGTACCCAGACTTGGGGCATCCAGAGCATCATCTCCTGCGTCGATCGTGACGTCTTCAACAAACCGCGTATCGAGGAAGTCAATCCCTCCCACCACCCGAAGTCCAATCTGCATTGGCAACTACCCAAAGTCCACCACGCTAGCATTTCCACCTGCATTTCCAATCACCTGTCTGCAATCATGCGCATCATACGCATTGCATTCGATATCATAAGTGTCATATGCATACTCCAATAATACCTTACTTCCCCAGCTCTTGCATCTCCGCTCGTCAGCATTTGCATTTGCACGTCCACTCATATGGAATATCATTTATCATCCAGCATTCATGTATGCAAGTCAAGGTCCAGGATTAATCCCGAAGATTTCCAAGACCATCGACCACTCAGTCAGGGGCATCTTTTTCAAGACCATGGGCGTCTCCCGTGATGAATTTCAACCTCGTGGTTGATCAAATACGAAACTCAACATTCAGCCCAGCCAGGGGCATACCAGTCAAGACCGTGGGCGTTCTCCACGAAGTTGTTCAACCTTTTGTTGGGCAAATCCAAGAAGTTCAAAGCAAGATCCAACCCGAGCAGGGGCATCTTCAGCAAGACCGTGAGCGTCCCTCATGAAGTTGTTCAACCTTTTTGAGCAAGACAGGACATCAAGACAAATTCAACCCAGTCAGGGGCATCCTCTTCAGAACTCATGGGCGTAACCATGAAATCATTTCAGCAAACTACGATCTCCAAGCAGAGACGGTGGGCGTACCCCGTCGACTCATTTCAAATTCAATCTTCTTCTCAGGGGTTCCCCAATGAGTTGTTCAGCAAGCGTGACCGTTGTCAATTGCCTTACTATCATCCTTTTGGTGATAGTCGAACTTCGTTAGTTCAGCATAGCCTGCATCCTTTTCGTGTTGGTAAACTTCAAATCTGTGTTTTCCTATCATCCTTTTGGTGATAGCAACCTTTGTTTTTGATTTCGCTCTACCATCCTTTTGGTGGTAGGTCTGGTACTTCGTCGGTATCAGATTGTGCGATGCTTTCTTTTATGTTTTCGCTCTACCATCCTTTTGGTGGTAGGTCTGGTACTTCGTCGGTATCAGGTTGTGCGATATCGTTTTATTTGTGTTTTCGCTCTACCATCCTTTTGGTGGTAGGTCTGATACTTCGTCGGTATCAGATTGTGCGATGTTTTCTTTTATGTTTTCGCTCTACCATCCTTTTGGTGGTAGGTCTGGTACTTCGTCGGTATCAGGTTGTGCGACGTTTTATTTGTGTTTTCGCTCTACCATCCTTTTGGTGGTAGGTCTGGTACTTCGTCGGTATCAGGTTGTGCGACGTTTTATTTGTGTTTTCGCTCTACCATCCTTTTGGTGGTAGGTCTGGTACTTCGTCGGTATCAGGTTGTGCGACGTTTTATTTGTGTTTTCGCTCTACCATCCTTTTGGTGGTAGGTCTGGTACTTCGTCGGTATCAGATTGCGCAATGTTTTCTTTTGTGTTTTCGGTCTACCATCCTTTTGGTGGTAGGTCTGGTACTTCGTCGGTATCAGATTGCGCAATGTTTTCTTTTGTGTTTTCGCTCTACCATCCTTTTGGTGGTAGGTCTGATACTTCGTCGGTATCAGATTGCGCGATGTTTTGTTTGTGTTTTCGCTCTACCATCCTTTTGGTGGGGGTCTATCATAGTCATTAATGATAGATTGTGCGACATCGTTTTGTTTGTGTTTCGCTCCGTCATCCTTTTGGTGAGGGGTCTACCATGGTCATTAGTGATAGATTATGCGAATTTTGTTTATCTCGCTCCGTCATCCTTTTGGTGGGGGATCTATCATGGTCATTAATGATAGATCGTGCAGTAGTGCTTTGCTTTGTCATCCTTTTGGTGGTAATAGCTGTGTGTGTTTCATCCCATCACCCTTTTGGTGATGACGACTTATGCCAGCTTACTCAGAGGTTTACATCATCCAGCATTTTCAATTCTCAAGCATCTCTTTTTCTTTCGGACAAATTCAGGGTCTTTTTATATCTAATAGACTTCTACCTCAGGAATATGAGTGCCAATGCAGTTCATTCTCCTAGGTTTAAGTCGATTAGATAGGGGCATCTGTCATACCCTAAATTTTTCCTACCCTTTTGTAAATATTTTCGCATTTATTGCTCCATGCCATTTAGACACGTGTCATCTCGCAATTGGTCGATTTTTCAAAAATTTATCTTTTGGCCAATCAAAATGTGACATGGGGCCTAAAAGGACATTTTTTTGTGTATTTTATTTCTTCTCTTAATTTCATAAACCCTTTTCTTTTTAAGAAAAAAGGAGGTATTATTAATACCAATATTTTATACACATATATATTTCTTTTTGTAAATATCTTTTTTGTTTTTTATATATTTAATTTTTCTTTTTTTTAAAAAAAATAGTTATTAGTTTAGTTTAAATTAATCTTTTTCATTTGTTATTTTTTTTGTGTTTTGTTATTATTCTTTTTTACTTAATTATGTTAGTGAGTATTTTAAATTATTAATTTACATTGTACAAACTAAATTGCTGAAAAATTAAAAAAAGAGAAATTGGGGTGCTGAGGCCCATTCCAAAGGCCCGTTAGGGTTTTGGCACTGGATTGATATTAAAGGAGGAGAGGAACCGATGGAAAAGGGGAAAAAATACTGTTCACCTTCCCTAAAACTCAGAAAACCCTAATGAAAAATCTCAAACGGCGCCGCAAACCCTAAATTTTGATTTCCACTGTTCATCTCCTAGAACAGCAAAATTCGTCGCCTGGAAACCCAAACCCTTGCCATCTCGCATCACCAAAGCCCTCTCTCCGCTTCTTTTCCCTCATTTCCACTATCGTTTTCATTCACCATAGCCCCAAATCCCTCAAGCGAACGCCCTTCCGCCGTGAAACCACCTTTTTAGCTTCATCATATCCGACTACCGCAACGAAAGGAGCTTCGATTAGTTCTATGTTTGCATCTCGACAAAGGTTTTCAGCGCAGCTTCACAACTTGTTCTGATGTCTTCCGTGGCTCACTGAGATTCAAGAGTGTCGCAAATCCCTCGAAATAGATTTAAAGCTGAATCCGGGATTCATACTCGAGAGTGGTGATTGCCGTGTTTTCGTGTCGAAGAGCTCCCATCTCGTCTCCACAGTGACCTAGTCGCGACTCTGAAACGTCCCCCACAGCTACGAGTTTTTGCCGACCTTGTACAACAGTATTCCTCGCACAAAGTCGAGATTTCGTTAAGAGAACGTATGGTAGTGCAGCTGGGACGTGTATTCTCCTTGATTCGAGAACTTAGCCGAGGAGACAGCTCGTGAGTTCACTCGACTGCGAATCACCTTTGCGGTAACTTCAGGCTATTTCTTTTTTACTGTGTTTTTGGTCTGGCATTGAAGTTCTGATACAATATTAGCATATGCCGTGTAGAGTAATTGTTATCCTAACCGTTAGGAGATTGATGCTGATTACGTTACATGTTCTAAAAGTTGTTGAAATTGCGATTCACATTGTCGTGGTTCCGCGATACTGATTGTCTGTCATTTTTGGTTTATGGTGCTTCAAGTTGGCCTATGTTTCAAATTGTTAAGAGCTTCCCATTGGGATGCTTGTTTTAAAGATGGTATTGAACTTGCATCCATACTGTTGAAATCATATTTGCCACTTTCTCATGTTTTCATTTCATATCCCATCTGTTATAGCTTGAATATACACCATGAATAGGTTTTTTTTTCTTCTCTCTGCCGATTGTTGTGAATCTTGACTACTAGGAGCTCATGTTACCTTGTTTACCATTATTCCTAACCGCTGTTACGCTCGTAAAAGGCATCTGGTTGGTTTTGTGCTTTAGATACAGGCTATGCAGGTTCCAAGTCCCGTCGGTGGATATAAGGAGAGGACAGTTAGCTTTGTAGATGCAGTAACAACAACAACGTTTGCCACGATTATGGCGAGAGGACAACAATGGAAATTACAACGGCTTGCGTCCCAGATAAACCAGGATGCGACATCCTCGGTTTGTAGCGGCAGTTTGTACATCCACTAGTTTCACTATTTCCGATAGCACCCGTGGCTTACTGAGATTCGAACAGTTGCAGGTCCCACGATATAGGTATCGTACTGCTGAGATTATTGGGAATGTTTTGAATCGTTAATATGCTATTATTGATGTGTTAGCAGGGGTTGATCATGCTCCTGTCATAAGGGATTTACTGCAGTTGAAATCAGTGGCATTTGAGTTCTATGATGGAGAGTAGCAGCAAGGAGATATCGTTCTGGTCTTTGATTCAACTTTGTTCCCATATGTTATTATTTCTCTAAGAAATTACGTTGTTGTCTGTGGCTCTTTCTGCGTGCAGGTGTGAGTTTTAAAAAACAGGACTCTATTCAAGATGGCTTCTGCCGTGGCACTTTCATACTGAAGATGTGCCCATCCATTCCATCAACAATGACAACAACATTTCTGCTTTCTCGGTGCAAGCACCTCCGTTTCAGTTGATGACAGCATCGATCCATTCATATCCTCAATTTGATTTTGTTTAATAGATTTTGTTTTCACTAATTCTATTCTGTTTATTTATTCAATAGTGGTTACAATTAAAAGTCAATTTAGAAAGCTATTATTGGATTGGTTGTTGTGATATGCATACTGGTTGTTATTAGATTGAATAAAAGGCATCTGGTTGGTTTTGTGCTTTAGATACAGGTTATGCAGGTCCATATGAGAAGGATGAGTTATGACAGAGGCTCAACTATAATCTCGGTATTGTTTTTCTATTGGTTGTGTTCTGTTTGGTTGCAGGTTCAAACACCAGTGGGCATCATGCAATTGCGACATCGCCGAGTTCGGTCAAGCTGCGAAAAGATCAAATCTTCAGTTTTTTTTAACACAAAAAGGCAGCAGCTAGATGGTTTTTCACAGCACATTGAGCAGGAAGCATTACGGTGTGAAACGTAGCGCATCAGTTTTGACTATCAGCAAACTCAAGTTTACCCGATGGTCACCCCAATCTTGGAGCCGACGCGAAGAACAATGTGTAGCATTTGCGGTATTTGACGGAAGCTCTAGGGTGAAGATCTGTTTTGTGGGTTTGATTGCTGTTGGTAGATACGGCAAGAAGATATCAGCTCTGTAGGAATAAAGATGGAACAGATGCATGGAGCTCCTATTTTGGTTTACAATTTGATTTCTTTCTTAACTCAATAATTATTATCAAGTAAAACCATTGTTTAAATTTTAATGAATTAGTTTTTTTAAGACATTTCAAAATATTTTCTAAGCAAGATCATGGATTATTTTCAAACAATATTTGTAAAATATGAGTAAGTATTTTCTCTAAAGTCAATATATTTAATATTAAAATCTTTTTAGTCGAATATTTAAATAATCCATTTTTTTGACATCTCAAGACAATTTTCATATTTTTAAATAAGTTTAATTTTTTTTCTAATCCTAGTATAATTTATTTTCAGCACACAAATCTTTCTCTTAACCCATCACGAAAATTAAACTCTTAAGGTCTAGCACCTCTTGAGTTTTTGAGTAATCATTATCGGGGCGTACGCCTTGGATGATGTTGTTTTTTTATTGTTATCCTTTTAAAGTATGCTTTTAATTATTCGAGCAAAAATATAATATAGGAGTCTAGCACTCTGTGTAATATATTCGTTGTTTATTCAAGCGATATTTCTTAAATTAAATCAAAACCATCCTCAAAATTAATAATTTTTCTAATCTTCATTCAAATTATTTTCTAATCAAATCGTGAGAAACTAAGTTCTCGAAGTCTAGCACTTCTTGAATTTTTGGATAGTCATTATTAAGGTGTACACCTTAAGTAGTGTATTATTCGACCTCTCATTTTCAAAATTACTTTTTTTTTCTAACAAAGAAATGTCATGAGAATTTAGCATTCTTTGTGGTATTTCCTTTGTTCATTCAAACATTTTCCAAATGAAAAAGGTGTCGTCGAGATCAAGCATTTCGATAATACCCCAATTAATTGGTTGTGAGGCCTACGTCTCATTTATCAAATAATTGTCATTTCTCTCATTTTCAAATCCAATCTCATGTTCTCGCATCTCGTACCTCAAATTATTTTCATACCTCATTTCACTTCAAATCTTTTTTCAAACATTTTCTCGATCAAACTTCGAAAGGAGGAGGTTCTTGGAGTCTAGCATTCCTTGAATTTTCGAGTGAATAGCTCTCGAGGCACGCCCTTTGGGTTGTTATTCACTCAACCTTTCGACTTTTTCAAACTCAATCATTCTCAATATTCTCCTGAGTCGATTGCTCGTCCGCATTCGCAACCCATTTCATTCATAATTCCTCGTGATCTCGATATTAGGAGCACCCTCAGGGACTGATATCGTTTCTCACAAACTTAACCCTTGACACGTCGTCAAGCCGGTTCCATCTTCAATCAAATCTTCGACACGTCGTCGAACCAGTTCAAAACAACTTCCTTTTGGCCTCGCATGCCATTCTTCGATTCGATCCTTTCATAAACATTTTTTTTAAAACTTACGAAAGAGGGATATTCTTAGAATCTAGCATTCTTTGAATATTCGAACGAGTAACTCTTGGGCGCGCCCCCGAGTTGTTATTAGTTCATTCTTTCGATTTCAAGATATCCAACTCTTATCTTCAACTCATTCAACCCAATTTCCGAAAGAACTAAGTTCTTGGGATCTCGCATTCCTTGAATTCTTGAGTGACAAGCTCTTAAGGCACGCCCTTAGGTTGTTTGTCAGTCACTCTTTCGTCTCTCAACTCAACGTCAAACCAATTCAAACCTCATCTTTTCGTGGTCGTCTCCACGAACTACGGACGCTCTGATTCTTTATTCATTCTTGAATATAAGATACGTAGGCACAAGATTGCGATGATCTTGGCGAGCACACTTCTATCCATCTTCTGTTTTCCCCCATCATTTCCCGTAGTCGAACTACGACGCTCTGATTTCTCATTCTCGTCCGAATGGGCATACGTAGGCACAAGGGCCCCAATCCTTGGCGAGCACCCTATCTTCTAACCACCCATCTCTCCTTAGCGTCTTTAACCCTTTACCCTATCAATTCTACCTTTAACCAACGAGAAGAAGCAAGTAAACCTAAACAACACTCCCCACAATTACCTTAAGAGGTTCCCGTCGAGTACGACGGACGTGAGGGGTGCTAATACCTTCCCCTCACGTAACCGACTCCCGAACCCGGAACTTGGTTGCGACAGCCCTGTTCCTATCCTTTCGTTTAAGAGGTTTTCTCGATATTTTCCTCTCCCGTTTATTCGGGAAAAATAAAGTTCGGTGGCGACTCTGCCGAACCGCATTTTCCGCGCCTTTCGCGCGAGGGTCGTATTTTCGAATGTGATTTTTCGAGGTGCGACAGTTGAGAATAGCTCCCTTTGCTTGTCTGCATTAGAGGTTGAGTTTCTCCATCTGCTTGTATTTTTACTGTGTGGCTTTGCTTGCTGATAATTGGTAGAGCTCAGCTCCCTTGCCTGTGTGGTGTGTGGCCTTTGTGCCTTGTTTGTTTAGAAGTTGAGTGCGACTCCTTCTGCTTGTTTGTTGCATTGCATGCATTTTATTTACAGTAATTTCTTTACAGTTATTTCTTTTGCTGTTTGTTTTCCTTTGCCATGTTCCCCTAGGAACTCTGACTTCTCTTGTTCAAGAGAAGTTATGATAGACATTAGGGTTCTAACCATGCATTATAACATTAGGTAGTTCCCTCCTGAACTCAACCATAGGATCAATTTTGCATGACAACTTTAGGATTGGACCAGTTCCCCTTTAGTGCGTCTTTTCTCTTCTCGTCTTCAAACAAAATCAAAATACAGTAATAAAGGTTAATTGAAGTCGTACTTTACGAGCCTTAAGCTATCTGAGAAAGGATTTTTGGAGAGTTTCTTTTCAACAGTCTGGATGTTTAGTATGGTACCCTTTGGGTGACATGCGACGCATTCACTCTCAGGTCATAGTCTCTAGTGCGATATCAGTTGCAAACATCCATAAAAGACACGTCTCTAAAAAACAGAAAACAAAGATTAAACTCTTTTTGTCCTCTTGGACTTTTAATCCCTTGGAAACCTTTTTTCAGAAGGAGAGTTTTGTTAACTCCTGGTTCTACCGCAAACAGTATCGCCTAAGTCTCCAATGGTCGAGCTGTATACACCAACTGCTGGAATCGTCTGTTAACCCTACTCGGATAAAAAAGACAAACCTATGTCTCTCGTGTCCCGAACTATGTTTGCTCTGATCTTTCACGCTGTGTGAAAGTACGTAGGCACAAGATGCGATATCTTGGCGAGCAACCTTCCCCCGTAGTTAGGCGAACTACGTTGACTCAGATTTCTCGTTCCAGACGGGAATACGTAGGCATAAAGTGCGTCGCTTTGAAGAGTCATTTTCTTTTCTTTTCAGACCAGACCTTTAGTGTAGATAGATGTAACAAACCCGTTACATAAACACAACAAGCGTGGATCCTATCGAGTACGATGGACGTGAGGGGTTCTAATACCTTCCCCTTACGTAACTGACTCCCGAATCCAGACAATGGTTGCGATGACCTTGTCTTATACCCTTTTCGTCAGGTTTTTTCCGATTGTTTCGTTTCTCGTTCTGAGGGATAAATAATGAAAGGTGGCGACTCTTCTGTCTTGCCGACCTCGTTTTTTGCAGTAGCAACACGCGTCATCCATGTACTATCCTGGATCTTCCATTTCCGAAGAAACGAGCATCGCACTAAATAAAAGCGCGGATCGTCAATATACTATCCTTGACCTTCCATTTCCGAAGAAACGAGCATCGCACTAAATAAAAGTGCTAATCTGGCATCCGAAGACTTGAATGAACAACTCCACGGGACCAACTCCGTTAACACGGGTAAAAACTCCGTCAACACAGGTAATAACTCTGTCAACACGGGTAATAACTCCAAAGGTTTAATCCATGAGATTTTTTATCGCTGACGTGACAACAATCCGAGGAAAACTCTACTGGGGGAATTCTGACGTCAACTACCAGACACTTACTTTGACAACAAGTAACGACTTCAAAGGTCTAATCCCTGAAATCTTTTAACGCTGACTTAACAGCACTCTGAGGAAAACTCCTGCTGGGGAAACACATCGTCTAAAGATAGACAGGAAGAAAAAACATACTCACATCGTCTAAAGACAGACGGAAAGACGCCATCTCGAAGGTTCACATTGTCTAATGATATACAGGAAGAGAAACATACCCGAAGGCTCACAATATCCATCCTCACATCGTCTAAAGATAGACGGGAAGACACCATCCCGAAGGAGAACAATATCCATACTCACGTCGTCTAGAGATAGACGGAAAGAAAAACTTGTCCGAAGAACCACATCGTCAGTGAGAACTAGCGGAAAGAAAACCGTATATGAACTTCAACACCACCCATCAAATTTCAGAATCCTTTCGTCTATAGGAGTTGATGGAAAGAACAATATCCTCAAAGGGGCCACATTATCAATAAGAATTGACAGGAAGAAAACCACCTTCAAAAAGCCATGTCGTCAATAAGAATCAACAACTAGGAAAACCGAACATTCTTCAAAGAGCTTCGACGTCAATAAGAATCAACGGTCAGGAAAAACCTCTCTTAAAATGTCATCTCATCTAATAAACAGAAAGAAAACCATATCTGAAAGATCGCCTTGAAACCTCACATCGTCTAAAGCTAGACAGAGAGAAAAACCATACCCGAACTCGCCTTATCTAATGATAGAGAGAGAGAGAGAAAACATCATACCCAAACTCACAACATCTAAGGATAGACAGAGAAAACACCTACTCAAACACACAACGTCTAAAGATAGACGGAAAAAACTCCATACCCAAACTCACAACGTCTAAAGATAGACGGAGGACACATCTGCTGGGGAAACACATTGTCAATAGGAACTGACGGGAAGAAAACCTGCTCGGAGGTACACGTCGTCAATAGGAATTGACGGAAAGAAAAGTCTGTCGTCATCAGATGATTGATGGACAAAGCATAACTGTCGTATGATATGAAAATCAAATAAACCAAAGAGCTGTCTGAACAAAGCTGCTGGATAAATGCCCCTGAACTGATTGCAGAGTGATTCACGTCGCCACGGAAGGCTGATAGAAAAACTGGCTTATGCTTCGCATGCATATGCGTATGTTTGAATTTTTCTATGGCGTAATGCTCCATATAAGATGGAATGCTACGCATTTGACGATGAAATGCAAATATGATGCAAATATGATGATATATGCAAGATGAAAATGCAGGCTCTGGCTGCTGGAGAAACTGGATACGGATTTGCTTCAGCAAAATAAATGCCGAAGACAAGGCCAACTCCGCTGGGGGATAACCGGGTATCACAGAATTATTCCAGCAAAATAAATGCTGGAAAGGTAAACCGACTCCGCTGAGGATAACCAAATGTGCTACGTATGATTGGACTTCCCTGGGGAAAAGAGACAGAGTCTTCCTGCGTATTAATGAAGATTGTATTTTGAGACTGATGCGCCAACACGGATTGGGCCTCACGGTGATTGCCAATATGGATTGGCCTTTAGGAATGGCGCGCCGATAAGGATTGGGCTTCCTGACGATTGCCAATAGGAATTGGGCTTTTAGGCTATCCGTGATGGGTCAAGTACGACTGACGCTGGAAAACATCCTGTATGAATTCATGGTTTCTGGTTGAAGGGTCAAGGGATAATAGTACGACTTCCCGACATTCGTCTCACACTTGAAGATTGGCTGAACCTGCTTGAGTAACTCTGATGACACAAAGAGGAACAACTCCTTCACTTCTAATATGCCCTAGTCTGTGGGATCTCTGTGGGGATATTCCTCGAATGGAAATCTGAAAATTTGTACCCTGATGGTATGACATGCACTGCCCCAGCACTCTGAACCTCGGAGAGATGCTTCGGATCAAATGCCCCTCGGGCAAGAAACAACTTCTGCGCTTTTAGGGTAGCCTGCCCCTGTCTTGCAACGAATTTACCCCTGATTGGCTGATTTGGATTAAAATTTTTGGCTTCGAGAGATTTACCGAATCTCGACCTGATTGCCCCGAAATAACTGACTTTGGATGGCTGACATCATTAGGGATTACTTGGTATAGCTCGCCCCTGTTCACGGAGTATCCGGGCGTTCTGCATTCTATCCTGATCAGACTTTCCACTATAGGAAACTTTCCTACTGTCAAGCGCTTACTTGCAAGTAAAACAAGTTGTTCTGCATAAAAGATATGTTAATGCAATGCGTATGACAGTTTTGACATCCAATCTGTTCACTGAAAAAAGGAAAAAAAAACAGTTTATGGCATACGATGAACAAATCATTTATCAGAATATCAACATCAGCACCAACATGGTAAGAAGAACCGTTTTAGGAGTCAGTTTCGACGCGATCTTTACCGAAGTATGCCTTCGAAAAAAAACCTGCTTCAATTAAGACTTTTTTCGATTGTAACGTGGTCAGGTTCACGGTTTTGAAGGAAAGGATAAAGGCTCAAAATTTATTTTAACCCACCCGTTCACCTTGATGTTCTCCAATCCTACGTTTAGCTAATTCGACCTTAGCGCTCACTTCTCATAGGTTGAAAGATAGGAGTGATAATTCTAGAAACCATGAGTTTTTGGAGTGACAGCCACTCACTTTTCGTCTTTGCCCCTTGGGGTCACACGACTTGTATTTCGTTTGAGGATTTTTCTTTTGTAATCCTTTTCATTTTTTTCAGTTTTTCGCTTTTCCTAATTTTTGCCTGGACTGACTCTTTTGAGCTTCTTTTGATTATTAAGTCCAGCGAGATGCCCTCATTTTTGCCTAAGTTATTTGCTTTCAAGTTTTTACTGAGCGGGCTTTTGATTCTTTTTGCTCTTTTTTTTTCACAAGTCGTGTGACACTGGTTGTCTGACTCTTTGGGGACTAATGTGACTGTTTCACTCCTGACGCTTAACCACTGTGGTTTTTTAGGCATGACCTCTAGAGGTGTGATTGATCCTCAAACGGACACTCCTTTCTGCAATTTGGACGCTCGATCAAATTAGCTAACACCTACCCTGCCCTGGGTTAAGATTGAGGGTTTTTCGTTCTCAAAAAGAAACTCCTACTACTCCGCTCAAAGGGGTTGACAAGGGATTATCTTCCTTATAACTCCGGTGTTTAGGGATTTGAAACAATGTTTGTACATCATCAGCAGGTTTTATTTTCAAAATCATACCATCAGAAGCTTGTGCGTCTTTTAAACTTCGTCATCCTCCCCGGATTCCGCTTAACCAAGCGTTGGATGTCAGTTAAACATTGAGTGAACACGAATAGATTAAATCAAAGCATGTATATTCATTTCATTACCAATATCAAATGAAAACAATACAAGTTTTACGAATGCAATTTGCGCTTTAACAAAAAAGAAACTACAAATGCAAAGAAATGACATGATAAAACACAGATTGCCAGTTTCTAGGAATCGGGCTTTTCGAACTTGATTTTTTGTTGAGCCAGCCATCTTCAGCATTGCTCGTCGAAGTCATTCTGATACTCTTCCGAACATCTGATCTCAGTGAACTCTCCCATAACATGAACTGATACACTCACTTGGCTGGATGAAGGAAGGTCGTTAATCTGAACACCCTGAGGCGTGATAGATATCCTGTTAGAGTCTAGCAAAGTTTGAATTTGGCTTCGAAGCACCTTACAGTCATATGTTGAATGCCCCTGTGCCCCAACATGGTACTCACAGCGGGCGTTGGCATCAAAACCTGGAGGGTAAGGCGGGATCATTGGATTAGTCTCTTTCGGCATTATCAGCCCACCTTTGACCAAATATGACAACAACTGACTGTACGACACTGGTAGCTGAGTAAACTACCTTTCAGGTTTCCTTGGTCTTCGTCGGGCATGCTGACGCAGCTGACGACGATATGACTGTTGACTTTGAACACTTGAAGATTCTGAAAACTGAGCCTGAGATGCTGAGACAACATCACTTCCTCCTTCCCATTCCTCCTTGGAACTGACAACTGATTCATTCTTATCAACTTGGATATAAGGAGTATCTCGCGTCTTTCCATTCTTGAGCCCTCTCTCAACAAGCTCTCCTATTCTTATCAAGTCTGCAAAGCTTGCCATTCCACAACTGAACATTATGTCATAATAACGACCCTTCAGAGTACCCAAGAAGAGGTCAACCATTTCTCTCTCCAGAAGCGGTGGTTGAACACGAGTAGCCAATTCTCTCCATCTCTGCACATACCCCCTAAAGGATTCCTTCTCCGCGTGAGATAATTCTTGTAAATGTACGCGACTAGGAGCCATATCCAGGTTGTAGTTGTATTGCTTCACGAAGGCATTGGCTAAATCCGACCATGATTTGATGCTATCACTCTCCAACTGCATGTACCTATCCAAAGATGCTCCGATCAAACTATCTTGGAAACAGTGAATCATAAGCTTGTCATTGGTAACATGTGAAGTCATTCTTCTGCAGAACATAACCAAATGTAGCTTCAGACAACTATCCCCTTTGTACTTCTCAAAATTCGGCATTTTGAACTTTGGAGGCATCACAAGACCTGGCACCAAACACATGCTCGAAGCATTCAGGTTAAGAGTATTCTGACTCATCAGGGCAGCAACCTTTTCCTCCAACAACTGATATCTTCTCATAAACTCAATAGTCTGCGGGTTCTCAACATTAACCTTCGGAGTAATCCTCTGATGATCTGGCACAGGGAAAGTGAAACGCTGATAGTCTGTGTCATGGAGAGAAGACGCATCTTTGTCTCTGACAGGGATCTGCATAGGCTGAGCTTAAGAAACATTATTCATCGGAATCCTCTGATCATTGGCCTCATCTCTAGGCATAGCTGCCACAGCTTCCATGAATTGACTTAACTGGTCCTTCAACAATTCAAACTCAGCCCTCGTAACAACCAAGTTCTGCTCCTTTGAGTTCATGATCCTTCCAGAAACTAATTCAAGTACAAAGCGAATGTCGGGAAATCAACTGCGAGTTAGACAAAAGACGGGTAAGCTTTATGTTCCAGCCGAGGATGGACACGCAAGCATGAGGTGCACATGCAATGCAAGATGCAAACAAACACGGGATCACAGCCCCCACAAAGCTCTGATTACTGCTGCGCTGCTGACTGGAGAAGTTTTCTCTGAAGAGAGAAAACCAAAATACCGGGTTGGCTGGAAGTCAAGTTTTCTTCAAAAACCCTCCCATTCATAGGTATGGACCTAAACTGACAAAGGTTCGGCATCCTATGTGTTTCCCAGCGTCACAGACTTTCAAGAAACGATGATACGATACCCAGGAAGGTGTGGCATCATCATCTCTTAAAGCGGCCTCACTTAGCTGAGTCACAAATGATCGGTCCCCAGAGTCGACAACCCTTAGATCTGAAATCCTTTCAACGGCCCACTGGGCTAGAAACGGGAATCATCTCAAAGAATCTCGTCTGTGCGCAAATTTCGTGGGAACTAGTGCATGCCTAACATACAGGTTCACCACTAATCGGCTTCTAGTGCTAGGTATACACTCGAGCCTGGGTCTGGCTTATCACTCATCAGAGCACCCCTCCCGCAACAGCACAACAACAACAGGTAATAATATAGTGCGGGAAATGTAAATACAGTAATATACAAGATACAACACAAAAATAAACACCCACAGACAAGTAAACAAGCGCTAGGATTGACTCTCGTAGGGGATGTTGGATCCCCAGATTGACTTGCATATGAGACGTTGGATCCCCAGCAAAGTCGCCAGCTGCTGGGGATGACCCAGACAGCTAGGAAGAAAATCCAAGGCGAGACTCGCATTGGGAACAATTGCAGTCCCCAGTAGAGTCGCCAGTTGTCGCTACCGCGAAAATAAGGTGCCGACAAAACAGAAGAGTTGCCACCTTTCGTTATTTATCCCACGGGAAGGGAAAGGAAATGATTGGAAAAACCTGACGAAAAGGTATAAGACAAGGTCATCGCAACCATGTCTGGGTTCGGGAGTCAGTTACGCAAGCGGAAGGTATTAGCACCCCTCACGTCCATCGTAGTTGATGGGATCCACGCTTGTTGTGTTTATTTGATGGGCTGGTTTTATCTATCTACCTAAAAGTCTGGTCTAAAAAGAAAAGAAAATGACTCGGCACAACACAGTAGTTCTATGCCTACGTATTCCTGTCTGGAACGAGAAATCAGAGTCAACGTAGTTCGGCTAACTACGGGTGAAAAGGGGGGAAGGTTGCTTGCCGAGATATCGCATCTCGTGCCTACGTACTTTCACACGGCGTGAAAGATCAGAGCAAACGTAGTTCGGGATAATGCGGATTACGAGGGTGTTCTAGATCACACAGGGGTGAGAGAAAGGATTGACGATACTAGCGTACGCATTCTAACAGTTAGGTGCATGCTGCTCGACCATTGGAGACTTAGGCTTACCTATTTGCGGTACAACGGACGTAGTATGTCGGGTTTAGAGGTATGGGAACCTACGGGAACTAGAACTACTGTCTGGTCTCAATTGCGCTAGGGCAAGAGAAAGGGAAATCAGTCGTCAGCGGGGAAGTCTCGATCGCACGGCAGCGAGAAAACAAAGAAGTTAGTTGTTATTGTGCTTGCTAGGATATCGCATCCTATGCCTACATATTCTCGTCTGGTATGAGAAATCAGAGCAGTTGTAGTTCAGTTAACTACAGAAAAGGGGAAAAGGGAGCTCGCTAGGATCATCGCAATCCTATGTCTATGTACTCTCGTCTGGTACGAGAGATCAGAGCTAATGTAGTTCGGGATAATGCGGATTACGAGTCTCGATTGCACAGGGGCAAGAGAAGGGGTCTCAATGGCCTGAACGTGAGAGAAAAGGGTTTCGATCGCACGGGGGCGAGAACAAAGAGGAAGCAGGCCTAACACGCCTAAACGGGAAGGAACTCGGGACACACACGCAAGAACCTAAGGCGTAGGAGCGAATGCATCGTATATCACCCAAGGGTGCTACACTAAACACTTTAAACGATTGAGGGGAGACCGCTCAATTATCATTTTCCACGTATCTAACGCTATAGCTCACAACACTCGACGGTTGCACGAACACTTGAATAAGAAAGATGTAATCGAACGAAGCGGTTCCGTCGGCCCTCGACATGTGTGCAAGCTCCATTCCAATCTTCTCCTCTCTGGATCCTTGATGATGACATTCGAATCAGAACCAATGTAATGCTAAACCGTCATGGTTCGACTTATAAGAGAAATCAAACTCTAAGAGGTAGCGTATTGATATCCGTGTCAAAGACAAGATAGAGAAATGATATTGGAAATCATTCTCCAATTGAATCATGTCACACGGCCAGCACAGAATAAAATCAAAGTGAAATAAGATGGCAGAAGAGAAATGAGGAGAGAAATCCATTAACAAATGAAAATAATATTCTACTCCTAAAATTGAAACTAAATTCCTATAGAAAACTCTAAAGCAATATTAAAAGGAAATTGCATATGAAAAAATAGCATATAAATTCTACCTAAAACTCTATAATATTCTATAATTCCCTACAAAGAAAATAATACCTAAAAAATAGAATATAAATTCTATGCTAAAATATGTAATAATATTCTAAAGGAAAAAATAAACTATAATTCCTTAAAGAAAAATAGAAAGTAAAACTAAAATCTATTACAAACAAATATCCAATACAAAAAAACAAAAATAAAAGGGAAGGGGGGTACATCAGCAGAACAGGGGTGTAATGCAGCAAAAAACACAATTGGGCCCAGCCCACAATACAACAGTCAGAAAAATATAAACAAGGGAAACAGGGGGGGTGCATTTGAAAAACAGGAGTGGTATAGCCAGTAAAGCCAATTGGGCTTAGGGTTCAGCCTACAATCAGAGAAAACATGGACAGGGGGTGCGAAAGGCAATGGGGGGTATGATGAAGAAAACAACACAATTGGGCCTCCTGACCCAATTCCTGGGCTCTTCCCCTTCCTTCTCCCCAAACTCTGATCAGAAACCCTAAACCCTCTCTCTCAAACTTCCTCCGTCAACCTTCCTCCACCGCCGACCCCTTCCTCAACCTCCATTGCCGTTCCAACTTCTCTCTGTCTGAACCTCGTGCACACCTTCTTCCAACCAAACGCACCTGCGAATACGTTGTTGTTGCATGGATCTGACGCTCGGTTGAGGATGGTTTGAAGTTTGCTGTCGTCGAGGATGACGAGAGCTGATGAAGACGACGGACCGTGAGGCTTGATCGTGAGGCTTGTGAAGATCTGGAGAAGGCATTGATGAAGATCTTGAAGGATCTTGGAAGGGTTTTTGGAAACGGTTAGGGTTGTATGTTCTTGATGAGCAGATGATGATGAATTTGTGAAGGTTATTGAAGCAACAGATCGGAGATCTTATCCGTGGTTTCATGAAGATCTTAGATCCGGACATTGTTAACGGAAGATGGAAGATCCGTTGTTTGGTGATGACGTTTTCTGGCGTTGTGATGATCTGAAAATTGTGACAGTATGTTGCGTTTCTGGAAAACGAGTACGAAGATGATGATCGATGCAGTTCATGAAAAATCTGGGAAAAAGATGAGGATCTGGTGATGAAGGTGATGCACGCACTTGAAGATCCTGATGAAGATCGATGAAAAATGGATGGAATTCTTGAAGTTTCTGGAGAATGATTGATGAATCTGGATAATTATGGAGATTCGATGAAGGTTTGTGAATGTTCATGGAAAACTGGCATGAAGATGATGAATGGATGAATTTTCCGGTGGGTTGTTGAGTTCCCGACGACGGTTACCGGCAAGGTTTTGGCCGCGTGATTTCTCCGGTGACGCTTTTTCGGTGTTTGCATGTGGGATACGAGAGCGCGCCACCTGAAAAGTTGCGTGGCAGCCATGCAGTGTGAGTGGGGGTGAGGTGGCGGAAACAGAAAGAGAAACGTGTGGAGGCTCTTATACTGACATGTGTCATGGACTGGACTGGGCCCCCAGAAAACGGACAAGTGGCCCACAACGGACGAAAAATGATTAAAAATATGACTCCAATTAATTCACTCAATTATTGACTAATAGACCTGATTAAAGACTGACTTAATGCAATTAATGGTTAATCAACTCAGTTAAATGATGATTAAAACTAATTAAATGCTAAACGAAAATGATGCAGAAAATGATTAAAACCCCATTAATAAAACTAATCACGGCTAATTAATATTCTAATTAAAATTGATTAATATCCTAATTAACATCTAATTAATATTCTAAAAAAGAGTTTAAGATCTATTAAATTCTAAAAAGAATTAAACTAATCTGAAAAGAAATTAAAATCTATTAATAAAACCTATTATTCTAAACAATTCAATTAATATATATAAAAAAAAGAATTAAATCTATTAATTTCTAAAACAAATTAAATCTAAAAAAGAATTTAAAATCTAGAAAATAAACCTATTAATTTCTTAATATCTAGAAATTTATAAAGAATAGAAAAACTATTAATACCTAATAAAATCTATTTAATATTCTAGAAAAAAAATTAACCTATTTAAAATCTATTTTCTAAAGTCAAAAATAAAGGGCAATTTCTAGAAAATGCAATGAAAATCAATTAAACCAATTAAAAAAATATGCGAGAATATATCGAAATAAACGGTAAAAACCGGACACCGAGATATCCTCAAAAACAACAGCGAAAGCTGAAAACACCGGGAAGAGCACAGATTCCACAACAAAACCTGCTTATTCGAACTAGCCTGAAACGGGAGAAGAGGGATGTAATCCCGATAAAATCAATGTAACTGGAAAATGCAATGCACGCGGTATGCAAAATGCAAAATGCGTCGAAACATAAGCCAAATAACGAGAAATGGTTGGTCAAATTTTAGGGTGCAACACCCACGAAACTCTTTATCCCCTTTTCATTTATCGGAGGTGGGAGGTTAGCTATCACCTCGACTTTTTCTCTGTCCACCTCAATTCCTTTGCCGGAAATTTTGTGTCCTAGCACGATACCTTCCTGCACCATAAAATGACATTTCTCCCAGTTGAGAATAAGGTTAGTTTCCTAGCATCTTTTCAAAACAAGAGACAAGTTAGCTAAACAATGATCAAAAGAAGAACCAAAAACAGAAAAGTCATCCATAAACACCTCCATATTCTTTTCAAGCATATCAACAAATACAGATGTCATACACCTCTGGAACGTCGCTGGGGCATTGCATAACCTAAATGGCATCCGCCTGTAGGCAAAAATACCGTAAGAACATATAAATACGGTCTTCTCCTGATGTTCCGGGGCTACAGCAATCTGATTGTACCCCGAGTATCCATCCAGAAAACAATAGTACTCGTGACCTGCAAGTCTCTCTAACATCTGATCAATAAAAAGAAGGGGTAAATGATCCTTCCTTGTTGCAGTGTTGAGTCTCCTGTAATCAATACATACACGCCAACTTGTTACTGTGCAAGTTGGGATTAGTTCATTATTTTCATTTGCAACCACCACGGTTCCGCCTTTCGTTGGTACCACATGCACAAGACTCACCCAAGAACTGTTAGAAATGGGATAGATCATTCCTGCATCTAACAACTTCACAACCTCTTTTCTTACCACTTCTTTCATCGTTAGATTTAACCTCCTCTGGGGTTGTACTACTGGTTTCTGATTATCCTCCATTAGTATCTTATGCATGCATGCTGTGGGGCTAATTCCTTTCAAATCCCCAATATTCCACCCAATAGCACTCTTGTGTTTCTTAAGGATATGTACCATTTTTCTTCATCTTTTCCATTCAGCACAGAACTAATCATAGCGGAACATCTCGTTCCAGATTCTAAAAAGACATATTTAAGATTCACAAGTAATTGTTATAATTCAAAACTTGTACATGTTTCACCTCCCTTTTCAGTCTCTGTTTCTGGTGTAGCTCTCAGATCCTCCCACCGTTGGAATCTAGATTTCAACCAAGGTGGTTGTGCATCAAGCATAACAAGAACTTCTTTTTCTTTCTCATCATCGTTGTCCTCAATCTCTTTCGTTGACAAACTCAGAACTCTTTCCAACGGTGATTCAGGGAAGTTGCTTTGAATGGTGCTGGTCACTATCTGATCAATCACTTCCACTGAGTGGTTTGTACCTATATCCTCTTTATGTTTCATGGTATTCCTAACATCAATTTTCAGCTCTTCGTCGTAATCCTTGAGGGTCAAGGTACCTCCCTTAATGTCTATCATACATCTACCTGTTTTTAAGAAAGGGCTTCCTAGAATCAGAGGGATATCCTCATCCTCTGGCATTTCTAAAATCATAAAATCAATAGGAAATAGAAATTTATCGACTTTGACCAGAACATCTTCAACTACCCCAAATGTTCTCTTAACTGAATGATCTGTAAATTGGAGTGTCATTCTGGTATCTTGAACACTTCCAATTCCCAGTTACCTGTAAATGGACAATGACATAAGGCTCACACTAGCCCTTAAATCAATTAGTGCCCTTTTAAAGGACTTATCCCCAATGGTACACAGAATAGTAACTGAGCCTCTATCTGGCTTCTTCACTGGAATCTTCATACCCTGCAAAATAGCACTACAAGTTTCAGTTAGTATAACAAGATCAATGTCAGTGGTGCGCTTCTTTGAGATGATGTCTTTCATGAATTTTGCATAAGTAGGCATCTGCTCAAGTGCTTCAGAGAATGGAATGTTAATCTCTAATTTCTGGAACATCTCTACAAACTTCTGAAAAATTTTCTCATCTTGCTTCTTCTTCTTATTTCTTTGTGGGAAAGGAAGCTTTATGATGGATTTTGGTTCGGTGGGCATTTCCTTCACTACAGGTTGTAGAACCACTTCTTCCTCCGGTGGATTATTGTCTTCAAGATTTCAAGATGTAATTGATCTTCTTCCTCAGATTTCTCTTCGGGTATTCCAGCTGACTTCCCACTTCTTGTTGTTACAACACTCACATTATTTTGATCTCTTGGATTTGTCACTGTCGCACTAGGTAAGGTACCTGGTGCTTGAGAACTTATTATATGTTATGATATCTGACCCAGTTGAACTTCCAAATTTTTTATAGAAGTATTAGTGTTCCTCTGATTATTTCTAGTCTCTTCCTGAAATTGAACACTCTGAGCAGCCATCTTTTCTATAGCAATCTTCCAATCTGCTTTCTTTGGTTCCTGTTGCTGATACGGTGGTTGTTGCCGGGGTGGTCTCTGCTTCTGAACATTACCCTGCTAATCTTTCCAGGAGAAATTAGGATGATTTTTCCACCCCGGATTATAGGTATTTGAGTAAGGATTACTCTGCCTCAGGTAATTAATAGCTTGAATTTGTTCCGCATTGGCAACACAATGTATGGTAAAGTATGGTCCACCACAGATTTCACAAATCAATGTCTGAACCTGTTGAACTTGAGCTACAGTCTAGGTACCTAAATTCATAGCTTTCAATATTCTTTCCACTTCAGCTGCAACCTGATCTTCTAGCTTCACTACCTGATTTGTCAGTTTCAAGTCAAATTTTCCTTCAGATTAACTTACAGTATGGTCAAATAGTTCCAAATGCTCATTTGCTGCAATAGCTTCCATGATCTTTATGATACCGGTGGCTGTTGAAAAGTTAGATGAGCCACCAACAATTGTATCAATGAGTTGCTTAGTTTTCATCTTCAGCCCATTTACAAAATTCTGCATTTGTCCAGTTGCATCCAAATTATGTGTAGGACATGCAACTAAACACCTCTTGAATCTTTTGTATGCATCTCCAAGTGACTCTCTGTCCTTCTGTTTAAAATTTAAGATGTCATACCTCTTACGGATATACACAGAAGCAGGAAAGTACTCATTCAAGAAAGTGGTTTCCATCTGTTGCCAAGTAGTAATACTTCATGCAGGTAAGGAGTAAAACCACTCTTCAGCATCCTCAGATAAGGTGAATGGAAACATAACCAGCCTCTTTGCCTCTTTAGAATTACCCTCAATTTTCAATGATGTAGTCATCGTCAGGAAGCTCTGTAGGTGTTTGTTTGCATCTTCATTGATCTTTCCTGCAAAAGGCTTACTTTCCAACTGCCGGATAGTTGACAGGTGCAACTGGAAGTAGGCAGCATTGACTGGTTGGTTAACTATTGTCAGCCGCACTGCTGGATTATTCTCTCTGCCAGAGCCACTCAAGAGTCTTTCCACTGGAGGTGGATCTGCAGCCATGTTAACAGTGTCTGGATATGAATATGTTTTTGAATCAGTATCTTCAAAATAAACTGAGACGTGTTCTTCAATCACTAGTTATGTGTCAGATATTGCTGGTTTTTCACTTTTAGCTTCTCTGAGTCTAGCGTGCAAAGTTCTCTCTGTTTCTACGTCAAAATGAAAATCAGCTGAGGCCTGACCTCGCATTCACATATTAGATAGAGATTAGTAACAATAAAAAGAAAAATAAAATTAAATAAAATAAAATTTTGGTTGCAGAGCAACAAAATTCAAATAAAAAAATAGTTAAACTCTATAATCTTTGGCAGTCCCCGGCAACGGCGCCAAAAACTTGATAGGGAAATAGCAAGTGTACTATTTTTCCTATTGTAGTAATAAAGGGACAATTCCCCGAATGTCAATCTCAAGGATTGCGTGACGATACAGAGTTCATAGATGATTTCAAGTTGATAAAAAGTCTTGGTAGTTTGATAAATTCTTTTTACTAAAAGTGCGATTAAAGAAAGCGAGTAAACAGTTGAATGAAGAGCAAATATGAGTAAATTGCTAGGGTTCGGTGAATGAAACTTCCTGTAACAATAGTAATCTACTAATGCAATAACAGTAATCCAAAACACTTATTTTCTGGTTCTCTAGGGCATTTAATCATGAGTCCTCAGTGAAAAGATCTTTGGTTATGTAACCTAATTACTATGTCCATGGATAATCACGTTCATTCCCAAGCATTCAAATAACAAGAATTTCCAGTTCGGATAAAACATCCTTAGTCCTAGGTAATATTTATTATCCAAAGTTCTTATACAGGTCAATAAACATGTTGTTGTCCAGCCAAAACGTTTATAACGGTCAGAATTCGTTGGTCCAACGAATAAAGCATGAAGAACAGTAATAAGAACAAACCAATTTTAATGAATAAAAAGAGATAATGCATTGAATAAATCAGAGTATATTACAATTGGAATCAGGGTCACCCCCTTAGCAATGGGGGGTTTAGCTACTCATAATCATAAAGAAAACAAAAATATAAATGGTTGTCATTACAGAATTTCGTGAGGAATCTATCTTCAATTTTCAGAACAACACTTGAACATATGAAACCTTGACAAATCTATGCGCTTCCAGCCTTCAAAGTGTGTATTTTTCTCCAAAAATCGTCCAACTCAGATAAAATCGCGCTCTGGTAATAAATAAGTGCAATTTGGGCTTTCTGACATTTTTGGGCTCAATACGCGTATTGCCCAAGGTGATACACGTATTGCATTGGTACACAGCTCTTCCTCCTACTCATATGAGCAGAACGGCCTGTCAGCAGGCAAACCAATACGCGTATTGCCAAGCCTATACGTGTATTCCTCCCTCTGCTGAAATGCGTATGTTTTATGTAAGCTAGGGGGCCATACGTGTTAGAACACAGATTAGTTCTTAATATATCTCAATGTTTTGATGATAACAATAACGAAAATTTGTATGGAGAAAATATATACTCTAATTTTGTTCAAGTGTTTTTGTTTCAGATAACTTAATAAATATTTATCTGAACGGAATATTCCTCTGAATGTTAAGCTACAACACACAAAAGACTCTGAACATTTGCTAAAAAGTGAAGCTACAGAAGGCTCTGAGCGTAGAGTATAAAGCAAAGAGTCAGAAAATTATGAGCGTACTAAACTCAATGCTGCAACTGCAGAGGCTCTAGAATCAAAACACGTAAGGCTCTGAAATGTTAGTATCAAAGTGATACATTTGGATAACACATAAGAGAGAAGATCTGCTCTGATCTAAAGCGCTCCTCTGGATGAACAGTTTGTTAAAACAATCACGCTAGGACTAAGCTGCAGAACTCTGGAAGAGAGTTACTCTGATAAGAAGAAAATGGAACATCATCAGAACTCTGGAAGAGAGTTACTCTGATAAGAAGAAAATGGAACATCATCAAAACTCTGGAAGTGAGTTACTCTGATAAGAAGAAAATGGAACATCATCAGAACTCTGGAAGTGAGTTAATCTGATAAGAAGAAAATGGAACATCATCAGAGGATCTGATGCAGGAAATATTTCCAGATTCGTTCATTTAAAAAGTTGTTGATTAAGAAAGATTCGTTGCAAAACTCATTGTCTACACCCAACGGCACTATTCCTCTTTCGTGTATAGGACAGGATTTTAGAACAAAAAGGATATCTCTGAACATTCCTCTTTTGTGTATGTGCACGATATTTGAGAAATGGGTGTGAAGTATTTAAACAAGTCTTCAATAACAATTCAAAAGGAGAGAACATTATTCTACAACGAATATACTACTTTGTTGAAAATTCATTGATCTTCATTTGTGTAAAAATCACTATTGTGAAAAAGCTTTTCTAAGAAGCACTTAAACACACTTTTTTTTTGTATTACTTTGTAAAAGATCCTTGAGAGACCAAGTTGTGGTCAGTATTCTTGAGAAGACTAAGACAAGTCTGTCTTAGTGAAAAGATCATAATCAGTTTTTTATTAGTGGATTAAGTCCTCTTTTGAAAGAGGCGAAATCACCTTGGCCGGGTGGACTAGAGTAGTTTGAGTTCAAAGAACCAGTATAAAAATACCTGTTATTTTTATTGCCTTATTTGTTTTTGAAAACCCTTATTCAACCCCCCCCCCCCCCCCTTCTCAGTGTTTTCCTACCTTCAGTTGGCATCAGAGCACGGTTCTGAGTGCTATCACTTAACAGTGACAGAGAAAAGATCAAGTTGGAAAACTCTTTGATTTACTATGGTTGAATCTTCAAACGATGCTAACGCTGGGTTGAACAACAAATATGAAGAGAAAGACAGAATCAGCACAAAGCCTCCTATGTTTGATGGAGAAAAATTCGATTACTGGAAGGACAGAATTGAAAGCTTCTTTCTTGGCTATGATACTGATCTCTGGGATATAGTCAGTGATGGATACACTCACCCCACTAATGGTGAAGGTAAAAATATTGATAGAAAATCAATGACTAATCAACAAAAGAAAGACTTCAGGAATCACCACAAGGCAAGGACAATTCTGCTGAACGCTATATCTCATCCTGAATATGAGAAAATCACCTATAGAGATACAGCGCATGACATGTTTGAGTCCTTGAAGATGACGCATGAGGGAAACACACAGGTGAAAGAAACGAAGGTTCTAGCGCTGATTCAAAAGTATGAAGCCTTCAAGATGGAGGAAGATGAATCTGTGGAAACCATGTTTTCTAGATTCTAGATTCTGACTACTGGATTGAAGGTTCTTGACAAAGGCTACTCCACTTCTGATCATGTAAAAAAGATAGTCAGAAGTTTACCAAAGAGGTGGAGACCTATGGTCACAGCGTTAAAGCTCTCAAAAGATCTGAACAAAATCACTCTAGAGGAACTCATAAGTTCTTTAAGAAGCCATGAGATAGAGCTTGAAGAAGATGAGCCTCAGAAGAAAGGTAAGTCGATAGCTTTAAAACCTAACAAAAAATCTGAAACTAAAGCTTTTCAGGTACTAGAAGAAAGCTCTGGAGAATCTTCATCAGATGAAGACGAACTATTTTTACTATCCAGAAGAATAAATTAACTCTGGAAGCATAAGCAAAAGAAGTTTAGAAAATTTAAAAGACCAGAACACCGTGGAGAATCCTCTGGTCACAGAAGATCTAGCAAAAAGGAAGTAGTGTGTTATGAATGCAAAGAGCCAAGACATTACAAGAATGATTGTCCCAAACTTCAAAAGGATAAACCCAAGAAGAAGTTTAAGAAGAAAAAGAAAGTCCTGATGGCTACTTGGGATGACTCAGATTCTTCTGAAGCCTCGTCAGAGTCTGAAGACGAATGTGCAAACGTTGCACTAATGGCTGACATAGAGGAGCATGAAGAATCATCTTAATCTGGATCAGAATCAGATTCAGAAGAGGTATTTGCTGATCTCACCAGAGCTGAGTTAATTGAAATCTTATCTGAAATATGTGAAAACTATAGTAAGATCAGACTCAAATACAAGAAGCTGCAAAGCAGTCTTGCATCTGAGACTGGTCAGCTAAAATCAAAAATTGTTGAGCTTAAAGAAAATAATTTTCAAATTAAAATTGAATTGAAAAAAGCTCAACAAAAATCTAAAACAGATACTACGTCTAGCTCTAAAAATATTTTAGAAGAGTATGACCATAGTTTTCAAAGGTTCTTGTCCAGAAGCATAGACAGAAGCAAAATGGCTTCTATGATCTATGGTGTGAGTAGGAACAACAGAAAAGGGATTGGATATGAATCATATTCTGGGAAGGAATCTAATCCAAAACCGGTTGATAAGTTAATTATCAATTATACTCCTCTGTATTCTCATTTTAAATTTGGTCACTCACATGACATAAAGTACACACGTTCAGATCAGAACACCATATTTTTTAATAAACCTAAGCTATGTCAGAACACAACTACTTTTAATGGATAGAAGTTCAGGCAGAACTTCAGAACAACTAACCCCTGAGGACCCAAAAAGATATGGGTACCTAAGGATAAAATAATTTATGTTGCAGATGTCCTTAGCAGCAAGGTTGAGACACCAGTCCTGGTACCTGGACTCTGGATGCTCACAACACATGACGGGAAGAAGGTCTATGTTCCAAAGTCTGGAACTTAGATTTGGTGGAGACGTGAAGTTTGGAGGAAACCAAGAGGGCAAGATCATTGGCTCTGGAACAATTGGTAATGGTAACCTCCCTTCTATCTCAAATGTTCTGCTTGTAGAAGGATTAACTCATAACTTGTTGTCCATAAATCAATTAAGTGACAATGGTTATGATATTATCTTTAATCAAAAATGTTGCATAGCTGTTAGTCAGAAAGATGGACCAATCCTATTTAATGGTAAAATAAAGAACAACATTTGTAAAATAAAACTTTCAAAATTGAAAAGTCAAAATTTTAAATGTCTTATGTTTGTTAATAATGAGCAACGGGTTTGGCATAGAAGACTGGGACATGTTAGCATGAGACGTATATCTCAGATTAACAAGCTCAATTTGGTCAGAGGACTTCCTAAGTTGAAGTTCAACTCAGATGTTCTTTGTGAAGCATGTCAGAAAGGCAAATTTTCAAAATCCTCTTTCAAACCAAAGAATGTTGTTTCTACTTCTAGACCATTAGAGCTTCTGCACATTGATCTGTTTGGACCAGTGAAAACTGCATCCATTAGAGGCAAGAAGTATGGGCTTGTCATCATTGATGACTACAGCATATGGACATGGGTAAAATTCCTAAAGCACAAGGATGAGTCTCACTCTGTATTTTTTGATTTCTGCAATCAAGTCCAAAATGAAAAGAAATTTAATATTGTCAAAGTCAGAAGTGACCATGGTGGTGAATTTGAAAATAAATCTTTTGAAAAATATTTTAAAGAAAATGGCATTGCACGTGATTTCTCTTGTCCTAGAACTCCTCAACAGAATGGAGTTGTAGAATGAAAGCATAGAACATTGCAAGAAATGGCCAGAACCATGATCAATGAGACAAATATGGCTAAACATTTTTGGGCAGAAGCAATAAATACATCGTGCTATATTCAAAACAGAGTCTCTGTAAGACCTCTTCTGGAGAATACTCCTTATGAATTGTGGAGGAATAGAAAGCCCAACATTTCATATTTCCATCCTTTTGGATGTATTTGTTTTATTCTGAACACTAAAGATAATCTGAACAAATTTGACTCTAAAGCACAAAAGTGTTTTATGCTTGGATATTCTGAATGCTTAAAAGGCTACAGAGTATACAATACTGAAACACAGATTGTGGAAGAATCAATTCATGTCAGATTTGATGATAAGCTTGGCAATCAAAAGCCAAAGCAGTCTGAAATTTCTGCAGATCGAGAAGTTCTTCTCACAGACTCTGAAAAATCAGAGGCAAACAAAGTTCCAGCTATAGAACCAGAAGCAACTCTAGATGCCACTCCATTAGATGCTCATCTGGACAACTTAACTATTTCTGAAGAACCAACTCTGAAAGGATCCTCCAGAATCAAATCTTCTCATCCAGAGGAGATGATTATTGGAAAGAAGGATGATCCTATAAGAACAAGATCTTTCCTCAAATCCTATGGGACATCATTGTTTAGTCTGGTGTCAATTATTGAACCTACCTATGTGGATGAAGCTCTACAAGACAACGATTGGATACTTGTTATGCAAGAGGAGCTGAATCAATTCACAAGAAATGATGTTTGGGATCTGGTTCCAAGACCAAGAGGATTCAACATTATTGGAACAAAATGGGTCTACAGAAATAAGTTAAATGAGCAAGGAGAAGTCATCATAAATAAAGCTAGACTTGTTGCTCAAAGCTACAGTCAGCAATAAGGTATTGACTACATAGATACATATGCTCCTGTGGCAAGGTTAGAATCCATACGCTTGCTAATTTCTTTTGCTGCACAAAATAACATCACTCTGTATCAGATGGATGTTAAAAGTGCTTTCTTAAATGGTTTAATAGAAGAAGAAGTATATGTTCATCAACCTCCTAGATTTGAAAATGAAATATTTCTAGAGCACGTTTTTAAATTAAAGAAATCACTTTATGGCCTAAAACAAGCTCCCAGAGCTTGGTATGAAAGGTTGAGTAATTTTCTTCTGGAAAATAATTTTATTAGAGGAAAGGTTGATACCACTCTTTTTCATAAATCAATTAAGAAAGATATTTTGATCTGTCAGATTTATGTTGATGATATTATTTTTGAAACCACAAATATTTCACTTGGAAAGGAGTTTGCTAAGTCTATGCAGGCGGAGTTTGAAATGAGCATGATAGGAGAGCTAAGATTCTTTTTGGGCATTCAAGTTAATCAAACTCCGGAAGGCACCTACATACATTAGACGAAGTATGTGAATGAGCTTCTGAAGAAGTTTAATCTGACAGAGAGTAAGCCAGCTAAAACTCCCATGCATCTAACTTGCACTCTGGGAAAAGAAGACGTAAGTAAAAAGGTAGATCAGAAGTTGTACAGAGGTATGATTGGCTCTCTTTTGTATTTGACTTCTTCTAGGCCTAACATTCTCTTCAGTGTATGTTTATGTGCTAGGTTCCAATCAGATCCTAGAGAATCTCACTTAACTGCTTTTAAGATAATTCTGAGGTATCTGAAAGGTACAACTAACATGGGTCTGTGTTACAGAAGATCTGATGAATATAAATTAGTAGGCTTATGTGACGCTGATTTTGCTGGAGATAGAGTTGAACGCAAAAGCACCTCTGGAAGCTGTCAGTTTCTGGGAGGCAATGTGATCTCGTGGTACAGCAAGAAGCAACCCATTATAGCACTCTCAACTACAGAGGCAGAATATATTGCTGCTGCTGCTTGCAGTACCCATATGCTCTGGATGAAGAGTCAGCTGGAGGACTACCAAATACATGAGAGTAATACTCATATCTCCTGTGACAATACTTCTGCAATTTGTCTTTCTAAAAATCCAATTTTGCATTCAAAGGCAAAACATATAGAGATTAAACACCACTTCGTCAGAGACTATATTCAGAAAGGGATATTAAGTTTAAATTGTGTTGATACAGACCATCAATGGGCTGATATTTTTACAAAACCCCTCTCTGAAGATAGATTTAAATTTATTCTGAAAAATATTAGTATGGACTTTTGTCCAGAATTAAATATTTATTCAGAATTAAATTTATTCAGATGAAAAGTGTTTAAAGTCTATACTCTAAAGTATTGCATCTGAAATTTTTTAAGTTACTTTATTTTTGTGAAAATATGAGTTAACAAGCTTCAGAGGATCTGAGTGTTAGTTAACGATTCATTTCCTAAAAGAGCTTCAGAGGCGCACCACATCAAGCACGTGTCACTTCTAATCTGAATTTTGAAAATGATTGAGTGCACACAAAGCTGAGGCGTCGTTTCAGAACCTCCAGTCATCTCAAAAGTTCTTCTTCAATGGCTACCTCATCTTCATCACATCAACACTTGGTTTCTACAATGGTTGGGTCGTCTTCATCACAAATGGGTAATGAAGCGTACAAAGAACCAGAACACACAATTCTCACACCAGTGAACAAACTAGAGGTAGTCTGTGAGTTTATGGTTGATTTTGACTATATGGCGAAAAATGGGTTTGATCTTCGTTCAACAGTTAACTTTCAAGGATGGGAAAAATACTTTGATCGGTTGTTTGGTCCAGTTTTTCCCCAACTGGTAAAGGAATTTTGGATTCATGCCCAAGTTTACCCTAAATTTATTTCTTCATCTGTTTTGGGTAAAACTATCATCATCACTGAGGAAATGATTCGCCAACTCATTGGCTATGAAGAAGACGGTATTGTGAATACCTCAGTAGGACGCGCGAATATGAATGAAGTGTACAACGAGGTGTTTATTTCTGGGCTTCCATCCAACAAAATAAAGGATCGGAAGACTCATTACAAGATTTGGGCCAAGATATTTTTGGGTTGTATCCATCATCGCAAGGCTTCAAATTCTCCAAATTACATTAATACAAATCAACTGTATATTTTGTATTGTCTAGGGAATAATATCAAGGTGGATCTTCCACATCTGTTGTTTGTTCATCTTTGGAGTCATGTCAAGATGTCCAGAGAAATCATTCGCACCAAACACCAGAAAATCAGAGATTGGATTCCCATGGGAAGGTTAATTTTTGATATTCTCACTGAAAATGGTTTGGTATCTTATCTGAAAGATGCTGGTCAGACAGATGAATTAGTTCCTATTCTTGGGAAGCCTCTAGATGGAAAGAGTCTTCAGAGAATGAAGTTGGTAGAAAAACTTCAATCTGATCCAGTTCAGATTGATTCCGATGTTGTCCGCAAAAGGAGGGTACCAGTGGAAGATTTTCCACTCTTCACTGCAGAGGAGCCAAAGGAGGCTCTCCTCACTTATATTGCTTCCTGTATGGCAGATGGCACTCCTATGCCAGTTGATCTACTATTACGTGCTTCTCAACCTGCTCCAGAGCTGATTATGAGGAAGAAACGCAAGAAGAGCAAGGTCTCTGAAGAAGATCCCTCAGAGAAACATTTTAAGTGTTCTAAGAGGAAGGCTTCTGATGAAGGCTCTTCTAAGAAGTCCTCAAATCTTTCCAAGCAATCAGGTAATCCCTCTCCTATTTTATCTCCTGTTTTGGCCTCTCTTTTATGAACATCTCAACATCTCAACATCTAAACCACCTCTCTCTTCTGAACATCTCAACATCTCAACCCTCTCTCTCATCTGAACCTATTATCTCTTCTGAACCTATTATCACATTTGAACCTATTATCACATTTGAACCTATTATCTCTTATGAACCTATTATCACATCTGAACCTATTATCACATCTAAACCTATTATCTCCTTTGAACCTTTTATCATATCTGACTCCTCCTCTGACCAATCAGATGCTACATCCCCTTCACATAACTCCCCAAACCACCCTCTTGAGTTTTCTTCTCCCACTCTCATTCCCTCTCATTCTTCAGATAAACCTTCATCCTCTTTTAAATCTTCAATCTTTGATGCCCTTAGGACATCCTTCTTCGAGGCCTACCTTAATCCCAAACCCCGACCAAATGTTGGTAATCTGTTATCTAGTTTTGAAACGGAGATGCATATGTGGTTTTCTGCTGTAAGGGAGAAGTGTCTCACTAGCACCAATCCTCGTGACTCTGAAGAGATATAGACTACCTTCAGAAAGATATTCACTTTTGTGACTATGAATCTTCAGGATGCTTGCTCTGCAGATGCGCAAGAGATAGTTTCTGAAGCTTTGAGACTTGCTCAACTCAGTGTTAGCAGAACTCCTATTCTTTGTCTGGAAAACACATCTGCAGAGGTTGTGTGTTCCTCATCTGAGAAATCTGCTGCACTTCAAATGGGTGAAGGTCTTCATGCTGAAGAAGGTACCTCAGAGACTCTTGTTGTTGAAGAGATTCCTGACTTTGGTCAGCCCTCTGCTCTGGAATTAGGAAATGCACCTTCTTCATTGGTTATTCAGAATTCGACAGATTTGAGGAAGGAAAATGAAGATGTGCAAAACAAATTTGCTCAGAAAGAGGCTACTAACAGCAAGATAAAATCTTGGATGATCAAGCAAGAGAAAACTACGGCAGAGATTCAGGAGTGGATGGTCAAACAGGAAGAATCCACTACTGAAATCAAGACATGGATGGCCAAATAAGAAGCTTCAACTTCTGAGATGACGGGGCTTCTTAAGCTTTTAACTTCTCGTTTATCTTAATTGTTTGTTAGTTTGTGTTCATCTGTGAATTTGTCTGTTTTTATTTCTTTTGAGTCTCTAAATACATCTGTGATTTTTATTTCTTTTCTGTGATTTTTTTTTTACATCTAATTCTATCTTATATTTTTCCATTTTTTCTTACTCTGAAATTTTTTTTTAAATGATTTTCTAAAATCACTTTTTGATATGACAAAAAGGGGGAGAAAATGGAAATTTTGAATCGTTCACATAAACAGATACTAAGTTGAAACTCACACATGTTAAAAACTAACTAATCATGAATTCAGTGTTTCAGAGCTAAAGTTACTCATCTGACAATATTTATAGAATTAACTCTGAACAAGGTCTGAGATAGTCCACAAGCTTGCTCTGACTCTGGAAAGAATACAAGTGTTGAAAGGGAAGTTTTAATTTTTCTAGAAGCATACATTTCAGGGAGAGTCATATTCTCAGGGGGAGATATATATTTTAATAAAATTTCGTATAGTTTTTGTCATCATCAAAAAGGGGGAGATTGTTAGAACACAAATTGGTTCTTAATATATCTCAATGTTTTGATGATAACAATAATGAAATTTTGTATGGAGAAAATATATACTCTAATTTTGTTCAAGTGTTTTTGTTTCAGATAACTTAATAAATATTCCTCTGAACGGAATATTCCTCTGAATGTTAATCTACAACACACAGAAGACCTTGAACGTTTGCTAAAAAGTGAAGCTACAGAAGGCTCTGAGCGTAGAGTATGAAGCAAAGATTCAGAAAACTCTGAGCTTACTAAACTTAATGCTGCAACTGCAGAGGCTCTGAGAATCAAAACACGTAAGGCTCTGAAATGTTAGTAACAAAGTGATACATTTGGATAACACGTAAGAGTGAAGATCTGCTCTAATCTAAAGCGCTCCTTTGGATGAACAGTTTGTCAAAACAATCACACTAGCACTAAGCTGCAGAACTCTGGAAGAGAGTTACTCTGATAAGAAGAAAATGGAACATCATCAGAACTCTGGAAGAGAGTTACTCTGATAAGAAGAAAATGGAACATCATCAGAACTCTGGAAGTGAGTTACTTTGATAAGAAGAAAATGGAACATCATCAGAACTCTGGAAGTGAGTTACTCTGATAAGAAGAAAATGGAACATCATTAGAGGATCTGATGCAGGAAATATTTCCAGATTCGTTCATTTAAAAAGATGTTGGTTAAGAAAGATCCATTGCAAAACTCATTGTCTACACCCAACGGCATTATTCCCCTTTCGTGTATGGGACAGGATTTCAGAACAAAAAGGATATCTCTGAACATTTCTCTTTTGTGTATGTGCACGATATTTGAGAAATGGGTGTGAAGTAGTTAAACAAGTCTTCAACAACAATTCAAAAGGAGAGAACATTATTCTACAATGAATATACTACTTTGCTTAAAATTCATTGATCTTCATTTGTGTAAAAATCACTGTTGTGAAAAAGCTTTTCTTAGTAGCACTTAAACACACTTTTTTTTTGTATTACTTTGTAAAAGATCCTTGAGAGACCAAGTTGTGGTCAGTATTATTGAGAAGACTAAGACAAGTTTGTCTTAGTGAAAAGATTGTAATCAGTTTTTGATTAGTGGATTAAGTCCTCTTTTGAAAGAGGCGAAATCACCTTGGCTGGGTGGACTGGAGTAGTTTGAGTTCAAATAAACCAGTATAAAAATACCTATTATTTTTATTGCCTTATTTGTTTTTGAAAACCCTTATTCAACTCCCCCCCCCCCCTTCTCAGTGTTTTCCTACCTTCAATACGCGTATCAGTTGGAGTGATACGCGTATGGACAGCAGATCCTCCACTTTGTGGCTTTTTCTTTTGTTTTCTCACTTCGGCTCAATTCCGCATCTGATGCTTGATCCTCTGAGCTTCCAAACCTGTTTTTAACCTGTTAACATACCAAAAGTGTAAAATATTTTCAATAAAATCATAATTAATGACATACTGCATATAATTAAAATACTCCAAATTCTAACTAAAAACGCTTAAAATCACACAGTTTACCTGATTTCCTTACAGTTGAATAGTGAAATACCTAGCACAAATGGTGACTGATTACCCACGCTTCCACTGTGCCACTCTGATACGGACCAACAAAATGCGGTGTGAGATTTCTGGACTTCAAAGCTCGGCCAACACCAGTTACCGGCGTAACTCTCAAAAACACATGATCTCCTTCATGGAACTCAAGTGCTTTCCTTCTCTTATCATGGTAACTCTTCTGACGACTCTGCGACGCTTTCATCTTTTCTTGGATCATCTTGATCTTTTCAGTCGTCTCTTACACAATCTCAGGTCCGAGTACAACGCTCTCGCCTAATTCATACCAACATAAAGGAGTCCTACATCTCATACCATATAATGCCTCATATGGTGCCATTCCGATACTAGAATGATAATTGTTGTTGTAGGTAAACTCAATCAACGGAAAATTACTATCTCATGATCCACCTTGATTCAATACACAAGCTCCTAACAAATCCTCTAAAGACTGGATAGTTCTCTCTGTCTGTCCATCCGTCTGCGGATGATAGGCAGAACTCAAACTCAGCTTAGTACCCAAAGTTGTCTCCAAACTCTCCCAGAACCTCAATGTGAATCTCGGATCTCTATCAGACACAATACTTGAAGGAATACCATGCATTTTCATAATCTCATCAATATACAATTCTGCCAGCTTCTGCATCGAATAATTGATCCATATCGGTATGAAATGAGCCAATTTGGTCAATCTATCAATAATCACCCAAATTGAATCATATCCCTTCAACGTCTTCGATAGACCTGTCACAAAATCCATAGAAATGATATCCCATTTCCACTCTGGAATATTCAATAGTTGCATCAGACCCAACGGTCTTTGATGTTCAATCTTCAACTTCTAACAAGTATAACCAACATACACAAACTCACCCACTTCTTTCTTTATCCCTGGACACCAAAACAATTTCCTCAAATCCTGATACCTCTTCGTAGCACCGGTATGGATACTCAATCTACTTCGATGTCCTTCCTCAAGAATACTCTTTTTCAACTCAACAATATCTGGAACACAAACTCTATCATGACATCTCATGATACTATTTTCATTAATCCGAAAATCATCTCTTCGACTTTGATCCATCAAATTCAACCGATCTACCAACTCAAATCAGGTTTCTGACCTCCTCGAATCTCATCAAGAATACCACTAGTAAGCTTTAACATACCAAGCTTAACTCCATATAAAGACTCTTCACAAACCAAACTCATATCACGAAATTGCTCAATCAATTCTAACTCTCTTACCATCATCATCGGTATATGCAAAGATTTCCAAATCAATGCATCAGCTACCATGTTTTCTTTACCCGAATGGTAATTCAAACCAAAACCATAATCCTTCAGAAGTCCCAATAATCTCTTCTTCCTTGCATTCAATTCTTTCTGATCAAAGAAATACTTTAAACTCTTATGATCACTAAACACCTCAAATCTCGAACCAAACAAATAATGCCTCCAAAGCTTCGGCACAAACACAACAACAACCAACTCTAAATCATGCGTCAGATAATTCCTCTTATGCACTTTAAGTTGTCTTGAAGCATAAGCTAAAACTTGTTGATGTTGCATTAACACACCTCCCAATCCCATCAATGAAGCATCCCAATATACAACAATTGTTCTGCCGGATTCGGAAAAATCAAAACATGAGTTGCTGTCAGCCTCCTCAAAAGCTCTTGAAACTTTCTTTCGCACTTTGCATCCAAAACAAAAGCTTGAACCTTCCTAGTCCACTGCATCAATGACAAAGAGAAAAATCCTTCAATGAATTTTCGATAATAATCTGCCAGCCCAAGAATACTTCTAATCTCAAAAACAGGTTTTGGAGCTTCCCATTGCGATACCGTTTCAACCTTCGACATATCAACCGCAATAACTCTACTCGAGATCACATGACCAAGGAAACTCAATTCCTTCAAGAAAAACTCACACTTTGACAATTTTGCATACAACTGCTTCTCTTTCAACGTTGATAACATAATTTTTCAGATGCTCAGCATGATCCTCTTTACTCTTCGAATATATCAAAATATCATCAATGAACACAACCATAAACTTGTCCAAATAAGGATGGAAAATCTTGTTCATATACTCAATAAATACACATGGTGCATTAGCCACACCAAATGGCATCATAAAATACTCATAATGTCCATACCTTATTTTAAAAGTTGTCTTTGGAATATCATCAGGCTTCACACGAATATGATGATACCCAGATCTCAAATCTATCTTGCTGAACACACTTGCAACGACCAACGATCCATCAAATCATCAATCCTCGGAAGTGGACACTTATTCTTGATAGTCACCTTGTTCAATTGTCTATAATCCACACACAGCCTCACAGAACCTTCTTTCTTCTTAACTAACAAAATTGGTGCACCCCACAGTGACACACTAGGACAAAAGAACTTCTCCTCAAGCTGATCTTCAAGTTTATTCTTCAACTTCTTTGACTCTGGTGTGGACATACGATATGGAGCCAATCGTAAACTCCACTTCACGTTCCGGCAGTAAATCACTTATCTCATCAGGAAAAACTTTCGGACAATCACAAATAATTGGCACACCACCAACTTCCCCAATTTATTAATACTCAAAGTTTCCATCAAAATAAACGCCTCAGTACCATCTTGCACCGACTCACCAAAATAATCTTTAAGCACTTAGCTTAACTCAAAACAATTCACTGCACACGCCATCTAAGCTTGCAAGACACGTCTATCCCATCCAACATGACTTCATCTACTATCAACAAGAGATTAAGGGTGATTAGTTCCTCAATTTGTCAATATAAAACTGAAACTAATGATGGGGCATAAACCATCTTTACCAAACTATAAGACCGTTCATCGACACACTGTGCCACCACTCCACACTTGAAGCATCCAGGAGAAGCACAAGCTTCTCCCCCACTTGTTTCATTCCCACTTCTGCAAACAAAGGTTAGAAAACAAATGTGTATCGACAGTATTTTCACACACATGTCGCATACTAGGGAACAATTAACATTAGACAACTTGGCCGGACGGACCAACCTGCTCTGATACCACTAACGTAACACCATTTTCTACCCCACGAATATTATGGCAAAATAATAGAATTTATCAGAGTAAAATTTTGAACACCATAAAAATCACCTCAAAGGGCATACATTCCTCAATAAATTCAAATCAAGGTCAATGCTCCGTAAGCAACGGGTTTTCTCAAAATTACTCAAAAGTGCTCAAATGGCAGCGGAACTCAAAAAGGCAAAAATCCAAAGTTTTCCTTTTACCATAAGGAAATCAACATAACAAAAACTCAATAAAATAGTTTGACTCAAGGACCCCAACCCGATGTTACCCTATCAGAGCAAGACCCTATAAGTCAACCACAATGGCCAACGACCCAAAAACTTCAAAAGTCCTCAACGACATCCACGGCTAAACCTGGTCATCTGCACGTTACCCACGTGGAGACAGCATTCAAACAGGCAGGGTGAGTAAAACAATTCATAATAATCAATAAAAGAATCAATATATAAAATGGCGTCATTTTCAGATTCAACATCATCATAATCATCAATGGGCATCAAAGGCCACAACATCATGAATTACTCAAGATTATCTCATGAATGCAAATGCAACAAGACTCATGCATGTGGTACCAATCATCACAGCTCGATGGACAATGGGCCATCAACCCTCCATAGATCCCCATCAATAGGATCGATTCTATACAAGAACCGGAGCACATCAAAATACCTCACATCCCCACAATGGGACTGAAGCCAAAGAAATCAAGGTCCTGAACCGAAGTCTGGATGCACATGAATGCATGATGCACACGTCAATATCATCCTCATAATAAACACATTAGTTTCATCATCATTCATCAAAATCATCATAATAATCATGTCATCATATAATCATCGAAACTCATGGAGTCAACACCACAAATCATCATAGTTCCTCATGGAAATTCATCATGAAATCATGTATTAATCACATATAAATCATAGTTATACTCATGGTCATTCATCATAAATTCATTTAATCACATAGGAATCACAGTTACACTCATGGTAATTTACCCAGAAAATCACAGCATTAAAGCATCAAGACATCACTGAACTAGAACATAATTGACTTCCCAAACATATTAGATATAAAAATATTAAGAAACCAATTTTATTATCTATACCATTTTATAGCCATGTTCATTAGCTTTCCAACGCTTCAAACAGGGACTAAAATGGACTTCCGGATCAAAAGTTACGTCCAAAACGATTTCGACCAAAAACATTAACAGTCGTGACGGACAGCATGCAGAGTTTTCTGCGTTTTTCACCGTTGGAGACCTTCCGGACCTCCGATTTTGATTCTGTATAAACTCAAACTCTCAGAAAATTAAAACCTATTCAACACTGTAATTATCTCAAGTAAATTTACAATTTTAACACAATTAAACCATCTAATCATTGTTTTAAGATTATGCCTAAAAATTTTAAAATTAAGGGGTATAGGTCCGATCCCGTATCATATTTACGCCTCTAATTCTCAAAATTTCCTTACAACTACACCAAGGTCATTAGAATACTCACTATCTAATTACCCTACAAGGTTAAAACATCAACAACAGATTTTGTTCACGAAGGCCTAATTTCCTTTACTCATAAATCAACCTCAAACCTATCAGACCATCAGTTCAAATCCCTATACGGTTAAAACCTCAATAATAGATTTTGGCCATGAAGGCCTACTTTCCCTCAAACTCAAATCGACCTCAAACCTATCAAACCATCAGTTCAAACCCTTATACGATTAAAACCTCAATAATATATTTTGGCCATGAAGGCCTAATTTCATTTATCTCAAATCAGCCTCAAACCCTTAAATCAGCTTTAAATACATTGAATCACATATTGAAAACAATGAAGGCAATACTCCTCATACCTTAATTGCCGACTTTAAGCCTTTCTCCTTGATTCTTGGAAACCTCACGAATCTTTTGCCTCAATCCTCTTCCTCAGAGCTTTGGCCTCTATTTCTTCCCCTTTCACGGTCTAACAAGAATGAATCCTAATTCCCTCAAAATTCCTGTTTGTTAAACCTAACTTTGGGCCTATAAATTGGGCTTTTTCAATATTACCCTCATTAACTCCTCCTTAATTGTCCAATTTGCCCTTAGTTAACTTGGATTTGTTTAAATTAATAATAATAATACCAATGTATTCATATTATATACTAGTATTTAAATAAATAACCTGGAATCCATAATTCTCAATCTTTCACACCAAGCACCGGAAATTACCAAAAATATGAATATTTATATTTAAATAAATTAAATAAATATTTCAATAAATTTGGGGTGTTACACCAGTAGTGTGAATCTAAGGCCTTCCAAGCAAACAACTATAAGCATGATTAAAGTACAAGACTTGGAATGTGATATCAAATACATGTGGTCCAATTAAGATTGGCAACTCCACCTCTCCAATTACCATTCTGTGGGAACCATCAAAAGCCTTGACTATCAAAGAAGTGGGTCTCATCTCAGTCTCTTTGTAAGCCAGCTTTGCAAGCGTCCTCTTAGATAAAACATTCAAAGAAGAACCGGTATCCATGAGCACTATTTCTGAAGCATCATCTTGATATTTCATGGACACGTGCAAAGCACGATTGTGATTTTGGCCTTCTTTTGGTAACTCCTCTTTACTGAAACTAAGGGTGTTACAGGCAGTAATGTTTGTAATCACACTATCAAATTGGCCAATAGTAATATCTTGGGCAATATGGGCTTGAGCCAAAAGCTTTTTCAATGCGCTTCTATGAGCTGGTGAACTCATTAGAAGAGACAAAATGAAGATCTTGGAAGGGGTTTGGTGAAGCTGGTCAATGACTTTATAATCACTCTTTCTGATAATCCTTAAGAATTCAGTATTTTCATCACTCACAACCACTTCTTTCTCTTAATCTTTAGCAGGCATAATGACAATAGTTTCCTTAGGCGGAGCCTCATTGTAACGGGGGGTATAAATACAACCATTACATGTCATCTTGCTTGCCTCAGCTATGTTGGTCACATCTTCACTAACACTCTTTAAATCTTCTTTCAGAATAACCTTCCTAGACTCTTGGTTAATCATTGTCACATCATACTTTCAAGGTACGACTTTAGTATCTTTAAAAAAGAATGGACTAGGCTTTTGAATAATTATAGGCTTTGGATGATTAACTAGTGGAACAACATACTTTGGAATGTTGAATACAGGCTTTGGTGTACTAAAAATAGGTTTTGTAGAACTTGATTTAGGCAAGTTGAATATAGGAACTTTGTCACTTAGTTCTGGTAGATTAAAGATAGGCTCAATCACAAAAACTTCATCTTTCTTCAACTTACTACTCATTTGTAGAAAACCATCATGGATTAAACTTTGAATTTCGTTCTGAACTACCATACATCCCTTAGTACTGGTAGCACAATCTTCACACTTAGCATGATAACTCTTAACTAAACATGCCTCCACTAGCTTTGCATGAAAGGCTTGCATAGGGGTTTTAATGTCAGCAACATCAAGGATAAGACTTTCATCAGATGCCTCATCAGTAGCATTCATGGCTGATAACGCGAAATCGTATATATATATATATATATATATATATATATATATATATATATATATATATATATATATATATATATATATATATATATATATATATATATATATATATATATATATATATATATATATATATATATATATATATATATATATATATATATATATATATATATATATATATATATATATATATATATATATATATATATATATATATATATATATATATATATATATATATATATATATATATATATATATATATATATATATATATATATATATATATATATATATATATATATATATATATATATATATATATATATATATATTGACGCATAATTCAACTAATGTTTGACTGGTTTCAATCCGATTTCGGGTTTTTTCTATGTTATTTGTCTGATATTTTGCAGGTATTTGAAGATCATGTCCAAACAAAGCAATATGAAGAAAAGAAGCAATTACAGATGAAATACGGACAAAAACCAGCTGAAAACAACATGAAAAACACACAATGTGCATTTTGCTGCTGTGACGACCGTCACACCTCCATGACGACCGTCACACCTCCATGACGACTATCACACGGGTGACGACCGTCACACACCATGACGACCGTCATGCAGGCAAAAACGCACAGCTTCAATTGAACGTGCAAATACCAGTTCCAAGTCCCAAATAATGGACCACTACTCCCTAATTTTTCTTCCTCCAAGTCCACCTTCTTCAAATTACAACCGTTAGAATTTTACCTCTATAAAAGGGGAAGGAGGGGAGCTGAGAAAGGGAGCCGCATTGAGACAACGAAGTGCTGCCCAAATTTATTTCCAGAGCAAAAATTTAGTTTCATTATTTCTGTTTTTGTTTCCTTTCCTTATTCATGTATTCCATTTTCTACAATATTCATTTGTGCGCTCTATTGGTTTGAAGACATAATCCTGCCGACATTGTTGGGATTTGGCCAAAAGCCAATTGGATACGTTACAGGTTTTTTCATTATTTCGTTAATTGTAACTTTAATTCTCAGTAATATGAATGTTCTAAGTTTCTGTTTTTATTTATGTTTTACCTTTCCCAAATCCATGTCTAGCTAAATCAGAGTAATCGATATGTAATAATAATTCAGACGGGATTTGATAATAACCAGTTGAAAACTTTCCTTTTCAAAAGTTGTTTATGGTCTGAGTGTTTAAACTTATTTACTGAATAAACTTTCGTCGCGAAAGCGAGAACTTATTTAAAAGTAATTTTGCCACGACAGTGGGAAATTAATTAAGGTACGAACCAACAAGCGATAGCTGCGGCTAAGACCAGATAGTAAACACTAGGCATTTGTTTTAATAACAGCGAAAGCACTTTAAAATAGATTAGAACTTAGAGATTTCCAAAAAGTGATTTTAACCCCGAACTACGTTCCGCCTTAGAGTTGCGACTAGCGTCAACAACCATCGTGAGACGAAGGTCTTTAGATCACTATTTTTATTCTTAAATAAATTCTGAAAAATATTTCATATACCGGTAACTTGTCAAATCCCCGAAGAACATAATTATTGCATATCGATTCGCGTAATTATAATTCAAGTAACGTTTTTAGTTCCCTTTAGTGATAGAAATTATTCCCTTAAACATTATCTACCTAGCTAAACATAGTAACTCCCGAGAACGAACACTAGTTTGATTACGAGTCCTTGTGGGATCGATATCTTTTATTACTACGCGATAGACTGTGCACTTGCAGTTAAATTGTATTAGACATAGAAAGTCGCGATCAAGTTTTTGGCGCCGTTGCCGGGGACCCGTTTAGTCAATAGTGTAACCTTCTGTTACGCCGTATAGACTAGGTTAACAATTTTATTTTCCCTTTACTAGTTCTGTCGATTGTATGCCAAGTAATCTCCCAAAAGGCGATATCTTAAAACCTTCAGTCGCAAAACTAGAGCGCTTCTTACATTTAAGAAGCCGCATCATTGAGTACCAACAAAAACATAACATTCCCGATCCTCTCACTCACACTCCCAAATCTGAAGAAGAACCAAAGATGGCTGAAGGACCTCAAAACAAACCGCTGAAGGCATACGCTACACCCTCTCAGATGGAGCCTAGAAGTAGCATTGCTGCCCCAGCTATTACTCGAAACGATTTTGAGCTGAAACCGTCATTGCTGTCAGCTGTACAACAAAACCAATTCTCAGGAAATGCAACTGAAGATCCAAACGAACATTTAACGAAGTTTGTACAATATGCAGACACAGTGAAAGCAAATGGAGTAACTCCAGACGCAATAAGACTTCGTCTTTTCCCTTTCTCTCTTAGAGACAGAGCGTGGACATGGTTACAATCCTTACCATCCAACTCCGTTACGACGTGGGAACAGTTGAAGAACGTCTTCTTAGCAAGATATTTTCCGCCAAGCAAAACTGCTATGCTTAGAGCTCAAATCAACGGATTTCGACAAAAAGATACTGAATCTCTTTATGAAGCATGGGAACGATTCAAAGATATGATGAGAACATGTCCTCACCATGGTCTAGAAGACTGGGTGACGATCCATACTTTCTATAATGGGCTTTTATACAACACTAGACTAACGGTAGACGCCGCCGCGGGCGGTGCACTTATGGATAAGCCATACGACGAAGCCTATCAACTAATCGAAAACATGTCTCAGAACCACTGCAAATGGGGAGGTGAACGCATTCCAACAGAGAAACCCGCAGCGAAAGGTGGGATGTACGAGATCAGCAGCCTTGAAAAGTTCAACGCTAAAGTAGATGCTCTAACACAGAAAATTGACAGTCTAACCGTTAACCCCACTGCAATCGTCGCTGCAGTAACTCCAAATTGTGAGTTATGTGGAATCACCACTCATAATGCGCCCGAATGTCCATTGCTGGCCGGAATCCCACCAGACCAAGTAAATTATGCTCAAGGAAATCCTTACGCAAATACCTATAACCCAGGTTGGCGAAATCATCCAAACTTTTCTTACAAAAGCGATAATGCATTGCAGATGCCTGCTGCTCCGCCAGGATATCAGAAACCAGCTGCCGCTCAGACTGCACCTAGGAAATCAAACCTCGAGTTGATGATGGAAAAATTCATAGCTACTCAAGCTCAAACAAACAAAGAATTCCTGAATCAAAACATACACACTAGCGAGCAAATTAAATGTTAGAAACACAGATATCACAAGTGGCTCAACAACAAGCCTCTGCTGCTGCACCCGCTGGCACATTTCCTGGACAACCCGAACAAAATCCAAAAGGACAAGCAAATGCTATCATATTAAGAAGCGGAAAAGAATTGGACGAACCGATCGATCCGAGAACCGAAAACTCATCCATGCAACAAAAACCAACTGAACAAGCAGAAAAGGAATCCGAGTTAGAGAAGAAGGAAGACAACGAGAAGGAGGATACCGCAAGTGAAAAAACGCAAGCACCTCCAGCGCCATATAAACCACCTATCCTTTATCCTCAAAGATTAATAAACTCCAAAACTTCAAGACAATTTAAGAAATTTGTAGAGCTCCTTAAACAGTTAAATATCATTATTCCTTTTACAAAAGCGATAACTCAAATGCCGTCATACGCTAAATTCCTCAAAGAAATCCTGTCAAATAAGAGAAAGATCAAGGATAACGAAACAATTACACTTACTGCAGAGTGTAGCGCTATTATTCAAAACCGCATGCCTCCTAAATTAAAAGACCCAGGTAGTTTTTCCATACCCTGCGTCATAGGAAAGTTCGTAATAGACAAAGCTCTATGCGATTTAGGAGCCAGTATCAGTGTTATGCCTTTATCTATATGAAAAAAGCTGAATATGGGAGACCTAAGACCAACCAAAATGTCTGTACAATTGGCTGACCAATCAGTAAAATATCCCGTCGGAATACTGGAAAACGTTCCAGTACGCATAGGACAATTCTACATCCCAACCGACTTCATAATCATGGACATCAAAGAGGACTCTGTTACCCCAATTATCCTAGGAAGACCGTTCCTAGCTACAGCCGGAGCTATTATAGACATAAAGAAAGGAAGGCTAACATTCGAAGTAGGAGAAGAAAAGATAGAGTTCATTCTCACCAAGTTCTTACAAGCACCAGCCATAGACGATACCTGCTATTTAGTAGATGTAATTGACGAATGCATACGAGAACTTGAAAATAAAGAGACCACGTATTCAGAAATAATAAAGATTCAAATACCCGATATTTCTGAAGACGATGATTGGTGTAAACCGTATAAAGACGACAGCCTAAGAGAAAGCTTAGCATTAACCCCAAACCATATGCCAGGTCCGAAGAACCCATCTTTAGAACTTAAAACACTACCCAAAAACCTTAGATATGAATTCTTAGACGATGAACTAAAAAGACCAGTGATAGTCAACACCGGCTTAGGACAACTAGAAACCGTAAAGCTATTAGAAGTCCTAAAGAAGTACCCTACCGCGTTAGGCTATAACATAAGCAATCTAAAAGGTATAAGCCCTCTGATCTGTATGCATCGAATTACAATAGAGGAAGACTGTAAAACCTCTAGAGAGCATCAGAGGAGACTGAACCCCATCCTAAGCACTGTAGTCAGAGACGAAGTAAAGAAATTGCTAGATGCAGGAATCATCTATCCAATCTCCGATAGTGAATGGGTCAGCCCAGTTCATGTCTTACCCAAGAAAGGAGGAGTCACAGTAGTCAAGAACGAAAAAGGCGAATCAATAACAAAAAGAGTCGTGACTGGAAGCAGAATGTGCATTGATTATAGAAAGCTTAACAAAGCCACACGAAAAGATCACTTCCCCTTACCCTTCATAGACCAAATGTTGGAAAGATTAGACAAACATTCATATTTCTGCTATCTAGATGGCTATTCAGGATTTTTCCAAATTCCCATTCATTCTGATGACCAAGAAAAGACTACATTCACATGTCCTTATGGTACTTTTGCTTACCGCCAAATGCCATTCGGACTCTGTAATGCTCCAGCAACCTTCCAAAGATGCATGATGGCAATTTTCGCAGATTTCATAGACGACATCATGGAAGTATTTATGGACGATTTCTCAGTATGTGGACAAAGTTTCGAAGGATGCTTACAAAACTTAGAAATGGTATTAGAACGTTGTGTAAAAGTAAACCTCGTCCTAAATTGGGAAAAATGCCATTTTATGGTCCGACAAGGAATAGTTCTAGGACATGTCATATCAAATAAAGGGATTGAGGTCGACGAAGCTAAAATAGAAATTATAAAAGACCTCCAACCTCCAAAATCCGTACGAGAAATACAGAGTTTTCTAGGACATGCCGGTTTCTACCGCAGATTTATAAAAGATTTTTCAAAAATCACAAAACCTTTGACCGGCCTGTTGATGAAAGATGTTGAGTTCGTCTTTGACAACGACTGTCTAAAAGCATTTGAAACATTAAAATCAGCCCTTATCACCGCACCGATTATGCAACCACCCGATTGGCGACTACCGTTCGAAATCATGTGCGATGCGAGTGATTATGCTGTAGGCGCAGTTCTAGGACAAAGGAAGGACAAGAAGCTCCATGCCATCTACTATGCCAGTAGAACCTTAGACCCTGCCCAAATGAACTACGCTACAACAGAAAAGGAACTTCTAGCAGTTATATTTGCGCTTGACAAATTTCGTTCTTACTTAGTAGGAGCAAAAATTATCATATACACAGAGCACGCTGCCATTAGGTACCTAATAAGCAAAAAGGATGCCAAACCAAGATTATTGAGATGGATCCTGTTATTACAAGAGTTTGACTTAGAAATCAAATATAAGAAAGGAATCGAGAACGTTGTTGTTGATCACTTATCCCGAATAGAAGGCATTAAACATGAACCAGTACCGATAAATGACGATTTTTCGTACGAACATCTGATAGCCAAATTAGAAAGTGACATGCCTAACTTAATCTCGGAAGATCCAGAACTCGAAAAATCCGTAGAAGTCGTCTATGCCCAAGTCACATTACCTTGGTATGCTGACATCGTTAATTACCTAGCTGCAGGCGTGCTTCCACCGGATGTACAGGCTAATATATAGGAGCTTGCTGATTAAATGAGGGAGTGACTGCGCCTACATATGGTTGTTGGTTAAACTAAACTGTATAGGTCGATTGTTGAGCATAACTCTGTTGTTGTTGCTTCCAAGGCTTATTTTTTCTCCTACAAAATATTACTGCATTAGTTTCCCCTTCCTTTTCCTTGTAGGAACTGCTAGAAGACTTCTTAGCATGATCTTTGTTGATGCTTGAGCTGTCAGCTGCACTAGTCATCTTACCACTTTTCAAACCAAGCTCCACATTAACACCCACATCAACTATATCATATAAGTTAGTGGTCACACTCCGAACCATCCTCTCGTAGAATTCTGGACAAACAGTGTCAACAAACAAATCATTCGATTCCTTTTCGGTCAAAGGTGATTCCATTTGGGAAGCAGTTTCTCTCCATCGCTGAGCGTATTCCTTGAACGACTCAGAGCTTTTTTGTGACATACTCAATAATTATCTCCTACCAGGAGCTAGATTCATGTTGTACTTATATTGTTTGATGAAGGCACCTGACAGGTCTTGGAAGCTTCAGATATAAGACTAATCCAAACTTAAATACCACTTAGAAGAAGCACCCTTCAAACTGTCTTGGAAAAAGTGAATTATCAGTTCATCATTGTCAACATGGGCAGCCATCTTCCTATAGTACATAATAAGATGAATCTTAGGGAAAGTAACGCCTTCATATTGATCAAAATTAGGGGTCTTGAACTTAGATGGAATAACCAAATCGGAGACAAGACACGTCTCTCTGGCAGCAGCGCCAAAGACTTAGCCACCATCAATTGCTCTTACCCTCTTCTCAATAGTTTCCACATTCTCCCTAAGCCTCTCATGGCGCTCATCCCCATACTCTGACATGTCAGAGACATCATATGTTGGCTGATGCTCATTGAAATATGGTTGCACCTAGTATGCACAGCAGCTGGTGCAAAAGTAGGAACCACATGAGAAACTTCAACAGTCAAAGGAACAACTTGTTGAATAATTAGAATTGTGGCAGGCCTAGGCACAAAACCTAGAGGAAGACCATATAGAGGTGAATTTGATGTAGTAACTACTATTGGCTGAGGATCTACAACTGTAGTAGCAATCTCATAAACAACAGTGGGTTGAGTATCCATTTTTGCATGTATCACTTGTAACATTTCCATAATCTGCCCTACGCTCCCACATAGGTCTTCTAATTCATTACTGACTCGGTCGAGCTCTTGATTATGTTCTACCATCCTTCTGCGAGCTTGATCTTTAGTTTTGTATGGACGTGGAGTATTTAGGGTGAAAACCTGAAGACGAGACAACTGGATGAGCAAATGCAAAAGAAAAGCACATGTGATGACATGAATGGGACACGACGCAATGCAAATGTAATAAAAGAAATCAAGGAACTCAAAATTATATTTGCAAACAATATAAGATGGAGAGCACATTTTTGAATAACAAAAGAGAATCTCATTTCATTGATAATAAACTTCAAAGATTAAAAAATAGATTACACTTTCAAGAGTCAAACAAAGTGGAAAAGTACAATATAAGGAAACTAAAAGTCCTAATTGTTAGAACACATATTGGTTCTTAGTTACATCTCTATGTTTTGATGATAACACTAATGAAATTTTGTATTAAGAACTTATATACTCTAAATTTGTTCAAGTATTTTTGTTGCAGATATTAAATTTAATATTCTTCTGAAAGCAAAAATGAATCTAAACATTGAACTACGCAAGGCTCTGAGCGTCAGAAGCATCTCGTTAGAAGACTCTGAGTGCTGCCTACAGAAGAATCTGAAGCAGAAGCTACAGAAGCATATGAAGCGTAGCTGAAGACTTTGTATGAAGAGTTTCAGGCATTGTTTTTCAGAAGACTCTGATAGTACTGTTCGCTGCAAGTACTGAGGATCTGATCTCCAAACTCTGCTCTGATTGTTATTCATGTTGAAGCACTCTTGCTGCAACACTCTGATACAGCAAACTCTGATGACATCAAGACTCTGATCACTCAAGGCTCTGATGTTGATTGTTGTGAAATAGAAACTTATTGAAGAATATTATTCAAAGATATATCCGTTGGCATATTCCAAACGACTCTTTCCTCTTTTATGCTAGACACAAGAACTCAGGCAAAAAGGATTTCTCTGAACGTTCTACTTCTAGGAAAGGTCAAGTCATGTGAAGACAAAAGGCTACAGCTACTTTGCAGTACACGGTCTTCAAGCTTGCAAAGTCTTGGACGTCTTTGTTTATAAAAGCAAGCCTTCAACAACTTTCTACAGTTAACAAAAATTGACAAAACTATTGAAAACTCTCTCAAAGCTGTCATACAAATTATATTTCTCTGTTGAATAGTTTCATTCGTTCTTAATCTTAAGTGTATAAATCACAGTTGTGATATAGCTTTCATAGAAGCATTTTAAACACTTGTTTAGTTTACATTTGATTGTAAAAGTTCCTTGAGAAGACCAATTTGTGGTCAGTAGTTCTTGAGAAGACTAAGACAGTTGTTCTTAGTGGTTGACATTGTAATCTGTTTGATTATAGTGGATTAAGTCCTTGTGGAGAAAGGCAAATCACTCTTGATAGGGTGGACTAGATTAGTTGAGTTCAACGAACCAGGATAAAAATCATTGTGTTTTTATTGCCATATTTATTTGAAAACCCTTATTCAACCCCCCCCCCCCCCTTTTAAGTATTTTATCACCTTTAGTTGGCATCAAAGCTCCGGTTCTGTGTGTGCTATCACTTCACCGTGAACAGAAAAGATCCATTTGAGAAAACTCTTAATATATTTTGGTTGATACATTATGGTTGAAGCTTCAACATCCAACAACAACATATATGAAGACAGAGATAGAATCAGCACTAAACCTCCTATGTTTCATGGGGAAAAGTTTGACTACTGGAAACACAGGATTGAAAGTTTCTTTCTAGGATATGATGCTGACCTTTTGGATTTAGTTATTGATGGCTATGTTCACCCCACTGATGGGGATGGCAAAAAGATAGACATAAAATCTATGACTGAAGCTCAGAAGAAAGAATTCAGGAATCATCATAAAGCTAGAACCATACTTCTAAATGCTATATCTCATACTGAGTATGAGAAGATTACTAACAGAGAAACATCATTTGGTATGTTTGAATCTTTGAAGATGACTCATGAAGGGAATTCTCAAGTCAAGGAGACTAAGGCTCTGGCGCTGATCCAGAAATATGAAGCCTTCAAAATGGAGGAATCAGAATCTATAGATGTTATGTTCTCTAGATTCCAGATTCTCACAGCTGGCTTAAAAGTTCTGGACAAGGGTTACTCCAATGCAGATCATATTAAGAAGATCATCAGAAGTTTGCCCATCAGATGGAGACCAGTGGTCACTGCTCTGAAGCTAGCTAAGGATCTGAACAAGATCACATTGGAGGAACTTATCAGCTCTCTGAGGAGTCATGAGATTGAATTAGAGGAAGACGAACCCCAGAAAAAAGGTAATTCTAATGCTTTAAAGTCTAATAAATCTGCCAAAGCTTTGCAGGTTGTAGAAGAAAGCTCTGAAGAATCTTCTTCTGAAGAAGAAGATGAATTGTCCATGATGTCCAGAAGAATCAACAAACTCTTGAAGCATAAAGGAAAGAAGTTTAGAAACTTCAAGAAGCCAGATCAACGCAAAGAGTCCTCTGGACACAAAAGATCTGGAAAGAAAGAGGTTGTCTGCTATGAATGCAAGGAACATGGTCACTACAAGAATGAATGTCCAAAGCTTCTGAAAGAAAAGCCAAAGAGGAAGTTTGGCAAAAAGAAGAAGGTTCTAATGGAAACCTGGGATGATTCAGATGAATCTGAATCTTCATCAGAATCAGATGAAGAATGTACCAACATGGCACTGATGGCAGGCGTGGAAGATCAGGATGAAGGAACATCTGGATCTGAATCTGATTCTGAATCTGACTCAGAAGAGGTACTTTCTGATCTCTCTAGGGAAGAATTTATTGAGGTTTTATCAGAAGTTATGAAGAACTATAATCAGATTAAGCTCAAGTGCAAGAAGCTTAAATGCAATCTTGAATCTGAGAATAGTCTGTTAAAGTCAGAAGTTGCTGAGCTCAAAGAAAACAATTTGAAAATGAAAAACAATTTTCAAAAAGTTCAACAAGACTCTGAATCTGAAACTAAGTCAAAATGTAAAAATATTTTAGAAGAATATGACTATAGTTTTCAAAAGTTTCTGGCTAAAAGCATAGATAGAAGCAAGATGGCTTCGATGATCTATGGAGTTAGCAGAAACAACAAGAAGGGAATTGGATATGAATCTTCCTCTGGAAAGGATTTAAATCTAATACCTGTTGATAAACTTATCATTAAGAAGACTCCCTGATATTCTCATTTTAAGTTTGGTCATCTGAATGATATTAAACACGCACGTTTTGATCAGAACATTCTTGTGTTTAAACCGAAAGTTAGACAGAACAAACCTGTTGTAAAAAGACAGAAGTTCAGACAAACTTTTAAGGCAACTAACCCAAAAGGACCCAAAAAGATCTAGGTACCTAAGGATAAGATAATATCTGTTGCAGATGTATTTAGCAGCAAAGTCAAGACGCCAATCATGGTACCTGGACTCTGGCTGCTCACGTCACATGACGGGAGAAAGGTTTATGTTCCAAAGCCTGGAGCTTAAATCTGGAGGAGACGTCAAGTTTGGAGGGAGTCAGAAGGGCAAGATAATTGGCTCTGGTACTATTGGCAATGGTAAACTTCCTTCCATAACTAATGTCTTGCTTGTTGAAGGATTAACTCATAATCTATTGTCCATAAGTCAATTAAGTGACAATGGTTATGACAAAATCTTTAATCAAAAATGTTGCAAAGCTGTTAGTCAAAAGGATGGCTCAATCCTATTTAATGGAAAGAGGAAGAACAATATTTATAAAATCAATCTTTCAGAACTTAAGGTTCAGAACGTAAAATGCCTTATGTCTGTTAATAATGAGCAATGGGTCTGGCACAGAAGATTGGGGCGTATTAATATGAGACGTATATCTCAGATTAATAAACTCAATCTGCTCAAAGGACTTCCTAAGTTGAAGTTCAACTCAGATGCTTTTTGTGAAGCATGTCAAAAAGGAAAATTTTCAAAATCTTCTTTTAAAACTAAAAATGTTGTTTCAACCTCAAGACCATTAGAATTACTTCATATTGATCTATTTGGACCAGTGAAAACTGCATCCATCAGAGGCAAGAAGTATGGATTAGTCATTATTGATGACTACAGCAGATGGACGTGGGTGAAATTCCTAAAACACAAGGATGAGTCACATTCTGTGTTCTTTGACTTCTGCAAACAAGTCCAGAATGAAAAAGATTTTAAAATTGTTAAAGTCAGAAGTGATCATGGTGGCAAATTTGAAAACAAATATTTTGAAAAATATTTTAATGAAAATGGCATTGCTCATGATTTCTCCTACCCTAGAACTCCACAAAAGAATGGAGTTGTAGAGAGGAAAAATAGAATATTGCAAGAAATGTCCAGAACCATGATCAACGAGACTAATCTGGAAAAGCATTTGGGCAAAAGCAATAAACACAGCTTGTTACATTCAGAACAGAGTGTCTGTAAGACCTCTTCTGGAGAAGACTCCCTATGAATTGTGGAGGAATAGAAAGCCCGACATTGCTTATTTTCATCCTTTTGGATGTGTGTGTTATATGTTGAAAACTAAAGAGGATCTGAACAAGTTTGATTCTGAAGCACAGAAGTGTTTCATGCTTGGCTATTCTGAACGCTCTAAAGGCTACAGAGTATACAACACTGAGACACAGATTGTGGAGGAATATATACATGTTATATTTGATGATAAGCTTTGCAATTAAAAGCCAAAGCAGCTTGATATTTCTGCAGATAGAGAAGTAATTCTCACAGACTCTGAACACTCAAAGGCAGATAAGGCTCAAGTGAAGGAATCAGAAGCAACGCCAGATGCAACTCCCTTGGCTTCTCAGATGAACAATTTTAATATTTCTGAAGAACCTAATGTTAGAGGATCATCTTCCAGAATCAAGGCCTCTCACCCAGAGGATATGATCATTAGAAAGAAGGATGACCCTATCAGAACAAGATCTTTTATCAGATCATCTGGAACATCCTTATTTGGTCTAGTATTAGTGATTGAACCAACTTCTGTGGAAGAAGCTCTGGAAGACAATGATTGGATTCTTGCAATGCAAGAGGAGCTAAATCAATTCAGAAGGAATGAAGTTTGGGATTTGGTTCCAAGACCAAAAGGATTCAATATAATTGGAACTAAATGGGTCTTCAGAAACAAACTTAATGAGCAAGGAGAAGTTGTAAGAAACAAGGCAAGATTAGTTGCTCAAGGGTATAGTCAGCAAGAAGGAATTGACTACACAGAGACTTATGCTCCTATGGCCAGGTTAGAATCTATACGCCTACTCATTTCTTTTGTTGCACAAAATAACATCACTCTATATCAGATGGATGTTAAGAGTGCCTTCTTAAATGGGATTATAGAAAAGGAAGTCTATGTTCATCAACCTCCTGGTTTTGAAAGTGATAAATTTCCATAACATGTTTTTAAACTTAAGAAATCTCTTTATGGTTTAAAACAAGCTCCCAAAGCTTGGTATGAGAGATTAAGTAATTTTCTTCTGGAGAAAAATTTTATCAGAGGCAAAGTGGACATAACTCTCTTCTGTAAAACATTTAAGAAAGATCTATTAATTTGTCAAATATATGTAGATGATATTATATTTGGATCTACCAATATTACGCTTGGAAAGGAGTTTGCTCAATGTATGCAGGATGAATTGGAGATGAGCATGATGGGAGAATTGAGATTCTTTCTGGGAATTCAAGTCAACCAAACTCCAGATTGCACTTACATTCATCAGACTAAATATGTAAAAGAGCTTCTGAAGAAGTTCAACATGACTGATAGTAAGTTAGCAAAGACTTCAATGCATCAAACAAGCACTCTTGGTAAGGAAGAGGTAAGTAATAAAGTAGATAAGAAACTCTACAGAGGTATGATTGGATCTCTTCTATACTTAACTGCTTCTAGACCTGACATTTTATTCAGTGTATGCTTGTGTGCTAGATTCCAATCAGATCCTAGAGAATCGCACTTAACAGCTGTTAAGAGGATTCTAAGGTATCTGAAAGGTACTACTAATGTGGGTTTGTGTTACAGAAAATCTGATGAATTTAAACTAGTTGGATTCTGTGATGCTGATTACGCTGGAGACAGAGTTGAAAGAAAAAGTACTTCTGGAAGTTGCCAATTTCTGGGAAGTAATTTAATCTTCTGGTACAGAAAGAAACAACCTACAATTGCTCTATCAACTACAGAAGCAGAATATATTGTTGCTGCTGGATGTAGCATACAGATGCTCTGGATGAAGAGTCAACTGGAAGATTATCAGATTTTTGAGAGTAATATTTCTATATTCTGTGACAACACTTCTGCTATATGCTTGTCTAAAAATCCAATTTTACACTCTAAAGCTAAGCATATAGAAATTAAACATCACTTCATTAGAGACTATATTCAGAAGGGTATTTTAAGCTTAAACTTTGTTGATACAGACCATTAATGGGTTGATACTTTCACAAGACCTCTTGCTGAAGATAGGTTTAAGTTTATTCTGAAAAATATTGGTATGGAATTCTGTCCAGAATAATATTTATCAGAAGCAACTTTCTCAAATGCAAAATGTTTAAACTCTGAAGTATTTCATCTGTCATTTATTTAAACTCTTGAATTATTATTTCTGTGTGTATCTGAACTGACAAGTCTCAGAGGATCTGAACGTTGGCTAACGTTTCATTTCTCAAAGAGTTTTCAGAAGCACATGCAAGCAAACACGTGTAACTCAGAATCTGAAAAGATGGAGTGCACAATACTGAAAAGACGTTTGAGGTACTGTTTGAATATTTGGTTTCTCGTTTTTCCCCCTAAATTGTCAGAATCATTAATGCTTGAAATGATTATTTTATATTTATTAAATGGTATTAAATGTTAAATGTGAACGTGCTGAACATGTGACTTTTGTGTGCCCTAATTTGTCTCTATAAATTCCACAACTCACAACATTTCACATTTTTCACTCTCACAAACACTTGGATGCATTTCTGATTGTTCTATTGTTTTCATCTCTCTCTCCCAAACCCAAAACCGTTTGTAACCCTAATCCTTCAACTTCTTCATCAATGGCTACTTCCTCATCAACCTCTGCTCAATTCCAATCTACCATGGCAGTTGTATCATCTTCTAATCTGGGTGTTGTTCCTTTCAAGGAACCTGTTAGAACAAATCTCACACATGTTGAGAAACTGGAAGTTTTGTGTGAATCCTTGGTGGATTTTGCTTCATTGGCTGAAAATGGATTTAATCTGCGTTCTATCATTGATGCTCAAGGATGGACAAAGTATTTTGATAGACTGTTTGGGCCAGTTTATCCAGTTTTGGTAAAAGAATTTTGGATTCATGCTCATGCTTATCCCAAGTTCATTGTGTCATCTGTTCTGGGAAAAGAAATTGTGATTACTGAGGATCTTATAAGGAAACTCATAGGATATGAAGAAACTGATGGAGTTTCTCGTCTGACTGGGCGTGTCAATATGGAAGTTGTTTATGAAGAGGTGATTGCTTCTGGAGAACCCTCTAACAAGTTCAAAGATTTGAAGCCAAATTACAATATCTAGGCTAAAATCTTCATGGGTTGCATTCATCACAGGAAGTCTACAAACTCTCATGATTATGTGAATAATGATCAACTTTACTTCATGTTCTGTCTTAATCAGAGCACAAAGGTAGATCTTCCTCATCTTCTCTTCTCTCATCTTTGGAATCATATTAAGGCATCCAGAGAAGACATGAAGGCAAAGGGTAGAAATTGGATCCCTTGTGGAAGATTGATTTCAGACATTCTGACAGAGAATGGTCTGGTGGCACATCTGCATGTGGTTCGACTGAAAGAAGAACTTACATCCATTCTTGGAAAAGTTCTGAATGCTAAAAGTTTACAGAGGCTGAAAGTAATAGATGAACTTACTTATGTTCCTGAAAAACTCAATACAGAAGAAGTAAGCAAATGAAGAATTCTTGTAGATAATTTTCCAACGTTTTATGCAGAAGAACCAAAGGAATTTCTGATCAAGTATGTTGGATCATGTATGGAACAAGGAATTCCAGTTCCAGAAGGATTTCTAAACCGTGAACCTATGCCAGATCTCTATGAAGAACATAAGAGGCAGAGAAAATAGGCTTTAGAAGAAGAATAAGAAGCTGCAGGAACACAACAGAAAAAGCAGAAAACTTCTGAAGAACCTCAGAAGAAGAAGAAAAGAAAAGCTTCTAGAGAAGCTCCTTCTGCTACTATCAAACACATTAAGAAAAAAGGTATTAAATCATCCTTACCTATTATTTCTGAAATTGCAATAGAATCATCAACAATTAGCTCTGTTCCTGAACCCCCATCTTCCCAACTTCAAACCACTTATGTACCATTTCATTCATCTATACAACTACCTCCTGTTGCACCCTAAAATTTGCCCAACTTTTCTTTACCTAGCTTGTGTTTCATTTCATTCACATTAGCATTATCATTTGCATTTCATTAACGTGTATGCAGGAGATCAAGAGGTATGATTACCAATCAAGGGCTACACAAGACTGTGAGGCTATCTAAGAAGGTTATTCAGATGTTCAAGGATTGATATCCTTGTCAGAGAAGTTAAAAGATCCTCAGAGAGAGTGATTGAAGCCAAGTGTGTAGGTCTCCTAACTTGAGAGTTGTGGGAAGTCATCCGATGATTCAGAAGCCATGAAGCTGGAATTGAGGTCTTGAGAGAGCTCATGAGAAGTGTTGAAGATCACTTTGAGGCCTAGACAGGTCATTGTGCAAGATTAAGAAGCCTCAGCCATGATTGGTGCAGCTAAGGTTTGACTGGGTCAGCCTTAAGTCAACTGAGGATTTGAAGAAGGTTGAGACTTAATTTAAGAGCCATGGGATCATGGATGGATACATTGTTATTTTCTAAGGATGATTCCAAGGTTAACTCATCATGATTGAAGAGTTTGAGAAGTTTCAGGCTAGGGTTTCTAAGACTTGATAGTGTAAAATCCCCTAGCTTGACCCCTGACTTCCAGGCTATTTAACTCAAGATAGGATGTTCACCTCATATTGACCCCAACATGATTGCTGTAGGGCATGGTCTTAGATTTAATTTGAATACTAGAAGTCCTTGATAGGGTTTATAGAACTCAAGTTATGAGCCAGACAAGTTACAAGTCATCTGAGGTATGTGAATTTGGAGCTTGAAAGTTACCCAACTTGCATGACACTTTTGCCCTAGAAGGATGATTCCTATGAACTTTTGTTCAATATGAACATTGTTCCTTATTCTCTTGGCTTTCCAAAGAGTACTAGAAGTCCATGATTGGATTTGTAGAACTCAAGTTATGGCTTTGACAAGTCAAGGGTATTTTGGGTATTTGGACATTACAGGTCATTTTGAATTATAGGTCAATTTCACTATCTTGCAAGCTTCAAATGGAGTTTTGCTCAACATGAAAGTTGCTCAAAATGATGTTTTTAGCTTAGCCAAGTATCAAGAGTCCATTGATATGGATTGAAACAAGTATTGGTTGAAGAAACTTCACAAAAAGACCATTTTAATGAATTAAAATGGAAAAATTCAAAACAATTGATAATTGAATGATTTCAAGACAAATTTGTGCTCATTTTGATTGGAAAATAAATTCTAAACATAATTGAATTATTAGAAATTTCATTTGAGGCTTGGTTCATGGTGTTCCAATTTGTGACTTCATGAATAAGCTACACATCCAAAATCATACCATTAAGCTCCAAACCAATTTTTACAAGCCAAAGTCCAAACCTTACCTTGGGATCCAAGCCTAAGGAGTACTTAAGTGATCTACTCCAAACCAAAAAGAAAAACTCCTCACAATTTTCATTTTTCATTTTCAAGAATTCTCTCACTCTCTCAATTCTCTCAATTTCTTCATTCTCCAAACCCTCACCCATAGCTCCTTGTCATCGGATCCATTGATTTTTCATTGAAATCAATGAAATCTTGAACATAAACCTCCACTCATCATCATTATCTTATCAAGTTTCGTAATCAATTTTCGTGCAAATTGAAGTTGGATATTGGATCGTAAGTTGGAAGCACTTATTCGGAGCAATTCGGATTCGAAGTGTTCGATCTTCATCTTCCTGCAAGAATTATTGTGGATCTTGAAGTTTTCCGTCTAATCTTGTTCGGATCTTTCCAAATTCACTTGATCAACGATCACCGGATCAAATCCCCGATCCGTAGGTTGGTTTTCCGATTTAATTTAACCATTTGATTGTTGTTTTAATTTAATAGCATTAAAATTCTGTTTTGTGTGCTGTTTGATTTTAATTCATATAAAATAGCAAGAATACTTATAAAAATATGAGAAAATTCATGGATGATCCTTATCATGTCTATGATCTTTGTGTGCAATTGGATTTTAGTTTTGTTTAATTTTCAGTTTGATTTCGTTTTTCTCCTTGAGTTGGATCATAAAATGCCAAAAACTGCATAGTTTCTTGCCGATTTTTGTTGTGGAGTTTGGTATGGAATTTGGACTTGATTCTTTGCTGGTTTGATATAGACATATTAAGGAACTCCCAGAAATTTTTAGGGTAATTTTTAGGTAGATTTAGGTTCTGTTTTGAACTAGATCGTTAGAGGCTTCCCCACTTGATTTCCCTTTTGACCACTTTTGGTGTGTGATTTCTTTAGTGCCTTTAAGCATAGTTTTAGGCTCTGGTTTTTCTACTATAGATACCTAATATGCTTAGGTTCCGCTAGAAATTTTCCTAGGATTTTAGAATTAGTTTTGGTATTTTAGATTGAATTAATACTTAAGCTATTCTTAACATGTTCATAACATAGTCTTCCCCTTTGATTGACTTCATTAATGACTTTTAGCATGAGATAAACTTTTCATTCCTTTTGATTGTTGCTTTATACATGTTATAGATTCTGTTTGCTTGATTATAATGATTGATTTGGAGTTTTAGTTTCCCTTTGATAGCTTTCTTATAGCTTGTTCTGATTAGGGATTAGGAAGACCCTTAGTTGTTTCTTTCTTTCTTCAAATAAACATGGATAGCTTTGTTTGCTTTCCATCCCATCCCATGATTCAAAGTCCTCATGTGAAAGCCCATCTCTCCTTTGGAGGGATGTATGGCATGTCATAATGAGTAGAACTTTTGAGGATGCCTTTCATGGATGCATGGTTGAGTGTCATGATGGATTCCTTTGGTTTCCATCATGCTTCCCATCATCATGTATTCATCTCGTTGATTCTCTTCATCCTTGTTGAAGTAGCTTGTTAAAGCTTGAAGATGGAGCATTCATTTCCTTCTCTTGAAGATGGTTTGAGCTTGAAGATTGGTTTACAGACTGTAGGTTTGCTTTACTGTCAAAAGATTGCCTTGCTTGCTGTTTGTTTGTTGTGTGCTTGATCGATTGATTGTATCTGCAACTGTCTGGTGTGTTGCATTAGATTAGGTTTCCATATAGATGATTCTAGGCCTAAGTGCATTGAAGGGTTGAGGTGATCCTCCCCTTGCTTGTTTGCATAAGAGGTTGAGTTGAGCTCCCTCTGCTTGTCTGTTATTGATTGGCTTTGCTTGATTGCCGAGAGGTCGAGTGGGTCTCCCTCTGCTTGTATTGTTGCATAGCATGTGCATCTCTACTGTTTATCTGTTTACTGTTTAAGCTGATGCTTTATCTGTTTCTGTATATCATTGACATAATCCCCTAAGAATCTCACTTCCTTTAATAAGGAAGTGATGATTAGAACTTTAGGTTGAAACCTATGCATGATAACTTCTAGGAGTTCCCTGTTTCAAACCTCAACCATAGGATGAATCCTTGGCATGACAACATTAGGACTTGATAGTCTCCCCCATAGAGTTCGTTCTCTTTTCATCTCAAAACAAATTAAAATACAGTAATAAAAGTTAACTGACGTCGTACGTTACGAGCCTTAAGCTTCTTGAGAAAGGGTTGTTGGAGAGTTTCTTTTCAACAGCTTGGATGTTTAGTATGGCACCCTTTGGGTGACATGCGATGCATTCACTCTCAGGTCATAGTCTCTAGTACGACATTGGTTGCAAACATCCATAAAAAAACAGTTCTTTCATAAAAGACAGAAAACAAACTTCAAACTTTTTTTCCCCGTGGGCCCATAATTCAAAGGAAGCTTTTATAAAGAAAAGAGTGTCGTTAACTCTCAGTTCTACCGCAAATGGTAATGCCTAAGTCTCCAAGGGTCGAGCTGCATACACCAAACTACTGGAACTGTTTGTTAACCCTTCTCGAAAAAACAGATGAATCTAAATTGCCGTAATCCGTATTATCTCGAACTACGTAAGCTCTGATCTCTCAAGCCTGTTGAGAGTACGTAGGCACAATACTAAGTGTTGGCGAGCCACCTTCCCCGTAACCCGTAGTTAGCTGAACTACGTTGACTCTGATTTCTCATTCTCTGATGAGAATACGTAGGCACAAAGTGCGACGCTTTGCCGAGTCATTTTATTTTCTTTTTAGACCGGCCTTGATAGGTAGATAGTAAAACAAACCCGTCAGATAAACACAACAAGCATGGATCCCATCGAGTACGATGGACGTGAGGGGTGCTAATACCTTCCCTTTGCGTAACCGACTCCCGAACCCAGACAATGGTTGCGATGACCTTGTCTTATACCTTTTCGTCAGGTTTTTCCGATCGTTTCCTTTCCCGTTCTGAGGGATAAATAACAAAAGGTGGCGACTCTTCTGTTTTGTCGGCACCTTATTTTTGCGGTAGCGACACCTCCATCTTCTAAACAAAATGCATCTGATACCACACCGTTACAATCATCTGAACCACCAACAAATAGTGAACCCATAACTGCTGAACAATCTGAACAACCAAAAACCTCTGAACCAGAAAAATCAGAACCTCAAGATCAAACACCACCAGAAAAACCAACTCCACAACAACCAGAACCCCAACAAATAGAACCAGAAGAAATTTTATCTTCTGTTCCTCAACCAAAAATTCCTCAACCAAAAATTCCTGAACCAGAACATATCCAACCCTCTTAACCTTTCATACCTGATTCAGATATTCTGGATATCCAACCCCTCAAAACTCTCTTTGACATTTCTTTCACATCATGTCACTCATCTGAATCATCTGATTCATCTGAATCTGATGTACACCCAGAAGTTAACTCACCACCATCTCTTCGTGGCTATGAACCAAGATCATCTGATTTTGTTTCTTTTGCCTCCTTGAAACTTTACCATCTGATCCCCTTCCCTCTGGATTAAAACTCAAATACTTTATGATAAAACCAAGGAAATCTACCTTCATTCCATATTCTTTTAATCCCAGAACTATTATTCCATCCATACGCAGAATAAAACCATTTTTTCGCCTCATGCCTGCTCAATCAAAACCACCATATCCTCGCCCTCTGTTCATCATCCCAACCTTTACCATACCACCCCCAACAGATCAATCCAAACCATCAACTCTGGAAGCCTTTCTTGAACCTAAATCTAGGCTAAATGCTGATATTTTATTTGCTACTTTCAAGAAAGAAATAAGGATGAGGTTTAGACTCTGTGAAGAAGAGATGCCTCTCAAGCATAAATTCAGATGACTCTGATGCTATTTGGAATAGCTTCATCTCCAGATTCAACACTGTTGCTTCAAATCTGAAGAGTGTCTGCTCTGATGATGCGAAGATCAGATTCGCTGAGTTTGCCAGAACCATGCTACGGAATGTGAAAAGATCTTCAACATTGCTTATTGAGGATGCACCCTCAACTTCTGGAGTGTCTGCTACTTCTGATACTATTGAAGGATCTACTTCTAAAGTCATTCTGGAAGAAAATCCTTTAGCTCTGACGATTGTGGACCAACCATCTGAATCTGTGGCTCCAGAATCTGCAACTGCAATGGATATTGACTCTGCTCCTACTCCTGCTTCTGAATCTGTTCCCTCTACTTCTTCTGAAGTTAAGAAAGAGAATCCAGACTTAGAAGACAAGATTGTTGTGCTGGAAGCTGGTCAATCTGAGATAAGATCCTGGATGGCAAGGCAAGATCAGAAGACTGACAACATTGAGAAATAGATGTCCAAGCAAGAACAATCTTCATCTGAAATTACCAACGTTCTAAAGATGCTTCTCTCTAAACAATCTTAGCTTTATGTTTTTTATCTGATGTTTGAGCACTTGTTTGCATTTCTCGTCTGATGTCTTTTCTATCTGAATATTTTAATGAATGAATCTATTAATGTTTTCTTTATATGATTGTATCTTTTCTCTCTGTTTCCTTTTATTTGTCTTTAAAAAGTTTCTTTTTGATTATGAAAAAAAGGGGGAGAAAATGAAATTTTGATTGTTCAAATAAACTTTACCTGAATGGAATTCAGACATATCAAATCATAACTAACATAAATTTTTAGTATTTCAGAACTATTATGATAAATCTGACAAAATTCATTAAAGTAACTCTGAGATCCCCAAATCAAGTTTTAACCAATCAGGCTCTGATTCTGAAACGTTCATCCAAATCAAGCTCTGATTCTAAAAAGAATACTCATGCAAAAAGGGAAGTTTCTATTCTTTCTTAGTATTCAATTCAGGGGGAGATTCATAATCTCAGGGGGAATTATAATTATCTCTTTATTGAACAAAATTTCCTATGTTTTTGTCATCATCAAAAAGGGGGAGATTGTTAGAACACATATTGGTTCTTAGTTACATCTCTATGTTTTGATGATAACACTAATGAAATTTTGTATTAAGAAATTATATACTCTAAATTTGTTCAAGTATTTTTGTTGCAGATATTAAATTTAATATTCTTCTGAAAACAAAAATGAATCTGAACATTGAACTACGCAAGGCTCTGAGCGTTAGAAGCATCTCGTTAGAAGACTCTGAGCGCTGCCTACAGAAGAATCTGAAGCAGAAGCTACAGAAGCATTTGAAGCGTAGCTGAAGACTTTGTATGAAGAGTTCCAGGAATTGTTTTTCAGAAGACTCTGATAGTACTGTTCGCTGCAAGTACTGAGGATTTGATCTCCAAACTCTGCTCTGATTGTTATTTACGCTGAAGCACTCTTGCTGTAACACTCTGATACAACAAACTCTTATGACATCAGGACTCTGATCACTCAAGGCTCTGATGTTGATTGCTGTGAAATAGAAACTTGTTGAAGAAGATTATTCAAAGATATATCCGTTGGCATATTCCAAACGACTCTTTCCTCTTTTATGCTAGACACAAGAACTCAGGCAAAAAGGATTCCTCTGAACGTTCTAGTTCTAGGAAAGGTCAAGTCATGTGAAGACAAAAGACAATAGCTACTTTGTAGTACACGGTCTTCAAGCTTGCAAAGTCTTGGACGTCTTTGTCTATAAAAGCAAGCCTTCAACAACTTTCTACAGTTGACGAAAATTGACAAAACTATTGAAAACTCTCTCAAAGCTCTCATACAAATTATATTTCTTTGTTGAATAGTTTCATTCGTTCTTAATCTTAAGTGTATAAATCACAGGTGTGATAAAGCTTTCATAGAAGCATTTTAAACACTTGTTTAGTTTACATTTGATTGTAAAAGTTCCTTGAGAAGACCAAGTTGTGGTCAGTAGTTCTCGAGAAGACTAAGACAGTTGTTCTTAGTGGTTGACATTGTAATCTGTTTGATTATAGTGGATTAAGTCCTTGTGTAGAAAGGCAAATCACTCTTGATAGGGTGGACTGGATTAGTTGAGTTCAACAAACAAGGATAAAAATCATTGTGTTTTTATTGCCATATTTATTTGAAAACCCTTATTCAACCCCCCCCCCCCCCTTCTAAGTATTTTCTCACCTCCACTAATCCATCTGATAAGATGATCCTTTTCCTTCTTGAAACTTCTTCATGAGCTTCTTGATCTCTTCTTGCGTCTTCGCCTCCTCGAGGATAAGCTTATCCACGTACGTTTTCCATACGCCTGAAGTAGGAGGAACGTTAGAACTGGCAGTAGGCACTGATGGTATGCTAGAGGAAAATAAATCCTCTCGTGCCTTCCTCTTCTTGGCAGACTTTTCTTCTTCCTTTTGCCTATGGAGCTTCTGAAGGGTGATGAAATGAATCAGGAAATGAAGAGAGAACCTTTAGAGAGTAAGCTTCAAAGAGAGAAAAAAATGAACAAGAGAGAGAGTTTTTTGTTATGGCTTCTTAGGGTTTTTAGAATATATATATATGTGTATGTGTGTGTGTGTGTGTGTGTTGTGTGTGTGTGTGTGTGTGTGTGTGTGTGTGTGTGTGTGTGTGTGTGTGTGTGTGTGTGTGTGTGTGTGTGTGTGTGTGTGTGTGTGTGTGTGTGTGTGTGTGTGTGTGTGTGTGTGTGTGTGTGTGTGTGTGTGTGTGTGTGTGTGTGTCTATATATATATATATTAGTGGTTAAGGTGTGGTTAAGAGGGTTTGCTGAGGTTAAAGCTTGGTTAGTGATTTTGGTGAAATTTTGAAAAATGGAGTGAGTGAGAAATGGTACACGCATAACATGGTTCATGTTGTTGTTGTGGTTGTCATTTTGTGTGCAGCAAGGGAGCAAAGAGGGTCAGAATGAGAAGCAAGTGGAAGGGTGGTATTATCCTTGGTGAACAAGTTTTACAACTTGCTTCTTTTGGCAAAAATGTTAAAGGAAGGTACATGAATGGTACAAAGTTGGCTGGCACTTATTTGGCAATGTTTTGTGACACAAACATGATGATTCATGCGCATGAAATTGGTAGAATCAAGTTGTTACATGAAAATGTCATTTGGTGCATGCATGAAAATGTGGCATGGTTTGCTTGGATCCTAAGTTTCATTTTACCAATTTTAAGAAACCATAACTCAATGAATTTTGGCTCAAATGATGCAACCTTGAGTTCAATGGAAAGTAGGGAAATGCTAGAGCAACTTTCATGTTCAAAACATTTTGAAATGAAGCTTGGAAACATGAGAAAGTAACCTCAATTCCTTTGATTTTTCTTGATCAAACTCAATCATAACTCATAAGACATTTTTCATGGAATTTGACTTGAAAAGTTCATGCTTGACCAAAAAAACCCTAAAGTCAAAGGTTTGACTTTGCAGTATATGACTTGTGTATCAGATGAATCTTCACCTCTTGACCTTCAATGAAATCAATCTCCTGAGCCATATGAACACCATAGATGGACCCAAGGGTGTATTTGAATGTCTTGAATTATTTCTCAAGGCTTAGGATCATGTCTTGATCAAAAGTCAAGGATTGTGTAATACCCTAATTTTTATCCCTAAGATCCCACATTTCATTTGTATCATTTCATACACAAACAAGATCATACTTTATGGTTCTCCTAGTACCCCTTTTGTTTCTTACTTGCTTTATGCTTGTTTCTGTTTACTGATTTATAACCAAAATACCAAAAATATTTTGCATTATTTCTTGTTTTTCTTCTCTGTGCTTTTAGGGCTTGCAGGAGATTAATAACAAAGGCTTGGCTTGGAGATGGTGAGGTTAGTCAGTTATGGTCAAGACTAAATAGAAGTTTGACCTAATCTTGGTCAAACTATTAAGAGATTGCTTCAATTGCAAATTGGTTGTGGTAGTGAACTATTTTTCAAGCAGTGAATGTTCGAGGTTAGGTGGTCTTGTGAAGATTCATCAGATCATCAAGCAGTTATTCATGTGAAGTTTGGTTCAAGTTATTATGATCAAGAGTCCATTCGTGGTTCATCTGTGGATTTATGTTCCCAAATATTGATTCAAACAAACTTAAAGTGATTAAGAATTTATTCCATTTTATCAGAGATTCGGGAAATTATGGCAAAGATTAAAGTTGATGGTCGATATTTCAGTTGCAATTTATCCAGTGGTCCAGATTGTGGCGTGCTTCAATGATGAGTATTTGAGGGAATCTATGATGAAATTGTCTTCAAGGAGAGATATGGCTAAGGTGGCTTCTTCCTTAAAATTTGGTTACAAGATGATAGATATTATATATGAACTGGTCAAACACTCGATGATGAATTCATCAAGAATGCAACAATAAAGAGTATGGCAACATCAAACCATCGAAATGTGATATCAGTGCAGACGGAAATAACGACTTTCATTGATTATGTTGGATGCCTTTTTTGACATTTACAAATAGTCGATTCAATAGTGATGTTAACATCAATACAATTGCATTCCTTTGTTTCTTTGCAATTAAGCTTTTGAAGGAGAGGAAGTTTATGGTTTGGGACTTGTAGATGCTTTAGTGTCATGCGAGAAGTTGCTGGATATTATGGATTCGTTCCACTGTCGACTAGTTACCTTGCCTAACAGCAAAGATACTTCCAACAAGGTTGTTCGACTTTTATATACAAATTCTGGAACTGGTATTTTGGCTCTTAGTTCAATTGGGGTTCAGAAGCTGTGGAAGTGGTTGCAGAATGAACAAAATTTTAGTGGGAAGACGTATGCCACTGTTGTTCCACAACATTAGCAATCCAACAGTGGTCTTCTTATGACCAATGATGTCTCGGGTGTCAACCTTGAAGAAGCTGATACTTGCATTGCACTCTTAAAAAAAAACAAAGATTCATATGTTATGTCTGCATATGGAGGGAAAAGTATCTTTATTTTAAATAATGACATTCAAGGTAATGACTTCACCTCTGATAGAACAGAGGTATGATTTAATATGATAAAGAAAAGTATTTTATTAATGAATGTGAAAGTAAAATAAATTCCAGAGCTACTGCTCCTCAGTCAGAGAAGCTATTATCTCACTGCCCAAACCCTAATATCAAAAACAGAAAATCAATTAATGCCTCACTACTGCCCCATACACTCCTCTTTATATGGAGAATAATCCCTAAACTAACTCCTATTTATATGGAGAATAATACCTAAACTAACTCCTATTTATTTGTGGAGTTTTCTATTCTTTCTCACATATACCCTCCATTGTTTAGGTCCAATAATATCTCTATTAACTAACACATTCCCATCATCATTTGTGGGATCCGATCCATTCCTATCATCACCCCCACCTACAACATTAGCCTTGTCCTCAAGGCGCAGATCAGGGAATTGACTCTTCAGCAATCCTTCCAACTCCTTAGTCTGTTGATCAGAGACACACGACACCGGTGACCCTAACACCTCCATCAAGGTAGGCCATTCACAGCCTGCTATCATTCGAGAAGGGGTGATAATGCTTTGGAAAGTAGCCATCTTATCATCTACAGCCTGACCAAGTAGTTTCACCATACTGCCTTTATGGTTGAACTCCATAGACATTTCTTTCCAATCCATGGTCACCTTCCCCAAAGTTTCTAGCCACACAACTCCTAAAATCAAATTCACACCTCCTAACTCCAACACATAAGCATCAAAGCAAATCTGCACTGATCCCACTTTCATCTGAATTCCATTGCATCTACCCCTAGTTAGGACATGATGACCATCTCCTAACTTAACACCCAAAGGATTAGAAGGCACCATAGACAATCCCAGGGCTTCAACCACCTTAGGTGATATGAAATTATGTGTGGCTCCACTGTCAATAAGTACCAGAATTAATGCACCTTGTAAACATCCCTCCAATTTCATCCTCCGGACCTGATTTGGATTAGTGGATACACCAAACAGCCCCATGGTTTTACATTCTAATTCCTCTTGTGTGAGCTCTTCTTCCGTCGCAACCTCCAACACCATAATCTCTCCTGCATCGTTAACAATTTCGTCATCCCCCAAGATAATCACTCGTAACTGTCTTGTTGCACATTGATGGAGAGGATCCCATCGTTCGTTGCAACAAAAACAGAGTCCTTTCGCACGACGCTCATTAACCTCTGCACTTGGTAGATGGCGAACACCACGAGATTGACGGCGTGAATTGTCACCTAAATTTGGGCGAGAAGATGCTGTAGAATTGGTAGGACGTGTTGAGACGGTTTGAGATCCAGAATCCGAACCAGTCCGCGTTTGGCCCAAAGAATTATTAGGCTGGGTCTGAGTTGCAGATCCGTTCCCTTCCCCTTCGCGAAAAGCCCAATTAGGCTTTTGAGATTTTGTCCAAGAACCATGACCCGGTTTGTAACGTGCTCCAGAACCCTGTCCAGAAGCCACTGCAAATTCACTTTCAACATCACGAGCCAATTGCATTGCTAGGTAACGGTTGCGAGGCTTGAAGGTACGCACACGAGAACGGATATCATGACGTAAACCACCAATGAAATAACCTAGAAACTGTTGTTCTGGTAAACGACCACACTGTGAAGAATACAGTTCGAATTCAGCAATATATTCCTCTACGGATCCCGATTGTTTTAGTTCCTTTAATTCCTCAAACGGATTCTCCAAACGCCCACCTCCAAATCGAACCATCATCGCCTCACGGAGGTTCTCCCATGACACTTCCTCTGTTGAATCATGCCATAGGTTAAACCAATGGATAGTAGGGCCTTCCATACTCAATTTGGTCAACTGAATACGAACATCCTGTGAAATTCGTTGTACCTCAAAGTATGTCTCTGCCCGAGTGATCCATGCAACCGGATCGTCACCGGTAAATGCTGGCAACTCCACCTTCTTCGCAGATAAACGAAACTCATCCAGCGGTGAGGAAACTGTCGCACTGCTTGGCTGCGACACTTCACGATGAGCCATTGCACGTTGAATCTCAGCACCAATGAACTCTCGTAACGCAGCAATGCTAGCCTCGACACCTTCCAACCTTTCTTCCACTGCAGAAATACGGTCAACCATCTTAGGGGCTTTGGGCATGAACAATGGTAGGTCGGACCAATTGATAGAACAGAGGTATGATTTAATATGATAAAGAAAAGTATTTTATTAATGAATGTGAAAGTAAAATAAATTCCAGAGCTACTGTTACTCAGTCATAGAAACTATTCTCTCACTGCCCAAACCCTAATATCAAAAACAGAAAATCAATTAATGCCTCGCTACTGCCCCATACACTCCTCTTTATATGGAGAATAATCCCTAAACTAACTCCTATTTATATGGAGAATAATACCTAAACTAACTCCTGTTTATTTGTGGAGTTTTCTATTGTTTCTCACATATACCCTCCATTGTTTAGGTCCAATAATATCTCTATTAACTAACACATTCCCATCATCATTTGTGGGATCCGATCCATTCCTATCAACCTCCTATCTAAACACAGTTGAAGCACAATATTGTCTATGGATGTATGAACATGTTCAGAAAGTAGTGAAATCCTTGGGTCTGGGAAATATTTCTGTTGGCATAACTAATCCTTACCAGTGGCAGTTGTTGTGATATAGAGATAATCCCTTCACAGTTTGAAGCTCATGATGGAATGGCAGCTAGATGTCAACCTTATTGCCATATATATATACTTCCAACGGATTAAAGCTTCATGATATAGCTCTATGGCGGATGGAGCGAGCTTCAAGTTTTCTGCACACTGCATGGGAAGGTATCACCGAGGCACACCATTTTTAGCACTTGGGATTATGACTCAGCTTGCTACAAATTACCCATCAATTGAGATTGCAGTGGCAGAATCGAGGTCCACAAGATGCGATTGAGGAAGCTGCCACAGATCTGTTGGGAACGTTGTTCAGTAGTGTTGAGATAAGGAAACACAAGTTTGCATTTGGTGTTGTTAATCAACTTATAACTGTGCTACATTTAGAAAGAAGAAGCTTCTTGAAACTGCCGGTAGTAAATTTCCAGACGGGGAAAGCAAACTTCGCGCTGTCGTTAAGTTGTACGAAGAAGAGTTTCATAAACGGAAAATGAACCCTCGTCCGCAGGAAGTTGATGAGGAATAGAAGCAAGGAAAATAGCTTGAATACAACGGGTGAGATGCCTCAAATAAATCTGCAAAGTGTCTCCATGACTGATAAAGGAGGAGGAACGGTGCCATCATATGATGTTTCACCAGATTCGTTGGTTCGTGCTGAAGAACTTTATGCTATAATAATACTAAAGCAATGTCCAGAAACTCGTTGCCATTATTGCTTGAATGACCTGCCTGCTGATAGAGTTCCTTGTACATCATGCTCAATACCATTATATTGCTCTCACCAATGCTAGATAAAGGCAGGCGGGCAAATGTTCAGAATTTCCACAAAAGATAATCACATTTTTAAAAATCTTACCCTATGATCTTGGAGGATATGTTGCTGAAGTGATTCAATATAATGATTGTGAACTAAAGATTGATGATTTTCCTGAACAATCAACATGAATGTCAAGGGATACATTGGCATGTTGTACTGCCTTCTGAGATAGTTTTGGCTGGCAGAATTCTAGCGAAGTCTTAGTCGAAGAGCTCGTCTGCAGATATCACAAGTATTGTGGAAAAGTTGGAGCTTTCTCATTGCTACGAACCTTGTCATAGTTATTTCTCAGATTAAAGTGAATTGCATGATTGTTGTTCGTTTAAAATCAATAGACGCTCATGGACTATCAGATCAATCTAGAGGATTTCTGTTTCATTCCGGTGTACACTTAACTAGTAATATGGAACAGGTCAGAGTGGACAAAGCTATTTATAAAGCTGGCAGTTTATTCAACCATTCTTGCCAACCAAACATTCATGCATATTTTCTTTCACGCACACACTATTTACGAACAACAAAAGTTGTAGCAGCTGGGTGTCAGCTGGATTTGTCTTATGGTTCACATGTTGGTTTGTGGGATTGCAAAGATCGCCAAAGTTTTCTCCAAGATGAATATGCATTTCATTGTCAATGTACTGGTTGTTCAGAAGTGAATCTATCTGATATTGTCCTCAATGCTTTTCGTTGTGTCGACCCAAATTGTTCTGGCGCAGTGTTGGAAAGCAGAGTATTTGAGTGTGAAAAAACAGAAAAATCAAACACTTCCCTATTGCTGACAGAGATATCAAGAATGATGACATCTATGAAGTATGTCTTCATGCATTTAATCAAAATAATGCCTCTACTCATATTCAACCCGGACACTGTTTAAAATGTGGTTCTTACTGTGATGTGGAGTCTTCACTTGCCAACTATAATTCTAACCTCATGCTTCACAATTCCATCCGCGCATATACGTCCGAGCTGACATGAAGTTGGTACTGTTGCATAGAGCTTTTGATTTCGATCACAACTGTATTTGTTTTGAGTCCCGCCGATCTGATTTATTGAAGCTTGAAGTTCATGGCTATGGTGTGAATTGTGTCCCGCGCATGTTAAAGAAGATGATGAAATTACACTTTCTGATTCTCACTTTGATTCTTATTTCGATTTTTTTGACACAAATACCCTATATTGAAACCAATATTTCCATAATACCCTAGTTTGAAATTTTTTTACCAGAGTACCTTACTTTTGAGGGAGTTCGCCCATGCAAGGGACGAACTAGTGAAAGGGAAGCTTGAGTTCGTCCAACCCAAGAGCGAACCAGTGGAAGCACACGGCCATGCAAGGAGTTCGCCCATCCCAAGGGCGAACCAATGTTGAATTTTTTTTTTCATATTTTCTACAATATATATTTAATCTATTTAATTAAAGTAATAAAAAATATATTTAATATAAAACATAAAAAATCTATTTAATTAAACTTATTTTAAAAGTATATTTAATTAATTTAAAAAAAACTATTTAATATAAAACATATAAAATCTATTTAATTAAACTATTAAAAAATGTATTTAATTAATTTTAAAAAAAAACTATTTAATATAAAACATATAAAATCTATTCAATTAATTTAATAAAAAACATATTTAATTAATTGATTAAATAATTTACAAGAATAAAATTTCAAGATTAAATAGTTACAATAAAATTGATTACATAAATATACATATCATCGAAGATGACCCCCAGTTCCACACCTAGGGGCCCTTCGCTGTCGGTGTCCTCTGCCCAAACGCTCGTTTGCAGATGACTGAGACGAGTCGGAAGACAAATCTTCATTGTGATGTGTTGTCGGGGAGATTGTCTGCCTTGTAGAGGGTCCTGGTTCATCATCTAGAATATCTTCGATGTTAAAATCCGGCATTTGCATCAGTTGCTCCTCTGTCAGTAAAAAATGTTAGAATGAATGTGATGGTTATGGTGGTTATGGGTAGGTTTCGGCTTGGGTTTGTTGAACGGTTGGGATGTAGACGTCATCAGGCGTGAAGGCGGGTTGTGAGAAGGTAGTGTTGAAGGTAGGATTTGTAGGATATTGGAAATAAGGGTTGTTCTGCTCAAAGTTGGGGGCTGTGCATGGGGTGAACTGTCTGGGTGGTCGGAGGTAGGGTTGGGGCTGATATTGTTGGATGAACTGGGGGAAGTTATAGTTATGTTGAGCTGACGAGGATGGGTACCCCCAAAATTGAGAGGTGTTGGTTGGTGGGGCATCCGGATGCATTGATGCAGCAGTTGGTTGTGTCGATGATGATGGTTGCGTTCGTGGGTCGGTCAAAAATTGATCCGGTGCAACATGGACATAAGGAATTGTGCGGAACCAAGTTAAATACTGTTGACTTGGCTTGCGTTCACCTAATACAGAGTCCCCCTGCAAAATCACATGTCCTCTGTGTCTCCATTCTCGGACCTCGTCCCTATTTAACTGTTGCCAATGAACTTTGTGCGCTTTTCGCATGGTCATTGCGTGTTGATCCTTTAGACACTTAGGAAGGGGAGGGATTTGTTGGTCTACTCCAAACTGGAGTGTTACCCTATCTGTTTGATGCATCTCAACGATGTAGAAACAAATAAGGTACATTGTGGCACTCCAGATTTGGCTATCTTCTAGACGCGGGACCGGGTACTGAATGTACGACCTCCATATAAACTGTCATATAACAAAGAAAATTAAGATGCCATTAAATTGAAGAACCGACCACGATTTTCACTTGGTTTAAAACTTACATCTTTTTCTTGCATATGGTCCAACGCGTTTCGATATCCTTGAAGATGGAAACGAGGAGTTGCACGGTAATTCATTCCTCTTTGTGCCCATCTTGTACAATCAAAAACAAAATAATGTTAGACATATTTGAATAAGAAATATATATATATATATATATATATATATATATATATATATATATATATATATATATATATATATATATATATATATATATATATATATATATATATATATATATATATATATATATATATATATATATATATATATATATATATATATATATATTATGTACATAAATATGAGTATTATATTACATAAATACCTTTGTGCATATGGATACGAGGGTTCCACCATGCTGACAGGAGTGAACAATGGGATGCGTGTGAATGCCCAAGAAGTTAGTAGGAGAGCACAACCACTCATGCTCCTAACTTCTTTTTCTGCTGCCTTGCACATTTCTCTGTACAATTTTGCAAGGCATGCAGAACCCCAACTATATTTTCCACATTCAATGAGATCCCCCACGAAAGGGACCCAAGAAGAATGCAAAAGGTTTTGAGTTTTGTCAGGAAACAAAATTGTTGCGATCACGAGTAAAATAAATAATTTGGCTTCTAATAAAACATCTTCTTGAGTCGGGTTTTCTTTGTTTTTAAAATTTTCATACTCACTCTCAAGCCAAGTTATCCTAACAAAACCTTTCATTTTATCTTCTTCTTTTGGTTCCTTCCCCAAGTAATCCATGTAAACAGAACTTGTTACCTCGGTGGGGCCGTTGATAGCTTTGCCATCAACTCGTAGACCTAGTAACATACATGTATCTTCAAGGGTTATGGTGCATTCACCTGTTGGCAAATGAAATGTGTGGATTTCGGGTCTCCATTTCTCCAACAGAGCAACAACTAGGCTTGAGTCAATTTTCAAACTGTTTATTTTTTAAATGTGTGCGAATCCTGCGATCTCAAGATAAGGCATTATTCTATCATTCGCTCGAATAGGAGAATGTGAATGCACCCTAAACCTCGGGGCATTAATCTGCAACAATATTAAACCAACATTAGTTAGTCACAATTTTTACGACGAAATAATAATTTGACAAAGAACTATATACATTAATTTTTTTGGGAAAAAATATATAAAATATGAAAAACTTACACTGTTATTGATATTTTGTTGTGTTCCACGGTGATCATCGCCCATCCACAACAATGCCATTTTAGTCGGGTAAAAATTGCAAGATAGTAGAGGAATAGAAGTGAGAATTGCTAGGAAGTAGAGAGAATTAGTAAAAATGTTGTGTAAATTTTGGAGGTAAATAATTTGAATATATAGTAGTGTGTATGAAAATAAAATATTAGGTTTAATAAATTTGAAAGTTATAGATTGAAGAGACTTTTGCATGGCACCTACGTTTTTTTGCATGCATGCAATGCTAGCTTCTTACACAATGTCGTATGCATGTGAAACATTTTTAGAAGACCCTCACATGTTCGCCCTTGGGTGGGACGAACCAAAGTTTCCCCTCACATGTTCGCCCTTTGGGTGGACGAACCATACCTTTTGCTGTTGGCAAGTTCGCCCTTTGAGTGGGCGAACTAGTGATACTTAATTTTTCATATTCGTTTCCTTGTATATTTGTTTGAATCACTATATTATAAACTTCTCTTGTATGCATCAATTACCACATTCAAACTCCCCAACATTCAATCTTACACTACAAAAAAAATTCAAACTCCCCAACATTCAATCTTACACTACAAAAAAAATTCAAACTTCTCAACATTCAAACTCTGAAATGTCACAGAGAAACATAATTACCACATGTCACTTTAACGGTGTTGTTTCGACAAACATTCCTGTTGGATTCTCGTTCAGCAATACGGATACATACGCCTTCAAAATTCATGTCAATTCAGATTTTTTTCATTTTAAAGATAGAATGGGAAAAAAAATTGGCACAAGGCGTTGAGGAAATCATTTATCGCCATCCCACCCTTAATGAAGACAACTGTACGATTTTTTACATTATGACGCCAATCAAAAATGACGAGGATGTGAAGGCAATGTTTCGGTGTCACATGATGTTTGGTCAGTTACCTATAATTGAGGTGTATGTCAGACTACTACACAATCCCGAAACATTTCCAACGCAGGAGACACAGTCACACTGGTACGGGATGACTCAAACATCAGACGACGAACCAACGCAAAACAATTTACCTTTCATACCAGATGAGGAGGTTGGAGAATCAAGTGATGACAATATTTATGAGGAGATCAGAATGCAAGATATTTTTGGTGACAGCGGTGACGAAGACAATGAAGACGAAGATATAGTTGTCCCGTCTACGCAACCGATCCGCGCAAAACCCGTAAGTTTGTATAACCCTCCGACACACATGCAAAATATTGATTTTGAAGATGACGACACAACCTCCGTGTTTGGAAGTGCTATTCAAAACCATATAGGTGACGAAATAGAGATCGGTATGGAGTTTGAAAACAAGGAAGCCTGCGTCCTCGCTCTGCAGCATTGGCACATAATACACTGTGTGGACTATTGGGTGTATCAGTCTGACAATGAACGATATGTCATTCAGTGTAAGAAACAAGACTGAAGGTTCAAGTGCAGAGCTTCATTTAGACGAAGGAACTCAAAATGGGTGATCGGTAAGCTGTCTGGGTCTCAAACATGCACTACGACGTCGATGGCACAAGACCATAGGAAGCTCAGTTCAGAAATGGTTTTCCATAGCATCAGAGAACTTGTCAACAGCGACGCCTCACTTAAGGTAAAAGTGATCGTTGCCCATATTCTAGAAAAATACGGGTACATTATATCTTACCGGAAGGTGTGGATCGCTAAGTGCAAGGCGGTAGAGTCTCTTTATGGCAATTGGGAAACATCTTACAACGACCTACCGTAGTGGATACTGGTAATGAAAACCTTTCTTCCAGGAACCATTATAGATTTGCAAACCCTACCTGCAACATCAAGTGATGGATGACGCAGAAAAAGAGAAGAGACGATGTGGGATTTGCAGAGAAATAGGTCATATGCGTAGTAAATGTCCCAATGTTGTCGGTCCGTCAAACCGACCGAATAGATAATTATATTGTACTACTTTTGTATTTGATCCATCAATTATTTTTAATTCAAAACAACTTTCAAAATACAACAAAAGCAGCGAACTACAAACATAAAGTTGATCCTTTACTCCACAAACGCAAAAATAAAACTCATGAAGTTAACATAAACTCTAACATACAACAGCGACCAACACAAGTGGATCTATGACTCCTCTGTTGACTTCACCACTATGTGCTGAAAACATGCAATGGACATCTTCATCGTTTTCTATACGATCTAGGTAGTACATGTACGTCCCATCCGGGCTAGCATCAGTAAGCGTTATATATGGACAACGATACTATATTTTTTTCACCGTCACGCGGCGACCGCTCAGCTGCCGAAACCCGGTGTTAATTGCTGCAACCACGGTTCTGAAATTCTACAGCGGATCTAGGTAAACACTGATTTTTTTCTCAGGTCCATAGAAAACATGAGCTTGCACAGACATCTTTATAATTCGGATAAGTTGACATGAATGATAGTAAATCAGATACGGTTATTTATACAAAAAATTTATGTCTGAGTTCGGTCGTTCAGTGACCGAGAGTCTGTAAAAATAATTTAAATATAAAATTAATTAAATAGTTTTTATATTAAATTAATTTAATAGTTTTTATACAAAATTAATTAAATATTATATATATTAAATTAATTAAATATATTTTATATTAAATTAATTAAATAATTTTAATATGGAATTACTTTAATTTTTTATTAAATAGTTTTTTTATTACTTTAATTAAATAGATAAATATATTTTGTAGAAAATATGTTTTATATAAATAGTTTTAATATGGAATAGATTTTTTTATGTTTTATATTAAATATATTTTTTATTACTTTAATTAAATAGATTAAATATATATTGTAGAAAATATGAAAATATAAAAAAACAAAAAAAAAAAACAATTCAACACTGGTTCGCCCTTGGGATGGGCGAACTCTTTGCATGGCCGTGTGCTTCCACTGGTTCGCCCTTGGGGTGGACGAACTCAAGCTTCCCTTTCACTAGTTCGTCCCTTGCATGGGCGAACTCCCTCAAAAGTAGGGTACCCTGGTAAACAAATTTCAAACTAGGGTATTGTGGGATTATTGGTTTCAATGTGGGGTATTTGAGTCAAAAAATCTCTTATTTCAAGTAGTTTTGTTTTAAATTGAGTTTTATTTATTTTTTTATTTTTTGTATTTATTCTTAAATAGATCTTGGGCCGTATGTCATTCACCATCATCACCTTTTTTTATATATTATTTTGAAAACCTTTTTTAGTTGAATTTTCTTAATATTTTCTTCACAAATTTTCTATTTATATTTTTTTTGATTTTTTATAGATATTATTTCATTTCTTGGGTTTTTGATACCTTTAACTTAATTTAAAATTTCATTTAAAAATTAGTGTGATTTTTAATTTTTGACTTTTTTTAATTATTTGTTTTTTGATTCATTGATGGTTGATTGGTTGGATCTTAAGTTTTGAACATAATCTTGTTAATCTCAATGGACCATGGGTGTCGATTTTATCCACCAAGAGAGGTGATTGATATTGATGATGATTTAGTCGATTTAAGATTTCAATTGTTGATTCTTTTCATTTTGAACTCTTTCTTCTTCTTCTTCTTTTTCTTTTGACCGATGAAATCTATGGATCATGGATTGTTGATTGTCAAGGTTGTTTAATCTTCATTATTTCAAATCTATGGATGAATGATCATTGAGATAATTCTCCATACTTTGGAATAGTAATAGATTACCTTTGATTAATCGATAAAAATCTCGATTAAGATGAGATCACTACATTCTTTTCTTTTCGTGCGGTATTGATTTCGAAAAGTGATCTATATATCACTTTTCTAGCATACATTAACACTAACATTGTTATTCACCGGCCTCAGATAGTCGTGCTTAACATAGCGCTAAAGTGTCCTGCAATCGGAAAATGATCATTTGTGGCTCAAACTTATGTTTGTAAGTCCAAGTATGGTTGATTGCTTATCTTAAGTCCACTACCTATTAAAATCATTATTAGGGGGCTTTGATTCTATCAATCCTCTAATGAGTTTTCATTAACCTTGGTCTAAGTGCAAGAATTAACCGTCGTTGATCATATGTTCTAACCACTAATCATTAATTCACTACCAATATCTTTATATAATTCTTGTTTATATTTCCTTCTTACCCCCTATCTCTTTACTTTTATGCTTCAATATTATCATTTTATATCATATCTTTGTTTATGTTTATGTCATTTCTCTTTTATCCACTTGGACCATATCTTGTTCAAAACACTAATAAAGGATCAAAACCTCTAAAAAAAACTTGGTGTTATTAACTTTGTGGTTATGCTTTTGAACTATTCTTAGACCCTTGGACTTAAAATTAGGACTCTTTTCCTTATGCTTGGAGTGTTGTGGATCTTGGCCTTTATTTGGCTCGCTCATTAGCTTATGCTTTAAATCGGATGGAATTCTTTGTGTTTGCTATGGAGTGTGCTACAAGTTGGTTAGATCCTTCTTATCTCTAACTTTTATTTTGTTTTCTAGGGTAGTCACTTCATCTCTTCCCCTTCTTGAATTTCAAACCGATTTCAAAATAAAACCTTGACTTTTGTCAAGTGATTTTTAAACTTTATTTTTCTTAATAGATGTCAATCAATATTAGTTATATTTTGACCAATTTTAAAAGATATAAAAAACACTTTACCTTATTCAAACTTTTTGTGCCTTTGTGCATTTTTCATTTTAAAATTTCTTTTCATAAAGTTTAGACATGAGTCATTTCCATATTTGAGATATAATTCTCCTATTCCCCATAGTATTAAGATTTTGACATTTTCCACTTAGATGTTGAGTGATAGACATGTTGATAATCCAAGCAAAATCATCCATCTTTAGGTGATGCAAATGTTTTCTTATACTTGTGGGCGACTAGTCGTAGTTTTCTCCTTAAAATGATGACTTGTCTTTACATTTAAAATCAATCAAAACCAACAAATTTTTGTTATTTGTACCATGGACTACGAGGTTTTGATCTTATATTGCACTTTGTGGGTAACACAAAAATCTAAAAATATTATTCTCTTCTCATCTCCCCAATCTCTTTTCAAATAAACCATTTTCAAACCAAAAAGCGTAAATATTTCAAAAGGGCTCCTATAGAGTACTATAGACTTTTTGGGTGCTAACACCTTCCTATTGTGTAACCAACCCCCTTACCTAGATCTCTGTTTATTTGTTCTTGTTTTAGAACTCTCAGGTTTTGTTCGCTCTTTTTCCTTTCCTTTTTTTGGATAAAATAAAAGTGTGGTGGCGACTCTTGCATTTTGAGTTAAGTTAATCAATAGCTTACACTCACGATTTTACCGCTACAAATTGTAGTTGACTTTAGTTGAGAAACCTTAATTTCATGACCAGATGAACTTGATCTTTGAAGAACTTGATATGGGGCCATTTTCCAATTGATTATTGTTGGAGAGAGGCATCTTGAGAGTATGAGAACTTGCTTAGTTGATGATTTTCATACACCAAATTTTTCCTACATGTGTATAACCTTCATCTGTACTTCCATCAATTAACCATACTAAAAAAATGAAAAATATGTCACTTCCATTTTTATTTTCTTATTGCCTAAGTCTACGCTTCATTTGAGGGTATCCAGTCAGAGGTGTGTGCAATACGAATTGAGTTTCATCTGGTTTGACCTAATCTTGGTCAAGCACAAATTTATTTTAAGATCAAGGCCGGGGTGTGTTAATTCATGTTATGTGTGTAAGGATCTAATTAGGGTTGTGTGCCAATTTCAGTCTGTTTTGGATGGATCAAGTTCTAAAATTGTACCAAGACAAGTGCTTCATGGTCGAAAATTTCAGAATTCAGTTCATCTTTAAATTAAAGTTTTGGTGTACTGATATGCATATCTCAAGGCATTGTCCCTATTCCTCTGGTTCATGGTGAGGAGTTTAGTATTATGATTCAGGCGGCAAAATTCAGAGCCAAGATTAAGATTCATTTCAAGGGTTCATTGTCATCTAAAATCAGGTCAAAGGTCCAAGTTCATCCAAATTTCAATTCAAAAGCAAGATTTCAAGTCCAAGTTCATTTCATGTTTCTTTCTAAAATTCAATTTTCATGTCCAAAGTCAAGTCTCCATTTTAATCAATCCTAATTTCATTTTCATCCATTTCAAGCTTCAAGTTTCAATATCCAAATCATTCAATTGGAAATTATAATTCAAGTTCGAATCAAGTTCCAATTTTAATTTCAATTTTATATCGAGTTTCCTTTTCTTATCCAACATTCAATCTTTAGATCATGCCAAGTTTAAATTTTATTTCTAACCAAAGATTCAATTGGAATTCAATTCAATTTTCATCCAAGATCCAAATGGCTACATTCATACAAAGATTCTCAAGAATATATATTGGATCATTACTACAAAAAGAGAGAAAACATACAAAATGAAAAGCCCATTGAATTTTTACAAGTCCATCACAAATATTCACAAAAAATTTTCATTACAAAAATTCCATATACCGAAAAGTGCTCATCAATACACCAAATTTTTACATACTAAGCCCAATGTACAACCAAGTGACAAGGCAAAACCATGAGGCTCCACGCCATTCACAGTAAAGCCAAACACACACTCACCTTGTACAACCAAAGGGGACCCACTTGAAGCCATGTCATGCTTCTTTAAGTTTTGCAAAGGACCAAGCCACTACACTGCATCAACCGCACCACAACATGATTCACATACCAGTAACACACAATACGAGCAATGTAGCAAGTCACATTACATTATTTATACCACGCAGCTTGGCACCACAAGATGATCCTTAATACGCATAGCTAGTAACAATTACAGACACACAAGATCATACCATTTCACAGCAGTTATAAAATCCATACCATCACAAATCTGGCCCCACAATAAGGTTGATTTCCAAACAACAAGACCACACATCAATTCACAACTCACATACCCCCATACAATCTGCATCATGCAACGCATACCAAGACCTCCTACACGCACCACACATTACATGTACCAGCAAACCTGCAGCCATGATGCCTCACATACTGGTTTGTAAAACCAAACCTTAGCTACAGTCTAAAAAGCCACCTCAAGCCAAATAATGATTCATCTACAAAGATGGATTCACAATACACAATGCGCACATACCTTCCAAACCTACAACACGTCCAAAATGCATCCTATCCTTTCACCCAATTTTCTCAAACCAATACCTCAGATACCCTCCAATCCACCCTATTAAATAACACGCCTTTCTTATCTTATTGCTCCAAGCTCAAATAGCTACCAATACCCTGCCAATTTCCTTCCACAACCTTTCTTTAATCCGTTCAAACTCCAAACTTTAACAATTTTTCTCTCCTTCCAAACAACAACCACACCCAAACTTCATAATCACAACAACCACAAATCAAAACCAGAAAAGGAAAAAGAGAAGAAGAGAGAGTTTCTCCATAACTAAACAGAACCAAATCAAAAACTCACAAACCTGAAATCAAACGAAACAAGCCCGTTGAAACGAAACGAACCCAAACGAAGAGTTTGAGACGGAGAAAGTGAAAACAAATAAGGTTGGGAATGAGGTCGTGATCTGTTGTTGCTTTTGATGTTACCACGTGATGGTGAAGTATAATTCTGAGTATACCCTTTTCTCCTTCCTCATTTTGTTTTTGTGAAAAGTGATCTAATGGAGTCTTTAAAGAAGTTGACTGTGTCATGCTTTCTATTGTTGTTGCTGTTATTATCCTTGTTAAAACATATGCTTGATCCATCATGGTGGGGTTTTTGGGCTTATAGCCTGTGTAGAATTTTCCCCACCCTTTTTTTTTTCTTTTTGCCATCCGTTTTTTGGTATAGGGTGGACTTTGTTAAGCCCATGGTAGTTTTCTTGATTACCACCTTTACCTATGTTGCGCCTCCCTTTTATTTCATCTTCATTTTATTTTTCTCTCTATTTTACTATCTTGTTGTTTTTTTAATTTATTTTATACTTGTTTGATAATGTGGTATATGTTTCAATTCCATGATTTACTTTTATTTTCCATTTGATTTTTTATGACTTATTTCATTTCATCTTGTTTTTTCATTTCGATTTTGGTTGATGAAGTCCAAATATCAAGAATGTTGGTTATTGAGGTTGTTTAAACTTCATTATTTCAAATATGTAGGGATTGATCCCTTGGATAATTTTTTATACTTTGGGATCGTGATAGGTTACCTTCAATTAATCGATGAAAGTTTATAATTAAGACGAGACCATTCTCTTTTCTTTTCGCGTGGCACGATTCGTTGAGAACGATTTCCATATCATTTCTCCACTGTGTTTTAGCACAAACATTGTTCTTGTATGACCTTCTATAGCATGATCTTCATCATAGATCGTGCTACGATGATTTAGCGCTATAGTGGCCTGATTCATCTGATTAGCGATAATTAACGATTGATCATTAACCACTAACTTTAATTTATGTTTAATATACTCTTGTTTTACTTTTCTGTCAACATATTTTGTTCATATTATCTTGTCCATATTATTATCTGTTCATATTATCATATTATTCATTTGTTCATATTATTCATATTCATGTCTTGATCATATAATATTCAAAACACACTAAAACTATGAAACTCTGAAAGACTCAATTGGTGGACTGTTGGTTACTTTTCTGAGCAACGGAACTTGGACTTTGTACAGAAACCCTAGCAAGGAGATTTTTGTTCGACTCTTGTTCATGGCTTAGTTTATGACACCTCGCACACACACAGCTTCCTCTTGGGCTACCTGACAATGACCTTATTTATTTCTTGCAATCCCGTGTACTTTACATGTACCCCGCTCTCATTCTGATGTATGCACTTTACTCACTTTTTTATTATGGTTTGTTTACTAGGAGTACCCTTAGGGACTAGCATAGACCAAACCATTTTCAAAATAATTCTCGATTTGTCGTCGAGCCATTTTTAAAACACCCTTGTAAGTCGATTGCTCGTTAGCATCACCATCAACCTAATGCACACACTTGCATCTTTCATCGTGGTTTCATTACTAGGAGCACCCATGGGGACTAGGAATGATTCACACCTCTTTTTGCAAACCCTTTATTCAACTTTGAATGGAATTTTCAAAACTCCTTCTAAGTCGAGTGCCTTTTGCCTCGCAATCAATCTCTTTACGCAAATCAAATCCTTGATCCAACATCAAGTGGATTTTCGCAATCAAACTCAAAACACATAACAACTATCAAAACTATTTTCAAGTTGAAAGTGAGGGCGATGGAGTCTTCGATCCTTTTCTTCAATTGTTTGGGTGCGAGTTCTCTTACTCGTGTGTGAGAAATTGACACCTCTAAAAACTTCTAACGCGATAAAATTCAAACCATTTTTACAAGCACTCGTCATTCAAAAACACTTAACAAATATCGAAACACAATTTTATTAAGGTGAAAAAGAGATAGAGAGAGAGATAGAGATAGAGATAGAGAGAGAGAGAGAGAGAGAGAGAGAGTCTTCTATTCACTCTCCCGATTACTTGGGCCCGAAGAGCCTTTCTTAAGCTTCAAGTAATTATCATCCAAGCAAAACACCCTTCTTTTTCTTTCGTGGTCGTATCCAAGAACTATGAACGCTCTGATTCTTCATTCTCGTTCGAATGAAGATACATAGGCACAAGATTGCGATGATCCTTAGCAAGCTACCTTCCATCCATCTTTCATTTTCTACTTTTCCTTTTTCTCGCTTCTCTCCCGTAGTCGAACTACGAGCGCTATGATTCCTCATTCCCGTCCGAATGAACATACGTAGGCAAAAGGGCCCCAATCCTTGGCGAAAACCTTATCTTAAAACCACTCATTTTACCCTTAACATCGATTCCCTTTTATCGTACCTTTTTGTTTTACTCGTTTAGAAGTAAACAAATAAGCTTAGCTAATGTTCATTACAATTCGAACTAAGAGGTTCCTGTTGAGTACAACGAACGTGAGGGGATGCTAATACCTTCCTCTCACGTAACCGACTCCCGAACCCAGAATGTGGTTGCGATGACCATGTTCTTATCTCTTTAAAGGTTTTCTCGATATTTTCCTTTCCTCTTTTAGGATAAATAAAGTTCGGTGGCGACTCTGTCGAACCAAAAATCTTTCGCGCCTTTTGCCAAGGGTCGTATTTTGATTTTTTTGAGGTGCGATAATGATCTATCCAAAACCTTGATTGATCAATCCAATGAGCCTTTTGAAGCAAACCCTAGTTTAAAAGTGAAACCAAAATAAAACAAAGTCTTGATAATTGGTTAGCCATGCATGAATGATTGACCTATAATGATATGCAAAAGATCGAAGAATTTAAGGATAAACTTTGGGGTATGACACATAGCATAACAAGCCTCCCAATTCTGAGCATCAATAAAAGCAGAAGCCTTCTCTACCAGGAACCTAAGTGAGAAACCCTGAGTATTCCCATTGACTTCTAGGTGGGGAGTGATCTCTTTCTTATGCATATGGAGAGAAACAATTATGACTTTGTTTCGGGAACTCTTCTATACCCTGGAACGAAATCTTGTTCTTCATAGTAATCCCCACAAGATGTTCAAACTCCTCTAGTGTGGATGCCATATGAAAATCCTAGAAGGTAAAGCACCTCAAAGGAGGATCATAAGTGCCAGAGAGTCCACTTCCTGACTTAGGAGACCAAGAAGATTCCCATGATTTTCCCCAAAGTTGATTTTGTAGGCCGAATGTAGTCGAGAAACCAAATCTAGTAATCTGCCTAGCTTGGGAGCTCTGAATTTGAATTAATGGGTGATTCTTCTATCTAACCCCATACTCTTTGAATGCTTATAACTACAGTTTCTTAGATTCCCTAGAAACAAAATGCAAGTGCTAAAATTTATGTTTATGAAGATGCAATGCATATGCATGGTTCACGATCACAAGCATATCATGTTTAGGTCAATCATAGTAACAAATAAGTAAAATAACCAATATCTATAATTAATGGAACACCATAGGTAGGCTTTACAGTTGTAGGTTCCTAGAGTCATGGACCCTCCTTGAGAATATTGTCGTTGCAAGGAAGACTCGTCGAAAAGTAATACCCTTAAGATGATCTCTTCTAGGCGAGGTCTTCGTATCAACCCCACAAGGTATACATCTCACGAGTCAATACTACACAAACATCTACTCTAAGGTTCTAAAAAAGGTCCCTAGAGTTATCGATCCTACTTGAAAATATTATCGTCATGACGAAGACTCATTAGATAATAATATCTCCAAGAGAATATACTCTAGATGGGGTTTTCGTACCATCCCTAACAGGGTATACACCTCGCGGGCCAATACTACACAACCACCATCTTCATCCTAAGTTTCTTCTCAAACTCGGGTGTAAAGCATATCTCACACAACGCCAATAATCAGAGATCCCCATAGTATCAAATGAACAGACAACAATTATAAAACATAATTAAATAAAGCAGATGGAGGAAAAAAATTAAACAAAGTTAGCATTTTAATCATAAAGTTAACCAAATTAGGCTCGACTATCTCTTGCAGTAGCAATTGTTTCCTAGTAGAGTCTCTAGTTGTCGTATCATAAAAAATACGATCTGCAAGCGCTCACGCACTTGTAGAATGATTGAACCGAGTTACCACCGAACTTTATTTATTTTAAAGAAGGAAAGATAAAATATCGATAAAATCCTTAAAAGATAAAGAAAATGATCGTCGTAACCAAATTCAATTTTGAGAGTCGATTATGCAAGGGAAAGGTATTAGCACCCCTCACATCTGTTGTACTCAACGGGAACCTTTAGTTAGATTTTTGATAGAATGTTAGAATATGTCATTTGGTTTCTTTGAGTGACAAAAGATTGAAAAGGAAAAGGAAAGAGGTCGCAAAAAGGTTTTTATTAGGGTGCTTAACGAGATTGCGGATCTCGCTCTTACGTATCCTGATGTATAATAAGGAGTTCAAAGTAACATAGTTATGCATAGAAAACTACGTATTGGTTGGTTGATTTTATTGAAAGAGTGTTTGGATATGCTCTAGCGGTTAAGCATTGTTTGTGCTCGTGGTTGGATGCTTAAAATGTTTGTTTGTATCTTGTTATAACTGACTAAATAGTGGTTTTTAAAAATATTTTCGATTGTGCAGGGGTGAGAAAATAGTTTTGATGTGTTGGATGTTTTTGAGTGGATGATAATTGCTCATATGATCGAGTTAGGAAAACCATATCCAAACAATCGGGGAAAAGAATAATAGATACTAGACCTTTCCTTTTTCATCCATTTAATTGCAAAATGATTAGTATCATTAAAGTGTTTTGAATAGATGACAAATACTCAAATGGCCGAGCTATAAACCTAGTATTCAAGTATTCCGAAAAAAGAATAATAGGCACTAGACCATTTCCTTTTTCGTCCGATTCATTACGAAAATAAGTTCGCTTAAGTTTTGATTACAAAAGTAGTTTGAGATGAATCAATTTGAGATTTTTAATGGATGATGATTGTTCGGATGGTCGAATTAGGAAACTCGTATCCAAAAAATCGAGGAAAATAATAGTAGGCACTAGACAATTTCCTTTTTCATCCTTTGTGAAAACATAGTTAGAAGTGATTAGGTGTTTTCATTTAATTAGGGAAAATGCACTCGATAACGATAGAGGTTCGATTCACGTTGATTTGAAACTGATATAATGAAACAAGTTTTAAAAATTACCGTTCGACGTTGATTCAAGTGTTATCATTGAAAATATTAATTTTAATTCTCATTAGTTTATTTAATTAATTACAACAATTAAAAAAAGATAATAAAATAAATAAACTCAACTAAAAGGGGGTGCAAGATAGAATTTGGTCTATGGAATTAGTGACATAAAACAAATGGGGCCTAAGGCCTAAACACTAAACTAAAAAAAATAAAATAAAAACGTTGTAAAAAAGAAAACAGTGGGGTGTGTATATCAGCTGACGCCTTAAGATAGGCCCCACGCTGGATCCATAATAGGGGGGGGGGGGGAATCAACCTTGGTTGACTCAACCCACACCCTCAGATCAGATGACTAAGGAATCTAAGGGCTGATAAGGCGTCAGGCACATGGTAGCGTAGGGGAGCGCACACTCAAGCAAGTCAGTATATGGCTCAGTTATGACATCATACGAGTGTGGAGCATCCACAGGCCATCAAGAGATGCCATCAAAGAGGGAAATATTTCAGAGGAGAGGGGTCACGCGTGGGTTGGGATCCACTCCATTTCTTTGTCCCTCCATTTTCTCCATTACTATAGTTTGGAGGGACAAAGAAATGGAGTGGATCCCAACCCGTCACGCGTGGGATAATTTCTCTTTGACCCTCTCTCTCCGTTTGCATTAAACATCTCTTCTCTCTCATAAAACACAATTGAAACAAGTTTTAGCCCAAAACAAATATCAAAAGGGATTCTGGGGATGAACAAATGACGAACACTATGATGTTCATCGCATATAAACCCGGAAATGCTTCAAACATCTTCAAAACAAGAAACTTACAATATCAAAATCAATCTAAAATACAACCCAAACCTAAATCTGGGCTTAAATTCAAACAAAGAACGACACAAACAAATCCATACATGAACCCTAGAACACTTAAAACCAAATAAAATATTACTGAAACCAAATTGGGGCTCGGGACCATGGAGGTTTCACTCCCCATGTCCCATCACACACTATGGTTAAGGAAAATTGAGTAAGGGACAGAAAAAGGTTAACTACGGTGGAGCACCGCCTTTTCTTCAGCGAGGCGCGTCTGACTTTAAGAGAAGGTAAGTTTGTGTTTCTCCTTCTCATTCTCTTGCTTTTATGATCACTTATCTCTCATTATCCTTCTTTTCTTCTCCAGTGAGAGTGATTCCTAGGTCCGTTAGATGCATAGCTTAGCTTAGCTAGCTCAGGTTCTGATGATGAACCTGAGTAGATCGAAGTTAGAGAGCTTTAATGAGGGTTTTGGTTGTTGATTTTGCAAAGTTTTAGGTGAATTTTTGCGTGTGTAGAATGAGTGAATATGAGCTCTGCTTTATAGTGTGAGTGGATGAAGAATCAGGAGGGAAAAGGTGAGAATGATTTAGATGAATTTGAGGGAAGAAATAGGGAACCTCGTGTTACTCTCGTGTTACTCTGAGAAAACAAGTTGAGATTGTTTTTGATGAAAAAAGGTTGTTATAATGTGTTTGTTTGAGGAAATTTTGTGCTAATTGGATGTATGTGGTGTGCAATTTGATGGCATGAGTGATATCGAGATAGTATCACACATTTCGGCTCTACTTAATCATTTTATTTGATTTTTCTTTGGTTTTAATTCAATTAAAAGAAAAGGATGTACATGTGTGTTCATGTATGATGAACAATGCAGTGTTGATGATGCATCACATATGTGCATTGCTTGGACTTGTCACTTTTTTTCATTTTGAAATGTATGCTATGATGATGCTTCTATGTTGACTTGTATGATACTATGTAAGTTGAGATATGGAATGACTATGTGGTTGAGTTGTTAATGCTTATTTGGTTGCGTTTGATTCAATTTACGGGGTGTAGTTAGCACACAGTAATGAGGCACATGAGATGGTTAATGTACAAGATGATGGTGATGCGAAGTATGGAGTAAAGGGCATGAGAATGATGCTGATAGCGTAAATCATGTGGGTCCTCCCACAATGTTGGAGATTTTCCTTTTTTTGTATTTTTTCTATTGTAAAACATATTTCTTATTTAATCAAGTAATGTAAGAAAACTCTGTGTATTTGTATTTGATGCAAATGTATAAAAATTCAATTTTCAATTGGAGTTATTTTAATAAAAACTCTTTCTTTTATTAATTCTTTCTCTAGTACCTTACTTTATTTAAAAAAAAATGTTGCAAAAATGTAGAATAAAGCAATAAATACATGTGGATGCAAATTCTAAAATTATGGAAACTCACTCTTTAGAAAATGTCTATTTGTGCATAAGTAATGCAATGCAATAAAGATGTAATATGATCCAAATGAGGCTATAATGAATTTAACAACCATGAATAAAAGACACACACTATGACCAAATGCTAATAAGAGCAAATAATAACTCAAATGATACCCTAAACTAAGTTTAAAACATGACCAAGTGCAAGAACAATGAAATGAGGACTTAATAAACCGAGTTAACATAAGGTCTAGACATGAATGAGCATGGCAAATGGGACATGAATGAGCATGACAAATAGCCAAATAATTTGATATGAATATTCATGTGAATGCAGATGAATGTAACTAGTATCATGTAATGCCAGATGCAAAATGAGTTGAGGTTAAAAAGCTGGTAGGACGAAATTGGGGTATGACACATCGTTAGTTACAAAATAGACTGAATCACAATGCCACGTGAAAAACACGCCACTAATTTGTGGCATGTGTCATACCCTAACTTTTACCCCTAAGATCCCACCTCATTTGCATCTTCGCAATGCATCAAGATCACAAACTTGGTTCTTTCCTAACCCCTTATCCTTGGGTTTGACTTTGTAGGGATCACCAAGCATTCTTTGTGTGTTTTGTTCCTTTATGTTTATGCACTTTATGTCTTACTAACTACTAATCAAAATACCCAAAAATGTGTCATGTATACCTTTTGTTTCTTTGCAATGTAGGGTTTTGCATCAAGAACACCAAGCATGAGTCATCATCTAGAGTTTTGCTATCTCAAGTCAAGTATGGTCAACCATTGGTTCCCAAGGGCAATCCTATCAAATAATGACCTCTAATTTCAAAGTGTTTAATCTGAAGTATCATTGAATCTCATTTTGATCAAAGATATCTCAAAGTTTAGTAGCTTGTTTCTCAAGAAAAGTCAAAGGTTCATGTGTTTATTTCCACGCCTTCATCAACAAGTTACCTTAAGCTTTGATCAAAATAATCTAGAGACATTCAAGGGCACATTATTTTAAGTTCATATGATCATCCATGTGCTATGAAATGCAAGAAAAGATCAAGATCACAAGTTGGTTCAAGTCAAATTTGACCTAAAAGTCAACATTTTCAAGTCAAAGTTCCAAAGAGCACAACTCCTTCAATTTTCAAATTTTTTTAATGATTCTTTTTGCATGTGACTCTTGCCAACATCCTCCTAAACTTATGTTTAAATGACAAGATCAAATTATGCTTGGAGGATCATCAAAAGTTTGGAGACATTATATGTCATTTGTGGACTTAGTGAATTTTTTCCTATTTTCAAGTGACCTTTTCTCAACTTTCAAGAATCGTAAATTCTTCAATTTTCAACATGTGGATGTCATTCTTTTTGCAAAATACTCTTTGTAATACTCTCTACAATATTTCTTCAAAGTTCAAAGCCAAATTGTGCTTGAAAGGCCATGGAATTCATTGATAGATTATAGGTCAATTTCAACCATTTTCAGACCTTGATTCATTGAACCAAATTACCACGAGTTATTCACTTAAACATGTTTTGTGAAATTTTCAAAAGTAAGATGACTCATAAAACGCAAGTTTAAGTGGAGTTTTGATGCTCTCCAAGTCACTCATTTCTCACATTCGGTTACACATGGAATCACACGAAATAAGCATCGTTTGACCTGTATGAGATCAACATTACACTCCCTATAAATAGAGTAATATATTCCACTCATGAGGGAAGCTTTTGAGAGCCAAAAACACCCTGCCCATATCAAACATGAATCCTCCATTTGTAAGATTGCATTTTCATACTTAAAGGCTTTCTCTACACAATCTCTCACGTCCAATCTCTTCATCGTTCTTCTCTAAAGTTGAGGGAAAAAGAATCAAGGTCTGAGGTGCTATGAATTGCTCACACGACTTGCTCATATTTGCTCATTTCACATCTCTTCGAACAAGTACTTAGAAGCATCCATTTGCTTCAAATTTGATACCACAATGTAGTTCTAGGTGGGCTGATCCTCAATTTTGTTTGATTGATGCATTTACCTTTCATACTTTTTAAAATCACTTTTAGATTCTTCTTCTTCTTGTTTAAAATTCTCTTCATACAATTATGATAAGTTTGTTTTGAGGCCATGGTTGTGTGTGTTTCAATGAGACGATTCTAATGGTATAAGTCTCATGACATATTTTCACCATTTGCTGATTCTTCAGTGGAGACTCACCAGAGAAGATGATTGGAGAAACATCCTTCTCGCTTGAGTTTGTTTTGTGTTTAAATTAGATTATGTGAGTGCCTTCATTTAAGGTCCATCGTGTTTCTCATGATGTGGACCTTCTGATCTCATTTAATGAGATCTGATGGTTTAACGCGTTTCTAATCTCAGCCATCTTATAAGATCAATGATTCTTGTATTTTCAGCATTTTATTTTATTTTCTTAGTGTTCCTTTTTTAAATTTAATTTCAAAAAATCATAAAAAATAGTTCTATTAACATTTTTAACTCCATTTTTTTCGTATTCCCATAAAAATATTCTCTATTTTCTGAGCATTTTTGCATATTTAATTTTCATTATTTTCTTCATTTTCAAGCATTTTTAATTGTTTAAAAATATTTCTAAGCATCCAAAAATTCTCAAAAATTTTATATAGCAATCTCATATTATTTTTGGCTTGTGTGATTTTTCTTGATCATTTCTCATTTAATTTGATACATCATTTTCATTTTCATCTTTATTTTCATTTTAAAATTAATTTTAAAAATCATTTTCATGCATATTAATTCATATTAGTGCATTTTGATATTGTTTGACCTTTATTGACTTCTGTTGACTTGGATCTTAGTTAATTTGTTCATAGGTCTTATCAAACTCAATGGATCTTGGGTGTTGATGGAGTGAAAACTCTAATCCACCAAAATGAATGATTGATTTTGATGATGACTTGATCATCACTTGAATCTAATTTGGCTTTTCCTTTTTGTTGGTTCCTCTCTTCTTCATCCTTTTCTTTTTCTTTTTCACCTTTTTTTTGGGATCAATTGGAGGATGTTGAGTGTCACCTTGTTCATGAGGCTTAGAATGGTGCTTGATGAACGTTCATCAATTCAAATCTATCATTTGATTGATCATTTGATCAATTGAGGTGCTTTGGGTTGATGCATAAGTTTTTCCAAAGTACTATGAGAGGTTGATTGATGTAATGGACCTATCTCTCTTTGACTTAGGTCTTGATCAACTTTGTTTTGACTTGTGTTACATGTTTTAGGAGTGTGATCTTTATATCACATATCTAACATGTATGGTATATAAAGTTTTATTGATTGACATCCCATAGTATGATCTTCCTTATATATTGTGCTACGATTGTTTAACATAGCCCTAAATTTGTCCCTAAGCATAAAGTGATCATATTAGTCCAATTTTAGATATAAGTCATCTTTAGTATATATGTAAATCTCCTATCTCCACAATGTGTAGTTTCTTTTCCACCTAAGAGAGCTAGTGATATACTTGTTGATTTTATCCAAGTTGGAGCCCTTCTCAAAGGATGGTGCAAAGATCTCATACTTGTTGGATTGATTAGTTGAGTAATCTACTTTAAATGAAAAAAATATTTTCACTAACACTTACCTTTAATTGTACTAACTTTACTTTATGCTTTTATTTTTATGCTCATTTACCTTTATACTCTTTATCTTTATCCTTTTATTATTATGCTCTTTATTTTTATGCTTACCATTATTATATCATAATATTCATCTTGTTTATTTTTATTCCTTTTTCTCTTTGTCTATTTGGACTTTCTTTTTATTTTAAGACATTAATAAAGGCCTAAACATCTTAAAACTCTTAATGTGTCCCTTGGACTACTTGGTGACATCCTTTGCTCATGGATGATGGACTTAGAATTAGGATCCTTGCCCTATGCTTTGGAGTATTATCTTGAGACCTTGGATCTTCTTTGGGACTTGAGACCTTGAGAGACCTCTTGTGAAGACTTTTCTTGGAGACTTGGTTTTCATATGATGCTTGGTTTTCTCTACTTATCTTATTGCTTATCTTGTTACTTGAGACCAAGTGCATTTTCAAAACTCAATTTCTTAATAAATGCTAATCAATCTTAAGCAAACTTAGACCATTTTCAAAACACTTAACCCATTCAAATCATTATTGTGCCTTTGTGCACTTTTCCCTTTAAACTTTTCATAAAGCTTAGACATGAGTCATTTATAGTTGAGATATGATCCTTCAATCCCCATAGTATTGTTTGAAATAAGTTGAAACTTTTCCATCTTTGAGAGTTTGTGGCATACTTTTTAATTTTATCCAAGTTGAATCCTTCTCATGGTGATGCAAAGGTTCATTTTCACATACTCGCGGGTGATTAGTGGAAGTTTTATCCTTAAAATGACAACTTGTCTTTTCATTTAAAATGAATCATAACACGCCATTTTTTTTACCACGAACTACGAGGTTTTGATCCTCCATTGTACTTTGTGAGTACGTAGTCACGAGGCTCAAGAAGTCTTGTCAAACACAAAATTATCAAAAAATACTTCTCTTCTCACCTACACCATCTTTTGCAAACAACATCTTTTATAAGTCAAATGCTAAATTTTCAAAGAGGTTCCTATAGAGTACTATAGACGTTTTGGATGCTAACACCTTCCCTTTGCGTAACCAACCCTCTTACCATGTCTCTGTTCTTTTTATTCTTGTTTTAGAACTTCTTTAGGTTTTGTTTTCTCTTTTCCCTTTCCTTTGGATAAAATAAAAGTGCGGTGAAGACTCTTGTTTTGTGAGTTAAGTTAATCAATAGCTTAATCTCAAATTTTCCCGCTATAGAAAAGTGGCGACTCTGTTGGGGAGTAGTCCCTAGTGGGTTGAGTCTATCTTAGTTTTATCTGTGTTTGTGTTATATATCTTGTTTGCTGTTGTTTGTTTTATTTTGGTACTTTGGTGATCTCTGACTGGCGAGATAAGTCCTAACCCATGCTTGAGAGCACTTATGATAGGAGGGTGATATAGTCTTGTTTAGCTTACATGGAGTAGTCCTTACTAAGTTGACTTGAGATACCCCGCTCAGTGGATAACCCTTTGGGATTACTGATGTCATACGAGTAGTCGTATTTGGCATTCTTTTTTCTGACCTAGGAGTCAGAGAAGCTGAGGACCTTAGAACCCTTTAACCCATATTGGCCTTATTAGGGCGTGGTGCGGTGGCTACTCAGGTGTAGACTTAAATTAGTTTTTACGCGATACCATCTTAGACGAGTTTCTCTTGAGAATATTGTTGGCCGACGAGTAGTTGTTTAAGCCAATAATATCCTAAAGATGGAATCACGACTCTGGAAAACTTTTAGAACCTTGTTCTACAGGTGGATATACACCTTAGTACATACCATTGTGGGTGGTTGTAACCCTTGGCTCCATGCTCGTGACTCAGGACCCTTGACCTTGTTTGTGATCTTGTTTGTGCTTGTTGCATCATGCGCTGATGCATTCATGAACATATTGTTTCAATCAGTTTTCAAGGATCTTAGAGATTTTCCTTTGCAAACATCGCAGATTTTGTGATTATGGACATTGGAAGGAGAAATACTCATAAGTACAGTTTTCGAGTTCCTGATATTAAAGATTTAAAAAAGCTAGCATCCTTGGTAGTTGATCCTGCAGACTTCAGATCTCGTCATGGAAGACTTTTGTCTGTTCTTTCTACCAACATTGAAGACAATGTTATGAATACTCTTGTACAATTCTATAATCCTTTTTTTCGATGCTTTACATTTCCTGATTACCAGCTCTTGCCGACCTTGGAGGAGTACGCTTATCTTTTGGGTATACCAGTTTCTGAAGAAGTTCCTTATACTGGTTCAAAGGAAGTTCCTAAATCCCAAGTTATTGCTGCAGCCGTCCATTTGAAGAAATCTGATATAGATGTTATCCTTGTGGTTAAGGGAGGCATTAAGGGATTGAATTCTAAGTTTTTGGTTGAGAAATCTACTTCATTTGCTAATGTTTGTAGCACATTGGCGTTTGAGGCTATTTTTTCTTTGCTTATCTACAGACTAGTCTTGTTCCCTAACATTGACAACTTTGTGGATGTTAACCCTATTATGATTTTCTTGATAAAGAACCATGTTCCAACTTTACTTGGAGATACCTAATTCTCTATTCATCATAGGAATTCTAAGAATAACGATACCATTATTTGATGCACACCTCTGCTGTACAAGTGGTTTATTTCGTACTTGCCACATTCATTTGCTTTAAAGGAGAACAAGGGTTGTTTAAGATGGTCTCAAAGGATCATGTTGTCGCGATGAGAATTGGATACCAAGCTATTGATTAACTTGAATCTTAATTCATGTTTCATCACCGGTCTTTAATTTGTCCAAAGGAAGGGAAAAAGATCGAATTGCCCACAAAATGTAATGCAAATGCAAAGCTAGAGAGTCTAAGGTTCGGGGGTTGGTTAAACTTTGGGAAGGTATTAGCATCCTAAACTTCTGTAGTACTCTACAGGAACCTCTTGTTTAAAAATGTGCTATTTGCTAATGGTTATTTGCTTAAGGGTAATGCTAAGGAGTTAAAGGTAAAGAGAAGGTCCTAAAGGGTTAGTCCTAAGTATACTCGCCAAGACGTCGCATCTTGTGCCTATATATACTGACAGGAATGGAATCAAAGTATTTATAGTTCCCCTCCCTCAAAGAGGGAGAAAGAGGAACTTCTTGATTGTGGTCAAGGTTCCAGGGGGAAGTAAATGTTCATATGGAAGCGCTTACATGGAGTGCAACGACTCCTAATTCTACGTTATAAAGTTGAATTGAAAAGGGAGGAGTAAGTATTTGTTGCGGTGGAAATAGGATCACAAACTATTAATGAGTTTGAATCGCAATTCAATTCACAACCGCTCTTTGATTTATCCGAAGGAAAAGGTCAAAAGAGGGAAAACCTATCTTGCATCATAAACACAACGCGGGGAAAGATCTAGGGTTCGGGGGTTGGTTAAATTTAGGGAAGGTATTAGCACCCTAAACTTCTGTAGTACTCTACAGGAACCTTTTGTTCAAATGTTTACTATTTTGCTTTATTTATTTGCTTAAGGTATATGTACAAAGGGATTAAAAGTGAGAAAGGAGACCTAAGGGGGTTAATTCTAAGTTTACTCGGCAAGACATCGCATCTTGTGCCTACGTATCCTTACGGGAGTGGAATCAGAGTAATCGTAGTTCCCCTCACGAGGGAGGTTAGAGACTTCTCGACTGGGGTCAAGGTCTCAAGGGGAATAAACGCATCTTAAGGACACGCTTACGTGGAGTGTAGAAACTCCAAATCTCTACGTTGAATTATTATGTTGAAATTAGGGTTAGGTTAGGGATTCCACGGCGGGAAACCCTAAAATGAGCGCGGCGACTCTTTGACCTAATGCTAGGGGTAAAAATGGTAATTGCGCCTGCGGCGAGGCATTTGTGAAAATTGGGGTTTGTAGTTTGTAGTTTTGAGGGTTTGAGATTGAATGTGTGAAGTTTTACGGACTATTGGCACAGCGACCAAACAGTTAGACCTAACCTTCAGATGTGTGTAATGTGACAGAATAATGGTAAACGCGTGAGATAATTGAATCATGCAAACAGAGAGATAATGTCATAATTTAAACCATGCAAGCAGAAATTTAAAGGCAGAATTTAAAGAGCGATTGTTAGGACTCGCGAGGTTACATGAGAGGAGCAGATACACTATGATAATGAAATTTGAATTGAACAATAATAAAATAAAAGAAATAGCGGTAAACGCAATAAACTGCAAAACGAACAAACAACGTTAGTGGGCAGAATTAGATGAATTATCAGATGGTGAAGAAGTGAAATTATGCATCTTTTTTGTGGTTTTATTTTATGATGTGAACTTCAATTTGAATTAAAATAGGATTTTCAATATTGGTAAATTATTTTAACTTAAATCCTCAAAAACTGTTTTAACCTAATTTTCATCTTTTTAAAAAAAAATGGATTTTAATGTTATTTTAGAAAAAAAATAAAAATAATTATAATGATAGAAATAAAATAAATAAAACACAAATAATAAAAAAAGGGAAAAAGGGGGTTGGGCCGGTAATCACCTCCGGACCCAAACTGGTTGCACAATGGATTAGGGGACTTGTTATTAGGGTTTGAACTTTCAACCCTAATTTATTCATTCACGGTGCCGTTTCTCTCATCATCTTCGTATCCCCTTCATGTTTCACCCTGTTCCTCGCCTCTTTTCCTTCGTATCGTCTTCACTTCCTTCGTATCGTCTTCACCGCGCTAAAAGAACAAAAAAAAACATGTCAATATGTTGATAATGGAATGGTGACTTACGGTTGGTTCTCGCTGGTGACTATCGATGAACAAGGGCGATGATGATGTTGCAAATCTGAGCCTCAACGGATGTTTGCCCGTCGTTGAATGAAACGACGCCGGCGAACTATGTTGGTTCGCTTGTGTTTTTTAGTGACGAACTTCGAACGGTCTTCTTTCGTCTTCGTCGTTCCTCTTCTCCCCGTCTAGGGTTTCAACGAGGTGATCTCATCCCTTTTTATATCTCTCTGATTTTCTCTTTTGGGCTTGGATCTTTTAGGTTTGCGTTACTTTTTCTCTGAGATTTGATTCTGATTGAGATTTCTTCCCTTTTTGGGATTCGTAACCGAACTCGTTTGGATATTTGCGGTTTACTTTGATAAACCGTATTTGGTTTTGGAAATTTGTTCAGATGTGGGTGCCCATTTGGGAATTTGGTGAATTGCTTCTGACCTTATTGATGATTGAGTTTTTTTTCTCTGATGTAAACCTGATGTTTGGTTCTTCTTGATGCAGATTTCCCATGGGCTAACTTCGGTTATCCAGTTTTCGATGTCGTCATGGATTTATCGGTTTTGGTCCCGATCCGATACCATCGAGCTTCGAACCTGGCGTAGACTGATACGGCTCTGCTGATATAGTTTTGGATCCCTCTTCGAACTGATGTCTTTTTCTGATGGGATTGACTTTTTCTAGTTTTTTCTGATAAATTTGATGCTTTCTTGCAGACGTGGGATTACCCTTAAATGATGATGGATTGACCCTTCTGAACAAGCAGCCGATATCTGGTTTTCTGCCATGGTTCGGATGCCCCTGATGGTTTTGATTGGATCATTCTTTCGGTTCATCCTGTTGCCGCTATTGATATGCTTTTTACTGATACATCTCTGGTTCTTTCAGAACAGATAACTGTTTCTTTCTGAGCTGATGTGTGGTTTTCCATTCATTTCGGTCATGAACATCGATTTGGGACATATACTCACTTTCCTCTTCTTTTTTCCAGTGAACTGATGCTGATGCTTCGATTGAGTCAAGGTGGCCAAGTGAAGGTTATTGGCGATGATGACCTTAGGGTCTGAGCCAATTGGTTTGGATGCCTTAGTGATGATGACCTTCGGGTCTGAGCTGATATTTTGAGCTGATAGTTTGCACGAAATTACCGATGCTCGCAGTTCGACGTTCGGTAGGGAGTTGGTAACGACTTTGGCCATGACTCTCCCAGCCGCTCGAATTCTCACGCCCAATGATGGTTAAACTGAGGGCTGAATCCCTGTTCCATCCATTTTGATTTTTGATTCATGGTCGGAACTCATTATAATAGTTGACTGGTTTCTTTTTGTTGTGCAGGTTGATCAGAAGTTGTATGAAGAACTCAAAGGAATGGCATGAAGGCCTTAGAATTTTTAGGATAAAATTTACTTTTATTTCCTTTTTGTAAATTATGAATCTTTATGAATAAAATTCAAACATGTTCAAATTCACTTCTTAGTTGTAAATTACAAATATTTATGAATTAGCTCAACAAATATCCCAATTCACCTCTCTTTTGTATTGAACAATATTATGAGTAAGATCCAACACATTTTCATCCCAATTGATTATTCCTTTCATGATCTCGTCGCAACCTGATTAGATCTGAATAGATTCAAACTAACTCCCACTTATTTTATATCCAAAACTGCACTTTATCAACGAACGGAAAACTGCTCAGAATATCTTAAAACAAACCATAAGCAACGAACGGCTCAAATTCAAATATGTTTCTGGCAACTTTTTCAACAATATTCAAACCGGGTCGACGCCTTTGATGATAATCAAATCATATGATAAAAACTGTCTCGGGTATGGTGATTTGAATGCCTCAAGACCTAAAGACCACTTTTTTTTTCCAGGATCCATCAGAACCAACGTAAAATGACCAAAACGCCCTTGGAATGATTCCTGAAAAGCAAACTCACTTCATGACTTGTTAGTGATTAACGGATGCAAAAATGAGATGCTACGCGCAATGACTGACTAAATGTAAGGGTAAAATTTGGGGTATTACAGTTGCCCCTATTTAAATAACTACACCGGATGATCTGAGTGACGGAGACTCGAGGAATCATGGTGGAGGGATTTAAATATAGATAACCGAAAATTTTGCCCTTATATGTGGCGATATGCAATGCTATGGACCAAACGAGAATAGACTAACACAGACAATGTCATGAATATGATATGATGCGTATGCTGGAATGATGAGTGCAAAAAATGCTGACGAATACGACGACACAGGGACATATGCTACGAGAAGAACACACTGGGGAAAACGACGCGCTGGGACACAACACAACACCGGGGAATTCTAAAACGATGGTCAACTGGTGCGAACACGACCAATTGTCTTTTTTAGAAAAGGAACGAGATTCTCAAATGGAGATGGTACCTATGAGACGGCCTCCACTGGGGAATCTAAAAGTAAATCTGGATCATGTACGACTGCAAGATCGATCACAGAATGATGGAGCATTGAGCAAAGAATAACATCCAAGCTTCTGTAAACTATCTCTCGTGACAGGATCAAACGGGCCTTTCGAAACTCCGTAGCAAATATACAGGGTAAAAAAAAAAACGGCTGTATGCCAAAATAAATGGACTTTGAGTGGAAATGCCCTGATAAGCTTCTCGAGGGAGAACTGTCACTTATCGTTGGAAGGGACTTACATGCCAAAATGGATAAGCTCTCAAATAAAGAGACTGATGCTTATCTGTGGATAATAGATTGATTGATAATATAAACTTCTTCAAGTCTCAAGTCTGTGCTCCCTGGACATGATTCAGTTTCTTCTTTTTCCAAAGGATAAAATAAACGTCTTCATAATTCGAGATCGGTGCTCTCCCGAATATGATTCGGCTCCTTCTTTTACTAAAGGGTAAACGAACTTCTTCATACTTCAAGATCTGTGCTCTCCTGAATATGATTCCGCTCCTTCTTTTACTAAAGGGTAAACGAACTTCTTCATACTTCAAGATCTGTGCTCTCCTGAATATGATTCCACTCAAACCTCCCCTTTCTTCAAAATGATACGGGAAATGGAAACCAAACTGCTCGCTGGAGATGGCCATTTGCTGCAAGTCATAACGAAGATAGGATAAGCTTCTCGGGCGAGAAATGTCGCTTTTTTTGCAAGAGTGGCAATAATAAGCTTCTCAGGTAAGAACTGCTTGTAGAGGTGATAACAATTAATAATGATGATAAGCTTCTCGGTGGAGAACTGTTGCATACCGTTGCAGAAGAATGTTACGATAAGCTTCTTAACCGAGAACTGTCGCGTATCCTGTTGTGTAAGGTTGTGATAAGCTTCTCTGGTGAGAACTGTTGCATACCGTTGCAGAAGAATGTTACGATAAGCTTCTTAACCGAGAACTGTCGCGTATCCTGTTGTGTAAGGTTGTGATAAGCTTCTCTGGTGAGAACTGTTGCTGATCGATTGTAAAATGTTGTGATAAACTTCTCTTGGCGAGAACAGTCGCATACCGATGCTGTAAGATGCAGGATTGTTATATCGATAGGCTTCCCAGGCGAGAACAGTTGCATACCGATGTTGTAAAGTTGTGATAAGCTTCTCTGGTGAGAACTGTTGCTGATCGATTGTAAAATGTATGATTGTAGAGTTTTATACCGATAGGCTTCTCAGGTGAGAACAGTCGCATACCGATGCTGTAAGATGTAGGAGTTATATCGATAGGCTTCTCAGGCGAGAACAGTTGCATACCGATGCTGTAAGATGTACTGATAGATTTTCCAAGCGTGAACCGGCGTGTATCTGTAAAGGATTGTGATTAGTGTTCTCGAAAGATAGTGCAAAATAAATGCACATCCGGGTACAGTGATAAGCTTCTCAGGCGAGAACAGTCGCGTATCTGCCAAGGTAGGGTGAAAAATTTTAAACGGTGCAAAATAAATGCACGTCCGGTTGGGCTCGACGACCGACAAGACTGAGATTCAATCTAGGATCGAGCTAGAAAGAAGACTGGTAATCAAGACTTCATCGAGGGAATGAACTCGAAGGGTAAATATCTTATCCTGGCGAGGAAAGATAGCTGAAGTAACCGTCATCCACGAGGAACGAGCTCTGTAGGGAAACTCGGAAACACATATGTATTTTATGCTTAGGGCTGACAATCTATTTGAAGAGAATGGACGAACCCAATTACTCGGTGGTAACACCCAACGATGGAGAGACACAATGAGCCTGTGAATGCTAACGCATATGTTACTGCATATGTTAATATGAATGTATGTTAATGTCTATGTAGTTAAATATGCAGGATGTTATGAAATGAGTATGTAATGAGTATGTGAAATGAATATATGAAATAGGCATGTGATACTTATGCCCCTGCGTATGCTGACGAAACAGACTAGAGACGGGACGAGAGATGAAATAAACCTCTCGATGGAGATACCCTGCGTTCTCTACAACCAATACGTCAATCATGGGTAAGAAAAAATCAAAGGTAGAACCAAATCTGGTTTCAGAATTCTGACTTCTCTGGGGAGAAGGTAATCTGCTTGGGTGCACAGTATCACGTCTTCACATGGGGAGAAGAAAACCTGAGGGACACTTTTGAGTTACCCAAGAAAAAGTTGTCAGCTTATAGTCTCGCTGGGGACTGTGCTGAGGCAATAGTTTAGGAGCCAGTTGCAACACTGAGATTTACTGGGGAATGAAGGCCGCCGTGAGTAAAATCCATCGGGTGCATGAAGAAAAGTTGTGACCACATGGTTTTGATCTCGAAGGATCTTGTAGTAGTCGCCATTTGTTTCTTTTAAAAACACGGTGCCCCAGGATACTTGCGTTGTGAGGTATGGTCATCTCAAGAGGATTTTATAGAGAACACGGAGTCTGGTTGCCCCACTGTTTTCAAACTCTTTGAGAGATTCGTCAGGTCTCGACATAACTGGCACAACTTAATCGTGTCACGATGAAATATTTGAGAAATAGCTCTTAAGAACGTCAGACTCGCGTTGGTAAGCGAACTGGGAAACTGCCTGCCCCTGTTTAGCAGGATCTTCAAGTTCCACGGGTTATGTCCATATGTAAATCTCTAAGATATCAAGCCAAGTCGTCATGCCTGAAATGCCTATCCTGAGCTTGTCAATGTACACATATATTTGTCTTGAATTTTTGTTTTGAAAAAGATATCGTAATGACTTGTGACCGAAATCACTAGTCGGGATATAAGTTTTAATTATAATGCCAACATGAATTTTTCTGAGCATAGCTCGTAGGAGTCAGGAAACGTGATCTTGTCGAGTATGCTTTCAACCGAAGTCCTACTTCAATTAGGTCTTTTAAAGGTTGTATCGTGGCTCAGTTCACGGTTTAAGAAACAAAAGGATAAAGGCTCAGAGTTATATTTGTACCCACCCCTTCTTCATGATGTTCTGCAATCCTAATTCAGTTAATCAGATACGAACGCTCATATCTCAAGCGGATTTGCTATGGTCGAGAACTTATCAAGGCTTTGGACATGGCAGTCACTCACCTATTTCTTTTGGCGTTTCGATCACACAACTTTGTTCTTTATAGGGATTCTAAAAAAACTACTAGTTTGTTGTTCTTATTCCCTAACTTTTGCCTGGACAACGTCTTTTGATCTGACTTTGGAGTCCAGCGGGATGCCCCAGTTTTGCCTAAGTCTCCTTCATAGGTTTCGACTTAGCGGGCTCCTATTTTTTTTGAATATTCTTTTATGCACAAGTCGTGTAGATCTTTTGAAAGGCTCGTGACTGCCCCACTCCTTAGGTAACCGAGGGATAGTCATTGCATTGGACTTCTTAAGATGCTAAGGATAAATTCTCGAAGGTTTGTTCTTCCTTTTTTAGAGTCTAAGTGCTCACCCGGTTTAACTGAAACCTAGCTTGCCCCAGGTTAGGATGAAGGTTTTTAAAAGAAAAACTCCTACTTCGAGGTTCAAAGGGTTGACTAGGGATTAACATCCTTATATCTCCAGTGTTTGGGATTTGAAACAATGCCTTACATCATCAGCGGGTTTCAATCGAAAGCATACGACAAGAAATCTGACGTTTTAGGTTCGTCATCCTCCCCCCAATTCTCCATCAGAACAAAAGATCGGGTAAAGTTGGCATTATGATTTATGAAAACGTTTTTTTTGAATGAGTGAAACGAATGGATTTGTTCAAGACAAACATATGCGTTGCATTAATTAATCAAAGATAAACAAGTTCGTACATGCTAAATATGCTCAATCAAAGAGAAATACATATAAATAAACAAATGAACTGTCGGAAAATCCTTCATTGATGTTTATGAAATCTTGCATTCAAGAGTAACAGTTTCCTTTGGCGGAGCCTCAATGGAAAGGACGTCTGGTTTATGATCACTGTGAGTCGTCATAGCTTGCCCCAGTTATGCTGGTCACATCTTCAACAGTTTTCAGTCGTGGCTTCAAAATAACTTTCCCAGATTCTTTGTTGATCCCAGTCATATCATCTTGAGGGTTACTGAAATGAAGCGAGCTAGGCCTTTGAATAATTACTGGATTCGACTGATTTGCTGAGGGGACAGCATACTTTGCAGAATTTAAGCTTGACAAGCGGGGAACCCCGAGAGGAGTCTCGATCTTCGACTGAGCATCGCTAAAAGACAACTTCTTCATTTCTAGCAAATTTCTGACAAAGTTCTTAAGAGCGTAGCAATTCTCTAGATCATGGCCGGGCGCACCCTCATGAAATAAACAATGAGCGGCAGTGTTGTAACCTGCAGGTAACGGATTAGGTGGAGGACCCAAAGCACGGGTGGTAATCAGACCTTGTTGTACCAAATGGGCGTATAACTCAGTGAAAGTCATCGGTATTGGAGGACAAGGCTTATACTGCCTCTTACGGGGATAAGGAACCTGATTCTGTGATTGTTGGTGAACAGGAGCGTTGGGCACTCGTTGACTGTTGACAGGGACTTGCATGGGCGGATAACCGGAAGGTTGTTGATAAGCCGGTGCTTGATATACCAGAGCTGACTGCACAGGCTGGTATGTAGGAAACTGCTGATCGACAGGAGGTGCAACAGTAGCTACATAGGGTTGTTGGACATATGGAAATGGATAACCTTGAACATAACTCTGCTGATGTTGCCAAGGTTGAGGAGTAGCCATTTTGCGGTTCCTCGAACGTGCAGGTCCTTTACCATGGTCGGAGTTAGGAGTTTTGCACTTTGGAGGGGTAGCTCGTCGAACTGGTTGAGCACTAGGAGGCACCAAACCGGATTGAAGACCATGAGGAGGTACATTCTCGACAGTAACAGCTGGTTGAGATTCCATAACGGTATTAGTAGTCTCAGAAACAACAGTAGACTGAGCATCCACCTTCACACTAAGAGCTCGTAGCATCTCCAAAATCTGCCCCACACTTCCTCGAAGATCTTCGAGTTCATGGCTGACACGGTTGATCTCTTGGTTTTGATCTTCCATCCTTATGAAGGGTCGTATTGATGCAGAGAACTCAGGGTGACAAAACTGGAAGGTGAGAGAACCGAGTATGAGAAATCGGGAGACACCTGCAATGCAAAAGTATGATGCTAAAATGTGAATGCAAATGAAGATTTCATGGAATTCAAACATTTACGAATGTCGTGGGGTACCAAGGAAATTTTGATATATTTTTTTTCTTATTTTTTATTTATTATTTTTTATTATTTTTTTATTTATGGTATCCCGCGATATCCATAAACGATGTTTGAATTCCATGAAATACAGTGCAATGGGATGCTTTATGGATGCAATGCACACAGAGTCCTAGGTTAAAGGACGTGAGTGGAGTTAAGGTCTACCCATCCCCGAAAAGGAGTGTATTATAGGTTAGTTGTACCTGCCGAACAAGGTTCTACAAGGACTCAAAATCATCGGCCCATCTTTCGGATATTATTAACTTCCCAACTAACTCGGGGGTTAATAATATTCTCAAGAGAACCTCTTTTGAGTGTAGTATCGCGTAGCACTACTTCGGGACTTGCTCCCTTATAGCCTCACACTACGTCCTAATAAAGGCCAAAAGTGGGGTTAAAGGTAACTACGGTCCTTAGTATCACAGACTCCAATTGAGAATAGTAAAAGTTTTCACGACGAAACTCGTTCAACCGAACCATTTTCAAAAGGGTCTCAACTAAGCGGGATTCTCGAATCAACTTATTCGGGATTCAACTCCCTATAAGCCTCATCGAATATATCCCCATCCTATAATAATGGCACTCAAGTCCGGGCGTAGGACTTATCTCACAACACAAGGAACCATCCCAAAATCAGAGTACAATATATACATACAAATGAATAGTAAAGCAAATAGTAATAAACATGAACAAATTAGGGGTAACCCTCAAAAGTTTAGAAAGTCCCCAGTGAAGTCGCCATTTTCTGTTGCGGTGGAAATAGGATCACAAACTATTAATGAGTTTGAATCGCAATTCAATTCACAACCGCTCTTTGATTTATCCGAAGGAAAAGGTCAAAAGAGGGAAAACCTATCTTGCATCGTAAACACAACGCGGGGAAAGATCTAGGGTTCGGGGGTTGGTTAAATTTAGGGAAGGTATTAGCACCCTAAACTTCTGTAGTACTCTACAGGAACCTTTTGTTCAAATGTTTACTATTTTGCTTTATTTATTTGCTTAAGGTATATGTACAAAGGGATTAAAAGTGAGAAAGGAGACCTAAGGGGGTTAATTCTAAGTTTACTCGGCAAGACATCGCATCTTGTGCCTACGTATCCTTACGGGAGTGGAATCAGAGTAATCGTAGTTCCCCTCACGAGGGAGGTTAGAGACTTCTCGGCTGGGGTCAAGGTCTCAAGGGGAATAAACGCATCTTAAGGACACGCTTACGTGGAGTGTAGAAACTCCAAATCTCTACGTTGAATTATTATGTTGAAATTAGGGTTAGGTTAGGGATTCCACGGCGGGAAACCCTAAAATGAGCGCGGCGGCTCTTTGACCTAATGCTAGGGGTAAAAATGGTAATTGCGCCTGCGGCGAGGCATTTGTGAAAATTGGGGTTTGTAGTTTGTAGTTTTGAGGGTTTGAGATTGAATGTGTGAAGTTTTACGGACTATTGGCGCGGCGACCAAACAGTTAGACCTAACCTTCGGATGTGTGTAATGTGACAGAATAATGGTAAACGCGTGAGATAATTGAATCATGCAAACAGAGAGATAATGTCATAATTTAAACCATGCAAGCAGAAATTTAAAGGCAGAATTTAAAGAGCGATTGTTAGGACTCGCGAGGTTACATGAGAGGAGCAGATACACTATGATAATGAAATTTGAATTGAACAATAATAAAATAAAAGAAATAGCGGTAAACGCAATAAACTGCAAAACGAACAAACAACGTTAGTGGGCAGAATTAGATGAATTATCAGATGGTGAAGAAGTGAAATTATGCATCTTTTTTGTGGTTTTATTTTATGATGTGAACTTCAATTTGAATTAAAATAGGATTTTCAATATTGGTAAATTATTTTAACTTAAATCCTCAAAAACTGTTTTAACCTAATTTTCATCTTTTTAAAAAAAAAATGGATTTTAATGTTATTTTAGAAAAAAAATAAAAATAATTATAATGATAGAAATAAAATAAATAAAACACAAATAATAAAAAAAGGGAAAAAGGGGGTTGGGCCGGTAATCACCTCCGGACCCAAACTGGTTGCACAATGGATTAGGGGACTTGTTATTAGGGTTTGAACTTTCAACCCTAATTTATTCATTCACGGTGCCGTTTCTCTCATCATCTTCGTATCCCCTTCATGTTTCACCCTGTTCCTCGCCTCTTTTCCTTCGTATCGTCTTCACTTCCTTCGTATCGTCTTCACCGCGCTAAAAAAACAAAAAAAAAACATGTCAATATGTTGATAATGGAATGGTGACTTACGGTTGGTTCTCGCTGGTGACTATCGATGAACAAGGGCGATGATGATGTTGCAAATCTGAGCCTCAACGGATGTTTGCCCGTCGTTGAATGAAACGGCGCCGGCGAATTATGTTGGTTCGCTTGTGTTTTTTAGTGATGAACTTCGAACGGTCTTCTTCCGTCTTCGTCGTTCCTCTCTCCCTGTCTAGGGTTTCAACGAGGTGATCTCATCCCTTTTTATATCTCTCTGATTTTCTCTTTTGGGCTTGGATCTTTTAGGTTTGCGTTACTTTTTCTCTGAGATTTGATTCTGATTGAGATTTCTTCCCTTTTCGGGATTCGTAACCGAACTCGTTTGGATATTTGCGGTTTACTTTGATAAACCGTATTTGGTTTTGGAAATTTGTTCAGATGTGGGTGCCCATTTGGGAATTTGGTGAATTGCTTCTGACCTTATTAATGATTGAGTTTTTTTTCTCTGATGTAAACCTGATGTTTGGTTCTTCTTGATGCAGATTTCCCATGGGCTAACTTCGGTTATCCAGTTTTCGATGTCGTCGTGGATTTATCGATTTTGGTCCCGATCCGATACCATCGAGCTTCGAACCTGGCGTAGACTGATACGGCTCTGCTGATATAGTTTTGGATCCCTCTTCGAACTGATGTCTTTTTCTGATGGGATTGACTCTTTCTAGTTTTTTCTAATAAATTTGATGCTTTCTTGCAGATGTGGGATTACCCTTAAATGATGATGGATTGACCCTTCTGAACAAGCAGCCGATATCTGGTTTTCTGCCATGGTTCGGATGCCCCTGATGGTTTTGATTGGATCATTCTTTCGGTTCATCCTGTTGCCGCTATTGATATGCTTTTTACTGATACATCTTTGGTTCTTTCAGAACAGATAACTGTTTCTTTCTGAGATGATGTGTGGTTTTCCATTCATTTCGGTCATGAACATCGATTTGGGACATATACTCACTTTCCTCTTCTTTTTTCCAGTGAACTGATGTTGATGCTTCAATTGAGTCAAGGTGGCCAAGTGAAGGTTATTGGCGATGATGACCTTAGGGTATGAGCCAATTGGTTTGGATGCCTTAGTGAAGATGACCTTCGGGTCTGAGCTGATATTTTGAGCTGATAGTTTGCACGAAATTACCGATGCTTGCAGTTCGACGTTCGGTAGGGAGTTGGTAACGACTTTGGCCGTGACTCTCCCAGCCGCTCGAATTCTCACGCCCAATGATGGTTAAACTGAGGGCTGAATCCCTGTTCCATCCATTTTGATTTTTGATTCATGGTCGGAACTCATTATAATAGTTGACTGGTTTCTTTTTGTTGTGCAGGTTGATCAGAAGTTGTATGAAGAACTCAAAGGAATGGCATGAAGGCCTTAGAATTTTTAGGATAAAATGTACTTTTATTTCCTTTTTGTAAATTATGAATCTTTATGAATAAAATTCAAACATGTTCAAATTCACTTCTTAGTTGTAAATTACAAATATTTATGAATTAGCTCAACAAATATCCCAATTCACCTCTCTTTTGTATTGAACAATATTATGAGCAAGATCCAACACATTTTCATCCCAATTGATTATTCCTTTCATGATCTCGTCGCAACCTGATTAGATCTGAATAGATTCAAACTAACTCCCACTTATTTTATATCCAAAACTGCACTTTATCAACGAACGGAAAACTGCTCAGAATATCTTAAAACAAACCATAAGCAACAAACGGCTCAAATTCAAATATGTTTCTGACAACTTTTTCAACAATATTCAAACCGGGTCGACGCCTTTGATGATAATCAAATCATATGATAAAAACTGTCTCGGGTATGGTGATTTGAATGCCTCAAGACCTAAAGACCACTTTTTTTTTCCAGGATCCATCAGAACCAACGTAAAATGACCAAAACGCCCTTGGAATGATTCCTGAAAAGCAAACTCACTTCATGACTTGTTAGTGATTAACGGATGCAAAAATGAGATGCTACGCGCAATGACTGACTAAATGTAAGTGTAAAATTTGGGGTATTACAGTATTCAACGACGAGAACTTACATGGAGTGCAACAAATCCTAATCCTAAGGCTAGGAAGAGGTAAAGGTATGTCCGCGGCGAGACGCCTAAGCACGAGTACGGTGACTCGGATCCTAAGGCTCGGAGAAGGGAAAAGGCGGGAGGCCTAAGCACGAGTATGGCGACTCGGATCCTAAGGCTAGGATGGGGTGAGGGTAAAGACATTGACACGACGGTCAAACGAAAAACCTTTCCTTCGGAAACGGTAAACAATTAAGATAAAAGGCAAATAAAGTAGAGATATATACATATGATATGGAATGAGATATAGAAAATGCAAATACTGTATAATAAGCAATGATTAGAGGTTGCGTTTAAATGGAAATAAGAAGTGACGTGATGATTAGAGGAAATGAATTGTTTTTAGTGTTTGAGAATATTATTGAATTAAAATTAAGTCTAAGTTAAAAAAGATGTTAGAATTAATTAAGTTGAAAAAGAGAATTAAAAAAAAGTTAATCTTAAGTTTCAAAAAGTTTTATTTTTATAGATTAAGTGGTAATTAGGAGAGTAGATTAATTAACATAAAAAAGTTCTAACATTAATTAAAATTAAAATTAAATAAATTAGATTAGAATTTAGAATTTTTTTTTTTGATTTTAGATTTGAATAATATATATTTTAGGGTTTTTTTAATATTAATATGTTAGTGGTTAGTAGTTAGTTTAGTTTTTTTATTAATTAATATACTACAAAATAAAATATAATTAAACTAAAAACAAAACAAAATAAAAAAAAAGGGTTGGGCCTAGGTGATGAAATCCCAGGACCCGAGCTGGTCCGTTTAGGCCACCAAAAAGAGTGAGCATGGGTTTCACATGAAACCCTAGATTGAGAGCACTAACGGTGCCTCTTCTCTCTTCTTCCAAATTTTGTTTTCTCTCTTCCTTCCTTCTCTGGCCACGATCTCTTCTTCTTCTCTGCGATCTTCCTCCTCTTCTATTCTTCTTCGTTCCTGAAAAGAAAAAAACTAAACACAAACAAATAGAAACAATGGATTTACCCAAAAACAATGACGGAAATGCGATGATGAGCACGATTCGTATTCTGAGCTTTGAGTGTTTTGAGTTCTCGTTGAAGTTGGGTTTATGGTTCATTGATGATTTATGATGTTCTGGGTTTCGCTGAGATTGTTGATTTGAGGGTTTTGTAATTTGTTTGTGTTCGTTGATTTCACGATTCGCGATCTATTGATGGATTGTTTGTTGATGGATTGTTTGTTGATGTTTGTGGTTGTTTCGTTGTGGTTTCGTGGGTATTACGAACTGGGCTTATTTGGCGATGATGAACCTTTGTTTTGAGCCTTGAGGTTTTTGCGATCTGGTTTGAGGGCTGTGATGATTTTGGTTTTCTCAGCTCTTGGTTATTTTCGATTTCTTCCCCCCTTTTTCGTATGAAATTCCTCTCCTTTTATAGCCGGGTTTCTCAAAAAAGAAATCAAAACTTTTAAGGATTTTCCCTTTTCGGTTTGATTTTGTCTGAACTGTGTTTGATTCTTTCCATTTTCATTTTGGATATTGATGGTGTGTTTCCATTTTCGATTTGGGCTGTTTCTGGAAAGTCCTTAGCCGTGTTTAGGAATTCCATTTTCGACTTGTTGCTGATGCTGATGGAGTTTCCATTTTCGACTTGGGGCTGATGCTGATGGTGTTTCCATTTTTATGTGATTTGCTGAAGATGAATTTGGAAAGTCTTTAACTGTGTTAGGGAAGAAATTCATTTTTTTTATTATCTTCAACTTCCTCTTTTTTCGTGTGAACTGATATTGCCTTGGTTGTTGGAAGGTTGTGGACGGTTTTGAAAAAAGTGATGATGATGTTAAATCTGAACTATTGCTGTTGGCTTCCTGTTTGGAGAATAACAATGCCTTCTGAAAAATGTTTGCTATTGGTTTGCAATGTTCTATTGGAAAGTGGAAGTTGGTGACGGTTTACCGTTGCCCTTCCAAATTGTCCAATGATGAATTCTAAGTTCTGAGGGTTTAATTTTCATTTTTTTCCTTCTCTGATTCTTGTTTTACTGCTGTTTTTGGTGTTTGCAGGTCTTATGAAGATGACAAAGATAAAGAGGGACTTGAAGGTCTTAGAGCTTTTAGGATAGTCTTAGGATTTAGAATTTGTACAAATGTTGTAATCTTGAATATTCCTTAGTTGTAAAAATTTGGGATGTAGTTTGAATTTTGACCCTTGCTGTAAAAGAAAAAATTTAGACTTGAAATTGTGTATGAACTCATAACTTTGAATAGAATTGTGAACTTAATTTAAACTTGAGCTGTCTTTAATTGCAACTCATATCCTCTTAAGAATAAACTTGGATTTTGACACTCAAACTTGAAGCATCTTGTAAAACCATAAATCGAGTCCCTCCTTGAATTTGCATATTTGATGTTAGTCGTAAGCAAAAGCATCTTGAATTTCTGAACGTCTTAGAAATTGAATTTCTCTTAATAACTTGAATTCCAAACTGTGTCAGAAATTTCTCCAACACCCCTTGATGACTTGCAAAAGCTTTAGAAACGAACTCTTAAATCACACAGCTGGGTCTGAGTAGATTAATAACTTTGAATGTGGCCACAAAGACGTTCTTGAAAATAACCAACAATATTCTGAACATCCAGATTAACAGTCTGGTCTGGTTGAGCATATCCCTCTCTTATATCCACGGGAATTAAAACCACCTTGCAGAAGCTAGGAGCACACCCAAAACCTTCATGACTTTGAACTCTCTATAGCAAACCTGTCTTCACAAAACAAAACGGAAAAACTGGTTAAAACGGTTAGTTAGGCATAAATGATTGACTTAGATGATATGTGTTCCACCTCAAAATTTGACCAACCTCTTTTCTTAATCTTTGGCTTATGTTTCATTGCATTTTAGCATCTTGCATTTGCATAGCATAGTTCTTACAGGGGATCAAGTGTTTGTTTGTGTTTCCTATCCAAGAGGAGAGCCTTATTGACCACAAGCTCAAGCAGAGGCATTGGCAGAGGTTGTTGTGTGTATGTCATCTTCATGAAGATATCTGAGCTCCTAGAAAGGAGAGGTGTGTCATAGCTCAATATCAAAGAACCATCAGAGGGTTGTCAAGGGGTCCATGAAGATTTATCATTGGTGTGATCATTGGTAGAGGCTTGTTGAGTACCTCATAGGTCATTGTGGAGTGGGAATGGTCACTCAATTCATCTGCATATTGCCGAGGCAAAAAGGGTGAATTAGGGTTCCGTACAGTAAAAATTGAGGTTTCGACGGTTTAATGAGTCAATGTGTTGGATTGATTCTCCAAGAAACAAATCTCCACATCATCAAAGATACTTCGTTGGGTCAATTATGAATCCAATTTGAGGTTGTCACCCAAAGATTAAAGACAGTGCAGTTCAGGATTCCCGATCAGGGTTTATAATTAGGAAAAGTCAACTGTAGTTTTAATTTTGGTTTAAAAGGTGTTCCAATGATGGAATTATGGTACATGAAGCTCATATGGCTTAGTGAAGTCCACTCAAGAAGTTTCAAGGCCTCAGAAGACCCAGAACATCAACAATTGACTCGGTAGTCATCGATCGATCGTTTCGTTAACCAAAAAGTCAACTCTTCAACCATAAAGATTTTGACCTTAAAGTGTGAAGCAAAAATGTTTCTAATGACATATTAAACCTATCCATGAAGCAAAAATTATAAGTTTTTGGCCTTGCAAATCATGTTTTCAGCCAACTTTGAAGGGATTTTTGACCTAGTTCCACTTGGAATCTGAAGATCATGTAAACATGAAAGTTATAGAGCTCCATGAGGGCATTCCAAAAAGTACTAGAAATCCTCCATAGCCCTTGTGAGTTGAGAGTTATGAATCTAGAAAGTTGGGGTCTCCACACTTGAGTGCACCATTTCCACTTTTTCACAAATTCACTTTTCAGCCACTTGGACCATTCTCAACCATTTGATCATGTCTTAATATGAGATTTAGAGAGGTTGATGGTTTAAAATGCAGAAGGAAGATGGATTTGGTAGACAATGCAAGTTGCAAGACATGTGGAATTATTTTATTCAAAAATAGAGGAAAGAGAAACCTTTTTTGGTGAAGACTTGCAGCTGCAGCCTCTTTATCCCTCTAGCCTCGCTTCAGTCACCTCATGTTCTTCATTTCACTTGAGTTTTGCCCTGCATTGAGCCAAGGAGCTGATATGCACAGCTGCCATATAATCTTGGATAGATTTTCTTCCAAAATCTCCCTCCAAAGGCAAAAAACCAAATATGCCCCAACCCTTCCCTTAGCCTATAAATAGAGGCTTCCTCCCATTGTATACACACACCATAGCTATCCAAGAGAACCAGAAACTCATAGCTCTCCTCCTTCCCTCTTTGCTTGAAAGTGAAGAAATTCACAAAATCACCAAAAATTGCCCTTTTGCATTTTTCACACCAGCATCATTTCCAGCCATGAAACCACCATAAAGACCATCCACACAAAATTAAAATCACCATTTGAAGCTATTACAATAATTAGTTTCATCAAAAATACCATAAATCTAAAAGTCAACTTCCCACACACCTAAGTTTGACTTTTATGCACATTTCATGCCAAATCCCTACATAAACCATTTTCCATCATCATGACACATTTGAACACTCTCCATTTAGGTCATACCAACTGTCCATAACCTAAAACAACCACTGGAAATCCTTTTTCTTAAACTGTCCTCAAGATTGGCTTGTTTCTTCAAAAGGAAGTAAGCTTCACAAACTTGTTCAAAAGAAGGATCTCTGGTTTTCTTTGCTGCTAGCTTGCTCAAGGAGGTCTACAAGAGGTATGTAGCTTTGAACCATCTCATTATTGTGCATCATATATGTTTGGATTTGGTTTATAAGATTAGACATTGTCATGTTTAAAGTTAGATTGGATTTGTCTATCTTGTATGATTTTGCTTTGTGATTGCCTTTAGAGTTCTTTGTTAGAGATTTACTGTGGAATATATGATGATCATAGGTTTTAACCATGCTATATTGAATGGACACCAAATCATGTTGGAACCTGCCATTTTCCCTTGTTGGCATCATCAGGTCTTAGTGTTTTAAATGTTCATTCTTTAAAAACCAACTGTCATAGCTTGACAACCTTCCCCTAAATCTTAGGATTTTGGTTAACTACTTGTTTAGGGTTACTTTAAATGATGATGATATTGGATCTGTCTAGCTTGCATAAGATGTGATTTTTATGACTGTCTTCTTTGAAGGCTACTGCTAGCTATGCGTGTATGGATCTGTATCCATGTTGTCTTACCTTTGAGTTCTGTTGACTCTTTTGTTTGGGGTGCCATTAAGCTTGTTTTGGTTTTACCTAGTGATTAGGTTATTTTTCTTGGAGATTGACCTCAGGCCTAGGTTTAGTGCTCTAATCTCAGCAATGTTGCTTTCTGTTGTGAACTCAACTTAGTGTATTTGGATCAGTCTAGCATTTGGAAGGTGCATAGATTTATCATTAGAGTGAGAGCTGTCATGGAAGTTCAAAACTGTTGAGTGCCTTAAATCTGTTTAAATCCTTGAGAGGCGGTCTATTTTAGTTGGCTGGTTGGAGGAGTTTAGGGTGGTTTGTGTGGAATTCTGGCTGCTGTTTAACCATTAGTAAGTAGGATGGTCTTTAGTAGGATAGTTGAGGCTAGAAGTGCTTAGGTCTCAGTTGGTTTTCTTTGCTGGAGTGATGTTTGAAGGGATGGCTATTTTCATAAATTTGTGTGAATCCACTGACAAATTGAAAATTCCAGCTTTATTGACATAACTTGCTTTGACATTTAACCTGCTATCCATTTTTACGGAGAGGAAAACCAACTTGGAGTTCTATCAGAACTTGGTTTAGGTTCCATATCTTGGCTGATGTCTGATGTAGAGGGTTACCATGTTTGGGATATGTTTTAGTTTGTTCATATTGGCATCTTTGGACAGAGTTAGCATTTGGTAACTATCAAGTTTCGTGTATGCCCTTATAATCATATCTGCCATGATTTACTAGTTAGTATCACTGGCCACTTCCATCTTTGGTTTGGCAGCATCCTTTGTCCATCACAGTCATTTTCTTAGAATTCAGGGTCTAGGTTCATAGCTAGCTTTCTATTTGGGACAATTGGGATTTATGAGTTTGTGTTTGCCTGTTTGGTTTTGACTAGCTAGAGCCCTGATGTTTGAGCTGGTACATCAACTGATCCATGTTGCTTGCTGTTGAATTCATGCCCTTGAGATTTTGTTTTGGCATAAATACTGTTTGAGGTACCACTGCTGCCTAGATTATTTAAACTTTGGATTGGTGTTTTAATACCTTAAGGGTTTTTAATTTTGACTCTTGGTTTTAGTTTCCTAGGTTTGGTATGTTGGTTTGTTGGTTCTACTTAGTTTTAGGTAGGTTCCTTTTAGCTTTGACTTTAGGCTGTGAAGCTTTAAGTTTGATTAGTTTGGAGTTGGGATACCATTTGTTAGTGTGTCCATAACTGTTCTTAAGGGAGTTTGTCAACTCATGTCCAATTAGTGCCAATGATGGTTTATCATGCTTAGAGGCTGGTTAACCAATTTTCCTATCATAAGAGGTATGGGCTGTTAAGTGCAGTCTTCCTGTTGACATGAAGAAGGTCTTTGGCAGGCCATTTGCTGAGCATGATTGGCATATTTGAAGTAGGTTGGGGGGAGTTGGAGTGATAAAGCTGAAAAGAGTTTCTTTGTTTGAATCTGTGATAACCAAGGCTGTCATCATTACTTGTAGAGTTTACATTTTGAAATCTTGCTTTTTGAAAGAACCTATCCGTTATATGGTGACTGTCAGTTTGGCATATGAATGTAATGTGTATGTTTTTCCCATGATTGCTTCATTAGTTAGGCTTGAATTTTTCCATGAGCTGGTGATTGGCATCACAGGTCTTTATTTCTTATCAAAGATCTCTCATGTTATGATATCCTTGGTTGACATTGTAGTCCTGAGGGATTCATAAGCAATTAATCTAATTGGCATTTAGATCTTAACCTGTTTGGACATGTTTAATTTGCCTTGGTCTGAGTTGGTTGGTCCTGCTACTGACCATACTGTTGTTGGTGTCCAACTTTGTTGCAACACATATGCATCATCTTGTTCCATTGACTTCTTGCATAGTCTATTAGTAAATTTGATCTATGCCATATTTAAGATATGTTGCATTGCTGTTTTCAAGCTAGTTGACAAATCTCCCCAATCTTTGATTCCAAATGCACCCTTACTGTTTTGAAAAGAACCTCTTTTACAAGATCATGAGTGTTGAGTGTAGGGTTTGAGATCCTTTCCTTAACATAACCATAAGCAACACATTTGAAGCATTGTTCTTGTCCTTGGAATCTTGTGTGCACCTGTTTTAAATCCATAAACCCCAAGTGCATCTCAAAACTCCCATCTCATTAATTTGCAACTCAGGTCACTTTTTTAATTCAATGAGAATTTGAGGCTCTTCTTTGGACATGATCCATGAGCAACATGTTTAAAACAGGTACAGACCCTCATTGGTATGTAGTTGCATCTGGTTTGATCTTGGTTTGTTCAAATGCCTCTCAAAGGTCATAATTGCATAAGCCTTATAATTTTGTTGTGTGTGCACTATTTGGGAAAATGGTGATTACCATTACATTCCTCATAAAATTTCAAGCAGTTTAGACTTAAATTTCACTGAAAATGATTGAGTTTTGACAAAGTTATGATCAAGTCGTATTTGGCTCCTTTACTTGGTTTTGCCTTGAACATGCCCAGAAATCCCACGCGTTTTGGTATATATGCACATGGGGTGGCTTGATACAATGGATGTATCTCCACCCAGTGGTTGTAACCTTGCCTTGCCATGCCTTGAACTTGAGTTCGACCCCTAGCGAGGGCGTTTTTGCTTCCTTTTTAATTATTTTCATGTTTTTAATATTTTTGCTTTCTTTTTCCTTTTCTTTTCACATGCGTTTAATGGTTGGTGTGACTTAGTTTTGAGCCTGCAACCCCAAGATCTTGGGTTCAAGCCTTGGGGGAGCCCCTTTCTCATTTTTACTACCTTGTTTATTTTATTTTATTTTATTTTTTTCTTTTCTTGTTTTGTTTTATTTATTTTTAAAAAATAGTTTAAATATTATAAAATCCAAAAAAAATCATTTTCAAGTATTTTAGTGTGTTAAATTATTTTTCTTCTTTTTATTTTAATTTTAATTTAATTTTATTTTTGAGTTAACAAAATTAATGTGCTTTGTGGCTTATCCTTTATTCCAATCGATTTCTTTTCTTTCTCATTTCATTTGTGAGTGAATTATTTAGTGTTTACTTAGCCTTGTGCCATGATCCCCCTAGGATTCCTAGTCCCTCCGTTTAGGATGGGAGTAGGAGAGACATTAGGTGTTCAATCCTATGCATGACAACATTAGGATAGTTCTTTCCCTTTCATCCCAACTTTAGGAGCATTGTGCATGACAACATTAGAGTCTAGTTTCCCCTTAGTTCGAGTCTTTCTCTTCTCATCTCCTAAACAATTCAAAACACTTAATAAACGATAATTTATGTCGTACGCTACGAGCCTTAAGTACTTGAGGAATGATGGTTGGGGGGCCTCCTCTCAACTATCTAGAGTGTTTAGCGTATGCCCTTTGGGTGATATGCGACGCATTCGCTCTCGAGTCATAGTCTTTAGTGCGGCATGAGTTTCAAACCATAACTCAATCCACTTCTTGTCTTAAAAAACACAAAACAAAAAACATCAAACCTTTTTATCCTTCGGGATTAACGGAAAATAATTTTCATAAAGAGAGTGTCATTAGCTCTTGGTTCTATCGCAAACAGGTAACGCCTAAGTCTCCAACGGTCGAGCTGCATACACCTAACTGCTAGAACTAAGGTTTAACCCTACTCGGTTTAAAACACTTGAACCAATATTTGGTCGTGTCAGCTCGAACTACGTTTGCTCTGATTTCTTGTACCAGACGAGAATATGAAGGCACAAGACGACGAAGTCTTGGCGAGCAACCTTTCCCACCTTCACCCGTAGTTTTCCGAACTATGTTTACTCTGACTTTCCCATTGCACGAGGGAATACGTAGGCATAGAGCGGCGGTGCTCTATCGAGTCTCTTCTTTTTTCTTTTGTCCCTAAGACCTTTAGTTAGATAATAAACACCCTTTTAGATAGACAACAAGCATGGATCCCGTCGAGTACGACGAACGTGAGGGGTGCTAATACCTTCCCCTTGCGTAACCGACTCCCGAACCCAAGATTTGGTTGCGTTGACCTGTCTTATTCCCTTTTTCGTAGGTTTTCTATGATCGTTTCTTTTCCCTCTCTTTGGGATAAATAACAAACAGTGGCGACTCTTCTGTCCTTGCTGGCCCCTCTTCGCAGCAATGCGACAGCTGGCGACTCTGCTAGGGACTCTTCCCATCCCCTATGCGAGTCAATCCTAGCGCTTGTGTGTTTTGTCTTTGGGTGTGTATATATGTGTATATGTGTTGCATTTGTACAGTTTTGCATTTGCATTTTTATTTCTAGCACTTTATATAATATATCATGTTGTTGTGCTGTGGGTGGGGTTGTTCCATTGAGAGATAAGCCAAAACCCAGGCTTGAGAATAACCATAGCATTAGAGTGGAAAGTAGTGACGAACCTGTATGTTTTAGCATGCATTAGTCCCCACGAAATTTGCATTCAGACGGGGTTTTCTTTTGAAGACATCTTATCCTGTACATTAGTTGGGAGGGGGTGTTAGATCAGGAAACTGTCGACTCTGGAGACCGATCACTTGGGAGTCAGCTAAGTGAGGTCGCTTCGTAAGGCAATGATGCCAAACCAGAAATGGTGAATGTATCATCGTTTCTCGAAAGTCTGTGACACTGACGACCGCATAGGATGCCGAACCTTGTCAGATTATAGCCATACATGTGAGAGGGATTGGGTTTGCAGGGAACCTTGACCTTCAACCTACCCGGTTTTTCTCATCAGTGGAGACTTTGAGCCAGTTACCATGGGTTACTTGTACCAGTACTATTTTTCTCGTCAAAGCGAAGCACTGGTTCATCACCGTCAACATCACAACAACTTGATCCTCTATTGCATTTGCATACTCATTTTCATTTTCTTGCATTAACATGTATCTGTGTTTCAAGTGTATATTTCCTCCTTGATTCTAGTCACCCTCAATCCACTGATGTCATGGGATCTGATTTGAAGAAAAGTGTGTTATACAAGTTCCCGACTCCTGAGGTAGGACCTCTGCTTAGGCTAATCTTCGCGGCTAATCATAGTGTAATGGAGGATTTTAGAAGAGAGTATGGGAGAATCCTAAGTCTTGTTTGTAAAGCTTCTAAGTTTGAATTGGATGGTATTTATGCACTGCTGCAATTCTATGACCCCCAGTTGCGCTGTTTCACCTTCCTAGGTTTCGTTCTGTTACCCACCTTGGAAGAATTTTCTCAGTTGGTAGGGATTCCAGTGTTGGAAGAGATGCCTTTTGTGCATTCTGAAAAAGAGCCTGAGTTAGTCAAGCTGGTTGACGCTCTACATCTTGACGTCTCTGAATTAGAAGGCAACCTTGTGTGGAAAGTTGGAACTTCTGGTTTTCTACTGTCATTTCTAGTGGGAAAGGCTCAACACTTTGCCAAAGAGGGATGTTGGGTAGTCTTCAACGCCATTCTGGCCCTATGCATCTATGGGATAATCTTGTTCCCTAACCTACCTGACTTTGTAGATTGGGATGCCTGTTGTATCTTTGCCTCAAGGAATCTGGTGCCAACTCTCTTGGGCGATGTTTATCATTGTGTTCATTATAAGAATGAAAACAGGCAAGGCAAGAAAGTTTCCTACTGCCCTCCGCTGTCATACAAATGGTTCATCTCACACCTGCCAAATTCTGGGCCCTTTGTTGACCTTGCAAAATCTGCAGAATGGCCCGAAAGGCTCATGGGATTAAGAGCAGAGAATATTGTTTAGTTCGACAAAGACCTGTTGGGAATGGAACTTATTCACAGCTGCAGAGGTTTCCCAAACGTCCCTCTGATTGGAAGAAAATGAGGCATTAATTATAACCCGGCTCATTCTGTGAGACAATTTGGATACGCTCTTAGGGAACCTCCAAAGGAAGAAGAAATACAGGAACCCCTATATTTTACCGGTTTAATTAATGATGAGACCTTGATCAGACTTGAGAAGGGTTTGAGTAAGATCCATCGCAAGGGAAAGCCTTTACTAGCCAAGAGCAATTCTAGAGCCTATGAACCTTACACAGAATGCATTAAAGAGAGAGTCGAGAGGCTGTTGCTCCCCTTTCCAGCAAGGGAGCCTTTGTATCCTTTGGTAGTCGCAGAGCCTACGACAGTTGAGGTGCAGAAATACAATCGACTATGGGCCGAGAAGGAAGAACTGCGCAGTGCTAATGAAGAGTTAGAGAAGGAAATTGTCCAGCTTAGGATTGAGAGGAGTCAAGCCATCCAGTTATCCAGGAAGCAAACGGAGTTGGTAAACAAGATGGGTACATAATTGACAAAGGAGATCAGCACCCGAGAACGAATAGGTAAGGCTTTGAAAAGCGTCAGTGATGTCCTCTCAAGAAAAAAGGAGGAGTTGGAGAAAGCTCATCTGAGCATATCCAAGTTTGAAGCCCAATGAAATGCTCTTTTAACCAACAACAAAGAAAGAGAACACAAACTCCGTCAACAAGTTGATATTTTGAGAGCTCGGCTTTGAGATAGAATTGCAAAAGCTCTGGGTGAACACATGAGTCTAATAGAAAGCAACCACAAACTCCATGAAGCTCTTGCAACGTTGGAGGAATACAAGCTGAGGATAGACTTGGAGAAGCCCATACTTGAAGACGCTTTTGGGGAGGATGCTTGGGAAGACCTTGTTCAGAGTCTGCTAGATACTATCAAGAAGAGGGAATCACTCATTCAAGGATTGATTGACATGCCTGATCATCCGGACAAAAAGGAGTTGCTAGAAAAGTTCCAAACTCGACACTGCTTCTGACGCTTTTTTCTCTTATTTGTTGTTATTTGTTTTCTGACCATCACCAGGGTTGTTGGATGAGGTCATGATGACTTTCTTTTTGTATTCCTTTGGTGATGTATGATGATACTCTATGGCTCATTTTATTTATGAGATGTTTTCTTTGGCTATCTATTTGGTTTTTCATTCTCTCACCATGCTCGTGGAACTAGAATCAAGGGGAGAGTGTCCCTAAAACGTATTTACATGTCTGCATTCTGCATTTTGCATCATTTTTCATTTGCATTACAGGTGTTTCTGTTAACCTTACCTCTTCCCGTGGTTCTCCAGATTTTGTTTCAGGATTGAAGGTCAACTGATTCACCGATATTCTACGCAAGGAAATCAGCAAAGAGCCATGGAACAGGTTCAGACAGAGCTTCAGGAATTTCGCGAAAGGATGGCGCAATTCATGGACATGATGCAGGGTGTAGCCAATGGCCAAGAGCAATTGAGGATGTTGGTCCAGCCTTTGGTATCAAGGGTTGATGGAAATGGGGTTTTACATGGTGGAACCACTGTTGTACCTCCTCTAGCTGACAACAGCACGCCACAAGCAAATGTCATCCCAACAATGGTTATCCCTCAAGGCGGAGGAAACCAGACTGGAATTCCTATCCCATTTCCAATAGGTGCTGTGCAGGGTAACAATGGTCCCTAGTGGGATCACGACGAACAAGATGATGTATTCTCCATGGGAGACCTTGGAGCAGGATTACAATCTGACTCTGATAGAAGATTCAAGGTAATTAGAAGAAAAAATGAGGAGCCTTGAAAGCCAGAATGCTATGGGTCTTGACATGTCCAACCTGAGACTGATTCCGGGTCTTAGAATTCCTCCGAAGTTTAAGGTGCCGGACTTCGACAAGTATAAAGGGATGACTTGTCCCAAGGTACACCTTCAGTCCTACTATAGGAAGATGTCGGCATATTCAGATGACGAGAAGTTGCTTATACACTTCTTTCAGGACAACTTGTCTGGTCCTTCATTGGAGTGGTACATGGGGTTAGAGCCAGCTCAAGTCAAAAGTTGGAGGGATCTAGCAGGGGCCTTCGTAAGGCACTACCAATACAATAGCGACTTGGCACCAAACAGAGTGCAGTTGCAAAGTCTATCACAAAGGAACAACGAGTGTTTCAAGGAGTATGCCTAGAGGTGGCGTGAACTAGCGGCTAGAGTTCAACCTCCAATGGTGGAGCGGGAATTGATCGATATGTTCGTGGCGACCTTGCCAGGAATATATTATGAGAATTTGATCAGAAATATGTCAGGGAGTTTTTCTAATTTGATTATAACTGGGGAAACAGTAGATAACGAAATAAAACTGGGAAAGATACAAAATGGAGAAGGGACCTCGTCTAGAGGTGGGAAGAAAGTTTTCGGTAACAGGAAAAAGGAAAATGAGACTAACGCAGTGTCAGGCTTTAGAAATCATAACAAGAATCAACATCAACAACAACCATACTACCAGCAACGTCAATAAGTGGCGAGCATTTCCATTTCGGCAGTGCCGCTGCCATAACCACAACACAACAGCAACGTCCAGAACAGCAACAATAATAGCAAAACTACGCACAAAGGCAGTTTCAAGATAGAAGAAGGGCGGTGAATAGGCACTTTGATGCGCCTCCAATGCCTTATTCTCAGCTATTGCAACACTTACTTCAATTACAACTCATCCAAAAGAGAACATTGGCAGCATTGACCAGTGCACCTCCTCCGGGATATGACGCCAATGCTCGATGTGATTTTCATTTAGGGGCACCTAACCACAATATTGATAACTGCAAAGCCTTTAAGCATAAGGTTCAAGACCTTGTTGATATTAAGGCCATTAAGATGTACCCAACGTCGTCCAAAATCCCATGCCGAACCATGGAGTTGCTGGAGTGAATGCTGTTATCGAAGACAATCTGAACTTGGTATCCAGTGTTGAAGATTTGAAAACTCCACTGAGTTTTGTAAAAAGCAAGTTGTTAGCTGGTGGGGTGTTCCCAGGCTGTGGGAGAGACTGTGAAGTTTGTTTGGTTAATCCAGAAGGATGTTCACGTTTGAGGAGTCGTATTTAGAATATGATGGATGAGGGGTTTTTACAATTTGACAAAATCAATAAGGAGGATGATGAGACGAAGATTAATGAAAAGGAGGATGAAGTGTCCACGATCTCTATCCCGTATAAGACTATCAACATTTCTGCACCACCGAGGCCGCCGAAAATTGTGATTACAAAGGCAGGACCGTTGCCTTACAAGAGCACTAAAGCGATTCCCTGGAATTATGGGGCAGAGGTGTTCTGTAATGGGAAAAAACAAGAATTGAAGAATTCACCTTGCAAGTCGGTCGACAATCTGGTCGGAAGCAGTGGGGTGACGAGAAGTAGAAGAGTGTTCGCACCTCCAGAGGTTAGTACTGGAAGAACTGACAAGGGGAAGGACAAAGTGGTTATTAAAGAGGATCCATGGCAGGGAGAGAAAGAAGCTCTGGTGAAGGACGCAAAAAAATTCATGCGCTTGATCAAAAAGAGTGACTACAAAATCGTAGATCACTTACAGCAGACACCCTCCAAGATCTCAATCCTGTCTTTGTTATTATGCTCCGAGGCACACCGAAATGCGCTTCTTAGGATCTTGAACAAAACCTACGTGCCACAAGAGATTTCAGTTAATCAGCTAGAAGGAGTGATCGCGCATGTTAACGCTGGAAATGGACTAGGATTCACTGATCTCGACTTAACACCAAAAGGAAGGAATCACAACTCGGTGCTGCAGATATCCATTGAGTGTAGAGGGGTTGTTTTGTTTCATGTATTGGTAGATACTGGGTCATCACTAAACGTGCTATCCAAGGAAGCCCTCATGAAGCTAGACACTCAAGGGATAATATGCACTCCGAGCGAATTGGTGGTCAGAGGTTTTGATGGGACGAGGAGGTCCATTTTTGGGGAGTTGACGTTACCAATTCAGGTCGGTCCTGTGATTTTTGATGTGGTGTTCTATATAATGGATATCCAACCGACATATAGATGTCTTTTGGGTCGGCCTTGGATAGCAGGAGCTGTGACATTAACCCTGCACCAAAAGTTGAAGTACATGGTGGGCGGCAACATTGTGACTGTTTACGGAGAGGAGGACATCATGGTGAGCCATCTGTCTTCATTCAAATATGTGGAGGTCGATGGTGAAATCCATGAAACGTTGTGCCAAGCCTTTGAGATTGTCCAAATCAAGGAGAAGGCACCATTTGAGGTCAAAGCGCCAAAAGTTTCTATGTCATCCTATAAGGAAGCACAAGCCGCCGTGAACTCCGGGTCAGCGCAATGTTGGGGGCAAGTGGTGAATGTCCCCAACAAATAAGATAAGTTCGGATTGGGATACAACCCATATGCATCCTCTTCACAAAGCGCCCCTCGCTACAAAGGGCCTATTCAGTTCACCAGTGGTGGGGTGATATTCTAAAGGATCAACGTCGTATCTGACGAGGAAGGAGACATCGACTGTGACATGGATGCGTGGATCCAGCCATGCATCCTCGACCAAGGCTTGAAGAGTTGGACTGTGGAAGAAGTTATCACTGTGACTTATGAAGAGTAATTGCTTTGTTTTGATTAATGTATTGCCCTATGCTCTGCTCGGAGCATAGTGGTCTTTATTTGTAGGGCCCTATCTGTTATATGTGTGAACAATCTTTTTATCATCAATCAAAAAGGCGTCTTTTCATTCAAAATTTCTGATCCTTGTTTTTCTTGTTTTTATTTTCCTAACAATAAAATGGCAATGTGGTTTGTGTTTGTTTATTTGCATATCATTTAAGCATAAAATCATCATCATTGCAGGTTACACATTTCAGATACCACTGACTCAGACTCGTCTATGACTCGGTGTGACCTTGACAATCCGGTCTTTCAAGCGGAAGAAGAGATCGAAGAAGACGAAGACCTATCCGAAGAGCTTGCCAGATTGTTAAGACAGGAGGATAAGGTCATCCTGCCTCATCAGGAAGAAGTTGAAATCGTCAACCTGGGAACAGAGGAGGATAAGAAGGAAGTCAGAATAGGGGCCGCGTTGCAAAGTGATGTCAAGCAAATATTGGTTGAATTGCTCAGAGAGTACAAAGATGTCTTTGCTTGGTCATATGAGGATATGCCAGGACTTGACACATATATTGTGGTTCATCGTCTGCCTCTTCGTGAAGAGTATCCTCCTCTAGGCCAGACATGGCAGTGAAGATCAAGGAAGAAGTTTAGAAACAGTTAGATGCTAGATTTCTTGCTGTGACCAATTACCCTCCGTGGGTCGCCAACATTGTGCCTGTACCAAAGAAGGATGGCAAGGTAAGGACGTGTGTAGATTACCGTGATCTTAATAGAGCGAGCCCAAAAGATGATTTCCCGCTCCCCCACATTGACGTGCTTGTTGATAACACTGCACAATACTCAGTGTTTTCCTTCATGGACGGTTTCTCCGGATATAACCAAATCAAAATGGCTCCGGAGGACATGGAGAAAATGACTTTCATCATGCCGTGGGGGACTTTTTACTACAAGGTGATTCCTTTTGGGTTAAAGAACGTAGGGGCAACTTATCAGCGGGCTATGGTAACTCTTTTTCATGATATGATGCATCATGAGATTGAGGTTTATGTCGATGATATGATTGCAAAGTCCCAAACGGAGGAGGGTGTCGCGGTGAAATTTGGATACCAAGCTATTGATTATCTTGAATCTTAATTCATTACAACCGGTCTTTTATTTGTCCAAAGGAAGGGAAAAAGATCGAATTACCCACAGTGCAATGCAAATGCAAAAGCTAGAGAGTTTTAGGTTCGAGGGTTGGTTAAACATAGGGAAGGTGCTAGCATCCTAAGTTTCTGTAGTACTCTACAGGAACCTCTCGTTTTATGTTTGTTTATTGCTAAGGGTTATCTGCTTAAGGATGAAAGACCTAGGGGTTTATTTCCAAGTATACTCGCCAAGACGTCGCATCTTGTGCCTACATATCCTGACGGGAATGGAATCAGAGTATTTGTAGTTCCCCTAAAGGGTTTGAGGAGTTCTTTGACTGTGGTCAAAGTTCCTACAGGATAAAGGTAGTTGATTGATTGGGTCTAGGAGAAAAGACGAGTTGTCATTTTAAGGTAGATTACTTAATTTAACCGCCACAACTTCGTAGGAAAATAGTCTTTACATCGTCTTAAGAAAAGGGCTCAAGCACTCGGATTGTCGACAAGTACGCCTCTATCTCTCTTAAGCGGAAAAGTCCCTACATATTGATTGAATTGTTATGGGGTAGAAGTTTTATCTCGCTTAAGATGATTAACATCTTATTCTCTAATATGTTTGAATAATTATATTGAGTTGAATTGTTTTGTTTTTCTAAGTTGTAAAATAAAAGACAAAGGTCCTCCTATGGGTCTTCTCGTGAGTGAGATTGTCCACAATCAACTTCCAAAGAGTACATTTAGGGTCGGAGGAAAATAAATCCTCCAGAGCTTTCCACTTCTTGTAAGGAAGTAATTCTTCATTCTTCAACTGTAATTGTTTATGAAGTTCAGCATTCTCTTTCTAAAGTTCATCATTCCGTTTCTGAAGTTCATCATTTTCTGCAACAACCACTTGATACTTGTTTTTCCATGCTTCCGACTCATGCTGCGACTTCCTCAACGCGACCTCTAATTTCTCAGCTTCAGACATGAAGACATAAATGGGTTCTTCTCTTGTAGGTATAGGATCTTGACGAGGGTAGGGCATCCTCAGCTTGATTGCTCTATTTCTAACCCATTGAAGATATGGTTCTAGAGACACACAATTAGGCTTCCCCAAATTGTCTCTACCCTTCTTATGCAAATGCCCCTATGCATCCACAATCTTCTCTTGAAGCTCTTTGTTATCCTTGAAGAAGATGCTCTCCACTTGAACATCTTAGGTGGTTCCTTCAACGGATATCCCAATTGTCGACGAGCTAAAACAGGGCTATAACTGATCCCTCCATCAAAGCCAAGCAAGGGTATGTTAGCAAAATCTCCACAGTTATCAATAATTAAAATCCCATCGTACTCACGGATGTACCAATTGATGTCTGAATGAGTCAAAGCCATAATCTTTTCTGACCAGCGTCCGCTATTAAGATTCCAAAAAGAAACATACTTAGACAAGTGCAAAATAAACCACTTGTACAGTAAGGGCACACATCAGGTAATCATCCCTCCACCATGAAAGTTTCGGAGATGCACATAATGGTAGGTGTTAGCTAATAAAGTGGGAGCCGAGTTTTTCTTCATGAAGATCTTGATGGCGTTGAGGTCAACAAAACCTTCAAAACTTGGGAATAGAAACACTCCATAAACAAGTAGGGCAAAGATTGTTTCAAACGGAACCCTGTTCGTGTAATCAGCGTAATATCGGGCTTTCTTGATTAGGAAATCTGTAGTCAGACCAAAAGTCCTACCTTTGGTAACCATGTTTTCCTTGATGTCAGATACTTTTAGGTAGAGGATCTTAGCAATGTCTTGCTCCTTAGGGTTGCCTTCTAAAAAAGGGAAAAGAGACTCTTCCAAGATATGTAGACCAACCAAATAAGAGTATTCTTCGAGGGTAGGCAATAACTGATAGTCTGGGAAAGTAAAACAATGATAAACTAGGTCATAGAATTGTAATAGGGTAGAAAGGAGTTTCTTGTTCACTTCACGACTCAACAAAGGTAGTAACTTCCCATATTTGCTCTTGAATCTTTCTTGGTCTTCAATCAAAGCTCCCAACTTCCTTAGGTCATCCAATTTGGGACTCTTAAAAGTATATTTCAAATTATTTCTTCTATTGGAATCCATAGTGTCCTACAATGTTCATAAACAAGGGTGAATTCCATGAAGTCCAATGCAGTATGATGCTATATGAATGCAACAAACACAAGTAAGCACATAAGGACACAAAGATAAACAAACAAGAAGGTCCTAGGTTTGCAACGAGCATGGAGCCAAAGGGTATACCCATTCCCAAAGGATGTGGACTAAAGGTTGATTGTACCTGCAGAATAAGGTTCTAAGAGAGTTCCCAAAGTCATTAGTCCATCTTTCGGATATTATCGATTTCCCGACTGACTCGGTGGTTAATAATATTCTCAAGAGAACCTCTTTTGAGTTTAGCATCACGTAGCAACTATTTTGGGACTACTCCCACATAGTCCTCGCGATACGTCCTAATAAAGGCCAAAGTGGGGTTAAAGGTAACTACGGTCCTCAGTATCATGGACTCCAATCGAAAATAGTAAAAGTTTTCACGACTATACTCGTTCAACCGAACCATTTTAGAAAGGGTCTCAACTGAGTGGTGATTCTCGATTCAACTTGGTCGGGACTCACTGTTGACTCCTAATTTTTGACGCCAGTCGAAGATCCTATAATTTGAAGACAAAAACATTAATGCTTGGCACAAAAGAGAGTTTCGACAAACATCAAAGGGGTTTTTAATCGAAGTAAAGGGGAAAAGAAGATGACAAATGCTAAGTGTTGAGAAGGGTTCGACAAAGACTACAGCAAGGGAAGCACGAAGAAGATTTACCAAAAAGTGGAGAGAATTTCCAAATGTTCAAAATTCAAACCAAGTGGTAAAACATGGGAACGGTTAGGAAGGCGAAGTTAGCGCCAAAAGAAGCCTCAACCACTATGTAGAAGTTATTTTACTTCACTATAAATAGATGTAAAAATTATGTAATAGGTGTGTTCATTCATTACCGCACTAGTTCATACAACTCTGAGTACCCGCGTGTAGAGAAACGAGTTTAACGAGAATATACGTGATACAACACCAAACATTTTATCATCATTGCAATTTGTCTTTACAATTCACTTGCCCTTCTTAACTTTCAGTTTTTACATTTCAAACTGCTCTTTACATTTTTCTGCCCATTTGCGTTGCAAAGATCCCCTAGTCGAACACGGAGTTCTGATTAGAGTTATCCTTCAAGTCATTTATGTACTTGCATCTTTATTTTGAAGTCCTTTAAGATTTCAAAAGGGTTTGCATCGAACGCGGAGTTTGGCAATAATCTTAGTATTTCATGTCCAACATTTACGTTTTTTTACTTTACGTTCTTGATTTCATTCCGTTGAAACAATCTTAGTACGTGTTCTAGGATTTAGTATGGTCGATCCTGCATGTTAATCAATTTATTACAAATTGATAGACCAACTGTTGTTTACCAAAAATCACAGTAAACATTCACTCCCTATAAGCCTCGTCGAATATCTCACCATCCTATCATAATTTCACTCAAGTTCGGGTGTAGGACTTTGTCTCACCACTCAAAGATATCATCCCAAAAAGTAATAAAACAAATATACAAATAAGCAATTAATCAGATATATAATAAACAAGCATAATAAACAAGTTAGGGAAACCCATTGAAGAGAGTCCCCATTGAAGAGAGTCCCCAGTGAAGTCGTCATTTCTGTCACAGTGAAATTTGGATACCAAGCTATTGATTAGCTTGAATCTTAATTCATTACAACCGGTCTTTTATTTGTCCAAAGGAAGGGAAAAAGATCGAATTACCCACAATGCAATGCAAATGCAAAAGCTAAAGAGTTTTAGGTTTGGGGGTTGGTTAAACTTAGGGAAGGTGCTAGAATCCTATGTTTCTGTAGTACTCTACAGGAACCTCTCGTTTTATGTTTGTTTATTGCTAAGGGATATCTGCTTAAGGATGAAAGACCTAGGGGTTTATTTCTAAGTATACTCGCCAAGACGTCGCATCTTGTGCCTACATATCCTGACGGGAATGGAATCAGAGTATTTGTAGTTCCCCTAAAGGGTTTGAGGAGTTCTTTGACTGTGGTCAAAGTTCCTATGGGATAAAGGTAGTTGATTGATTGGGTCTAGGAGAAAAGACGAGTTGTCATTTTAAGGGAGATTACTTAATTTAACCGCCACAACTTCGTAGGAAAATAGTCTTTACATCGTCTTAAGAGAAGGACTCAAGCACTCGGATTGTCGACAAGTACGCCTCTATCTCTCTTAAGCGGAAAAATCCCTACATATTGATTGAATTGTTATGAGGTAGAAGTTTTATCTCGCTTAAGATGATTAACATCTTATTCTCTAATATGTTTGAATAATTATATTAAGTTGAATTATTTTGTTTTTCTAAGTTGTAAAATAAAAGACAAAGGTCCTCCTATGGGTAGGATCTATCTTAGAATGATCGACTTGAATGTGATCATGGATCAATGGGGATTATGATGCAAATGAGATGCATACGCACAAGTTTTACGTTACGCGCAAGTTCTTCCTTTGGACATTTATGCAATGCGATAAAATAAAAGCGATAAATAAAAACAGATAACGTAAAAGCGTATAAATCCATACACAAACGCATGACAGCGCTAAGTGAGTGTGTGAATTGTGAGTATGTGGACGAAATCGGAGTGGAGACGGAAGCGTGCACGATTGATTTATGGGATATTGATTTGGAGAAAGATTTATTATTTGGTAAGATTAATTTTAAGGGTAATGTTGAATTTTATTTAGATTGAAAATATAAGTTAATTGTTTGGATACAAATATTTAAAATAAATAAAGGTTTATTAAAAATATTTTATTAAATATGTAGGTAATTTTTTATTATTATTAATATTTATAAGTTATTCTTTAAAATTATGAGATAGGTCTTTTCATTATAAAATAGTTTGTGAGTCATTAATAAATGAAAAGCAAGTTATTTTTAAAAGGGCTTATTGAGATAAAAAAGTTTTAATTATTATCATGTAAATAGATTAAATTATAAATTTTTTTTTTGCCATTATTTGTTTTGATAAATAAAAGTTATTTTAAAATATGAAAAAGAGTTTTTGGAACATGAGTAAATCATATTATTATTATTTTTGAAAGGTTATAATAGAAATTATTAAATGAATAAAAGGTGAAAATAAGTTGGTTTAAATTAAAGTTAAATTGGTTGAATAAATAAATAGGTTAAATAAAAGTTAATTAATTAAATCATATTGGTGTGAGATTAAGTTAATTAAAACATGATTAGGGATAATGAAAGGGATTAGAGGGCGAATGGATTCCTTGTGTGCAGGGTGTATGGTTTATGGTGGAATGCGCAACGTGGATCACTTGATCTGATCCGTTGGAGATCAGAGGACCGTGTGTGCGAGGGTGCGTGGTATATGCATGTGTGTGTATACACGTGATTATACAACAATAGAAACAAAATAAAAAAACCTAAATCCCCCTAATTCATCCCCTTTTCGTTGTATCATCTTCTTTTCTCCCACTTCCATTCTTCTGCTTTTCTTCCGTCTTTCCGACTTGCGACTCCACCGTCTTCATCCTTTTTGCTTCACGAATTCGTTGTTAACCTGCAAATTGACAAAGATCAAGCATGCAAAAGTGATTTAAAAAATGAGTTCTTTACCAAACAGACAGACTCCGAAAAAGATGGCCGCGAGTGCCAGTCAACAAGTTGATCTTAAAGGGAGCGTCTCGAATGTTCAGTCGAGTATGGGATCTCAAAATATACCATATTCTGTGTCTTTGACAGGAGGACAACCGTTCACGACGGTTGGGTCTGAACAAATGCAATCTGCTCCTACCTCAGGATCGACGGTTGTACGAACATATACTCAATCCGTGTTGGAGTATATAGGGCCCTAAAGTCCCAATCCTCCAACACCTCCAGGAAGTTCTATATATAGACAAATTGCTCCTCTAGGGTTTTCACAACCATTGTCAAGGAGTCAATCATATGGTATGCATACAGCGACCATGCAAAATTTGCAAAGTGCACCAGCCGTATTCTCAGATAATGTAGCGTCTTCGCCAGCACAAGGATCTGGATCAGGCGGTCAAAACAGTCAAGGTTTGGGCATAGGATCTTCTCCATAAATGCCTAGTCTTACAACTACATCGATTAATTGCCTAAGACAACAAATGGATGAGAGTAACATGCAAATGGTACACACCTTATCCCAAACTATGGGAGAGATTTTTCAACCATTAATTCAAAGCACCACGCAAACAAATTAACAAGTGGTGACACAATTGGCTCGCATGACTGAATTTTTAGGGGTACCAGCGTGCGAACAAAGGATAGCAGTCGTCGAAAATGTTCCTCACTATCCACCATTGAATGATCAAAGGGAGAATTTGAGAGGCCATAGAGTTGATGATCCTCTCATACTGGACCATAGAAGGAATCAAGAACCGCCTCTTAGAGAGGAGCCAGAAGTGGTTATAGTGAATAGGAATCAAAACACTGACCAAGTGCTCAGACAAGTTCGACGACATGATGTAGCAGAAGAAAATAATCTGGCAGCCATGGTCGAGAGGATAATGACGAGAAATAGCGCGAATTTTGGCTTTACCAGGCCAAACTACACTTCACCAATAGTGGATTATATATTACAAGCAGAATTACCTCCAAGGACGAAAGTCCCGAAATTCAGTAAGTTTGCGGGAGATACCACTGAATCGACTGTCGAACATGTGGCTAGGTACATGATTGAAGCATGAGAAATTGCGGGGGACGAAAGTCTGAGGATCAAATATTTCCCAAGTTCTATGACGAAAAATGATTTTACATGGTTCACCACGTTGCCACCAAATTTAGTTTATAGTTGGGCCCAGTTAGAACGATTATTTCATGAGCAGTTCTATATGGGACAAACTAAGATTAGTTTAAAGGAGTTGGCTAGTATTAAACGTAAAATTACAGAGCCAATTGATGATTACCTGAATAGGTTTCGACTTCATAAAGCCAAGTGCTTCACCCAAGTACCGGAACACGAGTTGGTTGAAATGGCTGCAGGAGGCCTAGATTATTCTATTAGGAAAAAACTAGATACTCAGTATCTTAGAGATATGGTGCAGCTAGCAGATCGAGTTCGTCGCCTAGAAAGGTTGAAAGAAGAGAAGGCTAGGTTTGGCAAAAGCAAAAAAGTAGCCTTTGTCGAATGTAATGAGGATGTTGAAACTACGTGTGACGAAACACTTTATCTCGACGAAAATGAGGTAGACCTTGCTGAATTAAAACAGGGTCCACCTTATGCTTGTAAGTTCTTAACTCCATCAAATGGGAAAAATCTCGCAGAGTCGAATGACAAGTTTCCTAAAAGAACGTATACTTTTGACGTTACAAAATGTGATGAGATTTTTGACTTACTAGTTAAAGATGTTCAAATAACAGTACTTGCTGGTACTAAAATACCACCATTGGAACAAAGAAAGAAAAGAGGGTTTTGTAAATACCACACTTTCTTGGGTCATAAGACTTCTGATTATTTTCTTTTCAGGGATCTGGTGCAAAACGCCATCCAAGAGGGAAGGCTGAAGTTCGGAGATAAAGGAAAGGCTCAGATGAAAATTGATTCTAATACATTGCAGAAAGTGGAAGCCCACTACACAGAACTTGAAGTCCAGATGGTAGAAGCCTTTGGAAAAGATCCCGTTCACTTGGGAGAATTTACTGAGGATTCCGCTATCATAGCCAAGACGGTTAACACAACCGAAAGAGATGACTATACTAAAAAGAATGAAGATCATGGTCTGATGCTGGTAACTAAGGCAACTGTTGAAGTGGTCATCCAATTCGACAACAACATGAAGGGATGGAACGCGTTAGGAAACGCATTGAGACAAAGTACTATTGAGGAGGTCCAGAAAGTCAAAGTCAGTGAAAGGGTTGACGATGGTTTTGAGAGTGTTTAGGCCACCCAAGGGGAAATAGAGGTCCTTAATACACAGACAACTCAGAAGGTAGAACGCCTGCTGATGGTAGGAGAGATTACGGAAGTCAATGGTAACGTGTTAGAGAATTGGGTTTGTTTGGCAGCAGAAAGGTATTTCAAAAATTCTCCTGACGTCGAAAGGTTTGATGTTGAAGGTTCCAGTTTAGTTGAAAATTCTGGAGAGGTTAAAAAATTGGAAGATCATTTGTCCAACATGAAGCTGGAAGATGACGTCGACATCAACATGGTTGATATTGAAGACCACAAGGTTAAGGACACTGTGAAAGCAGAAAGAATAGAAGAGCCTAATGCAGTAGTATATCCTGATCAAGATGAAAGCCTCATTAACTTTCTACATCGCTGTCAGAAGAACAAGTCAGGTGTAATGCTATGCCCTAGATGTAGTGCTATTTTTGATGAAAAGGCCGCTCGAGAGTTGGAAGAGTGTAAGAAAATAAACACAACCTGGGGGCAGAAGGAAGATCAAGTCCCTAAGAAGAACCAGATGAAGGTAAATACACCGGCGAAACCCAGTACTTTCAAACCAATAGAGAATGTACCTATAGGAAAATGGGTGAAACCTGTCGAAGGACAGGGTTAGAAAAAGTGGAAAAAATTTGATATAGAGAAAGGCTCTTCGTTCGAATATAATAAAGAGAACCACATCACCAACAAGTCATCATACGTATCAGAAAATTACAAAGGGAAAAATCCCATGACTAGATCCCAATGGCGAAGAGAACAGAGGAGACAAAAAGCTTCCAGGGAAGAACAGGCGGAGGAGACTCCAAGTTTAGAATCTTGTACCAACCATGAGGATAGGAAGAATGTCACAAAGAAGTTGCCCATAAAAAGGAGGTTGTTTGGAGATCATAATAATGAGCCAGTGGGGGTAATTGAAGATGACGACAACATGACCGATAATTTCGACAGTGAATCTGCTGCATCTTTCGACGTCCTAGTCAACGTGGTACTTGTCATGCCCAGAGAATTTAACCGGATTACTGAAGTCAAAGATATAGACCAGAGTACTGAGTTGGAAATGATGGCGCATAAACCTGTATGCTATTATATTACGAATAATGGATGAGTTGAGGAACAAAATGCATTCTTTGAACATCCCACATAGGAGATGAAAAATCACCTAAAACCTCTTTTCATTACTGGAAAGGTGGAAAATGTGCCTATCAACAAGATATTGGTTGATTGTGGTGCGACGGTCAATTTAATGCCTCGATCATTGTTGAAAAAAATTGGGAAAGATGAGGATGACACAAAACCTCATAACATGGTGTTGTCAAATTATGAGGGAAAAGTGGGCTCAACATTGGGAGTCATTCAAGTTAGCCTTATGTCGCAACTGCGAAAAACACCCGGCGGAAAACATAAGGGTCGTCACCTTTCGTTATTTATCCCAAAGAGAGGGGAAAGGAAACGATCGAAAAAACCTAACGAAAAAGGGAAAGATAAGGTCATCGCAACCAAGTCCTGGATTCGGGAGTCGGTTACGCAAGGGGAAGGTATTAGCACCCCTCTCGTCCGTCGTACTCGACGGGATCCACGCTTGTTATCTATCTAAGGGTGTGTTTAAACTATCTATGCTATAGGCTTGCGGGATAAAAAGAAAGAAGAAAAAAGACTTGGCAGAGCATCACCGCTCTGTGCCTACGTATTCCCTCGTGCAATGGGAAAGTCAGAGTCAACGTAGTTCGGGTAACTACGGGAGAGAGGGGGGGGGGGAAGGTTGCTCACCAAGACATCGCGTCTTGTGCCTACGTACTTTCATCCGATATGAAAGATCAGAGCAAACATAGTTCGGGCTGACACGAAACCACAGGTTGATTAAGTGTTTTAACCAAGTAGGGTTAAACATCCGTTCTAGCAGTTAGGGACGATGCCTGTTTGCGGTAGAACCAAAGCTTAACAACACTCTTTTCTGAAAAAAAGATTTCTGATTAATCCCGAAGGAAAAAGGTTTGAAGTTTGTTTTGTGTTTTTTAGTGAAGTGAATTAATTCGGTTTGTAATTCACGTTGCACTAAAGACTATGACATGGAGGCGTATGCGTCGTATATCGCCCCCAAAAGGGACGTATACTAAACACCCTAGATAAGCGAGAGGAGGCCCCTCACTCATCATTCTCTATGTAGCTTAAGGCTCGTAGCTAGCAACTTTCATCGCCTTTATTAGATAGATTAGAATTGTTTTGAGATGAGAAGAGAGACGCACAGAAGGTCTAAGGGAAACTCGGTCCTAACGTTGTCATGCAAAGTGGTCCTAAAGTTTGGATGAAAGGGGAAACATCTACCCTAATGTTAGCATGCTTGGATTGAACACCTAATGTCTCTCCTACTCCCATCCTAAATGGAGGGACTAGGAATCCTATGGGGATAATGGCAAAAAAGCACAAGAAGAACAAAGGAAGAACCAATCACAAGTAGAAGAGGCAAACATGAAAATGCACACTTAGAATGGTGGGAGGGAGAAAAAAATGTGTGGGGCAGCAGCCGCCACAAACGCGTATCGACCTCAACAACAATGCACAATGATGCAAACACGTGGAGAAAAATAAGAGATGAAAGCAAATAAACATGCAAACAAACGCTCACTTCGATCCATATACACAAGCGTGCAAAACAGCTTATCCAAGGTTCCAACAGATCAACTTATCAATTAAGCACGAAATTAACAACAGAAAACAGAGATCCAACAACATGGATACACAATTACACATCAACATCATAATTTGAACGGATCGAAATCCACCAAAATTCAATCGAATATGAAGATTAACATGATACGCTCAAAATTTAAATCGGATCGAGAATTCCAACCTTCGAAGCAGAGATTTGCTTCGGTAAGTGTTGATCAACTAAATGTGAGAAGATCAAATGCTAGAAATTCGGAAAACTTCAAGATCCACAATAATTCTTGTTGTATGAATGAAGATCCACCAAATTTGAGTCAAAAAGCTTCAAATAATCATTTCTAGATCTAACATTCAGATTCAGATCCAAGCTTGCCCGAAAATGGATTATGAAAATTGATCCAATGATGAAGGTAGATGGAGGTTTATGCTCAAGAATCCATTGATTCCAATGAAGAATCAAGAATTCCAATGAAAAGGAGCTTTGAATGTGGTTTTAGAAATGGAGAAATTGAGAGAATTTGAGAGAGAAATCTGATTATTTCTAAAAAATGAATGTGAGAAATGAAAATTGGATGGTTTGGTTTGGAGTAAATCACTTAAGTACTCTCTTGGTTTGGATCAAAAGCTAGGTTTTGGAATTTGGATTGGAAATCAAGGATTGGAAATCAAGGATTGGAAAGTGGCATGGGATTTTGGAGGGAAATCTGAAATTTAAAGATGTTTTAGATTCTTCCCAAGTGAAAATTTGAATTCCAAGGTGATCAAAATTGGACCCCAAGTGCAATTGGCTTGCAAAATCACGTACAGGGAAAAATCTGCTATGGTTAACCGATTAACCATATGCGTTAATCGGTTAACACTGTTAAAATTTCAAATCTAGGATAATTTTCCTTTGGTTAATCGATTAACCATATAGGTTAACCGATTAACACCTTCAAATTTTGAATTTTGGCGCCTTTTGGAGGGAAATCTGTCCATTTGTCCTGTTTCAATTGTCTGGAGCTCTGTTTAGCTGGTGAACCTCATTTTCGAACGTTATCACTGTGAAAATGCTCGTTATTGGCCTGAGTGCTGATCCTGATCTGAAATTAACCTGCAAAATAAAATTGATCGCCTGCCCGTTGGGCAAAATAAATGCCCGAGCCTCTGGTGCTCGCTGTTTGCTGTTCAGTCTTTTTCTCCGAAATGAACCTAAGCCACAAGAACGCTTTGATCCCATGCTTCAAGAACGAATGCTATGCAATACAAAGATGCAAAATGCAAAGAAACAAAAGCCAGTTACGGTCAAAACGAAAGGCAAGTTTTGGGGTGCTACAGCTGCCCCTATTAAATTGACTTGAGCCTGAAGGGATGAGAGCATCGACTCTCAAACAATCAAGGTAAAAGACGATTGAATACCAAAGAACCCAGAAATTTTCCACCTGCAGAAATAAACTGCAAACCCTGATTGGGGATTAAAATCTTTGGAAGTAGCTGAACTGATAAAACATCTGCATATTCTGTTGAGGAAGAGAAACTTAACCAAGCCACTCTAGCGGGGGAAACGAGAGAAATTTAAACAAATAACCCTGCTTTGGGACAAGGAGAAACTTAACCAAGTAACTCCGTGGGGAAATTCATAACAAAATGAACACGCCCATCACAAATTGTGCCATGGTCTGGATACCATATCGGCTGCAAGGGTAACACTTCAAATTGTCGGAATCTGGATATTCAACGACCAGAATGAATTAACGAATTTTACCGGGGTCTGAGCACTCAACATAGTGACCGGAGTCTGGATACTCGACGAATAAAGGAACCGGAGCATGGATACTCAACGGACTGGATAACCAATAAGATTTACCGGCGCCCGAGCGCTCAACAAAACTGATCGGAGTCTGAGCACTTGACGTAAAAACCGGAGCCTGGCTGCTCAAAACAATGACCGGAGTCTGAGCACTCGATGAATAAAAGAACCGGAGCCTGGATTCTCGACGAATGAAGACCGGAGCCTGGATGCTCAATGCGACAACCGGAGCCTGGACACTCAACGGAATTGGCGACTTCACTAGGGATTTGTCGGAGCCTGAATGCTCAACGGAAGTTGACCGGAGCCTGATTACTCAACGGAGAAAGCAATACAACCCGAATTAGAGATTTACCGAAGTCTGAACACTCGACGAAGAAGCCGGTGATAAACCGGAGCTTGAGCGCTCAACGTAAAAACCGGAGCCTGACTGCTAAACAAAGATTGACCAGAGCCTGAATGCTCAACGAAGATAACCGGAGCCTGGACGCTCAACAAAAATAACCGGAGCTTGGACGCTCAACGAAAATAACCGGAGCCTGGACGCTCAATGAAAATAACCGGAGCCTGGACACTCTATGGACGAAGAAACATTCACTATGGCCTGAATACCATCTGAGTTTGCCATGATGCCACCCCTCAACATCTGACAACACCGCTGGGGAGAAATAACACGAGTCGGGGTCTGAATACCAAGCGGGCTAAACAGAACTGCCATGGTCTGGATACCATGGGAGTTTAAGAATACCATCTCAAACCGTCAGAGTCTGAATACTGCACGGACACAATGAATCAATGAAGCTTTCCAGAGCCTGAATGCTCGATGACATCGACCGGAGTCTGCATACTCAACGGACAAAGAACACATGTCTAACATTACCATGGTCTGAACACCACAACTGTCTTTACCGGAGCCTGAGTACTCAACGGAGAGAGAAAAACATCACCCACTAGGGACTAACCGGAGTTTGGGTACTCGACGGAGAAAAACATACATTGCAAACATTATCTGATGAGTCCCAAAACAACATAATCAGCTGAAATCCGATGATACTGCTAAGGAATATCGTAATCCGGGGTCTGGATACCACGCGGGCTAACAGAAGCTACCATGATCTGGATACCAAGGGCGAAAAGATTAATTCTCTGGGGAAAACACCTGAAACACAGGGATAACAACCTGGCTTATATTTCACATGCGTATGTTTGAAAATGACGTAATGCTCCATACGAAATGGAAATGCTACGCGTTTGGGAGGATGATAATGCCATAATGCAAATGCAAAAGAACCAACCAGCAAAATAAATGCTAGGAAGAAGAGAAACCCACTCGGCCAGGGAAAGAGAACAACCCTGCCGAGAAAAGTTGGCACATGCCAGCAGCCTGGACTTACTGGGAAAAAAAGCCCTGGACGGCCTCCTAGAACAAAAATATCCACTCCGCTGGGGATTAAATCATATCCTACTAAAAAACAACTCTTTTGGGGAATCGAAAAGCTTGGCTGGAACACAAGCAACCTTCTGTTTAAATCAAACCCCTCCTGCTGAGGAAACCGACCCTGCGGGAGAGATACGGCCACCAGCCGAGATGAACTTTACTCTGTTCGGGGAATCAGCCCTGACTGGAATTCCCGAAAACTCCATCCTGCTTGGGGAGAAAATTCACTTTGCTTGGGATTACATCACCTTGCCGAGGAATATAAAATACCCTTACTCTACATGGACTTGAATCTACTGGGGAAATCCCAGACTCCTGTTCTACCACTTACTATGTCGAGGGAATCAGGACTGCACTCTGCTGGAGAAAATCCTGAATGACTCCGTTGGGAAAGGGCGTCACCGACGTTGCCTCCGCTAGAGAAGAAAACTGGGTTACCAACCACCCTGCCGCTGAGGGAATCACTTCTATCTTGCCCTGCTGGGAACAAACTCCACCCTGCTGGGGACTCACTTTCTCACGAAGACAAAGCTTTGTTCTGCTGGAAATACAACAATTCAAACCTGACAATCGGATTCTGTCGGGGAGAGGGCTCAGCTCTACCGGAGAGAAGGTGACCACTTCACTAGGGAAGCGAGATCTCTACTATGGGGAAACAAACCTCTTCGTTGCTCATGCCTGACTGCATTTAACCTGCGGGTAACAAGTCCATTCTGCTGGAAGTATCACACTTAACCCGCTGAGAATACCCGACTGACAATAACTGCCACTTGTTGCGACTTGAACTGCTGAGGATAAGAGAATCTCACTCGGCTGAGATAACCATATTGACCTGCAACAAAGAAAAACACCAGAAATGTTCTAATATGCGAAATGGTTACCTCAGTTACCATTCATGATACTTGCCGATCTAGTAAAGTCAGCGCTTTCGTTATGCTCTGTACAACCTCTTGCTTTTACCTGCAATGTTTACCAAAATAACAGACATTTCGCAAACAAAATAGTAAAATGGACAAGAAAAAGAAAGCTCTTTGACTGAAGTGAATACTTTATTGATGAAGGGCATGTAAATAGGCGAATTACAATTCAGATGCAATTCCTGAAAAAAGGTAATTGCTCAAAAAATGAGAAACAAATACAATATACAAATTTCGACAATGTGGAAACAGACAACCACCATATGTCGATTCGACTATGACCTGTATGTCTTCGATGTTCCCCATATTTCATCTTCTGACAAGATTGACTGGACTGATTCCTCTCCTTCGGGATAACTGCTCACAAGAGTACAGATCGAACGCGGACCGTGATCATTTGCTTTTTAAATCCCTAACTTTTGCCTGGACCTCCCTTTCGGGTTTTCAATTCACCGGGATGCCCATTTTTGCCAAAGTTGCCTTTTCAGGTTTTCAACTTTGCGGGTTCATTCTTTTTTCTCTTATCCCTAATTTTTTCTCGAACCTTTTCTTTTTATGGTTCGCCGGGATGCCCCATTTTTGCCTAGACTTTTCTTTTTGTGTCCAGTGGGTCTCTTTTAAGCAAAGTACTTTTTAACCACGTCCATGTTCACAGGGGACAAAAAATCTTCACCATCCATAGTTGATAGTAACAAGGCTTCACTAGAGAAAACCTTTCTTACCACATACAGACCTTCATAGTTAGGAGTCCATTTTCCCCTGTGATCTGTCTGAGGAGGAAGGATCCTTTTCAACACCAAATTACCCGTCTGGAAGCACCGAGGATGCACTTTCTGATCAAAGGCTTTCTTCATCCTACTCTGGTACACCCGGCCATGAGCGATGGCTGCCAATCTCTTCTCGTCAATCAAGCTCAACTGATTCAACCTGGTTCGTACCCATTCAGCCTCGTCAAGCTTCACATCCGAAAAAACCCTTAAAGAAGGAATCTCAACTTCTAATGGCAGGACTGCCTCCGTACCATACACCAGTGAGAAAGGAGTTGCCCCGGTTGATGTACGCACCGAAGTACGATAACCGTGAAGAGCAAAAGGCAACATCTTGTGCCAGTCCTTATAGGTTACTACCATATTTTGCACAATCTTCTTGATATTCTTATTAGCTGCCTCAACAGCACCATTCATCTTCGGAAGATATGGAGAAGAGTTGTGATGTTCAATCTTGAAACTCTGACACAGTTCCTTCATCATTTTGTTATTCAAATTTGAACCATTATCAGTAATGATTCTCTCAGGAATACCATAACGAAAAATGATGTCCTTCTTTATGAACCGGGCGACCACCTGCTTTGTGACATTGGCAAAGGACGCTGCTTCTACCCACTTCGTAAAGTAATCAATCGCAACCAGAATGAAGCGGTGTCCATCAGAAGCAGTCGGCTCAATCTTTCCAATCACATCTATTCCCCACATGGAAAAGGCCAAGGAGATGTCAACACATTCAGAGGAGCCGGTGGCACATGCACCTTATCCGCATAAATCTGGCATTTATGGAATTTTCTGGCGTATTTGAAACAATCGGATTCCATAGTCATCCAATAATATCTAGCTCTCAACAGTTTTCTAGCCATTGCATGTCCTTTGGCATGAGTACCAAAAGAACCCTCATGAACTTCCTCCATCAACAGGTTTGCTTCAAGTTCATCAACACAGTGCAGCAAGACTATGTCAAAGTTTCTCTTGTAGAGCACATCGTCCTTGTTCAGATAAAACTTACCAGCTAACCTCTTCAGAGTCTTCTTACCTTTACTGGATGCCCCCTATGGGTACTCCTGAGTCTTGAGAAAATACTTGGTATCAAAATACCAAGGCTTTCCATCGAATGCTTTCTCAACGGCAAACACAAAAGCAGGTCTATCAAGACGCATGATGGTGATAGAAGGAGTTTCATTCCAGAAATTCACTTTGTACATCGAGGCTAGCATGGCCAAGGCATCCTCTATCTGATTCTCAGCCCTCGACATATGATGGAAATCAACTCTATCAAAGAAAGGCAGCAGTCTCCTTGCATAATCTCTATAAGGCACCCGTTTGGCCTGACGTGTTTCCCATTCTTCTTTGATTTGGTTAACGACTAACGCTGAGTCACCGTATACATCCAGATTCTTAATCCTTATATCAACGGCCTCTTCTAAACCCATAATGCAAGCTTCATACTCGGCTTCATTATTGGTGCAAGCGAATGTCAATCGGGCGGTGAACAATATGTGAGAACCGTGAGGAGTAGTAATGATCGCACCAATTCCATTACCATATGAATTAACCGCTCCGTTGAAAACCAGTTTCCACTGAGATCCCCTCTCAGGACCCTCGCCAGGTAAAGGCTCATCGCAATCCTTCATCCTCAAAAATATGACATCTTCATCTGGAAATTCAAACTTCATCGGCTGATAATCCTCAATCGGCTGTTCCGCTAGATATTCCGACAGGACGCTTCCCTTAATGGCTTTCTGGGAAACGTACTGAATATCATACTCTGTTAACACCATTTGCCAACGGGAAATCCTTTCGGAGAGTGCTTGTTTTTCAAAGACATACTTGATTGGATCCATCTTCGAAATCAATAGGGTAGTGTGGTTTAACATGTACTGTCTCAAACGCTTTGCGGCCCAAGCGAGTGCACAACATGTTTTTTCCAGCATTGAGTACCTTGACTCACAATCGGTGAATTTCTTACTCAGGTAGTAGATGGCATGATCTTTTCTACCTGACTCATCCTGTTGACCGAGCATACATCCCATTGAATTCTCAAGAACCGTGAGGTACATGATCAGTGGTCTCCCTGCAACTGGAGGCATGAGCATTGGAGGTTCCTGCAGATATTCTTTTATTCTTTCGAATGCTTTTTGGCAATTTTCATTCCACCTGTCCGTTTGATCTTTTCTCAGCAATTTGAATATTGGTTGACAAGTGGCTGTAAGATGAGATATAAACCTTGCAATGTAGTTTAATATCCCCAGGAAACCACGAACCTCTTTTTCCGTTCTCGGCTCAGGCATTTCTTGTATAGCTTTTATTTTGGCAGGATCTACCTCAATACCCTTTTCACTGACAATGAAACCCAATAACTTTCCAGATCTCACCCCGAAGGTGCAGTTGTTAGGATTCAGCCTCAGCTTGAACTTCCTCAACCTTTCGAACAATTTCAGAAGATCGACCAGATGTCCCTCCTCCGTCTGCGACTTTGCAATCATGTCATCAACATAGACTTCCACCTCATGATGAATCATATCATGAAACAAAGTGACCATCGCCCGCTGATAAGTTGCCCCTGCATTTTTGAATCCAAATGGCATCACCTTATAATAAAAAGTCCCCTATGGTGTGATGAAAGTAGTCTTCTCCATGTCCTCTGGGGCCATTTTGATTTGGTTATACCCAGAGAAGCCATCCATGAACGAAAACATAGAAAACTGAGCGGTGTTATCAACCAACACATCGATATGGGGGAGCGGGAAATCATATTTCGGGCTCTCTTTATTCAGATCTTGATAATTAACGCACATCCTGACCTTTCTATCCTTCTTAGGAACAGGAAAAATATTAGCGACCCACGGAGGGTAATTCGTGACATCAAGAAACCCAACATTCAACTGCTTTTGAACTTCTTCTTTGATCTTGACTGCCATGTCAGACCTTGTCCGTCTCAACTTCTGCTTGACTGGAGAGCATTCTTCTCTGAGAGGTAACCGGTGTACCACAATATCTGTATCCAGCCCAGGCATGTCCTGGTAAGACCAAGCGAAGATATCCTGATACTCACGGAGCATTTCAACCAATCTTCTCTTGACACTGTCTTCCAATGTAGCCCCCACTTTGGCCTCTTTCTTATCGTCCTCGGTACCTAGATTGATAATCTCAATATCCTCTTGATGAGGCACAATGACCCTTTCCTCCTGCTTGAGAAGCCTGGCTAACTCTTTAGGTAATTCACAGTCTTCGTCAGTCTCATCTTCAGCTTGATAAATGGGATTATCAAAGTCATACGAAGTCATAGCCGATCCTGAATCGATGGCATCTGATAGAAAAGACCTGCATGAGGATGTTATGTTTATTATGCGATGCAACAAAAAAAACACATTGCCATTTTTCTGTTAAGTATAAATGCAAAACAAAAACAAGAAAAACAGGGATCACAAAATTTAAATGCGAAACGTCTTTTATTTAATGATAAATTGCAAATAACAAGAAGGCCCCACAAATGGGTCACTACGTCTTGGGCAGAATGCATGACCAAACATAATCAAAACAATGAACATTACTCTGCAGCAGTAACATGAATGACTTCTTCGGTAGTCCAGTTGCACAACTTCTGGCCGGGAGTACATGGACGAATCCCCGCATCCATGTCGCAGTCACTGTCACCTTCATCATCTTCAACAACATTAATCCTGTCAAATATCACCCCACTGCTGGTGAACTATACTGGTCGCCTGTATCTCGGAATCTGAGAAGAACTGGAGGGTTTGTATCCCAGGACGAACTTGTCCTGCTTGACAGGAACATCGAGAACTTGGCCTCACTTCTGATACGGGTCGGATTCTACGATAGCACGGGCTTCCCTGAGCGACAACATCGAAACCTCTAGGCCTTTGGCTTCTACAGGAGACTTCCCCTGAATCTGAACTGTTTCAAATGCCTGGCAGAGCGTTTCATGGATCTCACCATCCATTTCTACATACTTGAAGGACGACAGATGGCTAACCATAATGTCCTCTTCACCGCACACGGTAACTATCTTCCCCTCCACCATGTATTTCAGCTTTTGATGCAACGTGAGGTAACTGCCCCGGCAGCATGTATCCAAGGTCGGCCAAGCAAACAGCTGTATGCTGGCTGGATATCCATAATATAGAAAGTTGCATCAAAGATCTCTAGCCCTATCTGAATAGGCAGCGTGATTTCTCCAAAAACTGATCTCTTAGATCCATCAAAAGCCCCCACGACCAAATCACTTGGCGTGCACAACAAACCCTGAATGTCCAACTTCATCAATGCCTTCTTCGGAAGCACATTGAGGGATGATCCTGTATCAACCAAGACATGTGACATCAAAGATCCTCTACACTCCAAAGATATATGCAGAGCACGGTTATGGTTCCTCCGGGCAGGAGTCAGATGAAAATCAGTAAAGCTGAGACCATTACCGACATTCACATGAGCAATTACCCCCTCCAACTGATTGACATAAATCTCCCGGGGTACGTACGCTACATTCAAGACTTTCAGCAGAGCGTTACGATGTGCCTCCGAACTCATCAACAATGACAAGATAGAAATCTTCGAAGGAGTTTGATTCAAGTGATCCACAATTTTGTAGTCACTCTTCCGAATTAATCTCATAAATTCCTCCATATCCTTTGAAAGATCATCAGTAGCAACCGGTGGTTAAACATTCTCTTCAATCATATCCTTACGCTTACCCCTGTCATTTTGATCAGCAATAACCTCCGACTGAGAGAAAACTCTACCACTTCTGGTGATACCTCTGGTGCCAACTATGTTCTCAACCGACGAACTTCCGCTTGCAGATTCTGTCCATTCTTACTTCTGCCCGTTACAGAACACCTCTCCCCTATAATTCCATGGGATAGCTTTAGTGCTCTCGTACGGCATAGGTCCTGATACAATAATGGTCACCGGAGCTGGCCTAGCAGGCGCTGAAATTTTGATAGTCCGATATGGAATGGAAATAGTGGCAACTTTGTTTCCATCATTATTCATCTCTTTCACGACATCTTCTTTCACGACTTTATCGAACTGCAAACAACCCTCATCAATCATTCTCTAAATACCCCTCTTCAAAAGATCACAATCCTCAGGCTACGCTTCACATTCTGAGCAGTCAGCATAACAACCAGGAAACACCCCCTTCTTCAACAAACAAGCCTTCACAAAACCCAGTGGAGTTTTTAAATCTTCAACATCAGTTATCATATTCAACTTTTCACCCTCAATAATTGCATTGGCTCCGGCCATACCATGATTCGACATCAGGTTCTGAGTCACATTAGGCCCCATCATTGGTGAAATTAATAGCTTTGGAATCAAGCAAGTCCTATACTTTATGCTTGAAAGCTTTGCAATGTTCAATATCGTGCCCTGGAGCACCCGAATGAAAATCACAGTGAGCGTTCGCATCGTACCCAGCAGGTGGCGAACCAGTGAGAGGAGCCAAAGTTCTCTTCTGAATCAACTGTAATTGCAGCAATCGTTGTAACAACTGAGAATACGACATAGGAGGATTCGCAAACTGCCTATTATCCGTTCTTTGTCTGGCAGCATAAGGTCGTTGAACATTGCCCTGCTGATGAGCTGCAACCGGGATATTCACTATAGTGACTTGTTGAGGATAACGGGACCGAGCTCTACCCTTACCCTTGTGCAAGACAGCATTTGCATCCCCCTCCCTTCTCTTGGGATTTGCAGAATATGGCTTCTTCGTTCCTCCTGATGAGGATCCACCACCATTCAAAATCTTACCAGACTTGATTCCACTCTCCAATCTTTCACCAGCGATTGCTAGATGAGAAAACCCTGCAGACATGCAGCCTATCAACTTCTCAAAATACACGCCAGGTAACGAAGCCATGAACAAGTCGATCAACTCCCTTTCAACCAAAGGAGGTTGCACTCTTGCAGCCAGATCCTGCCACCTCTGGGCGTATTCCTTGAAACTCTCAGAATTCTTCTGTGATAGACTCTGCAATTGTACCCGATTTGGTGCCAGATCACTATTATATTAATTATGACGCATAAAATCCTCGGCCAATTCTTTCCAGCTACGAATATGGGTTCTCTCAAGCCCCATATACCATTCCAACGAAGCCCCTGCCAGACTATCCTGGAAGAAATGCATCAACAACTTTTCATCACTGGAATAAGCAGACATTTTCCTGAAGTACGCCCGAATGTGTACTCTGGGACACGTCGTCCCTTTGTACTTATCAAAATCGGGCACCTTAAATTTGGGGGGAATCCTGACCCCAGGAACCAAACCAAGATCAGACATATCCAAGCCCAAAGAGTTTTGATTCTCAAACGATTTCATCTTCTCCTCAATCAGTTTGAACCTTCGGTCAGCTTCGGTCGGAAAACCACCCTCCAGATCTTTCACAGAAAATATATCATCCTGATTATCCTCCCAATGAGGACCAGCAACCTCGTGCACAGCGCACACACTGCCATTACCAGCAATATTACCGTTCTCACTAGCAACTCCTCCGCCCGGAGGTACAACAACAGTAGGAATGCCCTGAGGGATAGACCCACCAACCGGAGGATGAATAACACCAGCTCCTCTGTGCTAAACGCCGTCTTCATCAACCCGTGCTATCAACGGCTGTACTAGAGTTCTCAACTATTCCTGTCCACTAGCAACAATCTGCATCAGTTCCATGAATTGGGCCATGTGAGCCCTGACCTCCTGCAACTCTACCTGAACCTGATCCATCACCTTCTGCTGATTCCCTCGAGTAGAATACCTGTGGAAACTGAATTCCTCAATCCTGAACTGAAGAAAACCAAGCAAAGATAAGAACACAAGGCCACCAAGAACAACCTGTGATGCAAATGAGAATGCAAGATGCAAAATGCAAACATGTCTATGTATGCACAGGGAGATCTTCCCCCTTGATTCCGGTTTCAATACACAAGAACAACAAAGATGGATAAGAACACCACAATAAAACTTCTCATATATCAAGTAAATCTGAAACAATACAACCAAATGAGAAATATCCGCATACAAAGAGGTATTGATCTCATCCAACATCTCTGGTGATGATCAAGATACAAAAGCAAATGAAACTACAAAAGATAAAACTCCTAGCAGCCACGATCTTTACGCCACTCCAGAGACTCCTCAAGTATCTCCTTAGTATCTGGATGGTCTGGCCTCTCCATCAACTCTCGGATAAGGACATCCCTCTTGCGTATCAAATCCTAGAGATAATGACAATGGTCCTCCCAAGCATCTTCGCCGAAGGCGTCCTCAAGCCTGGGTTTCTTCATCTTTTCCCAGATCTTGAACTCTTCAAGTGTTGAAAAAGTCTCTTGGTATTTCTGCTCGATCGTACTTCTGCGGAACGTTTCTAGCAATACCTCTCTCTCCTTAGCCTTGAATTGCACCTTCAGTTTATCGACCTGAACACGAAGCTGATCTTCTCTACTCTTGTTGGCAGTCACAGTAGCATTCCACCGCTCATTGAATTTGGATATCTTCAGATAGGCTCTATTTAAATCCTCCTTCTTACTCCTCAAAACATCACAAGTGCTCTTCAGATCAAGACCAACTTGCTTCCGTGATTGTACCTGATCAGCAAGTTCCTCCTTCAACTTGATCAACAATTCTACATTTGTCTTGGCCAAATAAACAGCTTCACCCCTATCATGCTTCAGCTGACTGATTTCCTGCTTTAACTCTTCATTCTCTTTGCGTAACTCTTCCTTCTCTGCCCAAAGCTTGGTATATCTCAGGATATCAACGGTTGTCGGAGGCTCAATGACTAAGGGATACAATGGTTCTTCAACAGGAAACAACAATAATACCTCTTCAACCCTCTTCTGAATCCAATCCGAATAGGGATCATAGGCACTACAATCTCCTTTGCTGAAAGAAAGTTTTCCCTTCTTGTGAATCTTACCCCAAGCGTCCACGAATCGGGACGAGATACAATCATATGCTACACCTGTGAAGTACAAAGATTCTTGCACTTCCTCTTCTTTCGGAGGTCCTTTCAAAGCATACCCGAATTGTCTTACAGCAAGAAAAGGATTATAGTTGATACCGCCTTTCCTCCCTATCAAGGGCACATTAGGAAAGATACCACAACTAAAGATAAGCTCACGACCCAGCAAGTCTCGATTGAACCAGACAATATTCTTCTCTGTTAGACCCATAAGCCTCTTCGACCATTAAGATGAGTTTGCGGAACCCACAAAAGCTCCAGAGCGAGGAAGGTGATCAACAAACCACTTATGCAACAACGATGCGCAACAAGAAACCATCTTTCCTCTTCTTTTCTCGTTCTTGTAGTGCACTGAATGATACAAGTCTCCTAGAAGAGTAGGTACATGATTCCTGGAAGCGAAGACATGAAAAGCATCAAAATCACAAAGTCCGGCACATTAGGAAACAACACAATGCCATAGACACACAGAGCCAAGGTAGCACTGAAAACCACCCAACAACCCTTTTCGGCATACTCTCGGGCTTTGTCGACCAGGAAAGGTAAAGTAAATCTGGAAACTCCGTTTCTGCTAATAACATGATCTGCCAAGTCAGGAGCGCTCAAATAAAGAGCGGCAGACAACTTCTCAAGATTAGGTTCTTCCTCGGAGCTGAAGAAAGGCACTTTGTTCATAATCGGAACACCCAAGATGTAAGTAAATTCTTCCAAAGTCGAAACCAACACATAGTCCGGAAATGTGAAGCATCTCAGTGGAGGATCATAAAACTGCAACAGGGTATGAATAGCTCCATACTCATAAGTCGTGATCTTATGGACAAACTTTAGAATTCCACCATACTGTTCTCTGAAAGCTATAAGAACACTAGGATCGGCCATGGAAATCAAACCAAATAAAGGTCCCAACTCAGGTGCAGGAAACTTGTACACAACAATCCTCTTTCTGCTAATTTCCATCTCTGAAGAAGACCAGTACCAGAATCAAGGGAAAGACGAGAACATGTAACACACATAAACATGCAATGTTAAATGCATAATGATTATGAAAATGCACACATGGGATCAAGGTATCCACTGCTCAAATTCACTATTGTGCCGTCGACTGAATTCAATCAGAGCTCCGCTCTAATTAGAACACTGAGATAACACGCTGGATGGAACACTCAGGATCAAAATTCCGCACTGACGAGAAAACCAGGGTTGGTTGAAGGCCAGGTTTCTTGCAAAAACCCATCCCCTCTCACATGTGGGTTCTAGTCTTGAAAGGCACGACATCCTATGCGGGTTGTCAGCGTCACAGACTTTTGAGAAACGATGATACGTTCACCATTTCTGGTTTGGGATCATAGTCTAACGAAGTGGCCTCACTTAACTGACTTCCCAAATAAACGGTCTCTAGAGTCGGCAGTCTTTCTAAGTCAATATTCCCTCAACTGCACCAGACGCGTAAGATAGAGTATCTCTGAAGAAAAACCTCGTCTGAATGTGAATTTCACGCGAGCTATTGCGCAGCCAAACGCCACACAAGCTCCCGCTAATCTCCACTCTAATCCTATGTGTATACTCAAGCCCAGGTCCGACTTATCTCTCAATAGAATAACCCAACCCACAGCACAGCAGCAACAAGAATGCAAAATGCAATAATACACAACAGATAATGTACATAAAGCAAAAAAACTGCACAAAAGTAAACACCCAAAGACGCAACAGACAAGCGTTAGGAGTGACTCGCATAGGGAACCATCGCAGTCCCCAGCTGTCGCAACTGCGAAAAACACCCGGCGGAAAATAGAAGAGTCGCCACCTTTCATTATTTATCCTAAAGAGAGGGAAAGGAAACGATCAGAAAAACCTAACGAAAAAGGGAAAGACAAGGTCATCGCAACCAAGTCCTGGATTCGGGAGTCGGTTACGCAAGGGGAAGGTATTAGCACCCCTCACGTCCGTCGTACTCGACGGGATCCACACTTATTGTCTATTTAAGGGTGTGTTTAAACTATCTATGCTACAGGCTTTCGGGACAAAAAGAAAGAAGAAAAGTGACTCGACAGAGCATCGCGCTCTGTGCCTACGTATTCCCTCGTGCAATGGGAAAGTCAGAGTCAACGTAGCTCGGCTAACTACGGGAGAGAAAGGGGCAAGGTTGCTCGCCAAGACATCGCATCTTGTGCCTACGTACTTTCATCTGGTATGAAAGATCAGATCAAACGTAGTTCGGGGTGACACGAAACCACAGGTTGATTAAGTATTTTAACCGAGTAGGGTTAAACATCCGTTCTAGCAGTTAGGGACGATGCCTGTTTGCGGTAGAACCAAAGCTTAACAACACTCTTTTCTGAAAAAAAGATTTTCGATTAATCCCAAAGGAAAAAGGTTTGAAGTTTGTTTTATGTTTTTTAGTAAAGTGAATTAATTCGGTTTGTGATTCACGTTGCACTAAAGACTATGACATGGAGGCGAATGCATCATATATCGCCCCCAAATGGGACGTATACTAAACACCCTAGATAAGCGAGAGGAAACCCCTCACTCATCATTCCCCATGTAGCTTAAGGCTCGTAGCGTGCAATGTTCGTCGCCTTTATTAGATGGATTATAATTGTTTTGAGATGAGAAGAGAGACGCATGGAAGGTTTAAGGGAAACTCGGCCCTAACGTTGTCATGCAAAGTGGTCCTAAAGTTTGGATGAAAGGGGAAACATCTACCCTAAAGTTAGCATGCTTGGATTTAACACCTAGTGTCTCTCCTACTCCCATCCTAAATGGAGGGACTAGGAATCCTATGGGGATCATGGCAAAAAATCACAAGAAGAACAAAGAAAGAACCAATCACAAGTATAAGAGGCAAACATGAAAATGAACACTTAGAATGGTGGGAGGGAGGAAAAAAAGTGTGGGTCAGCAGCCGCCACAAGCACGTCTCGACCTCAACAACAATGCACAATGATGCAAACACGTGGAGAAAAATAATAGATGAAAGCAAATAAACATGCAAACAAACGCTCACTTCGATCCACATACACAAGTGTGCAACCGAGTGGAAAATGAACACACATTTCAACAAAATCATGATTAACCAACCACAAACAGTGACAAATATCCAAAACATTTCAATCCTAATGCATCACACTGATCTATGATGATTCGGATCGAAATGGTATGCAAACAAGCAAATAAAACAGCAAATATGACATTCTGGCACAATGTTAACCGGTTAACCCCTGGGGTTAATCGGTTAACACCTTAAAAAGTTCAGAAAATCTGGAATTTTGAACAGGTTAATCGGTTAACCATATGCGTTAACCGATTAACACTATTAACGTTTGAAATTTTTTTGAAAGTTTGAATGGTTAACTGGTTAACCATATAGCTTAACCGATTAACACGACACCAGAAGCTAAAAACAGCAGCAGAGAATCACTTCTAGCACCAAAACAGCTTATCCAAGGTTCCAACAGATCAACTTATCAATTAAGCATGAAATTAACAACAAAAAACAGAGATCCAACAGCATGGATACACAATTACACAGCAACATCACAATTCGAACGGATCGAAATCCACCAAAATTCAATCGAATATGAAGATTAACATGATACGCTCAAAATTTAAATCGGATCGAGAATTCCAACCTTCGAAGCGGAGATTTGCTTCGGTAAGTGTTGATCAACTGAATTTGAGCAGATCAAATGCTAGAAATCCGGAAAACTTCAAGATCCACAATAATTGTTGTTGTATGAATGAATATCCACCAAGTTTGAGTCAAAAAGCTTCAAATAATCACTTCTAGATCTAACTCCAGATTCAGATCCAAGCTTGCACGAAAATGGATTATGAAAATTGATCCAATGATGAAGGTAGATGGAGGTTTATGCTCAAGAATCCATTGATTCCAATGAAGAATCAAGAATTCCAATGAAAAGGAGCTTTGAATGTGGTTTTGGAAATGGAGAAATTGAGAGAGAATTCTGATCAATTCTGAAAAATGAATGTGAGAAATGAAAATAGGATGGTTTGGTTTGGAATAAATCACTTAAGTACTCTCTTGGTTTGGATCCAAAGCTAGGTTTGGGAATTTGGATTAGAAATCAAGGCTTGGAAAGTGGCATGGGATTTTGGAGGGAAATCTGAAATTTAAAGATGTTCTAGATCCTTCCCAAGTGAAAATTTGAATTCCAAGGTGATCAAAATTGGACCCCAAGTGTAATTGGCTTGCAAAATCATGTACAGGGCAAAATCTGCTATGGTTAACCAATTAACCATATGCGTTAATCGGTTAACACTATTAAAATTTCAAATCTGGGCTAATTTTACTTTGGTTAATCGATTAACCATATAGGTTAACCGATTAACACCTTCAAATTTTGAATTTTGGCACCTTTTGGAGGGAAATCTGTCCATTTGCCCTGTTTTAATTGTCTGGAGCTCTGTTTAGCTGCTGAACCTCATTTTTGAATGTTATCACTGCGAAAATGCTCGTTATGAGCCTGAGTGCTGATCCTGATCTGACATTAACCTGCAAAATAAAATCGATCGCCTGCCTACTGGGCAAGATAAATGCCCGAGCCTCTGGTGCTCGCTGTTTGCTGTTCAGTCTTTTGCTCCGAAATGAACCTGAGCCACATGAACGCTTTGATCCCATGCCTCGAGAACGAATGCTATGCAATGCAAAGATGCAAAATGCAAAGAAACAAAAGCCAGTTACGGTCAAAACGAAAGGCAAATTTTGGGGTGCTACACCTTACAATAGGAACCATTACAAGACCTACCATATTTATGGTGGTCAAAACCAAATCCAATTACAATTTGCTGTTAGGCCGAGAATGGATCCATGGTGTTGGTGTTGTACCCTCCTTAATGCATCAGAGGATTGTTATCTGGCGCCCAGATGGAATTGTGGAAAATATCGAAGCTGACCAAGGATACTTCAAAGTTCCTGTGAATCATGTGGATGGGAATCAGTTCGACAAACATTTGGCGAATATAGCTCCATGTCCCCCAGCAGGATTTGAGTTTGCCCAAAATGAAGCAACGTTTCACTCGTTGTACTTGCACCCTGTCGACGGTTTTAGATGCGATACTGATGTCTCAGGAGAAAGGCTACCAATGATACCAGGGCCTTCAGTGGACCCCACTGGGTGGGGGGAAGAATTCGGTGACAATGATTGAATATGAAACCTTGAGAAGAATTTAGGCCTACGTGGCTGAAAAACATTTACAAACGGCCCTAGAGGCTGTAAATAATTACATGGCTGACAAAGCCATTCCCCATCATAAAAGTATGAAAGAAGACGTCGACGTAAAGAAGTCAGATGGCGGTCAAGATCAACGATTGGACGCCATTTATGAAAACGAACCTTTGGGGTTCGGAAAGGATCCTCTAGCAAATCCTATCAAGATGCTAGCAAAGGACCCTTTAGAAGAAGTTGATTTAGGCGAAGGGGAACTCAAAAGGCCGACATACGTCAGCACAAAATTAGATCCCTAACTCAAAACCGAGGTGGTCCAGTTGCTGAAAGAATTCAAAGATTGTTTTGTGTGGGACTATGACGAGATGCCTGGTTTAGGAAGAGAACTGGTTGAACATAAATTACCTTTGATACCTGGGAAGAAGCCTGTCAAGCAAGGTCCGAGACGGTTTGCCCCAGAAATATTGTCAAAGATTAAAGAAGAGGTCGAAAGACTACTTCGATGCAAATTCATTCGTACAACAAGGTATGTCGAATGGTTAGCTAATATTGTTCCTGTCATAAAAAAGAATGGATCTTTAAGAGTATGCATAGATTTTAGATATCTAAACACTGCTACTCCTAAAGACGAATATTCAATGCCAATAGCTGAAATGCTAGTAGATTCTGCGGATGGACACGAATATTTAAGTATGTTAGATGGATATTTTGGGTACAACCAAATATTCATCGCTGAAGAAGATATTTCAAAAACTGCTTTTCGATGTCCTGGGGCTTTCGGCACTTACGAATGGGTAGTGATGCCTTTTGGTCTATAAAACGCTGGAGCTACTTACCAAAGAGCCATGAATTCTATTTTTCATGATTTTATAGAAACTTTCATGCAAATATATATTGATGATATTGTCATAAAGTCTGTTTCCGGACAAATACATCTTGACCATTTAAAACGATCTTTTCTTAGGATGAGAAAATTTGGTCTTAAGATGAATCCTCTTAAATGTGCTTTTTGTGTATAGGTAGGAGATTTCTTGGGGTTTGTGGTCTACAAGAAAGGAATTGAAATCAATAAAAATAAAACCAAAGCAATAATGGAAGCGAAAGCGCCATCAACAAAAAAGGAGTTGCAGTCGTTGCTGGGCAAAATCAACTTCTTACGAAGATTCATATCCAACCTAAGTGGCAAGACGCAAGTGTTTTCGCCATTGCTTTGTTGTAACAAAGATCATTTTGAGTGGGGGCAACTTCAGCAAGACGCTTTTGACAAGATCAAGGAGTACTTAAGTCACCCATCAATTTTATCTCCACCTTGTAGCCACAAAAGTATGAGGTTATACATAGCTGCATCAGATAAAACCTTAGGAAGCATGTTAGCTCAAGAAGATGAAAATGGAGTCGAAAGAGCCATTTATTATCTAAGTAGAGTTTTAAATGATGCAGAAACTAGATACAGTATGATTGAAAAATTGTGTCTCTGTTTGTATTTCTCTTGTACTAAATTAAAGCAATATATAAGGCCTGTTGATGTGTATGTTTCGTCTCATTTTGATGTCATAAAACATATGCTCTCCAAACCTATTTTGCATAGTCGAATTGGTAAATGGGCTTTAGCTCTAACAGAATATTCATTGACTTACCAGCCTTTAAAAGCTATGAAAGGCCAGATTGTGGCTAATTTCTTAGTCGACCATTCTATAAATGAGACTGATTTATATTACGTTGATATACCCTCCTGGAAGCTATACTTCGACGGATCTAGCCATAAAAATGGCACAGGAATAGGTATGGTGATTATTTCACCTGAGAAAATTCCAACAAAATTTAAATTCAGAATTGAGAATCCTTGTTCTAACAATGAGGCTGAATATGAAGCATTAATTGCTGGCCTTGAAATTTTGTTAGAATTGGGGGCAACCAGGGTCGAAATAAAAGGAGACTCTGAACTGGTCATAAAACAACTTACAAAGGAGTACATATGTGTTAAAGAAAATCTCATTGTATACTTTGTAGTGGCGAATAGGTTGTTAAGGAAGTTGGAAGTAGTTTCTATTCAACACATACCGAGGATAGAAAACCAAATTGTTAATGATTTAGCCCAAATCGCGTCTAGATACAAAGTGCCAAGCGGAAAACCTCAAGAAGCAATCGAAACAAGAGGAAAGATAAAGGTTGTAGGGTTATGCCCATCAGATCTGGAATCTACGAAACTTGGATATTTAAATGGTGAAAATTTTCAAATTTTTACCATAGATAATATAACAGAGAAAGACTGGAGAAAGGGCATAGTCGAATATCTGCAAAATCCAGCAAGTTCGACAGATCGAAAAATCAAGTACCAAGCATTGAGTTACACACTCATGGGTAACGAATTGTTCAAAAAGACCCTTGAGGGGGTTTTGCTGAAATGCCTCAGTGAAGAAGAGACCTACATCGCTCTTTTGAAAGTGCACAGTGAAGCTTGTGGAGCACACCAAGTTGGTCATAAAATGAAATGGCTATTATTTCGACAAGGCTTGTATTGGCCGACTATGTTAAAAAATTGCATAGAATTCGCTAAAGGATGTCAAGATTTCCAGATACACGCTGGTATACAACATATCCCGGCGAATGAATTACATTCAATTGTGAAACCTTGGCCTTTTAGAGGGTGGGCGTTGGATATAATAGGCGAAATTTGACCAACATCGTCAAAAAACCAAAAGTATATTTTGGTTGGATTTGATTACTTTACCAAATGGATTGAAGCAATACCTTTAGTAAATGTGGGTCAAGAAGACATAATCGAGTTCATCCAAAGCCATATTATATACAGATTTGGCATTCTAGAAACGATCACAACGGATCAAGGATCAGTATTTGTCGGTCGAAAAATGCAGAAATTCGCTAATAAGGTAGGTTTCAAGTTGTTAACGTTGACACCTTATTACGCCCAGGAGAATGGGCAAGTTGAAGATGCTAATAAGGTGATAATTGGATTGATTAAGAGGCATATAGGGAAAAAACCTCAAAATTGGCATCAGACGTTAGACCAAATCCTTTGGGCATGTCGAACGTTACCAAAAGATGCTACTAACACTACACCATTTAGGCTAACCTTTGGGCACGATGCAGTGCTGCCTGTCAAAATATGCTTAGAATTAGTAAGAATCCAGAGACATCACGAGATCTCTTCGCAAGCTTATTGGGCGATGATGATGGATGAATGAGTGGATTTAGACGAAGAAAGGCTGAAAGCCTTGGAAGTATTAAGACGATAGAAACAGAGAGTCGAAGACTCTTACAACAAAAGGGTTAGGTTTCAGTCTTTTTTAGAAGGAGATGTCGTATGGAAAGTAATTATGCCTATGGATCAAAGAGATAGAACCTTAGGCACATGGTCTCCTAAATGGGAAGGTCCGTTTTGCATTACCCACATATTTTCAAATGGAGCTTATGAAATTGAAGAATTGGATAGAGATAAAAGAATCTTGAAAGTAAATGGCAAGTATTTAAAAAGATACAGGCCTATCTTGCAAGAAGTCCATATCAAAGATTACATTCCATTAAGATTAACGTCAGGGGACAAAATAGGCCAAAAGGCCAATATGGCGTACAAAAGGCAAACAAAAGAGAACATTACAAAGGTTCATAACTCAAGAAATTATTCAGAATCTCTCAAATCAATGGATTTAAGATACTCCATATAATCTTCGTTAGCTTTGTCATCCGAAGGTGGAGAACGAGGATGCCTTGTCTGAAGCAACTTCATATGAGTTTCCGTTCTCTTTGAGGAAGGAGGTGCTCCTTGGGAGATTCCAGATCTTGAAGATGAACTGGGACGTGCCACCACCACAAGATTATCCCTCTCTCTTGGTTGGGCATGAACAACAGATTTCTTTGGAGTAGAACTCATGTTTGCCAGTAGTAAGTATGGAACGATGAGTCAAGGAAAGAGAGATTTATAGAAGAAAGAGTGTGAGCCGGGATTGGTCAAGAAAACGGAAAAAAAGGACCAAAATTAGGTCACCCCGTTGGAGCAACCAATAAATAATCTTTTTAAAAAAAAGATGAGGCATTCCTTTATGGGAAAAGAAAAGGCCTAAAAAAAAGAAATGGACTAAAATCTCCTAGACCGTACGTAAACAAAATGTGGCATAAAAAGCTGCATAAATAAATTCAAGTACAAAATAATAGATTGTCATTACAAAAAGTGGCGTCAGCCACATGATAAGATGACGATCATAAAAGGGCAAGAATTCTAGAAAGGAAGTTTCGACTTTAGCTTAGAGAAAGTGTCCAGATGGTAGAAAACAATGGTCAGAATATAGGCGCATGTTTCCAAGACAAGTGATGATGAATACGGCTGAAAAGACGTTCAAGATTGGACGTAATGGCATAGTGGAAGTCATGAGGAAAATTGAACAGTTGCGCCACTATACAAAGAATGGAAGTTGAGATGAAGACATGCAAAGTAACACGTCGAAAATAAAAGAAAGAAAAACTGACATTCCAAACCCAAGATTGGCGAAAGGAAAATTTTTTGGGGAAATTTGTTGACTCCCAATTTTCGACGCCAATCGAAGATCATATTATTTGAAGACAAGAACATCAATGCTTGGCACAAAAGAGAGTTTCGACCAACATCAAGGGGTTTTTAGTCAAAGTAAAGGGGAAAAGAAGATGAAAAATGCTAAGTGTTGAGAAGGGTTCGACAAAGACTACAGCAAGGGAAGCGCGAAGAAGATTTACCAAAAAGTGGAGGGAATTTCTAAATGTTCAAAATTCAAACCAAGTGGTAAAACATGGGAATGATTAGGAAGGCGAAGTAAGCGCCAAACGAAGCCTCAACCGCTATGTAGAAGTTATTTTACAGCACTATAAATAGATGTATAAATTATGTAATAGGTGTGTTCATTCATTACCGTACTAGTTCATACAACTCTGAGTATCTGCGTGTAGAGAAATGAGTTTAACGAGAATGTACGTGATACAACACTAAAATTTTTATCATCAATGCAATTTGTCTTTACAATTCACTTTCCCTTCTTAACTTTCAGTTTTTACATTTTAAACTGCCCTTTACATTTTTCTGCCCATTTGCGTTGCAAAGATCCCCTAGTCGAACGCGGAGTTCTGATTAGAGTTATCCTTCAAGTCATTTATTTACTTGCATCTTTATTTAAAGCCCTTTATGATTTCAAAAGGGTTTGCATCGAATGCGGAGTTTGGCAATAATCTTAGTATTTCATGTCCAACATTTACGTTTTTTTACTTTACGTTCTTGATTTCATTCCGTTGAAACAATCTTAGCACGTGTTCTAGGATTTAGTATGGTCGATCCTGCATGTTAGTCAATTTAGTACAAATTGATAGACCAGCGGTTGTTTACTAAAAATCACAGTAAATACTCACTCCCTATAAGCCTCGTTGAATATCTCACCATCCTATCATAATTTCACTCAAGTCCGGGTGTAGGACTTTGTCTCACCACTCAAAGATATCATCCCAAAAAGCAATAAAACAAATATACAAATAAGCAATTAAGCAAATATATAATAAACAAGCATAATAAACAAGTTAGGGAAACCCACTGAAGAGAGTCCCCAATGAAGTCGCCATTTCTATCGCGGTGAAATTTGGATACCAAGCTATTGATTAGCTTGAATCTTAATTCATTACAACCGGTCTTTTATTTTTCTAAAGGAAGGGAAAAAGATCGAATCACCCACAAAGCAATGCAAATGCAAAAGCTAGAGAGTTTTAGGTTCGGGGGTGGGTTAAACTTAGGGAAGGTGCTAGCATCCTAAGTTTCTGTAGTACTCTACAGGAACCTCTCGTTTTATGTTTGTTTATTGATAAGGGATATCTGCTTAAGGATGAAAGATCTAGGGGTTTATTTCTAAGTATACTCGCCAAGACGTCGCATCTTGTGCCTACATATCCTGACGGGAATGCATTCAGAGTATTTGTAGTTCCCCTAAAGGGTTTGAGGAGTTCTTTGACTGTGGTCAAAGTTCCTATGGGATAAAGGTAGTTGATTGATTGGGTATAGGAGAAAAGACGAGTTGTCATTTTAAGGGAGATTACTTAATTTAACTGCCACAACTTCGTAGGAAAATAGTCTTTACATCGTCTTAAGAGAAGAGCTCAAGCACTCGGATTATCGACAAGTACGTCTCTATCTCTCTTAAGCGGAAAAGTCCCTACATATTGATTGAATTGTTATGAGGTAGACGTTTTATCTCGCTTAAGATGATTAACATCTTATTCTCTAATATGTTTGAATAATTATATTGAGTTGAATTGTTTTGTTTTTCTAAGTTGTAAAATAAAAGACAAAGGTCCTCCAATGGGTAGGATCTATCTTAGAATGATCGGCTTGAATGGGATCAAGGATCAATGGGTATTATGATGCAAATGAGATGCATACGCACAAGTTTTACGTTACGCGCAAGTTCTTCCTTTGGACTTTTATGCACTGCGATAAAATGAAAACGATAAATAAAAACAGATAACGTAAAAGCGTATAAATCCATACACAAACGCATGAAAGCGCTAAGTGAGTGTGTGAATTGTGAGTATGTGGACGGAATCGGAGTGGAGACGGAAGCGTGTACGATTGATTTATGGGATATTGATTTGGAGAAAGATTTATTATTTGGTAAGATTGATTTTAAGGGTAATGTTGAATTTTATTTAGATTGAAAATATAAGTTAATTGTTTGGATAAAAATATTTAAAATAAATAAAGGTTTATTAAAAAGGTTTTATTAAATATGTAGGTAATTTTTTATTATTATTAATAATTATAAGTTATTCCTTAAAATTATGAGATAGGTCTTTTTATTATAAAATAGTTTTTGAGTCATTAATAAATGAAAAGCAAGTTATTTTTAAAAGGGCTTATTGAGATAAAAAAAGTTTTAATTATTATCATGTAAATAGATTAAATTATAAAAATATTTTTTTTGCCATTATTTGTTTTGATAAATAAAAGTTATTTTAAAATATGAAAAAGAGTTTTTGGAACATGAGTAAATCATATTATTATTATTTTTGAAAGGTTATTATAGAAATTATTAAATGAATAAAAGGTGAAAATAAGTTGGTTTAAATTAAAGTTAAATTGGTTGAATAAATAAATAGGTTAAATAAAAGTTAATTAATTAAATCATATTGGTGTGAGATTAAGTTAATTAAAACATGATTAGGGATAATGAAAGGGATTAGAGGGCGAATGGATTCCATGTGTGCAGGGTGTATGGTTTATGGTGGAATACGCAACGTGGATCGCTGGATCTGATCCGTTGGAGATCAGAGGACCGTGTGTGCAAGGGTGCGTGGTATGTGCGTGTGTGCGTATACACGTGATTATACAACAATAAAAACAAAATAAAAAAACCTAAATCCCCCCAATTCATCCCCTTTTCTCCGTATCATCTTCTTCTCTCCCACTTCCATTCTTCTGTTTTTCTTCCGTCTTTCCGGCTTCGCGATTTCACCGTCTTCGTCCTTTTTGCTTCACGATTTCATTGTTAACTTGCAAATCGACAAAGATCAAGCATGCAAAAGTGATTTAAAAAATGAGTTATTTACCCAAGAATAGGATTCGGCGGCGGATCGTCAACGGTGGCGGGGATGCGATGGTGAAGCTTGAGGATGATCGGAGCTTCACCGCAATGAGGACTTCCTCCGGTTCTGAGTTGTTGCCGTCGTGATGCTCTTCGTGCGGGTTCTTCGGTGGTGTTCCTCTTTTTTTTTCTGTCCGGTTTATGGGTTTCCTCTGCCCTTTTATAGATGGATCCGTTGGGCCTCCATTGAAGATTTCCTTTAAAGCTTTCCTATTCTGATGATCCTTTGTCTGATTCACTTGGTGACTTGAGAAACAATATTTAATTTCTCCTAATTCTGTCGACCAAATGTGGGCTTCAATTTTTGGAAGTTTTGAACCTTCCTTTTCATCTTGATTTGTGATATTTGGATTTGTATCGCTTTGTTGACGTATCTTCTTTTTCTTCGCAGGGAGCACTATATTTGAGTTCAGGATGCTGCCTTAATTTATGTCATTGCTGAGAAAGGTTTTGAACTGGCAATGACGACATTATGTCTGAGCCGAGAGTTGCAGCTGCCATTGCTTGTTTCTTTCTGTTGCTTGAGTTATCTCTGAGCTTGGTAGGAAGTTGGTGACGGTCTTCGTTGCTCTTCCGGCTGCTCGAGTTCTATGCCCAGTGATGAGTTTCATGGTTCTGAGGGACTGAATCTTCTTCCACTCTATTCTGAGTTTCAAATGACTCTTGCTAATGTCTTTAACAGTGCACTTCTGTAGGTGAACAATGACTGGTGTTGCTATCTTTGTCTTGCACTTCTTGAAGCACGGTTTTGAGGGCCTTTGGTGGATTCTGAACCATACTAACTTCTTCTCTTCTTTCAGGAAAATGTTTGAATTCGGAGGCTGCTAGTTTTAGGAAGAGCCTGGAAGCTGTTTGTATCCTCGAAGCAACTCATATATTCTTTGAATTACCCCTATTTTGAAGGTGTCTGTGTCATTTTGACAGGGCTGGTAGCTCCAATCTACGGATAGTACTTTGTGTTAATACGGGGGATGTCACGAATATGGTGGGACTTGTTCAGAATGATGTTCTTTGGTATGTCTGCATCTTCTGCTCTTACGGGTTTATCAAAGGACCAAATTGGGGAGTTGTAACTTCTGAGCTGCATCCTCTCACAACAATTGCCGACTTCTCGCAAGGTATGACTCTCACATCTTCATGAAGCTAAGTTGATTCACTGAGTGTGACTTGAAACATTCTAAGTGTTCCTTGTTATTGCAGGTGTTTAAAAGTTAAAGCTGCTAATGGATTTCTTTGGCGGCGTTCTCCGGAAAGTCATGATCTTACTGGCTCCTTAGCAAACCCTGCTCTCGTCCTGATTTTTCTGTTTATAATTGTTTACAAAGTAGCAACGAGGGAGATGGACGACCTACTCAGAGTATATATGTGTATACTGAAGAGGTGAAACAAACTCATTAGTGACCCAACTTCAACCATGGTAGGCCTGGCAGTGATTGCACGTATATAATCCTGGATAGCATCATTAACTCTTGCAATCTCTTTATAGGTATTGCTTCATTTTACAAGACCATTAGCTGCCAAAGGATCGATGCGGGGGACGTCATTGTAGCAAGGTATGGTATCTGCATAGTTCCCCTGCTGCTTATATATTATTGCAAGGTTGTTATAAGGTGTAGATAGTCCAATGGTTACGCTTAGTGTGGCTTTATAATATGAAGCGGCAACAGCCACCATGTTCCATTCCATGTATATATTTCCAAGATTGGTCAATGCTTGTGGATGGTTCGCTCTAAGCTTTTTATTGATAACCTGATCCCTCATTGTGAATGCAGGTTGTGAAGATACATTCGAGTTGCATTGGCGGAAGTTTGGAGCTATATTCCTCAGTTTATAAGCTTATATCTCTTAAATTTGCCCAACTGGTGTAGTGGACAATTGCGGGTCGTGGACCGAAGATGGTGAAGACGGTGCAACTCCAACTATTAACACTTCAGTACCGTAGCTAGTTGATGACTTCTTTTGAAAGCATAATAACTTCAGCCCCAAGTACTTTCTTGTCGTCATGTCTCGGAGAAAAACAACATTAATTAGTACCAGTAGTTGTTCATGTTGTATTTAAATAGTCATATGATGATGTAGGACAGAATATATTCTTGTAATCTAGTAAGAATGGAACCTCATGTGTTGTAACTTGGAAAGACCTTTTTTTCTAATTAACTGTGTTGGCTCGCATTTGGGTCGTGACAACCTGGGGTTTATTCATTTGCCACATTGGAAGTCTTGGAAGCTGTACTTTAAAGCTTCCTTATGAAGTAACGGATTTGAAAAATAAACCCACATCGAATCCATTATATTATTGTCAGATTTATAAAATAAGGCATGTTGAAACCTCTTAACCGTAGACCCTCCTGAGGAACTTGCTTTAGAAAAGAGACTAACGAGCTTCAATCTCGTAACACTTTGAATGCCAATTAATATTGTATTTGTAACATTTAGCCTTGATGATGGCTTCTAAATATTCAAAATGATTTTCCCCTCATCTTGGATTTCGAACTTCTAAGCTCCTACTTGATGAATTGTGTTCCCACTCTTCTAATTTTATAATGAAATCATCAATCTCGGTCTTTACTTTGAACCTCAACACCCTCTTTAGATTTGTGAGAATGAATGCTGGTCCACTAGGGATTACTGCCTCTGCACACATTCGTTAGCCGTAATAAACACATAAAAGTGTATAAATGTAACGATAAGCAAAAAAAAGAAGGGGATCTTAAGGTCAAAAATTAGGGTGTGACAGAGGGGCATTTGGTGAATCTTCTAAAGCTGTTTGAAAGATTAAGGAAGTTCAAACTAAGGCTGAATCTAAACAAGTGTACTTTCGGTGTACGGTCAGGGAAGCTGTTGGGTTTCATTGTTAACGAGAAAGATATTGAGGTCGATCCTGCGAAGATCAATGCAATTCAAGAAATGCTAGTGCCAAAGACTGAGAAAGAGGTTCGTGGATTCCTAGGTAGATTAAACTACATTGCGAGGTTCATCTCTCACCTCACAGCCACTTGTGAACTAATATTTGGTCGTGTTAGCCCGAACTACGTTTGCTCTGATTTCTCGTACCAGACGAGGATACGTAGGCACAAGACGATGAAGTCTTGGTGAGCAACCTTCCCCACCTTCATCCGTAGTTTTCCGAACCATGTTGACTCTGACTTTCCCATTGTACGAGGGAATACGTAGGCATAGAGCGGCGATGCTCTGTCGAGTCTCTTCTCTTTTCTTTTGTCCCTGAGACCTTTAGTTAGATAGTAAACACCCTTTTAGATAGACAACAAGCGTGGATCCCGTCGAGTACGACATACGTGAGGGGTGCTAATACCTTCCCCTTGCGTAACCGACTCCCGAACCCAAGATTTGGTTGCGATGACCTCTCTTATTCCCTTTTTTGTAGGTTTTCTCTGATCGTTTCCTTTCCCTCTCTTTGGGTTAAATAACGAACGGTGGCGACTCTTATATCCTTGCCGACCCCTCTTCACAGCGATGCGATAGCTGGCGACTCTGCTGGGGACTCTTCCCATCCCCTATGTGAGTCAATCCTAGCGCTTGTGTGTTTTGTCTTTCGGTGTGTATATATATATATATATATATATATATATATATATATATATATATATATATATATATATATATATATATATATATATATATATATATATATATATATATATATATATATATATATATATATATATATATATATATATATATATATATATATATATATATATATATATATATATATATATATATATATATATATATATATATATATATATATATATATATATATATATATATATATATATATATATATATATATATATATATATATATATATATATATATATATATATATATATATATATATATATATATATATATATATATATATATATATATATATATATATATATATATATATATATATATGTATATGTGTTGCATTTGTACAGTTTTGCATTTGCGTTTTTATTTCTAGCACTTTATATCATATATCATGTTGTTGTGCTGTGGGTGGGGTTGTTCCATTGAGAGATAAGCCAAAAACCAGGCTTGAGAATAACCATAGCATTAGAGTGGAAAGTAGTGACGAACCTGTATGTTTTAGCATGCATTAGTTCCCACGAAATTCGCATTCAGACGAGGTTTTCTTTTGAAGACATCCTATCCTGTACATTAGTCGGGAGGGGGTGTTGGATCATGAAATTGTCGACTCTAGAGACCGATCACTTGGGAGTCAGCTAAGTGAGGCCGCTTCGTGAGGCAATGATGCCAAACCAGAAATGGTTAACGTATCATCGTTTCTCGAAAGTCTGTGATGCTGACGATCACATAGGATGATGAGCCTTGTCAGATTAGAGCCATACCTGTGAGATGGATTGGGTTTGCAGGGAACCTTGACCTTCAACCTACCCGACTTTTCTCATCAGTGGAGACTTTGAGCCAGTTACAATGGGTTACTTATACCAGTACTATTTTTCTCGCCAAAGCGAAGCGCTGGTTCATCACCGTCAACAGCACAACAACTTGATCCTCTGTTGCATTTACATACTCATTTGCATTTTCTTGCATTAACATGTATTTGTGTTTCAGGTGTATACTTCCTCGTTGATTCTAGTCACCCTCAATCCACTGCTGTCATGGGATCTGATTTGAAGAAAAGTGTGTTATACAAGTTCCCGACTCCTGAGATAGGACCTCTGCTTAGGCTAATCTCTGCGGCTGATTGTAGTGTAATGGAGGATTTTAGAAGAGAGTATTTATGCACTGCTGCAATTCTATGACCCCAGTTGCGCTGTTTCACCTTCCCAGTTTTTGTTATGTTACCCACCTTGGAAGAATTTTCTCAGTTGGTAGGGATTCTAGTGTTGGAAGAGACGCCTTTTGTGCATTCTGAAAAAGAGCCTGAGTTAGTCAAGCTGGCTGACGCTCTAGATCTTGACATCTCTGAGTTAGAAGGCAACCTTGTGTGGAAAGTTAGAACTCCTGGTTTTCTACTGCCATTTCTAGTGGGAAAGGCTCAGCACTTTGCCAAAGAGGGATGTTGGGTAGTCTTCAACGCCATTCTGGCCCTATGCATCTATGGGATAATCGTGTTCCCTAACCTACCTGACTTTGTAGATTGGGATGCCTGTTGTATCTTCACCTCAAGGAATCCGGTGCCAACTCTCTTGGGCAATGTTTATCATTTTGTTCATTATAAGAATGAAAATAGGCGAGGCAAGAACGTTTCCTACTACCCTCCGCTGTTATACAAATGATTCATCTCACACCTGCCAAAGTTTGGGCCCTTTGTTGACCTTGCAAAATCTGCAGAATGGACCGAAAGGCTCATGGGATTAAGAGCAAAGAATATTGTTTGGTTCGACAGAGACATGTTGGGAATGGAAGTTATTCACAGCTGCAGAGGTTTCCCAAACGTCCCTCTGATTGGAAGAAAAGGAGGCATTAATTATAACCCGGCTCTTTCTGTGAGACAACTTGGATACGCTCTTAGGGAACCTCCAAAGGAAGAAGAAATACAGGAATCCCTATATTTTACCGGTTTAATTAATGATGAGACCTTGATTAGACTTGAGAAGGCTTGGGGTAAGATCCATCGCAAGGGAAAGCCTTTACTAGGCAAGAGCAATTCTAGAGCCTATGAACCTTACACATAATGGATTCAAGAGAGAGTCGAGAGGCTGTTGCTCCCCTTTCCAGCAAGGGAGCCTTTGTATCCTTTGGTAGTCGCAGAGCCTACGAAAGTCGAGATGCAGAAATACAATCGACTATGGGCCGAGAAGGAAGAACTGCGTAGGGCTAATGAAGAATTAGAAAAGGAAATTGTCCAGCTTAGGATCGAGACGGGTCAAGCCATCCAGTCATCCAGGAAGCAAACGGAGTTGGTAAACAAGATGGGTACAGAATTGACAAAGGAGATTAGCACCCGAGAACGAATATGTAAGGCTTTAGAAAGCGTCAGTGATGTCCTCTCAAGAAAAAAGAAGGAGTTGGAGAAAGCTCATCTGAGCATATCCAAGTTTGAAGCCCAATGTAATGCTCTTTTAACCAACAACAAAGAAAGAGAAGACAAACTCCGTCAACAAGTTGATAGTTTGAGAGCTCGGCTTCGAGACAGAATTGCAAAAGCTCTGGGTGAACACATGAGTCTACTAGAAAGCAACCGCAAGCTCCATGAAGCTCTTACAACATTGGAGCAATACAAGTTGAGGATAGAATTGAAGAAGCCCAGACTTGAAGACGCTTTTGGGGAGGATGCTTGGGAAGACCTTGTTCAGAGTCTGCAAGATACTATCAAGAAGAGGGACTCACTCATTCAAAGATGTATGAGATGTTTTCTTTGGCTATCTCTGTGGTTTTTCATTCTCTCACCATGCTCGTGGAACTAGAATCAATGGGAGAGTGTCCCTGAAACATATTTACATGTCTGCATTCTGCATTTTGCATCATTTTTCATTTGCATTACATGTGTTTCTGTTAAACTTACCTCTTCCTGTGGTTCTCCAAAGTTTGTTTCAGAATTGAAGGTCAACCAATTCACCGATATTCTACGCGAGGAAATCAGCAATGAGCCATGGAACATATTCAGACAAAGCTTCAGGAATTTCGCGAAAGGATGGCGCAATTCATGGACATGATGCAGGGCGTAGCCAATGGCCAAGAGCAATTGAGGATGTTGGTCTAGCCTTTGGTATCAAGGGTTGATGGAAATGGGGTTTTACATGGTGGAACCGCTGATGTACCTCCTCCAGCTGACAACAGCACGCCACAAGCAAATGTCGTCCCAACAATGGTTACCCCTCCGGGCGGAGGAAACCAAACTGAAATTCCTATCACAGTTCCAATAGGCGCTATGCAGGGTAATAATGGTCACTAGTGGGATCACGAAGAACAATATGATGTATTCTCCATGGGAGACCTTGGAGCAGGATTACAATCTAACTCTGATAGAAGATTCAAGCCAATAGAAGAAAAAATGAGGAGCTTTGAAAGCCAGAATGCTATGGGTCTTGACATGTCCAACCTGGGACTAATTCCGGGTCTTAGAATTCCTTCGAAGTTTAAGGTTCCGGACTTCAACAAGTATAAAGGGATGACTTGTCCCAGGGTACACCTTCGGTCCTACTATAGGAAGATGTCGACATATTCAGATGACGAGAAGTTGCTTATGCACTTCTTTCAGGACAACTTGTCTGGTCCTTCATTAGAGTGGTACATGGGGTTGGAGCCAGCTCAAGTCAAAAGTTGGAGGGATCTAGCGGAGGCCTTCGTAAGGCACTACCAATAAAATAACGACTTGGCACCAAACAGAGTGCAGTTGCAAAGTCTATCACAAAGGAACAACGAGTGTTTCAAGGAGTACGCCCACAGGTGGCGTGAACTAGTGGCTACAGTTCAGCCTCTAATGGTGGAGCGGGAATTATCGATATGTTTGTGGCGACCTTGCCAGGAATATATTATGAGAATTTGATCAGAAATATGTCAGGGAGTTTTTCGAATTTGATTATAACTGGGGAAACAATAGATAACGGAATAAAACTGGGAAAGATACAAAATGGAGAAGGGACCTCGTCTAGAGGTGGGAAGAAAGTTTTCGGTAACAGGAAAAAGGAAAATGAGACTAACGCAGTGTCAGGCTTTAGAAATCATAACAGGAATCAACGTTAACAACAACCATACTACCAGTAACATCAAAAAGTGCCGAGCATTGCCATTTCAGCAGTGCCGCCGCCACAACCACAACAACAACAACAACGTCCACAGCAGCAGCATCAACAACAAAACTACGCACAAAGACAGTTTCAAGATAGAAGAAGGGCGGTGAATAGGCACTTTGACGCGCCTCCAATGCCTTATTCTCAGCTATTGCAACACTTACTTCAATTACAACTCATCCAAAAGAGAACATTGGCACCATTGACCGGTGCACCTCCTCCGAGATATGACGCCAATGCTCGATGTGATTTTCATTCAGGGGCATCCGACCATAATATTGATAATTGCAAAGCCTTTAAGCACAAGATTCAAGACCTTGTTGATAGTAAGGCCATTAACTTCACTCATGATGTACCCAATGTCGTCCAAAATCCCATGCCGAACCATGGAGCTTCTGGAGTGAATGCTGTTATCGAAGACAATTTGAACTTGGTATCTGTTACACCCCAAACTTTGCCTAACCTTTTTTGTACTTAGCTTGTGTTTCATTGCATTCATATTAGCATTATCATCTGCATTACATTGACATGTAGGCAGGAGATCAAGAGGCATGACTACCAACAAAGGGCTACACAAAGTTATGAAGCTAGCTAAGAAGCTTATTCAAGTATTCAAGGGATGATATCCTCATCAAAGAAGTTAAAGATTCTCAGAGAAAGTGGTTGAAGCCAAGTGTGTACATCTCCTAACTTGAAGGTTGTGGGAAGATCATCAGATGATTCTGAAGCCATGAAATTGGACTTGAGACCTTGAGAGAGCTCATGAGAAGTATTGAAGATCATTTTGAAGCCTAAACAGGTCATTATGCAAAGGATAAGGAGTTATTACCAAGATTGGTGCAACTAGGCTTTCATCTAGTCAAACCTAGGTTAACTGATGATTTGAAGAAGGTTGAGACCTAATTCCCAGGCCATGTGATCATGGATTGATGTCTTAATATGCCCAAGGGATGATTCAAAGGTCAACTTATCATGAATTAAGAGTGTGAGGAGTTCCTAAGCTAGGGTTGCTATGCTTGACAGTGTAAAATCCCCTGGTTTAGTGCCTAACTTCAAGACCACATAATGCAAGATGTGATTTTCATCTCACCTTGACCCCAACATGATTGTTGTAGAGCATGATCATAACTTTAATTTGAGTACTAGAAATCCTTGATAGGGTTTATAGAACTCAAGTTATGAGTCAGACAAGTTACAGGTCATCAGAGGAATGTGAATTTGGAGCTTGAAAGTCAACCAACTTGCATGACACTTTTGCCCTTGAAGGATGATTCTCATGAACTTTTGGCCAACATGAATGTTGTTCCTTATCTTCTTAGCTTTCTAGAAAGTACTAGAAGTCCATGATTGGATTTATAGAACTCAAGTTACAAGCTTTGTAAGATAAGGGTATTTTGGGAATTTGGAATTATAGGTCATTTTTGGTTATGGGTCAATTTCATCAACTTAGACACCTCAAATGGATTTTTGATCAACCTGAAAGTTGTTCAAAATGGTGCTATTTGTCTAACCATGACCCAAAGATTCATTGATATGGATTGAATTAAGGAGTGTATGAAGAAAATTTGGAAGAAAGATAATTTAAAGGCATTATAAAGGAAAAAATTCAAAATAAATCATAAGTGTTCAAAAAATGACAAGTTGTTACATATTTTGATTAGATATGACATTTTGAACTCAATGGCATTGTTAGAAATCCATTTTGACTCATATTTCATGGACTCTCTTTTGGTTGCTTCATGATGAAGTTACACATCAAAGATTGACCATTGGATGAAATCAAGCCTTCAATCTGATCCATTCACATTCAAGGAGTGTTATGCAAGCCATTTAAGTGAAAATTAAGCTGAAACAGAGCCAGAATATACGACTGCCATAGTTGCACATTGAAGGAAAATTAAAATTTTGGATTGATCAAATTGGGCTTCCAATGGGCCTAATAATTATCCAAACACATCATATATAAGCTCAAGGTCCATTTCAGATCAGTTTTGGTTGGCATTTGGTGAAGAAAACGGTTATGGCAGTTGGAGTTTGAAGCTTCCAAAGTGAAAATCGTGTTTTCAATTCAAGAGCATTTCAAGAAGAATTGAGGATTTCCATAGTGTTGCACCCCAAATTTTAACCCCTTAGATTCTCATTATCATTTTAGGAGCATACTCATGAATTTTCTAACCTTAACCCAGTACAAGTCTGTCTTTGTCAAATTGCAGATGAATTAGGGTTTCGTGCAGTCAAAATCGAAGCTTCAGGGTTTGTGAGTAGTCAATGTTTTGGGCTCATTCAAATAGGAAACAAGGTCTAGGGTATTATATAATGTCAATTGAGAAGCCAATGTGAGGTTGTTGCCCCAGAATTTAGAGCAGTACATTTCAGAGCACCCGATTAGGGTTTTGGACCAATAAAAGTCAACCGTAGTTTGAATTTGATGTTGGAAGGTGTTTAAATGGTGGGATTGTGATTCATGAAGTTCATATAGTCTAATAAAGTTCATCCAAGAAGTTTCAAAGTCTCAGGAGGTCCAGAATGTCAACAGACGACTCGGTAAGCACCGATCGGTCGTACGGTTGACCGAAAAGTCAACTCTCCAAATTTTATGAATCGGATTTCAAGTTGTGAAACAAAGTTGTTCCTTATGTCATTATGGACTTGCGTATCAATTTTCATGACCATCGGATCAAGGACGAAGGATTAATCGAAGAATCGGGAAATTAGGGTTTTGAAAAGGGCTAAACCATAACTCCTTAACCACACATCCGATTGAGTTGGTTCAAAGCTCATTTGGAAGCTCTTGACAATTCCTACAAAAGTCCCTAAGTGGTCCATTATCAGTAAATGCATAGATTTTGAGTTATGGTCAAATTCATTTCAAGAGGGGAAAAAGACTTAGGAAAATTCCATTTTTTAAGCTCATTTTTAGCAACTTTGGAGGGCTTTTTGGCCAAGTTACTTTGAGAAATTGAAACTCATGAAAACATGAATGTTTTAGAGCTATGTGAGGGTTTTCTAAATTGTACTAGAACATCTCAAGAGGAGTTATGAGCAGAAAGTTACATAGGTGCAAAGTTGAGGGTTCCACATAATAGTCCCACATTGGCCAAATTTTCAAAGTGACCTACTTCATCAATTCTGCCAATTTTGGTTGATCCAACTTGTCATGTTTGACATATTAGATGTGTATGGCATGAGAGAACAGAAAGTTATGCAAGAAATATCATAAAACCAAGTTTAGAGCCCATTGCCATACAAGTGGGCAAGTTGCACCAAGTTGGAAAATTCAAAGCATGAGGTGGAAAGTGAGTTGCACCAGCCACACCCCTACACTTCCTAGCCTGCATCCAAACTCAGAAAAATCAGTAGAACATTGACAAATGAGGCCTTGCATCAGAACCAATAGAAAACCCTCCAAGGGAGGTTTTCTCAAAATATCTCCAAGCTTTCTTCAAAGTGAAGTAACCTCACCAAGCAAGCACCTCACCCTATTTTCCTATAAAAGGAGGGTGTCTTCACCTCATTTAGGACAATACACCTGCTAAAAACCATAGAAAAACTCTGTCATCACCATTTCCACATCTTGCTTCAATTTCTCAAAATCTCCAAAATTCACAAAATCAGCAAAATCTGTCTTGGAGAAAATTCTGCCCAAACACATTTCTATACTTTCCAATACCTCAACCACCATCCACACAACTTCTAAATGACATATATAAGGTGTGTAATCCATTGAACCATCAAGAAACCTCAAGAATCAAAAAGTCAAACTCATTCCCACCACACTGTGACCAAAAGCTACAAAAATCACCAAACCTTGTTCTAAGCACTTCCTTGAGGTTTTGATCATTCATACACTTCACTTACATCATTTCTCAACTGTCCAAAGTGCTAGAAATTATTGGTGGATTGCCTTTCTCCATTTGTCATCATATTTGCATATTGCTTGAAAGGGAAGAAAGGATTCAAGGCAAAAAGGTATATTGAAGTTCTCTGGGTTTCTTGGTCATTCTAGCTTGTTCAACAAAGTCTACAAGAGGTATGTAGTTTGCCAACATTGCCCTTTGCATCACTTTTCATGTTTTTGCATTTTTGAGCAATATGGAGAAATTTGAAGCTATGAACATGTAGCAATTTTCATGACATTTGGTTTTGGGTGGATGTTGAGATTTTATGAATATTAACATGTGTGTTTAACTTATTTTTGTCAAGTTTTAAATATTGGAATATTGAAGTTATTATTGTACTGTTAAAACATTTTTGGAGTAAAATGTTAACTCATAATTTCTTGCTAAAACACAAATTTGGTTGATTTTGATGCTATTGATTTCTGGTGTGGCTTGTTACATTTATGCGCATGAACACTATCCTTGGTTTGCCTCAACCTGGAATCTTGGCATTAGGTTACTAGCATTGTTTTTGGCATGTGTACTTCTTATTAGGCAGGGCTGTTTTGATTCCCTTTTGTGGTAGCTTTGTTGAGAAATCACATGACTGTTAATAGGATTAGTGTGTTTTGGTGCTGAGCCATCTAGTGAGGTCTAGTTAGTTTTTGAGTTTGATTAGTGGTTATAAGCAATTTGAGTGTGGAAGGAAGGGAGCAAAAGGGCTCTGATATGAGGAACCTGCTGCATTGGCAAGGTGCTGCTAGTGTGGGTTTGAATTCTCAATTTGGTTTTGGATTTTGGACCATGAGGATTTTGTCATTTTCTTGATTGCACTTTGTACTGCTTTGAGGTTTTTTTTTGTGCTGATCTCTTTGTTAGTTGGCCTTGGGGGGGGGGGGGGTTTGTAAAAGGTTGGTAGTGGTTGTGGTGGCTGTGGAAAACCATTTTGAGTTGCTAAAAACTACTGCTTGTGGACTGTTTGTCTTTGAAACCTCAAATCTGTTGCTACCATCCATGGAGTTCCTAGAGCAGTTGGATTTTCACTAGAGGGTTGCTTACAAGTTGGAATTTAGCAATCTTTGGTGGAAGGGTTAAGGTTTTTGACTTTTGGCATCTTGGGCCTGTGGTGACATTTGTGGTACCATCAAGTTTCAGGGCATACTGTGGATACCAGCTGCCATCAAGTTTTGGGGGGATTTAACTAATTGACTGTCAAGGCCCTTTGTGTATTTGTTGTTGACAACTCTTGATGAGCAGAGTGGGGAGTTTGTGGATTAGTTTTTGAGCATTGTTGACATGGTGATTATTGATGGTTGGAAGTTGTGTGAATTTTGGAGGAGGGTGTTGTCATCATGTTGACAGTCCAAATTCATATCAGGTTTGATGTTCACAATAGTGGCAGGCTGCTGTTTGTGGATTTGGCATGAAAGTTGAGTGCTGCTCTTTCTTTTCCCAAAGCATCATGTCAACAACATAATTGTAAAACATTTTGATCTGTTAGGATCAAAATTGGTTTTTGTCCTTGGATTTAAACTTATGTCCTGCTGGCTGTGGAAAATATGAGATGTGGAGTTTCTTGGATCATTGGAAAATCTCGAGTGTGGTCTCAAAGTTGTCCTTCATGGTATTGGCTATGGTTGGATTTCAATTCAAATTTGGTTGTTAATTTGGAAGATCTTGAGGGCTCTTGGTGAGCCTGTATTCAAGCCAATGTTGTTGTCACTTTTGGAAAGTTGTTTTGTTGAGCAGTTGAGGAATCATCCCAAAGCCAGTTCTGTTTTGGAGTTGGTTGTATTGCAGGTTGGATGTAGGATTTGTTTGGCCTGCTGTTGGTTGATAAACTTGTTTGTATCAGTGAAGCATGTGGAGAGGAAATTCTGAGGTCTGCTCTAGGCAAGTGCACGTATGTTTGGATCAATGTTCTTTTTATGCTAGTTACTTTGTGGACTTGGTACAATCCTTTGGGCCTGGTGCTGTTTTGTTTAGGCTTTCTTCATAAGGAAGTTCTCCCTACTGTCACAGCCTGAGGGAATTTAGGGTGTAGGATAGGGTTGTTTGATTTAGAACACTTCAATGTTTGTTTTGAGGCCTGAGATGCCAATATGTGTTTGGCCTGCTATTCTTCCTTTTCATCTGAGCATTGCAGCCAGGTTTGTATGACTATTTTGGAATAAGGAAAAACCTTGAATACCCTTACTTGCTCCAATTCATTCTACTCAGTTTTCTGGTGTGAATCATGCTGTCATAGTTTTAAGGCTTGTGTGAATTTTCTGTTTTGACTTGAACATGCTTGCGCTAATGATATCTCCTTCACATACCAACAAACTCATAAACCTTTTTTCACATAAAGTTTGTTTTACACCAAAAACACTTTTGAAACACCTTACTTTAATCATTTATGAGATGTTTGCATAATCATCTGGCATCAAAACAAATTGTCCCAAGTTTCACACCCTATGAGGCATCTTTCAAAACTTCATACAAGCAACTCACATGCCATTTTGCACACACACTTGTTTTGCATCAAAATGGATATTGAGATGTTTTACATTCATCATTGGTAAGCTGTTGACATAGTTTTCATACTCCAAAATTGGCTGTTTTGAGATTGCCCTTTTCAAAAGCACATTTTTCATGAAAATCACCACATGACACACCACTTTTTGAACCTGTTTACATTGAGCATACTTTTTTGAGTGAGAAAGACTTGAAGATAGCATATTGCTTCAAATTCACTTTTCAAAGAACACATCATATACCTTATATGTCACTTTTTGCACTATAGTGTTTTTCATCCAAATTCATCATTCCAAAACTTCATACATGTTATTTGTGGACTACTAATATGATTCTTGTGCATTAAAATGAACTGTCACAAATTCCACACCACAAAATGCATTTTTTTTCAAAATACATCATCCACTTCATATGCCACTTTTTGCATCAGAGTGTTTTTCACCAAAGTTCACATTGGAACACTTCCTACTCATCATTTAGAAGTTGTTAGCATCATCATTTGGTAACAAAACTGACTGTCTCATGTTTTTCACTTCAATATGCATTTTCCACCATAACATTGCCCCTTGACACACTACTTTCACAAACTGTTGGTATTTAACATATTTGAGGGATTAGAACCATTCAACATAGCTTATGTGGTCTGTGTATGTGTTTGTTTTGGATTGAAAATGTGTAACACAAGCTGCTAACATGAAAATGCATTTAAACACACAAATGAGCACTTTGAGCACCAACACCTCAAGCAGTCAGTACAGGTCCCTAATTTTTGATCAAACACACTCACTAACTTGTAATCTAGGTGTATGAAGGTTTGATGTAATCAATGTTTGCCTTGAAACTGAATTGCCTCATTTCATGAATAACCTTTATGTTATCCTTGCATTTTACATATGACTTTTCACTATAGTCCAGTTTCAACCACAAATTCAATCTGGATTCACTCATTATCATCTACCTGTGGTGTGTGCATAGTTGTTTTGGTTTGAAGTTAGTTGTATCATAGCATCCACATGAAAATGCATTTTAAGTTCAAAAACACATGTACTATCGGGTTTTGCAGTAGGAGAGGAATTTGAAAAAGCTGAGATAACCATTGTGTTCCTTGTGGAATTCTACCCCAGATGCATATAAATTTTGTCTCGTTTCGATAAGCGGTTAGAAAGTTGCGCTAGAAAACGTATTTGCCTTTGTTTATGTGTTTTTGCCCAACCATTTCATTAATCTACCCTTATTATTTTAAGGGGTGGCTTATACAAACGGATGTATAGCCACCCCAGTGGTAAGACCATATTTCCAAACGCGCCTTGTACCCCATGTTCCTGAGTTCGACCCCTGAGGAGGGCAACTCTTTTGTTCATTTTTGCTATTTTTCACACAAACTTCAAAAATTCGTATCTCATTCGTTTTTTATCGTTTTTCGTCCGTTCTTTTTCTATTGTGTTCATATTTATGTATACTTTAATTCCATGTTTTTATTTTTCATGTTTTCAGTTTTTATCACTCAGTTTGACTATGTGTAAGTTGTGCGCGTTTCGCGATTGTTTGTGTAATTGCAGATGAATTTCTAGGTAGTTCCTTTCAATATTTTTCTTGAAATCTGTTTGAATCCATGTCCATACATGTTAGTTAACATGATAGGATTTGTGTTTTTGTTTGTTACCATTTCATCTGTTGATTTTCATTAAGTGCGAACTGTCGTCACAATATCGATCTTTTTCATCTGTTAACTGTTATCACCATGTTTCATCCTCATCTTTTCTTATTGTTTGAATTGGTTATCACCATGAACATGCTTTACATTGATTGTTATCTTGTTTAGAATTTATTTTCTTTTGTCCCCACGCGACGAAACTCGTTAAATTCTCGTCCGAATCGCCTCCCCTTTTCTCCCTCCAAAGGAAGGTCTGTCCACTTGACCCTCAATGTCATGGATAATTTATTCACCCTCTCTTGAATTTGTTAAAGTCACCTCTACCCCTAGCTTAGAAGCCTTTAGACTTTGCTTTGAGTCTAAGAAACCCACCTGTACTAGGAGCGTTCTTCAACTAGAACCCTAGGAAAGAGTTCGTCAACTCTGTGTAAGAATCATCGTCATGATTTCTTACTTTCCCCTTTTACTACAACTTAGATTAGGGAGTTTTGTCAAACTCCACACAAACATTGTAATGTTTGTTCCCCCTTTTGAACCTTGATCGTTATCAAGTATTCTTTTCCCTCGTGAGGTGAACTACGATTGCTCTGATTCTATCCTAGTCAGGATACGTAGGCAGAATATGCGACGTCTTTGCGAGCAAACTTAGGAAACCACTTAGGACTTTATTTGTTTTTATCTTATCCCTTAACAATAGCACAATTCAAAAACTTAGCAATCAATCAAACAAAAGGTTTCTGTAGAGTACTACAGATATTTAGGGTGTTAATACCTTCCCTAGATATAACTAACCCCCGATCCCCGAATCTCTTAAAGCGTTGTCGTTACATCGCGAAAAAGGTTTTTCTTTCTTTAGACCTTTCCTTTGGATAAAATAAAGTCTGGTTGTAAAATAATTAAGATTCAAGTTAATTAATAGCTTGATATCCAATTTTCACCGCAACAGAAATGGCGACTTCACTGGGGAATTTTTTATTGCTTTGAGGGTTTAGCCTATCTTGTTTGAATACCTGCTTATTTGTGAATACTTAAAAATATGTACATATGTGCTCTGTTGGTTCTTGGGAACTTTGAATGGTGAGACAACACTATACCCGTGTTTGAGCGTACTTATGATAGGATGGTGGTATATTCAAGGAGACTTATAGGGAGTTGATTCCCGACCAAGTTGACTTGAGAAAACCACCACTCAGTAGAGGCCCTTTTGAGAGTTCGTATTGTTGATCGAGTATTCGTGAAAACAATGCTACTTTCTACATGGGAGCCTGTGATACTGAGGACCTTTAGATTACCTTTTTCCCCCACTATGGCTTTATTAGGATGTAGTGCGATGACTATGAGGGAGTAATTCCAAAATAGTTGATACGCGATACTGCACTTGGACGAGACTCTCTTGAGAATATTATCGACCACCGAGTTATTTGGGAAATTGATAATATCCGAAAGATGGATTGTTGACTCGGGGAACCTATTAGAACCCGTTCAGCAGGTACAAACAGCTCATAGTGCAAAATCTTTGGGGATGGGTAGACCTTTGACTTCATACTTTGATCTTGAGCCTAGGAGGTCTTTGTGTGTGCATATGCATTGTATTTGTGAATACTTGCCTTTGTGTGTGCATCATCTCATCATATCACCATAAGCATATCAGGTCGCAACTAGTTTTGTAAAACTCAGTCGATCTCTGGTATTTTTGAAAGTTGTAAATTTCCCAATGATAAATGAAGTAAGGTTTTAACCTAATTAAACTTCTGAGTTTCGTAAAACCAGTTGCGTTTTTGCATTTGCATTAGCATTTTGCATATCATTCTCCGTTGCATCAGTCCTGTGATTTATTCTGTGTTCCATTGATATCAGAAGAAAGAGGGAGAGAGTATAACACAAGGGATAGCATTCAAAAGGATGGATCACCTTGAGCAGGAAAATCAAGCACTCCGAGAAGAGGTTTTTCGTTTAAAGAATAACGCAGAGGCATTCACCACTGCTGTTAGGGATATGATGGATACCTAGGAGCAGGAGAATCAGAAGCTCAAGAACGAGCTAGCAAAGTTGAAATGTGCAAAAAGGAGTTTGACAAACTGGGTCAAAGAATTGGTTCTGTCCCAGCAACAAGAGGGTTATTCTTCATCCACCGATCAACCGCTATAACAAACTGGTGAATCTCCAAGTCAACCTTGTGCTTGACAAAGAAGCAATTCCTTCCTTACATGTGAGGGATTAAAAGAAGAAGACCTTATACTCATGATGTCAGAGGATAATGCTTTTTCTATGTTTTGTTAAGCAGTTTAATCCCCTAAGACTGACAGTTGTAGACTGTTTCAGCATTTTGTTGTATTTTCTTTGCATTTGTATTGCTTGTAAGCTGTTGTTGATTTTGAATTGGCAAAGATTAATGAAATGTCCATGCATATTTTGTTTAAATCCATTCGTTTCACTCTTTCTCTTCCCTTTCATTGTTAAAAGATAACAAAAATGCAAAAATTGCTTTTCTTTATCAAACTGTTGTTTGAAGCAATGATTGGGGAGGATGATGAAAAGTATATCCGTAACTGATGTTGATATGCTTTCAATTTAACTTTGTCGATGATGTAAAGGCATTGTTTCAATCCCTAAAACACTGGAGAAATAAGGAAGATAATCCCTCGTTAACCCCTTCGAGCCTAGAAGTAGGAGATTTCTTTCTTTACAAAAACAAAATCTTAAATCTCAAACCTGGGGTGGGTAGTTCTCAGTTAACTTAGAGATATGTGCATAAAATACACTTTTCATATAAAGGTGGTGCACTCAGGTTTTCCTTTATACACAACAAGCAAGTGTCGAGAAGGCTTTTCAGCATAAAAGACAATGATGGTTCGCCGTAACTGTTAAACAAAATAGTCACCTCCTTTCTCAAAAAGAAAAAAGAAGAGAAGAAAAAGGAAAAAGAAAAAATCCCGCTAAGTCAAAACCCGTGAAGGAGACTTAGGAAAAAATGGGGCATCCCGCTGACTGTATATCCAAAAGAAACAGTTCAGGCAAAAGTGAGGGATGATAAAAAGAGGACGACTTTAAAATCTTTCACTTTGAAAGGTCCTCAAAAAGCAAAAACTACCAAATATTGCGAGGGAGTAGTGACTACCCTAGGTTTGTAAACCATCACCAACTATCATCAAGAACCTGAAAGTGTAGTTTGAGTTAACTGAGCGTAGGGTTGGAGTCCATCACGTAGACTGGGTGGGTACAAATAAACTTTGAGCCTTTATCCTTTGTTTCTTAAACCGTGAACCAGGCCACGCTACAACCCTTAAAAGACCTAATTGAGGTAAGGTTGTTTTGAAAGCATATTACAGCAAGGTTGGATAACCTGACTCCTAATGATCTTTGTTAACTGTGGGTGTTCATCACTTTATCCATCATCAGCCAAGATGTTTGGATCACTTTTATATTGATCACTTAATCACTCCGTCGTGTGTGTTTCATCAAAAAAAAATTTTTTTTTCTTCAAAATATTGCATAAATTTTACATTGAAAATTGCCAAATTTCTAATGAACAACATTGCGTGCAAGACAATCCAATGTCAAAAGGATCCCAACGAACACTGTCAGCTAGGGAATTTGATTTGGTAAAGGAAGCTCAGCCTGGAGCAACTAATTGGAATGATTGGTCAATCATTTGTAACACCGTTAATCAGAGCTAATCAAGTCAAGATTAGATTAGTCTCTCAAAAACCGTCCAATGGGGCGTTTACATCAAGATTCGTGAATATCTCTAAAGAGTTTGAAGGTATTGAAGCATCTTGGATGTCAATTCTTCTGTAAAATCCTCTTAAAGATTCCTTCTTATGGGGCACATCGTTTAAGGTCTTAAGCAAATTGTTTCCTAACTCCTTTCAAGGCTAACCACTCCAGGTTTGCCAGCAGAACCAACCAGGTCAAGATCAGATGAAGCTCTCAAATAACGGTTTAGTCTGGGGCAACTATGTTACAGTTACCAGCTAGCAGGGGCAAGTTTGTTTCTCAGTCGTTACTTCCACAATCTGAAGACTTTGTACATATACCGTTAATCTGGGGCAGTCACGTCAAGATTTATAAATCTCTCTAAGATTTTGAAGATAGTGAAGCATCTTATGCCAACCCTTTTGTAAAAGCACCCTTATGACTTCTTTTCACAGACCATGTAATCTGGGGCAGAAAAGGTTTATCATCACAAGAGCCGTCGCTCACTTGAGGAGGATTATTATAACAATGGGGCATAAATATTTTGATCTCATGGTACCTCTCGCCAGCTCTCCTATCTGTTACTTCGGTTGATTTTGGAATTTCTCTTGGTGATTTTGCTCCTCCAACAAAGAATTCAAGCTCATGATGGCAATCCAAGTGAAGTCATGACGTTTTGGCCTAAGACGATTACTCTCTCCCAAATAAGGTGGTGACCTTGAAAAGTGGAATTGTTGTTCTTCATGATCATGCCCTTTGGTGTCCAAGTCTCCGTGTCGAGATGTTTATTTCATCTCCAGTTTTGTTTTGTCTGTTTTGTCAGCATAAAACATAAGCATGGCATAAGCATACATGTTGCGGTGGAAATAGGATCACAAACTATTAATGAGTTTGAATCGCAATTCAGTTCACAACCGCTCTTTGATTTATCCGAAGGAAAAGGTCAAAAAGGGAAAACCTAATTTTGCATCGTAAACACAATGCGGGGAAAGATCTAGGGTTCGGGGGTTGGTTAAATTTAGGGAAGGTATTAGCACCCTAAACTTCTGTAGTACTCTACAGGAACCTTTTGTTCAAATATTTACTATTTTTGCTTTATTTATTTGCTTAAGGTATATGTACAAAGGGATTAAAAGTGAGAAAAGAGACCTAAGGGGTTAATTCTAAGTTTACTCGGCAAGACATCGCATCTTGTGCCTACGTATCCTTACGGGAGTGGAATCAGAGTAATCGTAGTTCCCCTCAAAAGGGAGGTTAGAGACTTCTTGACTGTGGTCAAGGTCTCACGGGGAATAAACATGTCTTAAGGACACGCTTACGTGGAGTGTAGAAACTCCAAATCTCTATGTTGAATTGTTATGTTGAATTAGGGTTAGGTTAGGGATTCCGCGGCGGGAAACCCTAAAATGAGCGCGGCGGCTCTTTGACCTAATGCTAGGGGTAAAATTGTAATTTGGCCTGCGGCGAGGCATTTGTGAAAATTAGGGTTTGTAGTTCGTAGTTTTGAGGATTTGAAATTGAATGTGTGAAGTTTTACGGACTATTGGCGCGGCGGCCAAACAGTTAGACCTAACCTTCGGATGTGTGCAATGTGACAGAAATAATGGTAAACGCGTGAGATAATTGAATCATGCAAACAGAGAGATAATGTCATAATGTAAACCATGCAAGCAGAAATTTAAAGGCAGAATTTAAAGAGCGATTGTTAAGTTCGCGAGGTTACATGAGAGGAGCAGATACAATATGATAATGAAATTTGAATTGAACAATAATAATATAAAATAAATAACGGTTCTAGTTATTATTTTTAAAAAAAGATTTTAGTTATTATTTTAAATTTATCTAAAAAAAAGTTTTTCTTAAAAATAATAGGTTTTCATATTAATTTGGAAAAGATGTTAATGTTATTTATTTAAAAAAACAGATTTTTATATTATAACAAGTTTTAATAAATTAATGATAACAATAATAATAATAATGGTAATAATAATGATAATAATGATAATAATAATAAATAATGATAATAATAATACTAATAATGATAATAATAATAATAATAATAATAATAATAATAATAATAAAGCAATGATGAATTTTAAATGTGCCAAATAACCCAACAATGTTGCTAATGCAGAAATGCGCTCATCGCAACCAGATCTAAATCGGACGAAACAAAATTTATCGCAAAGAAAAAGAAATTAAGCAAAAGATAGTATTATTGCTCACACAAAAATGCGATCATCGCAACCAGATCGAACTAACACAAATGTCACGCGTCATGCACACAAATGTGCAAACATCGTATCGACATAATTCGATCAAAAATTAATCTTATATATATAAACTCTAACAATTTAAAAATTATATATATATATATATATATATATATATATATATATATATATATATATATATATAAACGTAACAGTAATAGATAAAGAAAAAGAAATAACGGTAATAGATGAAGAAAAAGAAATAACGGTAAAAGATGAAGAAAAAGAAATAACGGTAAAAGATGAAGAAAAAGAAACAACAGTAATAGAGGAAGGAAAAGAAATAACGGTAAACGATGAAGAAAAAGAAACAATAGTAATGGATGAAGAAGAAAACTAAATAACGGCAAACGACACTCACTCCTCTTAGGTTTTTTTCCTTCTCCCCCTTTTTTCCAACAAGGCAACACATGTATATATAGGGAACAAATTAGGGTTAACACCAAATTGTCAATAATGTCCCTAAAGCCCATTTTAAAGCCCAAACTAAATAATTAGTTAATAAAATTTAAATAATTTAAAATAATTAAAATAAACTTAAAATAAAAACTAATAATCCTATTGATTCCTAAAATCAAAAATATTATAAAAAGAACAAAATTTTTTTCAATATTTTTTATTTTATGATTTTTTGGATATTTTTATGAATAATTTAGAAAAAAGTGAAAAAAATAATATTTTAAAAAATGATTTAATTAAAATACGAAAATAATAATAAAAAAACTATTTTTGTTATTTTTTTAATGAAAGATAGAAAAATTTAGAGTAAAAATAATAAAAAACAAAAAAAAGTGACAAAGGTGAGATTCGAACTCTCAACCTCTCACACTCATAACTCCTTACACATGTCCTCCTGCCAATTGTGCCATTTTTACTTTTTAGAAAAAAAATGCATGCCATATGATATTTACCTGCAAAAAGTCAAACGACTACACAAATTTGTTAGTAATTGATTAAATGCAATAAAAATGCAATGAAATGCGACGACAAATCTTAGGGCAAAATTTGGGGTATTACAGTTGCCCCTATTTAAATAACTTCACCGGGTGATTCGAGTGGCGGAGACTCGAGGAATCATGGTGGAGGGATTTAAATATAGATAACCGAAAATTTTGCCCTTATATGTGGCGATATGCAATGCTATGGACCAAACAAGACTAATGCAGACAATGCCATGAATATGATATGATGTGTATGCTGGAATGATGAGTGCGAAAATGCTGACGAATACGACGACACAGGGACAGACGCTACGAGAAGAACACACTGGGGAAAACGACGCGCTGGGACACAGTACAACACTGGGGAATTCTAAAATGATGGTCAGCTGGTGCGAACACGACCAATTATCATTTTTAGAACGGGAACGAGATTCTCAAATGGAGATGGCACCTATGAGACGGCCTCCACTGGGGAATCTAAAAGTAAAACTGGATCATGTACAACTGCAAGATCGATTACAGAATGCTGGAGCATTGAGCAAAGAATAACATCCAAGCTTCTGTAAACTATCTCTCGTGACAAGATCAAACGGACTGTTCGGGAATCCGTAGCAAATATACAGGGTAAAAACCGGTTGTACGCCAAAATAAATGGACTTTAGGAATAAGATCCTTAAATGGAGATGGCACCTATGAGATGACCTCCACTTGGGAATGTCTAATAATAACTGGATCTACACGATTGCTAGATCGATCACAGAATGCTGGAGCATTGAGCAAAGAATAACATCCAAGCTTCTATAACCTATCCCTCGTGGTGGGATCGAATGGATTTTCGGAAATCCGTATCAAATATACAGGGTAAGGACCGGCTGTATGCCAAAATAAATGGACTTTAATGGGAAATGCCCTGATAAGCTTCTCGAGGGAGAACTGTCACTTATCGTTGGAAGGGACTTACATGCCGAAATGGATAAGCACTCAAATAAAGAGGCTGTTGCTTATATATAAATTTTCTCATATTTAAGGTCGATGCCTGGAATACGATTCTGATTTTTCTTAAAGGGTAAACTGAACTTCCTCATACTTCAAGATCGTGCTCTCCTGAATATGATTCTGCTCCTTCTTTTACTAAAGGGTAAATGAACTTCCTCATACTTCACGATCGTGCTCTCCTGAATATGATTCCGCTCCTTCTTTTACTAAAGGGTAAATGAACTTCTTCATACTTCAAGATCGTGCTCTCCTGAATATGATTCCGCTCAAACCTCCCCGTACTTCAAGATCGTGCTCTCCTGAATACGATTTGGTTTCTTCTTTTACTAAAGGGTAAATGAACTTCTTCATAATTCAAGATCGTGCTCTCCTGAATATGATTCCGCTCCTTCTTTTACTAAAGGGTAAATGAACTTCTTCATAATTCAAGATCGTGCTCTCCTGAATATGATTCCGCTCCTTCTTTTACTAAAGGGTAAATGAACTTCCTCATACTTCAAGATCGTGCTCTCCTGAATATGATTCCGCTCCTTCTTTTACTAAAGGGTAAATGAACTTCCTCATACTTCAAGATCGTGCTCTCCTGAATATGATTCCGCTCCTTCTTTTACTAAAGGGTAAATGAAATTCTTCATACTTCAAGATCGTGCTCTCCTTAATATGATTCCGCTCCTTCTTTTACTAAAGGGTAAATGAACTTCCTCATACTTCAAGATCGTGCTCTCCTGAATATGATTCCGCTCCTTCTTTTACTAAAGGGTAAATGAACTTCTTCATACTTCAAGATCGTGCTCTCCTGAATATGATTCCGCTCAAACCTCCCCGTACTTCAAGATCGTGCTCTCCTGAATACGATTTGGTTCAAACCTCCCTATACTTCAAGACGTCAGGAAAAATGGAAGCCCAACTGCTCCATGGAGATGGCCATTTGCTGCGAGTCATAACGAAGATAGGATCGACTTCTTAGGTGAGAAATGTCGTATACCGATGTTGTAAGATGTAAAGTGTTGTATTGATAGGTTTTCCAGGCGTGAACTGGCGTGTATCTGTAAAGGATTGTAGTTAATTTTCTTGAAAGATAGTGCAAAATAAATGCACATCCGTGTACAGTGATAAACTTCTCGGGCGAGAACAGTCGCGTATCTGTCATGGTATGGTGAAAATCTTCAGATGGTGCAAAATAAATGCACGTCCGGTTGGGCTCGACGACCGACAATACTGAGATTCAATCTAGGATCGAGCTAGAAAGAAGACTGGTAATCAAGACTCCGTCGAGGGAATGATCTCGAAGGGTAGATATCTTATCCTAGTGAGGAAAGATAGCTGAAGTAACCGTCATCCACGAGGATCGAGCTCTGTGGGGAAACTGGAAACACTTATGTATTTTATGCTTAGGGCTGACAATCTATTTGAAGAGAATGGACGAACCCAGTTACTCGGCGGTAACGACCGATGATAGAGACACAATGAACCTGTGCATGCTAACGCGTATGTTAATGAATATGTTAATATGAATGTATGTTGATGTCTATGTATGTAAATATGCAGGATGTTATGAAATGAGTATGTAATGAGTATGTAATGAATATATAATGAATATGTAATGAATATGTAATGAAATAGGCATGTGATGCTTATGCCCTTGCGTATGCTGACGAAACAGACTAGAGACGGGACGAGAGATGAAATAAACATCTCGACGGAAATACCCTGCGTTCTCTGCAACCAATACGTCAATCATGGGTAAGAAAGATCAATGGTAGAACCAAATCTGGTTTTAAAGTTCTGAATTCTCTGGGGAGAAGGTAATCTGCTTGGGTGCACAGTATCCTGTCTTCACATGAGGAGAACAACCTGAGGGACACTTTAGAGTTACCCAAGAAAAGGTTGTCAGCTTATAGTCTCTCTGGGGACTGTGATGAGGCAATAGCTTAGGAGCCTGTTGCAACACTGAGATTTACTGGGGAACGAAGGCCGCCGTGAGTAAAATCCGTCGGGTGCATGAAGAAAAGTTGTGAAACCACATGGCCTTGATCTTGAAGGACCTTATAGTAGTCGCCATTTGTTTTCTTTAAAAACATGGTGCCCTAGGATACTTGCGTTGCGAGGTAGGGTCATCTCAAGAGGATTTTATAGAGAACACCGAGTCCGGTTGCCCCATTGTTCTCAAACTCTTTGAGAGATTTGTCAGGTCTCGACGTAACTGGCACAAATTAATCGTGTTACGACGAAATCTTTGAGAAGTAGCTCCTTAAGAACGTCAGACTCGCGTTGGTAAGCGAATTGGGAAACTGCCTGCCCCTGTTTAGCAGGATCTTCAAGTTCCATGGGTTATGTCCATATATAAATCTCTAAGATATCAAGCAAAGTCGTCATGCCTGAAATGCCTATCCTGAGCTTGTCAATGTACACATATATTTGTCTTGAATTTTGTTTTGAAAAAGATATCGCAATAACTTGTGACCGAAATCGCTAGTCAGGATATAAGTTTTAATTATAATGCCAACATGAATTTTTTCTGAGCATAGCTCGTAGGAGTCAGGAAACGTGATCTTGTCAAGTATGCTTTCAACCGAAGTCCTACTTCAATTAGGTCTTTTAAAGGTTGTAACGTGGCTCGGTTCACGGTTTAAGAAACAAAGGATAAAGGCTCAAAGTTATATTTGTACCCACCCATTCTTCGTGATGTTCTCCAATCCTAATTCAGTTAACCAGATACGAACGCTCATATCTCAAGCGGATTTGCTATGGTCGAGAACTTATCAAGGCTTTGGACATGGCAGTCACTCACCTATTTCTTTTGGCAATTGGTCACACGACCTTGTTCTTTATAGGGGTTCTAAAAACTACTGGTTTGTTGTTCTTATTCCCTAACTTTTGCCTGGACAACGTCTTTTGATTTGACTTTGGAGTCCAGCGGGATGCCCCAGTTTTGCCTAAGTCTCCTTCATAGGTTTTGACTTAGCGGGCTTTTGTTATTTTTTTGAATATTCTTTTATGCACAAGTCGTGTAAATCTTTCGAAAGGCTTGTGACTGCCTCACTCCTTAGGTAACCGAGGGATAGCCATTGTATTGGACTTCTTAAGATGCTAAGGATAAATTCTCGAAGGTTGGCTCTTCCTTTTTAAGAGTCTAAGCGCTCGATCGGTTTAACTGAAACCTACCCTGCCCCAGGTTAGGATGAAGGTTCTTAAAAAGAAAGAAAAACTCCTACTTCAAGGCTCAAAGGGTTGACTAGGGATTAACATCCTTATATCTCCAGTGTTTGGGATTTGAAACAATGCCTTACATCATCAGCGGGTTTCAATCGAAAGCATACGACAAGAAATCTGACGTTTTGGGTTCGTCATCCTCCCCCTAATTCTCCATCAGAACAAGAGATCGGGTAAAGTTGGCATTATAATTTATGAAAAAAATATTTTGAATGAGTGAAACGAATGGGCTTATTCAAGACAAACATATGCGTTGCATTAATCAAAGATAAACAAGTTCGTACATGCTAAATATGCTTAATCAAAGAGAAATACATATAAATAAACTAATGAACTGTCGGAAAAATCCTTCTAAATGGTTTATGAAATTCAAGAGCAACAGTTTCCTTTGGCGGAGCCTCAATGGAAAGAACGTCTGGTTCCTGATCACTGTGAGTCGTCATGGCTTGCCCCAGTTATGCTGGTCACATCTTCAACAGTTTTCAGTCGTTGCTTCAAAATAACTTTCCCAGATTCTTTATTGATCCCGGTCATATCATCTTGAGGGTTACTGAAGTGAAGCGAGCTAGGTCGTTGAATAAATGCTGGATTCGGCTGATTTGCCACAGGAGTAGCATGCTTTGCAGAATTCGAACCCGACAAGTGAGGGACCCCGAGAGGAGTCTCGATCTTCAGCTGAGCATTGCTAAAAGACAAATTCTTCGTTTCTAGCAAATTTCTGACAACTTTCTTAAGAGCATAGCAATTCTCTAGATCATGGCCGGACGCACCCTCATGAAATAAACAATGAGCGGCAGCGTTGTAACCTGCTGGTAACGGATTAGGCGGAGGACCCAAAGCACGGGTGGTAATCAGACCCTGTTGTACCAAATGGGAGTATGACTCAGTGAAAGTCATCGGAATTGGAGGACAAGGCTTATACTGACTCTTACGGAGATAAGGAACCTGACCCTGTGATTGTTGGTGAACAGGAGCGTTGGGCACTCGTTGACTGTTGACAGGAACTTGCATGGGCGTATGACCGAAAAGTTGTTGATGAATTGGCGCTTGATATACCGGGGCTGACTTCACAGGCTGGTATGTAGGAAACTGCTGATTGAAAGGAGGTGCAACAGCAGCTACATAGGGTTGTTGAACATATGAGAGCGGATAACCTTGAACATAATTCTGCTGATGCTGCCAAGGTTGAGGAGTAGCCATTTTGCGGTTCCTCGAACGTGCAGGTCCTTTACCATGGTCGGAGTTAGGAGTTTTGCACTTTGGAGGGGTAGCTCGTCGAACTGGTTGAGCACTAGGAGGCACCAAACCGGATTGAAGACCGTGAGGAGGTACATTCTTGACAGTAACAGCTGGTTGAGGTTCCATAACGGTATTAGTAGTCTCAGAAACAACAGTAGACTGAGCATCCACCTTCACACTAAGAGCTCGTAACATCTCCACAATCTGCCCTACACTTCCTCGAAGATCTTCGAGTTCATGGCTGACACGGTTGATCTCTTGGTTTTGATCTTCCATCCTTTCGAAGGGTCGTATTGATGCAAAGAACTTAGGGTGACAAAACTGGAAGGTGAGAGAACCGAACATGAGAAAACGGAAGACACATGCAATGCAAAAGTATGATGCTAAAATGTGAATGCAAATGAAGATTTCATGGAATTCAAATATTTACGAATATTGCGGAATACCAAGGAAACTTTTAATTCATTGAAGACAAATTACAAATAATATTCTTGCAACCAAAATAGCTAAATAAAAGCCTAGAAAATCCTAGAGAAAGCATCTTCCACAACTTCAGTGAGCAGACGGAGAGTCAGAGGAAAATAAATATTCGTAGAGCCTTCTCTTCTTGTAGGATTGTATCTCATCATTCTTTGACTGAATCTGCTTTTGAAGTTCTTCGTACTCGCTGACCATCACATGGTATTTGTTCTTCCATGATTCTGTTTCGCGTTGTGATCTCTTCAAAGCGATCTTCAAAGTCTCAACTTCGGTCATGAAATACTGGACATGTTCTTCCCTTTGAGGTAAAGGATCTTGGCGAGAGTAGGGCATCTTCAACTCAATAGCTCTTCCTCGGACCCATTGAAGGTAGGGTTCCATGGACACACAATTAGGTCTTCCCAAACTTTCTTTGCCTTTCCTATGCAGATGATTCCAAGAAGATAGAATCTGATCTTGAAGCTTTTTGTCGTCTTTGAAAAAGATTTTCTCCACATGAATACCTTTAGGCGGTTCCTTCAAGGGGTATCCCAACTGTCGGCGAGCTAAGACTGGATTGTAGCTAATTCCTCCATTGAAACTGAGCAAAGGCACATTGTTGAAGTTTCCACAACTATCAATGATCGATACCCCATCGTACACGCGATTATACCAATCAATATCAGAGTGAGTTAAAGCCATAACTTTTTGCGACCAACGTTCTTGATTAGGTCTCCAGAACGGACTGGACTTGGGTAAGTGAGAAATAAACCACTTGTATAGTAATGGCACACAACATGTAATCATTCCTCCACCATGAAAGTTTCGGAGATGTACTGAATGATAAGTATTACCCAATAGCGTTGGAACTGGATTTCTTCTCATGAAGGTCTTGATTGCATTAAGGTCCACAAACCCCTCAAAACTAGGAAAAAGCAGCAACCCATAAATAAGCAAGGCAAATATTGTCTCAAAGGCAAACATGTCTTTATGATCGGCATAAAATTGGGCCTTCTTAATTAGGAAGTCCCTGAGAAAACCGGAGGTCCCCCCTTTGGTGATCATATTGTTTCTGACATCGGATATCCTTAGACAAATGGCTTTAGCAATATCTCGTTCTTTAGGGTCTTCCTCCAAGAAAGGGAATGGAGACTTATCCAAGATAGGAAATCCCACCAACTGAGAGTACTCTTCTAAGGTAGGTAAAAGCTGATAATCTGGAAAGGTGAAACAATGATAATCTGGATCATAGAACTGTAGCAAAGTCGCAAGAAGTCCTTCATTTACTTGAACCTTCAACAAAGACAATAGCCTTCCATATCTGTTTTGGAACTTTTCTTGATCTTGAACCAAATCTCTTAGCTTCTCTAGGACTTCCAAATTAAAACCCTTAAAAGTAAATTTCAAAGTATGCTTCCTAGAGTAATCCATGGTATCCTGCAATGTTCATAAATAGAGTTTGAATTCCATGAAATCTTAATGCGATATGATGTTTTATGAATGCAATGCATGAAAACACACAAAGTCCTAGGTTAAAGGAACGTGAGCGGAGTTAAGGTCTACCCATCCTAGAAAGGAGTGTACTATAGGTTAGTTGTACCTGCAGAACAAGGTTCTAAAAAAGTGCCCAAAGTCATCAGCCCATCTTTCGGATATTATCAACCTTCCGACTGACTCGGGGGTTAATAATATTCTCAAGAGAACCTCTTTTGAGTGTAGTATCGCGTAGCAACCGTTGTAGGATTACTCCCACATAGCTCCCGCACTACGTCCTAAATAAGGCCAAGGTGGTGTTAAGGTACTACGGTCCTCAATATCACAGACTCCAATCGACCATGGAAAAAGTTTTCGCGATTACTCGTTCAACCGAACCATTTTCGAAAAGGTCTCAACTGAGCGGTGATTCTCGAATCAGCTTGGTCGGGATTCAACTCCCTATAAGCCTCATCGAATATATCCCCATCCTATAATAATGTCACTAGTCCGGGCGTAGGACTTATCTCACAACACAAGGAATAGTCCCAAAAGTCAAAGTACAATATATACATGCAAATGAATAGTAAAACAAATAGTAATAAATATGAACAAATTAGGGATAACCCTCAAAAGTTTAGAAACTCCCCAGTGAAGTCGCCATTTTCTGTTGCGGTGGAAATAGGATCACAAACTATTAATGAGTTTGAATCGCAATTCAGTTCACAACCGCTCTTTGATTTATCCGAAGGAAAAGGTCAAAAAGGGAAAACCTAATTTTGCATCGTAAACACAATGCGGGGAAAGATCTAGGGTTCGGGGGTTGGTTAAATTTAGGGAAGGTATTAGCACCCTAAACTTCTGTAGTACTCTACAGGAACCTTTTGTTCAAATATTTACTATTTTTGCTTTATTTATTTGCTTAAGGTATATGTACAAAGGGATTAAAAGTGAGAAAAGAGACCTAAGGGGTTAATTCTAAGTTTACTCGGCAAGACATCGCATCTTGTGCCTACGTATCCTTACGGGAGTGGAATCAGAGTAATCGTAGTTCCCCTCAAAAGGGAGGTTAGAGACTTCTTGACTGTGGTCAAGGTCTCACGAGGAATAAACATGTCTTAAGGACACGCTTACGTGGAGTGTAGAAACTCCAAATCTCTATGTTGAATTGTTATGTTGAATTAGGGTTAGGTTAGGGATTCCGCGGCGGGAAACCCTTAAATGAGCGCGGCGGCTCTTTGACCTAATGCTAGGGGTAAAATTGTAATTTGTCCTGCGGCGAGGCATTTGTGAAAATTAGGGTTTGTAGTTCGTAGTTTTGAGGATTTGAAATTGAATGTGTGAAGTTTTACGGACTATTGGCGCGGCGGCCAAACAGTTAGACCTAACCTTCGGATGTGTGCAATGTGACAGAAATAATGGTAAACGCGTGAGATAATTGAATCATGCAAATAGAGAGATAATGTCATAATGTAAACCATGCAAGCAGAAATTTAAAGGCAGAATTTAAAGAGCGATTGTTAAGTTCGCGAGGTTACATGAGAGGAGCAGATACAATATGATAATGAAATTTGAATTGAACAATAATAATATAAAATAAATAACGGTTCTAGTTATTATTTTTAAAAAAAGATTTTAGTTATTATTTTAAATTTATCTAAAAAAAAGTTTTTCTTAAAAATAATAGGTTTTCATATTAATTTGGAAAAGATGTTAATGTTATTTATTTAAAAAAACAGATTTTTATATTATAACAAGTTTTAATAAATTAATGATAACAATAATAATAATAATGGTAATAATAATGATAATAATGATAATAATAATAAATAATGATAATAATAATACTAATAATAATAATAATAATAATAATAATAATAATAAAGCAATGATGAATTTTAAATGTGCCAAATAACCCAACAATGTTGCTAACGCAGAAATGCGCTCATCGCAACCAGATCTAAATCAGACGAAACAAAATTTATCGCAAAGAAAAAGAAATTAAGCAAAAGATAGTATTATTGCTCACACAAAAATGTGATCATCGCAACCAGATCGAACTAACACAAATGTCACGCGTCATGCACACAAATGTGCAAACATCGTATCGACATAATTCGATCAAAAATTAATCTTATATATATAAACTCTAACAATTTAAAAATTATATATATATAAACGTAACAGTAATAGATAAAGAAAAAGAAATAACGGTAATAGATGAAGAAAAAGAAATAACGGTAAAAGATGAAGAAAAAGAAATAACGGTAAAAGATGAAGAAAAAGAAACAACAGTAATAGAGGAAGGAAAAGAAATAACGGTAAACGATGAAGAAAAAGAAACAATAGTAATGGATGAAGAAGAAAACTAAATAACGGCAAACGACACTCACTCCTCTTAGGTTTTTTTCCTTCTCCCCCTTTTTTCCAACAAGGCAACACATGTATATATAGGGAACAAATTAGGGTTAACACCAAATTGTCAATAATGTCCCTAAAGCCCATTTTAAAGCCCAAACTAAATAATTAGTTAATAAAATTTAAATAATTTAAAATAATTAAAATAAACTTAAAATAAAAACTAATAATCCTATTGATTCCTAAAATCAAAAATATTATAAAAAGAACAAAATTTTTTTCAATATTTTTTATTTTATGATTTTTTGGATATTTTTATGAATAATTTAGAAAAAAGTGAAAAAAATAATATTTTAAAAAATGATTTAATTAAAATACGAAAATAATAATTAAATAATAATAAAAAAAACTATTTTTGTTATTTTTTTAATGAAAGATAGAAAAATTTAGAGTAAAAATAATAAAAAACAAAAAAAGTGACAAAGGTGAGATTCGAACTCTCAACCTCTCACACTCATAACTCCTTACACATGTCCTCCTGCCAATTGTGCCATTTTTACTTTTTAGAAAAAAAATGCATGCCATATGATATTTACCTGCAAAAAGTCAAACGACTACACAAATTTGTTAGTAATTGATTAAATGCAATAAAAATGCAATGAAATGCGACGACAAATCTTAGGGCAAAATTTGGGGTATTACAATACACATAACATTTGTGCATGTTTTCTATCTCTGGTGGTTAGCTGATTTGTTCCCCTTTGGTGTTTTCCTCAGTGATTGGGTGTTTCGTCTCTCTCCAATAGAGTTGTCATCCCTTAGGCATAAAACGTCCATCATTTCTCATTTCCCCACAAAGCTTAATCCTCGTGGATGATGGTTGCTTCAGTTATCTTTTCCCATGTTTGGATAAGATGTGTCCCCATTCGAGTTCATTCCTTAATGGTTGGAGTCTTGTTTCTTTCTAGCTCGGTTCTAGATTGAACTTCAGTCTCTGTCGGTCGCCTAACCTATCTGGACGTGCATTTATTTTGCACTATCTATCAAGAAGAACATTTTACTTTGTGATACAGATAAGTGGCATTCTCTTCAGAGAAGCTTATCTTTCTTCAGCGATAAGTGGCAGTCTCTTCAGAGAAGCTTATCTTTCTTCAGCGATAAGTGGCAGTCTCTTCAGAGAAGCTTATCTTTCTTCAAACGATAAATGGCAGTCTCTTCAGAGAATCTTATCTTTCTTCAGCGATAAGTGGCAGTCTCTTCAGAGAAGCTTATCTTTCTTCAGCGATAAGTGGCAGTCTCTTCAGAGAAGCTTATCTTTCTTCAGCGATAAGTGGCAGTCTCTTCAGAGAAGCTTATCTTTCTTCAGCGATAAGTGGTAGTCTCTTCAGAGAAGCTTATCTTTCTTCAGTGATAAGTGGCAGTCTCTTAGAGAAGCTTATCTTTCTTCAGCGGTAAGTGGCAGTCTCTTTAGAGAAGCTTATCATTCTTCAAATTTTGAAAGCATTAGATTCAAATAAACTTGAAAAGACTAACAAAAAATGTTTAACTCACGGAAAAGATTCAAGGAAAATCATACTTCCCCGAAACCTCGGAATAGCAGAAACATTGATACACCATCCTCCCCGGTGAAGTATAGGTAAATTTGAGCTATTTTGGTCATGTGTGGGTACCATGTTTGAAGACCATCTCTCAGAATTTCTGAAGATTCATCCCCGGCAGAGGATTTCGGGGCACCTATTTGAAGTTACCTTGGCCTCTCTGGCGATCTTGTTTAAACTAGGATTCCCCAGTAGGATTGGGTTTATTTCCCAAGTCTACCTACACCCCTTATCCTGGGTTCAGTGTGATTCACTTTTGTGAAGGCAAAGTATCTACCAACACAAGCGTGCCTCTGGTTTTTGATGATGACAACTTGCTAAGAGATATCCTTCTTTCGTTTAAATCATTCACGCTACTTATGATTCAATTTTTACAATGACGTAATGCACAAAAAGCTGTAGAAATTTATGTTTTTGCAGATTTTTGAACCATGAGCCGACCATACCGTCAGCACACAGTTTCATTCAGTTCACACGGGTCAGCGCATGAAGGTCATGCGTCGACCGTTAACTTGGCGCATGCAGGTTTAAGAATCAGACGGCTCAGCGCATGAAGATCATGCGTCGACCGCTGACTCGGCGCATGACAGTTTGAGTGTCACACGGCTCAGCGCACGCCGACCCTATGGTCGACCGTTCGCGCGCAGAAACAGAAATTCTGCTATGTTTCATTGATCTGTCAACTGTCTGTTTTGTATATTACTATAAATAGCTGTCTTTTCAATTTTAATAACTAACATTTTTGAAAGCATTGTGAGAAAGTGTTCAGGTCAAGAAACGTGAAAGAGGTGCATCAGTGTTCTTCATCTTCATCGTTCAATCAACTCACAAATCCTCAAATTACAGATAATCAATTTTTTTTTGCTGCGGTTTGTGGTTTGCTCGACGGTGATAAGGTTCGAACGCGTGATTGAAGATCCGGTTCGAGTGGAAGCTGGTGCAGGTGTTTCTTGGGAGAAAACCTTTGAGGTTTTACCTATCAAGACTACAGGTTTTGAAGGCTTTTGTTACGGAATCGTCGGTTCAACAATCAAGCGAGTGCGAAGGTGATTGATTAGCGGAAGGTTGATCAATCTAGTAGCTAGGGCGTTGAAAGGTTGAAGACGTTCCGGGTTCAATTTGGGTGTGTCTAAGATCAGCCGTGCCGAAGGTTTGATCAACGGAAGAGTTGTCAATAAGGTGGCTGCAATCGGAGGTCATTCACATCAAATTGGAGGACTTGATTCATCTTGAATCAAGGGGCAAGAAGTGGTAGAAATTATCAGCAACATTAAGATTGTTTGTATCAATTGTCTATCGATTCTTGTGTATAACTGTTCTACCAAACAGGTGATATCTATTCAATACATATCTCAATTCTCATTGTAGAATTGAGGGCAGACGTACCCCAACGCGAGGACGACTGGGGGAACTGCCTCATCAAATCTTGTGTTCCTTTATTTTCTGCATTTTCAATTACAGCTTAAAAATTAAGTGATTCTAGAATAAGTGATTTTGTCAAATTGTAGTATTGATTGAGTGAGTTGGTGAAACACTGTTTTTTAACTACTAAGTACAATAGAAATACTGTACTAAGGCTTTTTCAATCACTCATTCAACACAAATATCATTTAAGGTATTTGTGCACACCAACTGTTCGACAAAAGTGCTGAACTAAAATTGCCTTAATTTTGCTGCTAGTTTTGGTGTAATTTTTGATCATTGGAATAAGGAAATAGTACGAGTGAATCACATCTGAGTTTTGCATAAAAGTGTGTAGTGATTTACTATCCGTTATCGTCTTAAATTCATCTGCTTGACGCATATCCGGCTCTCCAATAGTTGTTCGTTTTAGACTATATTTTCCAAGGCCGCTTCCGCATTTGAAAACAATTTTGAAAACCAATTTTATTGGTAGCGCCACTCAAATTTTTAAAAGGGATCTATTCAACCCCCCCTTCTAGATCCGTGCCTTAGTCTAACAAGTGGTATCAAGAGCTCCGGTTCTCCGGTGCTTCAAATACAACATTGATAGAATAATGGCTAACGAACCAAAAGGGGCGTACAATAGAGCTCCCGTTTTTAACGGTGAAAATTATAGCTATTGGAAAGACTGTATGCGGGTGCACATTAATTCCATAGATAGAAAGATATGGAACGTTATTCTCAATGGTCCGATTGAAATAACCATGACAAATGAGAATAACGAAGTTGTGCCAAAGCCCGAAGCACAATGGACCGACGACGATGAGCGAAAGTATAATTACGATTGGAAAGCTAAGAACATTCTAATCTCCTCATTAGGTGTAGATGAATACTACCGTGTATCCCATTGCCCTACGGCTAAGACTATGTGGGATGCACTACAAATTGCCCATGAGGGGACAAACGATGTTAAGTTGGCTCGAATCAACACTCTTATACAAGAGTTTGATCTCTTTTTCATGGAGCAAGGGGAAACCATTGCTGACATGCAAAAGAGATTTACTCATCTCATAAACAGATTACATTCACTAGGAAGACCTATTTCCAATGATCTTGCTACTAATAAAGTTTTGAGATGTCTTAGCAGGGAATGGCAGCCGAAAGTGACCGCCATCAAAGAGGCAAATGATCTTACGGTATTAGACCTGACTACATTGTTTGGCAAACTACAAGAGCATGAACAGGTACTCTTGAGTCTTGACCAACATGAAAGGAAAGAAAAGAAGGACAAAGTAAAGATGAGTGAAAAGAAGTCCATAGCTCTTAAGGCTTCTTCCTCGAAGTCTAAAGCAAAAGAGCAAAGTGATTATTCTTCAAGCGACGACGAAGAAGAAGACATAAATGAGGACATGGGGCTGTTCGTTAAACGGTATAACCGGTACGTGAGAAAGAACGGCATCCAACATTCGGAGAAGAACCTGGTAAATTTCCGAAGGCAATCAAGGTTCTCCAAAGATGACAATCAAAAAGGCAAAAAGACTAGAGGAACGTGCTATAAATGTGGAAAGCCCGGTCACTACAAACCGGACTGTCCAATGAACAACAAGGGAAAAGAAAAGGAACAATCGAAGTCACATAAGAGAGCATCAAAGCCTAGGAGGGCGTACATCGCGTGGGAAAGCGACAGTGATTCTTCCTCCTCTAATGAAAGCTCTAGTGATGAAGAAGAGTCCGTGAATCTATGTCTCTCCGCAAATCAGAAAAAGAAAAAGAAACAGGTGAAATGTGTCGAGTCCACCGAGAGAAGATGGGTTCTTGATAGTGGGTGCTCAAGGCACATGTCTGGAGACATATCCTTATTCATAGACTTCGTGGCTAAGAAGAAAGGGTATGTAACATACGGTGATAACAACCGCGGAGCGATACTAGGTAAAGGTAGTATAGTGCTTTGTATTAAACAATGGAAAGGAAAACTTGGGCAAGTTTGATTCAAAAGCCGATGAAGGCATTTTTCTAGGGTACTCGCAATCAAGTAAAGCATATAGGATTTATAATAAAAGATTACTAGCTGTTGAAGAGTCTGTGCACGTTACGTTTGATGAGTCCTATCCGAGAAATGTCGGAAAGGATAGTGTTGTTCATGGTGCAGGTACATCCACAGAAGACATACTCAAAGGTGGCGAAACGGGGATTGATCAACCCGATAGAGTCAAAATTGAGGAGGATAAGGATGCACACCATGAGGTAACTGAGGAAGCTCATCCGCCTACAAACGATGATCTCCCTCAAGCTTGGAAGTCGTGTAAAGATCATCCAATTGACAATATTCTCGGAGACATCACAAAGGGAGTCACCACTCGATCTAAGCTAAGTAACTTTTGTTATCACTTCGCTTTCGTTTCACAAATAGAGCCTAAAAACCCCAAAGAGGCCCTACTCGATGAGCACTGGTTTTTATCGATGCAAGAGGAACTAAATCAGTTTAAAAGAAACGAGGTATGGGACCTTGTCCCTCCTCCGCGAGGCCATCGAGTAATCGGCACCCGATGGGTGTTTAGGAACAAGTTGGACGAAAACGGGGTAATAACCCGTAATAAAGCGAGATTGGTCGCTCAAGGGTATAACCAAGAGGAAGGCATCGACTATGAGGAAACTTATGCGCCGGTTGCCCGACTCGAGGCTATACGCCTTTTACTCGCCTTTGCATGTGCAAAGGATTTTAAGTTATTTCAAATGGATGTTAAAAGTGCGTTCCTTAACGGTCACATAAATGAAGAAGTATATGTGTCTCAACCTCCCGGTTTTGAATCTCATGAATACCCTGAACATGTTTACAAGTTAAAAAGAGCTTTATATGGTCTCAAACAAGCTCCTAGAGCTTGGTATGAGCGACTAAGTAAGTTTTTACTTAATCAGGGGTACTCACGAGGAAAGGTTGACACTACACTCTTCATTAAACGTCAAGGAAAGCACTTGATTTTGGTGCAAATCTATGTTGACGATATTATATTTGGATCCACTAACATGAATCTCGTGAGAGAGTTTTCTGACCTCATGCAGGGCGAATTCGAGATGAGTATGATGGGGGAGCTCACATACTTCCTCGGCCTGCAAATTAAACAACTCCAAGAAGGGACATTCGTGAGCCAAACAAAATATTGTTTGGACTTGATCAAGAGATTTGACATGGCAAAATCCAAGGCCATAGACACCCCAATGCCTACATGCGTAAATTTGGATAAAGATGAAAATGGCAAGGACGTAGAGGTAAAACGATATAGAGGTATGATTGGTTCACTTCTCTATCTTACTGCGTCACGTCCTGATATTATGTTTAGTGTGTGCATGTGTGCACGATACCAATCATGTCCCAAAGAATCCCACCTAAAAGCTGTTAAACGAATTCTTCGATACCTGTCAGGTACCCCGAAGTATGGATTGTGGTATTCTAAGGGTAGTGATTGCTCGTTGGTAGGTTACTCCGATTCCGACTTTGCCGGGTGCAAATCGGATAGGAAAAGCACTAGTGGTACATGTCATTTGTTTTCAAACTCCTTGGTTAGTTGGCATAGCAAGAAACAAGTTTCAGTTGCTTTATCAACGGCCGAGGCGGAATACGTTGCCGCTGGTAGTTGTTGTGCTCAAATTCTGTGGATTAAGCAACAACTACTAGATTTCAATCTTAAACTTGAACGTATTCCTATCCTATGTGACAACACTAGCGCTATTAACCTTACCAAAAATCCCGTATTACACTCTCGCACTAAACATATAGAAATTCGACACCATTTTCTTAGGGACCATGTTGAGAAAGGTGATGTTGTATTTGAACACGTTGACACTAAAAACCAACTAGCGGACATTTTCACAAAGCCGCTAGCAACGGAACCTTTCTTTCATATCCGCCGAGAACTTGGCATCCTCGACATTTCGGAACGGGAATAATATTTGCTGATGTTATCTTATTTCATTCAAATAATCATGCTGTTGTACTTCTAACAATTTGATATTCGTGTAAGTATAAGTATGTTGTGTATCAAGCAAATCAGGCATCAAGGTGATATTGTTCTTTCTCTCTCTCTTTGTTTGATAATCCTGTTGATCTCAAATCATATCGCTTATACTACGCTAAATTTGTATGACATCTACTGCATATGTATATAGATATTTTTTTCTTATATGTCATGACATCATTTTTGCATAGCATGTACCTCTGAATATGGTAAAATACAAACATATCAACAACCATACGTGCCTTCTGAAAACTATCAACAAACATATCAAGATGACAATCAACACAATAACTGGTCTGCCTACTCAAACCAACAGGAAAATGAGGATGAGGAGAATAACCAAGGCTGGGGTGAATGGCAATACACCGGGTGGACCACCCTTGGCAAATTCTATCAGCCGTATCAACCAAGCACTGCAGACCCACCTTCTCCTCAACAACCGTCAAACAATTCGGAGATTTTAGAAATGATGCAGTCGATGCAGTTGGAACAGCGAAATTTTATGACCAATATGCAGGAACAACAGCAAAAATTCATGAGGGATCAAAATGAAAGAATGGCACAAATTCGTTCTGAACTGCATAACCAAAATGAACGGATCAGTGGAATGTCGACTCAGCTGGACGCTCGATTCGAGACTCTAACTCACTGTCATCAAGCTGAAGAGCGCGCCATTGTCGACAGTCTTGACTTTTTGAATAACATCACAGAAGAATTTACTGATCTAGCTCATCCCCAACGCCATCCTCATTACTATGACAGGCGTGGTCGTGGTCGCGGACGTGGACGGGGCTATTAGCATGCGCTCATATGTCATTTGTTGTTTCCTGTTTTGGCTTGCATTCATTTTGTTTGTTGTGTTTTGCTTTTCTGCCCAAACTCACTATGATTGTTGCTTACTTCTATGTTGCTATCATGACATTTTTGTGGTTCTGTAATCTATTAACTGTTATCTCCATCGTATGTATAACTGTTGTTTACTTCTCATCTGTTGGTATCTCATTTATGCATGATTCAATGTGTTGTTATTGTGTCACGAGTTTACCTCTTTTTGATGTTGTCAAAGGGGGAGAACCGAGCAGTAGATAGACGATGATTATGACCGCTATAATTGTAAAAGAAAGGGGGAGCATACCTATACCTATCACGTGTTGCGTAACAGTAGGTTGCCATCATCAAAAAGGGGGAGAATGTGAAGGCAAAGTATCTACCAACACAAGCGTGCCTCTGGTTTTTGATGATGACAACTTGCTAAGAGATATCCTTCTTTCGTTTAAATCATTCACGCTACTTATGATTCAATTTTTACAATGACGTAATGCACAAAAAGCTGTAGAAATTTATGTTTTTGCAGATTTTTGAACCATGAGCCGACCATACCGTCAGCACACAGTTTCATTCAGTTCACACGGGTCAGCGCATGAAGGTCATGCGTCGACCGTTAACTTGGCGCATGCAGGTTTAAGAATCAGACGGCTCAGCGCATGAAGATCATGCGTCGACCGCTGACTCGGCGCATGACAGTTTGAGTGTCACACGGCTCAGCGCACGCCGACCCTATGGTCGACCGTTCGCGCGCAGAAACAGAAATTCTGCTATGTTTCATTGATCTGTCAACTGTCTGTTTTGTATATTACTATAAATAGCTGTCTTTTCAATTTTAATAACTAACATTTTTGAAAGCATTGTGAGAAAGTGTTCAGGTCAAGAAACGTGAAAGAGGTGCATCAGTGTTCTTCATCTTCATCGTTCAATCAACTCACAAATCCTCAAATTACAGATAATCAATTTTTTTTTGCTGCGGTTTGTGGTTTGCTCGACGGTGATAAGGTTCGAACGCGTGATTGAAGATCCGGTTCGAGTGGAAGCTGGTGCAGGTGTTTCTTGGGAGAAAACCTTTGAGGTTTTACCTATCAAGACTACAGGTTTTGAAGGCTTTTGTTACGGAATCGTCGGTTCAACAATCAAGCGAGTGCGAAGGTGATTGATTAGCGGAAGGTTGATCAATCTAGTAGCTAGGGCGTTGAAAGGTTGAAGACGTTCCGGGTTCAATTTGGGTGTGTCTAAGATCAGCCGTGCCGAAGGTTTGATCAACGGAAGAGTTGTCAATAAGGTGGCTGCAATCGGAGGTCATTCACATCAAATTGGAGGACTTGATTCATCTTGAATCAAGGGGCAAGAAGTGGTAGAAATTATCAGCAACATTAAGATTGTTTGTATCAATTGTCTATCGATTCTTGTGTATAACTGTTCTACCAAACAGGTGATATCTATTCAATACATATCTCAATTCTCATTGTAGAATTGAGGGCAGACGTACCCCAACGCGAGGACGACTGGGGGAACTGCCTCATCAAATCTTGTGTTCCTTTATTTTCTGCATTTTCAATTACAGCTTAAAAATTAAGTGATTCTAGAATAAGTGATTTTGTCAAATTGTAGTATTGATTGAGTGAGTTGGTGAAACACTGTTTTTTAACTACTAAGTACAATAGAAATACTGTACTAAGGCTTTTTCAATCACTCATTCAACACAAATATCATTTAAGGTATTTGTGCACACCAACTGTTCGACAAAAGTGCTGAACTAAAATTGCCTTAATTTTGCTGCTAGTTTTGGTGTAATTTTTGATCATTGGAATAAGGAAATAGTACGAGTGAATCACATCTGAGTTTTGCATAAAAGTGTGTAGTGATTTACTATCCGTTATCGTCTTAAATTCATCTGCTTGACGCATATCCGGCTCTCCAATAGTTGTTCGTTTTAGACTATATTTTCCAAGGCCGCTTCCGCATTTGAAAACAATTTTGAAAACCAATTTTATTGGTAGCGCCACTCAAATTTTTAAAAGGGATCTATTCAACCCCCCCTTCTAGATCCGTGCCTTAGTCTAACAACTTTGTTTTCGGTGTGCTATCCGTCAATTCCCCTTGAAGTCTAGTCGTTACTAGCAATCCCCGTGTAAGTCCAGTCGTAACTGGCAGTGTTCAAGATCCAATTGTTATTGGTATCTTTTGGTCATCACCATACTACATTTAAGTACAGTCGTAACTGGCACCTCTTTAGATCCAATCGTTATTGGTATCTTTTGGTCGTCACCATACTATCTTTAAATCCAGTCGTAACTGGTTGTGTTCGAAATCCAATCGTCATTGGTATTCATTTGGGTCGTTACCCTATCTTTTTCTTTGAACCAGTCGTAACTGGCGTTGTCTTAACCCCACTCAGTTTTACCTTTTGGTTCGGTTGTTGCCAACCTTTCCCTCTGAAGTCTAGCCGTCACTAGCAAATCCCCTGTGAAATCTAGTCGTTACTAAGTGATTTCCGTTTAAAGTCCAGTCGTAACTGGCAGATGTTCGAAACCCAATTGTCATTGGTATCTTGTTGGTCGTTACCAACCTTCCCCAGGGAAGTCCAGTCGTAACTGGCGTTACTTGAAATCCAATCGTTATTGGTATATTTTGGTTTGGTTGTTACCAACTTCCCTTGCTAAAGCCTAGTAGCTTGTTAGCATTCTCACATGTTTTGTTCGTCACCATGTTTTCTTTTGAAGACCAGTCGTAACTGGCGTCGCCTAAAAATCCAATCGTCATTGGTACCCTAACTTGGTCGTCACTATATGCTCCTTTAAGTCTAGTAGTTACTGGCATTACTTGAAATTTGGTCGTCACCAATTTCCCCAGTCGAAGTCCTGCATTACCGATTGGATTTAAAACTTCATTTGTTGTTATCTTAGGATGGGTCGTTACCATTACCTCCAGAAAGTCTAGTGGTTACTAGCACAGCCTGAACCATTTGTTAAAACTGGGTGACATCATTATTCTCAGTGAAACCTTTCCCCCGGACAAGTCTCAGAGATTTAGTCGTCACTAATATCTCCAATATGTGTTTTGTCTTTGTTTCTAGTCCATTCCTGAAGATCCCGTTTGAACTCTTCACTATAGGAAGTCCTCATCTGATCATCCCCAGTGAGGTTCGAGTTTTAATTCCCCAGTAAAAGGTTGCTCGTGTCCCTGGTAGAAATCTACCTTGTTCCCCGGTGAAGTGTTTGCTTCTCCCAGTAAGATTGTCATCTTCATTAGACTTTGTGCGCCCTCATTTTTCTCCCCGTCATCACTAGTCATGTTTGAACTATTGATTGTTATACCTCGGTATTCCCCAGTGTCAGATCCACGATGCCAGGTCCTCGCGAGTAGTTACTCGTTGTTTTGTTTTTCTGTCTGTTGCATATATCTTGCATCCAAGCATCATAAAGCATCATTTAGAATTCATGACACATCATGACCTGTCCTTTTGTATATCATCGAATCTAAGGAACAAAATTTCCGGTTTTCTTATATTTAAATACCTTTCACTATGATTCTACGAGGATCATCATCTCTCAGTGCCATCTAGTGAAGATATTTAAATAGGGGCAACTGTTGCACCCCAAATTTTGACCCCTTAGATTCTCATTATCATTTTAGGAGCATACTCATGAATTTTCTAACCTTAACCCAGTACAAGTCTGTCTTTGTCAAATTGCAGATGAATCAGAGTTTTGTGCAGTCAAAATCGAAGCTTCAGGGTTTGTGAGTAGTCAATGTTTTGGGCTCATTCAAATAGGATACAAGGTCGAGGGTATTATATAATGTCAATTGAGAAGCCAATGTGAGGTTGTTGCCCCAGAATTCAGAGCAGTACATTTCAGAGCACCCGATTAGGGTTTTGGACCAGTAAAAGTCAACCGTAGTTTGACTTTGATGTTGAAAGGTGTTTAAATGGTGGGATTGTGATTCATGAAGTTCATATAGTCTAATAAAATTCATCCAATAAGTTTCAAAGTCTCAGGAGGTCCAGAATGTCAACAAACGACTCGGTAAGCACCGATCGGTCGTACGGTTGATCGAAAAGTCAACTCTCCAAATTTTATGAATCGGATTTCAAGTTGTGAAACAAAGTTGTTCCTTATGTCATAGTGGACTTGCGTATAAATTTTCATGACTATCAGATCAAGGACGAAGGATTAATCGAAGAATCGGGAAATTAGGGTTTTGAAAAGGGCTAAACCATAACTCCTTAACCACACATCCGATTGAGTTTATTCAAAGCTCATTTGGAAGCTCTTGGCAAGTCCTACAAAAGTCCCTAAGTGGTCCATTATCAGTAAATGCATAGATTTTGAGTTATGGTCAAATTCATTTCAAGAGGGGAAAAAGACTTAGGAAAATTCCATTTTTTAAGCTCATTTTTAGCAACTTTGGAGGGATTTTTGGCCAAGTTACTTTGAGAAATTGAAACTCATGAAAACATGAATGTTTTAGAGCTATGTGAGGGATTTCTAAATTGTACTAGAACATCTCAAGAGGAGTTATGAGCAGAAAGTTACATAGGTGCAAAGTTGAGGGTTCCACATAATAGTCCCACATTGGCCAAATTTTCAAAGTGACCTACTTCATCAATTCTGCCAATTTTGGTTGATCCAACTTGTCATGTTTGACATATTAGATGTGTATGGCATGAGATAACAGAAAGTTATGCAGTAAATATCATAAAACCAAGTTTAGAGCCCATTGCCATACAAGTGGGCAAGTTGCACCAAGTTGGAAAATTCAAAGCATGAGGTGGAAAGTGAGTTGCACCAGCCACACCCCTACACTTCCTAGCCTGCATCCAAACTCAGAAAAATCAGTAGAACATTGACAAATGAGGTCTTGCATCAGAAACCATAGAAAACCCTCCAAGGGAGGTTTTCTTAAAATATCTCCAAGCTTTCTTCAAAGTGAAGTAACCTCACCAAGCAAGCACCTCACCCCATTTTCCTATAAAAGGAGGGTGTCTTCACCTCATTTAGGACAATACACCTGCTAAAAACCATAGAAAAACTCTGTCATCACCATTTCCACATCTTGCTTCAATTTCTCAAAATCTCCAAAATTCACAAAATCACCAAAATCTGTCTTGAAGAGAATTCTGCCCAAACTCATTTCTATACTTTCCAATACCTCAACCACCATCCACACAACTTCTAAATGACATATAGAAGGTGTGTAATCCATTGAACCTTCAAGAAACCTCAAGAATCAAAAAGTCAAACTCCTTCCCACCACACTGTGACCAAAAGCTACAAAAATCACCAAACCTTGTTCTAAGCACTTCCTTGAGGTTTTGATCATTCATACACTTCACTTACATCATTTCTCAACTATCCAAAGTTCTATAAATCATTGTTGGATTGCCTTTCTCCATTTGTCATCATATTTGCATATTGCTTGAAAGGGAAGAAAGGATTCAAGGCAAAAAGGTAGATTGAAGTTCTCTGGGTTTCTTGGTCATTCTAGCTTGTTCAACAAAGTCTACAAGAGGTATGTAGTTTGCCAACATTGCCCTTTGCATCACTTTTCATGTTTTTGCATTTTTGAGCAATATGAAGAAATTTGAAGCTATGAACATGTAGCAATTTTCATGACATTTGATTTTGGGTGAATGTTGAGATTTTATGAATATTAACATGTGTGTTTAACTTATTTTTTTCAAGTTTTAAATATTGGAATATTGAAGTTATTGTTGTACTGTTAAAACAGTTTTGGAGTAAAATGTTAACTCATAATTTCTTGCTAAAACACAAATTTGGTTGATTTTGATGCTGTTGATTTCTGGTGTGGCTTGTTACATGTATGCTCATGAACACTATCCTTGGTTTGCCTCAACCTGGAATCTTGGCATTAGGTTACTAGCATTGTTTTTGGCATGTGTACTTCTTATTAGGCAGGGCTGTTTTGATTCCCTTTTGTGGTAGCTTTGTTGAGAAATCACATGACTGTTAATAGGATTAGTGTGTTTTGGTGTTGAGCCATCTAGTGAGGTCTAGTTAGTTTTTGAGTTTGATTAGTGGTTATAAGCAATTTGAGTGTGGAAGGAAGGGAGCAAAAGGGCTCTGATATGAGGGACCTGCTGCATTGGCAAGGTGCTACTAGTGTGGGTTTGAATTCTCAATTTGGTTTTGGATTTTGGACCATGAGGATTTTGTCATTTTCTTGATAGCACTTTGTACTGCTTTGAGGTTTTTTTTTTGTGTTGATCTCTTTGTTAGTTGGCCTTGGGGGTGGGGGGGGGGGGGTTGTAAAAGGTTGGTAGTGGTTGTGGTGGCTGTGGAAAACCATTTTGAGTTGCTAAAAACTACTGCTTGTGGACTGTTTGTCTTTGAAACCTCAAATCTGTTGCTACCATCCAAGGAGTTCCTAGAGCAGTTGGATTTTCACTAGAGGGTTGTTTACAAGTTGGAATTTAGCAATCTTTGGTGGAAGGCTTAAGGTTTTTGATTTTTGGCATCTTGGGCCTGTGGTGACATTTGTGGTACCATCAAGTTTCAGGGCATATTGTGGATACCAGCTGCCATCAAGTTTTGTGGGGATTTAACTAATTGACTGTCAAGGCCCTTTGTGTATTTGTTGTTGACAACTCTTGATGAGCAGAGTGGGGAGTTTGTGGATTAGTTTTTGAGCATTGTTGACATGGTGATTATTGATGGTTGGAAGTTGTGTGAATTTTGGAGGAGGGTGCTGTCATCATGTTGACAGTCCAAATTCATATCAGGTTTGATGTTCACAATAGTGGCAGGCTGCTGTTTGTGGATTTGGCATGAAAGTTGAGTGCTGCTCTTTCTTTTCCCAAAGCCTCATGTCAACAACATAATTGTAAAACATTTTGATCTGTTAGGATCAAAATTGGTTTTTGTCCTTGGATTTAAACTTATGTCCTGCTGGCTGTGGAAAATATGAGATGTGGAGTTTCTTGGATCATTGGAAAATCTCGAGTGTGGTCTCAAAGTTGTCCTTCATGGTATTGGCTATGGTTGGATTTCAATTCAAATTTGGTTGTTAATTTGGAAGATCTTGAGGGCTGTTGGTGATCCTGTATTCAAGCCAATGTTGTTGTCACTTTTGGAAAGCTGTTTTGTTGAGCAGTTGAGGAATCATCCCAAAGCCAGTTCTGTTTTGGAGTTGGTTGTATTGCAGGTTGGATGTAGGATTTGTTTGGCCTGCTGTTGGTTGACAAACTTGTTTGTATCAGTGAAGCATGTGGAGAGGAAATTCTGAGGTCTGCTCTAGGCAAGTGCACGTATGTTTGGATCAATGTTCTTTTTATGCTAGTTACTTTGTGGACTTGGTACAATCCTTTGGGCCTGGTGCTGTTTTATTTAGGATTTCTTCATAAGGAAGTTCTCCCTACTGTCACAGCCTGAGGGAATTTAGGGTGTAGGATAGGGTTGTTTGATTTAGAACACTTCAATGTTTGTTTTGAGGCCTGAGATGCCAATATGTGTTTGGCCTGCTATTCTTCCTTTTCATCTGAGCATTGCAGCCAGGTTTGTATGACTGTTTTGGAATAAGGCAAAACCTTGAATACCCTTACTTGCTCCAATTCATTCTACTCAGTTTTCTGGTGTGAATCATGCTGTCATAGTTTTAAGGCTTGTGTGAATTTTCTGTTTTGACTTGAACATGCTTGCGCTAATGATATCTCCTTCACATACCAACAAACTCATAAACCTTTTTTCACATAAAGTTTGTTTTACACCAAAAACACTTTTGAAACACCTTACTTTGATCATTTATGAGATGTTTGCATAATCATCTGGCATCAAAACAAATTGTCCCAAGTTTCACACCCTATGAGGCATCTTTCAAAACTTCATACAAGCAACTCACATGCCATTTTGCACACACACTTGTTTTGCATCAAAATGCATATTGAGATGTTTTACATTCATCATTGGTAAGCTGTTGACATAGTTTTCATACTCCAAAATTGGCTGTTTTGAGATTGCCCTTTTCAAAAGCACATTTTTCATGAAAATCACCACATGACACACCACTTTTTGAACCTGTTTACATTGAGCATACTTTTTTGAGTGAGAAAGACTTGAAGATAGCATATTGCTTCAAATGCACTTTTCAAAGAACACATCATATACCTTATATGTCACTTTTTGCACTATAGTGTTTTTCATCCAAATTCATCATTCCAAAACTTCATACATGTTATTTGTGGACTACTAATATGATTCTTGTGCATTAAAATGAACTGTCACAAATTCCACACCACAAAATGCATTTTTTTTCAAAATACATCATCCACTTCATATGCCACTTTTTGCATCAGAGTGTTTTTCACCAAAGTTCACATTGGAACACTTCCTACTCATCATTTAGAAGTTGTTAGCATCATCATTTGGTAACAAAACTGACTGTCTCATGTTTTTCACTTCAATATGCATTTTCCACCATAACATTGCCCCTTGACACACTACTTTCACAAACTGTTGGTATTTAACATATTTGAGGGATTAGAATCATTCAACATAGCTTATGTGGTCTGTGTATGTGTTTGTTTTGGATTGAAAATGTGTAACACAAGCTGCTAACATGAAAATGCATTTAAACACACAAATGAGCACTTTGAGCACCAACACCTCAAGCAGTCAGTACAGGTCCCTAATTTTTGATCAAACACACTCACTAACTTGTAATCTAGGTGTATGAAGGTTTGATGTAATCAATGTTTGCCTTGAAACTGAATTGCCTCATTTCATGAATAACCTTTATGTTATCCTTGCATTTTACATATGACTTTTCACTATAGTCCAGTTTCAACCACAAATTCAATCTGGATTCACTCATTATCATCTACCTGTGGTGTGTGCATAGTTGTTTTGGTTTGAAGTTAGTTGTATCATAGCATCCACATGAAAATGCATTTTAAGTTCAAAAACACATGTACTATCGGGTTTTGCAGTAGGAGAGGAATTTGAAAAAGCTGAGATAACCATTGTGTTCCTTGTTGAATTCTACCCCAGATGCATATAAATTTTGTCTCGTTTCGATAAGCGGTTAGAAAGTTGCGCTAGAAAACGTATTTGCCTTTGTTTATGTGTTTTTGCCCAACCATTTCATTAATCTACCCTTATTATTTTAAGGGGTGGCTTATACAAACGGATGTATAGCCACCCCAGTGGTAAGACCATATTTCCAAACGCGCCTTGTACCCCATGTTCCTGAGTTCGACCCCTGAGGAGGGCAACTCTTTTGTTCATTTTTGCTATTTTTCACACAAACTTCAAAAATTCGTATCTCATTCGTTTTTTATCGTTTTTCCTTCGTTCTTTTTCTATTGTGTTCATATTTATGTATACTTTAATTCCATGTTTTTATTTTTCATGTTTTCAGTTTTTATCACTCAGTTTGACTATGTGTAAGTTGTGTGCGTTTCGCGATTGTTTGTGTAATTGCAGATGAATTTCTAGGTAGTTCCTTTCAATATTTTTCTTGAAATCTGTTTGAATCCATGTCCATACATGTTAGTTAACATGCTAGGATTTGTGTTTTTGTTTGTTACCATTTCATCTGTTGATTTTCATTAAGTGCGAACTGTCGTCACAATATCGATCTTTTTCATCTGTTAACTGTTATCACCATGTTTCATCCTCATCTTTTCTTATTGTTTGAATTGGTTATCACCATGAACATGCTTTACATTGATTGTTATCTTGTTTAGAATTTATTTTCTTTTGTCCCCACGCGACGAAACTCATTAAATTCTCGTCCGAATCGCCTCCCCTTTTCTCCCTCCAAAGGAAGGTCTGTCCACTTGACCCTCAATGTCATGGATAATTTATTCACCCTCTCTTGAATTTGTTAAAGTCACCTCTACCCCTAGCTTAGAAGCCTTTAGACTTTTCTTTGAGTCTAAGAAACCCACCTGTACTAGGAGCGTTCTTCAACTAGAACCCTAGGAAAGAGTTCGTCAACTCTGTGTAAGAATCATCGTCATGATTTCTTACTTTCCCCTTTTACTACAACTTAGATTAGGGAATTTTGTCAAACTCCACACAAACATTGTAATGTTTGTTCCCCTTTTTGAACCTTGATCGTTATCAAGTATTCTTTTCCCTCGTGAGGTGAACTACGATTGCTCTGATTCTATCCTAGTCAGGATACGTAGGCAGAATATGCGACGTCTTTGCGAGCAAACTTAGGAAACCACTTAGGACTTTATTTGTTTTTATCTTATCCCTTAACAATAGCACAATTCACAAACTTAGCAATCAATCAAACAAAAGGTTCCTGTAGAGTACTACAGATATTTAGGGTGCTAATACCTTCCCTAGATATAACTAACCCCCGATCCCCGAATCTCTTAAAGCGTTGTCGTTACATCGCGAAAAAGGTTTTTCTTTCTTTAGACCTTTCCTTTGGATAAAATAAAGTCTGGTTGTAAAATAATTAAGATTCAAGTTAATTAATAGCTTGATATCCAATTTTCACCGCAACACATAGCACCAGCCAGCTTCAGTGAAGGTTTCTGCATATTTTGGCATCAATATTTGCACGCAAACACCTTCAATTTCAAGCTTCTATTCAGGTTTTTATCCTTCAAAATTCCTCTTGATTTAGGTTTGTTTAGAATGAATTTGGCATGTGGTTAGGTTATAGATGTAACCTAGGTCGTTTCAGGATTGAAATCTTGAGGTTTTGAGGTGATTTAGGATTGGATGGAATTTCTGTTTAGACTTGTATCTGGCTGCTCTTTGAGAGTTAGGATGAATAAGATAGTGAATTGTGATTCTTGAGAGGTGAGGAAGATATCTGTGTAGTTAATTTAGAGTTTGATGACACTTGTGGAGTTGATGATTTTTCTGTTCATCATCGTGTTTGATTATTCATGGAGAATCAGTGAGAATGGAATGGATCATGATGTTCAAGGTGAGGAGACGAGTGGATTCGTGTAATTTTCATTAAGTTTAGTGGAGTTTGAATCCAGAGCATTGTTGCTCTCGCCGGAGAAGATGGTGGAGCTCTTCTCCGCCCACCACGAATGGCTTTCCCCCCTTTTTTCAGTTCAATTGGAGAAGATGAACTGAGGCCGTTGGATCCGTTTGAGATAGTTGACTAGGTCTGAAGATCTAATGCTTGGAAGTCACTCTGAGGATTTGTTGACCTTAACCAGCTTAGGTGTCACGTTCTAATCCTTTAGATCGTCATACTTTTCCATTCAATGGATATTATTAGACCATACCGTATACCTCAGTCAACTGAACCACACCACATCCATGACTAAAATGCATCGTTTAATTAAATGAGGTGGGACACGCTTAGCCTTTAGATGAGTGGACTGAGTCATAGATCCAACAGGTGTGGTTTTTTCTGAGCTTTTTATTTCTTTTAATTCACTTTTCATTTTCTTTTATTGCATTCATCATTTTTAATTCATTTTAAATAGCAATATTGATCAGAAAATTATGGAAAAAATATGTGAGTGATCCTTGGTTAATTTCTAATTTTTCCATGCTTTTGGATTTTATTTTGGTGTTGTTTTCAATTTAATGTCCATTTTTCTATTTTTAATAGTTGATTAAAATGCATAAAATGAGTAGTTTACTTGCTGATTTTATTACTAGCTCATGCTTTAGAATTTGATGCTGAAATTTTGCATGCTTGTTATAGACTCCTTGATAGGATTTTGTGATTTTTCTTACATTTTTTAGATGATTCTAAGTATAGTTTTGAGATAAGTCTTTAGGAGCATTCCATGATGGATCCCCTTTAGCACACCCTTTGAATTTAAATTTTATTAGAACCTTTAGGAGTAGGTTTTGCCCTTGGTTTTTGTACCATAGATTCTTAACCCATTAGGGATCATTAGGGATTTTCCTTAGGATTTTTAGAATTGATTTTCTATTATTCCCCCATTTTACAAGTTGGTTATAGTTTAGGTGACCCTAACTAGGTTAACTTCATAGATTAGTCTTTTAAGTGAGCATTAGATGACTCTAAGTTTCAAATCCTTTCTTGATAGAATAGGAATTAGGTAGATACCTCTTTAGAGCTTTGAATACTTAGTGTAGGTGATCCTTAGAAGGTAATCATGGAGATTCCATTAGAAGTTCAAATTAGGTGGATGATTCTTCCTATAGGTTTAGCTTCCCTCAAAATTTTTCTTGCTTAATTAGGATCCTCCTTGTGAGCATGTTTCCTCCTGTGGAGGAATTCATTGCATTTTCATAAAGGAGTTGAATCTATGCAAGCTTTCTAAGGAAATGGAGTTGGTTAAGTGCCTGTGGTAAGTTCCTGTGGACCTTACCCTACTTCCCATCCTCATTATCCTAATCTTCTCTTATCCAATCATTTTAGGAACCTTCTTGGGGTAGCATAGTCCCTCCTGTGGGGGGAATTTTGCACATCTCTTGAAGGAGTCAAACCTCTAAGATCTCCAAATCCCTTTGAGTTGGTTGAGTGCCTGTGGCAAGTTCCTGTGGACCTTACCCTTGCTTCCCAACATTCAATTCCTTTCCTTAGGATAGATGCCTTGTTTGTTTACTTGTGGAATGAATTCCTTATTTGTCATAAGTCCTTGCCTTCATTCATGATTGAGTGGTGTGTTGCATTAGGATAGTTCATGTTTAGGATAGTCCAAGTGTAGGTGCATGACTGCATTAAGAGGTTGAGTGGATCTCCCTCTGCTTGTTTTCCTTAAGGGTTAAGGTGATCCTCCCCTTGCTTGTGTGTTATTTTTATTTCTAACTGATGTATTTGCATATAAAGGTTGAGCTGGGCTCCCTTTGCTTGTCTGTTTTGATTGTTTTCTTTGCTTGATTGCTTAGAAGTTGAGTGTGTCTCCTTCTGCTTGTATTGTTGCATTGCATGTGTATCTTTACTGTTTTCTTTCCTGTTTATCTGTTTTACTGATGTTTAGCTGATGCTTTGTCTGTTGTCTATTTCCCATTGACATGATCCCTTAGGATCCTCACTTCCTTTGATAAGGAAGTGATGGTAGAACTTTAGGTTGAAACCTATGCATGATAACATCTAGGAGTTCCCTGTTTCAAAACTCAACCATAGTATGAATCCTTGGCATGACAACATTAGGGCTTGACAGTTTCCCCGTAGAGTTCGTTCTCTCCTCATCTTCAAAACAACAGTAAAATCGCAATAAAGGCAAGTTAGTACAGGGCGTTACGAGCCTTAAGCTACTTGGGAAATGATAATTGAGCGGTTTCCTCTCAATCATCTAGAGTGTTTAGTATATGTCCTTTGGACGATATGCGACGCATTCGCTCCTAAGTCATAGTCTCTAGTGCTGTACAAACTACAGACATCCATAAAAACACTGCTTCCGTAAAAGACAGAAAACAAACTTCAAACCTCTTTTGCCCTGTGGGCCCTTAACTCAAGAGAAAGTTTTCTGAAGAAAAGAGTGTCGTTAACTCTCAGTTCTACCACAAACGGTAACACACGAGTCTCTGACGAGCAAGCTGCATACACCAAACTGATGGAACTGTTTGTTAACCCTACTCGATAAACAGATGAATCTGAACCCCCGTAATCCGTGTTATCCCGAACTACGTAAGCTCTGATCTCTCACATCCATTGAGAGTACGTAGGCACAATACTGATGTATTGGTGAGCCACCTTCCCCGTTACCCGTAGTTAGCCGAACTACGTTGACTTTGATTTCTCGTTCTCTGACGAGAATACGTAGGCACGAGGCGCGATGCTTTGCCGAGTCATTTTTCTTTTCTTTTCAGACCAGCCTTGATAGGTAGATAGTTAAACCAACCCGTCAGATAAACACAACAAGCGTGGATCCCATCGAGTACGATGGACGTGAGGGGTGCTAATACCTTCCCCTTGCGTAACCGACTCCCGAACCCAGCCATGGTTGCGATGACCTTGTCTTATACCTTTTCGTCAGGTTTTTCCGATTGTTTCCTTTCCCTTTCTGTGGGATAAATAACGAAAGGTGACGACTCTTCTGTTTTGCCGGCACCTTATTTTCGCGGTAGCGCCAGCTGGCGACTTTGCTGGGGACATATAGCTGCTGGGTACTTTTCCCATCCCCTATGCTGGGACCGTTTCCCATCCCCTATGCGAGTCAATCCTAGCGCTTGCGTGTTTATCTGTTGGGTTTGCATTTATTTATCGCACTTTAATTTCCGCACTTTATTTTCAGTATGATATGATTATTTGTGCTGTTGTGGAAGGGGGCTCTGATGAGTGATAAGCCAGACCCAGGCTTGAGTGTATACCTAGCATTAGTTGTGGAAATTAGTGGGCGCGTGCATGCTTTGCATGCACTAGTGTCTCGCAAAATCCATGCTCATACGAGATTCTCCCGGTTGACTTCTTTTCCAGCCCTTTGGGCTTGAGGGGTTGTTGGTTTGGAGGATTGTCGACTCTGGGGACCGATCATTTGTGACTCAGCTAAGTGAGGCCTCTTCAGGAAGTGATGATGCCAAACCAGAAATGGTGAACGTATCATCATTTCGTGAAAGTCTGTGACACTGGGAAACGCATAGGATGTCGAACCTCTTTAGTGATTAGGTCCATACCAGAGGATACGAAGATTTTTGGACTTAACCGAATGTTGTAGGATTTTTGAAGAGGATAGTAGAGCTAGTTCTACTCACTACAAGAGTTTGAGTGAGAAGAAAGGCAAGCAACAAGTGAGGAGTGGACCTTATGTGACGCCTGTTGATAAGGGCAAGTATATGGGAAACTTCGATAGGAAATCGGGAGGTGGAAGTTCGGGTGCAGTCAAATGTTACAAGTGTGGTGTGATGGGCCACAAATCTTTTGAGTGTGGGAAGTCTACGGAGAAGTGTGCTACTTGTGGAAGTTTTGGACATACCACTTCTGAGTGTAGGAGGAATGTGGTAAAGTGTTTTAACTGTGGAGAAGTTGGTCATATTAGCACCAAGTGTACCAAACCAAAGCAAGCTCAGTCGGGTGGAAAAGTATTTGCATTAGCCGGTTCAGACACTTCTAATGCGGATCGCTTGATTAAAGGTACATGCTTTATTAATAATATTCCTTTAGTTTCTATTATTGATACTGGAGCGACTCATTCATTCATTTCTCTTGAATATGCTAAGCGTTTGGGTTTGCGCATGGTTTCTTTGAGTGGTGGCATGGTTATTGAGACTCCTGCTTCAGGGTCGGTAACTACTTCTTTGGCGTGCGGAAGTTGTCCCTTGACCATGTATGGTAAAGACTTTCTTATGGATTTGGTTTATTCTCCGTTGGAAGGCTTGGATGTGATTTTGGGTATGAATTGGTTGCAATTTAATAGAGTTTATTTAGATTTCTATCATAAGTTGGTGAGGTTTCCTTCTTTGGAAGATGATGAAAGTGAGAGTTTTTTATCCACTAAAGAGTTGAAGAAACTTTTGGCGGACGAAGCCCAGTTGTTTGGTTTATTTGCATCGTTGTCGGTAGAGGACAAGGTTGGACTTGACGTGTTTCCAGTGGTGTGTGAATTTCCAGAAGTGTTTCCGGAGGATGTTATAGATGTACCGCCGGAAAGGGAAGTTGAATTTTCTATTGATCTAATTCCGGGTACTAGACCAATTTTGATGGCACCGTATCGTATGTCAGCATCAGAATTGGTAGAGTTACAGGAGCAGTTGAGTGATTTGTTAGAAAAGAGATTTGTTAGACCAAGTGTTTCTCCTTGGGGTGCACCAGTGTTGTTAGTAAAGAAAAAGGATGGAAGTATGTGATTATGTATTGATTATCGACAATTGAACAAAGTGACAATTAAGAATAAGTATCCGCTTCCTAGAATTGATGATTTGATGGACCAATTGGATGGAGCATGAGTTTTTAGCAAGATTGATCTAAGATCAGGTTATCACCAGATTCGTGTGAAGGAAGGAGATGTTCAAAAGACGGCTTTTAAGACACGGTATGGACATTACGAATATTTAGTGATGCCATTCGGAATTTCTAATGCGCCAGGTGTGTTTATGGAGTACATGAATCATATTTTTCATCAGCAGTTGGATCGTTTTGTGGTTGTGTTTATTGACTACATTCTGATTTATTTTATGTCTCAAGAAGAGCATGAGGAACATTTATGAATTGTGTTACAAATTTTGAGGGAGAAGCAATTGTATGCCAAGTTGTCGAAGTGTGGATTTTGGTTGTCAGAAGCGAGCTTTCTTGGGCATGTTATTTCAGGTAATGGTATTAGTGTTGATCCATCTAAGATTGATGCGGTAATGCAATGGGAGACACCTAGGACAGTTACGGAGATTCGAAGCTTCTTGGGCTTGGGAGGTTATTACCGGAGATTTATTGAAGGGTTTTCGAAGTTGGCACTTCCGCTAACGCAGTTAACTTGTAAGGGAAAGGCTTTTATTTGGGATGTTGATTGTGAGGAGAGTTTTATGGAGTTAAGGAGAAGATTGACAACAACGCCGATCTTGATTTTGCCGAATCCTACAGAACCTTTTGTGGTATATTGTGATGCTTCTTTGACTAGTTTGGGTGGTGTTTTGATGCAAGATGGGAAGGTTGTGGCTTATGCTTCTAGTCAGTTAAGAGTGCACGAAAAGAATTACCCTACTCATGATTTGGAATTAGCGGTCGTGGTATTTGTGTTAAAAATTTGGAGGCATTATCTTTATGGTGCAAGGTTTGAAATTTTTAGTGACCACAACAGTTTGAAGTATTTATTTGATCAGAAGGAATTGAATATGAGGCAAAGAAGATGGCTAGAGCTTTTGAAGGACTATGATTTTGGATTAAATTATCATCCAGGTAAGGCAATTGTGGTGGCTGATGCCTTAAGTCGGAAGTCTTTGCATGTGACCGCAATGATGGTAAAGGAATGGGAATTATTGGAGAATTTCAGAGATTTGAGTTTGGTTTATGATATGACGTCGAGGAGCATGAGACTTGGTATGCTTCATATCACGAATGATTTTCTTGCAACCGTTTGCGAGAGGCAAAAGTTGGATTTGAAGTTTGTTGACTTGATGACAAAAGAGAATGAAGATTTCAAAGTTGATGATTTTGGAGTTTTGAGGTTTCGTGGTCGTATTTGTATTCCTGATGATGCGGAGTTGAAAAGAATGATATTGGAGGAAGGACACTGTAGTAATTTGAGTATTCATCCGAGAGCAAATAAGATGTACCAAGACTTGAAAAAGATCTTTTGGTGGTCTGGGTTGAAGAGAGATGTGGCTGAGTTTGTGTATGCGTGTTTGACTTGTCATAAGTCTAAAGTGGAACATCAGAAACCTATTGGATTAATGCAACCGTTGGATATCCCAGAGTGGAAATGGGATGGTATCTCGATGGATTTTACTACGGGGTTGCTGAATATACAGAGAGGTCACAATGCAATTTGGGTGATTATTGATAGACTTACTAAATCTGCTCACTTTATTCCGATTGATATTAGTTATCCTTTGAAGAAGTTAGCTGAGATCTATGTTCAGGTGATTGTGAAGTTGCATGGAGTTCCCAAGAGCATTGTATCGGATAGAGATCCGAGGTTTACTTCAAGGTTTTGGGAAAGTTTGCAAAAGTCTTTGGGTTTGCAGTTGAGATTGAGTTTGGCTTATCATCCGCAAACAGATGGTCAAACCAAAAGGACAATTCAATCGTTGGAAGATTTGTTACGAGCTTGTATGCTAGAGCAAGGTGGTGCGTGGGATAGTTATTTAGCGTTGATTGAATTCACCTATAATAACAGTTTTCATTCGAGTATCAGTATGGCTCCATTTGAAGCTTTGTATGGTCGAAAATGTCGAACACCTTTGTGTTGGCATGAGACTGGTGAGAGGTCGGTGATTGGACCAGAGTTGGTACAGCAGACGACGGAGAAGGTGAGGTTGATTCGAGAAAAGATGAGAGCTTCTCAGAGTAGGCAGAAAAGTTATCATGATAAGAGAAGGAAGGATCTTGAATTTCAAGAGGCCGACCATGTGTTTTTGAGAGTTAAGCTGGTTACGGGTGTGGGTCGTGCTTTGAAGTCGAGGAAGTTGACTTCTTGTTTCATCGGTCCATATCAGATTATCGCACGAGTTGGTGTTGTGGCTTATCGTGTGGCGTTGCCTCCGAATCTTTCGAATTTGCATGATGTGTTTCATGTTTCGCAACTTCAGAAGTATGTTCCGGATCCGTCACATGTTATCCCTATGGACGAGGTTGAAGTAAGAGATAACCTTACAGTGGAAGCTTTGCCGATTAGAAATTTGGACCGTGAGATTAAGAAGTTAAGAGGCAAGGATATCGCACTTGTGAAAGTAGCATGGGGAGGTGCTGCAGAAGGCAATATGACTTGGGAATTGGAAAGTAAGATGCGAGATTCGCATCCAGAGTTGTTTGGATCAGGTAATATTTTCGAGGACGAAAATTTCTAAAGTGGGGGAGAGTTGTAACGCCCCGATTCTGAATTTCCCATTATTTTGTTGAGAATTTTAATTTATTTGGTTAATTGTTATTTTATTGTGGAATTATGTGATAATGTGTTATGTGTGTATGTTGTGGCATTTTAATTATTTGGAGAGTTTTGGGAATTAATTAGAGGGTGTTTTAGATAATCCTTGATTAGTAGTTATTTTGAGAGAAATAGAGTAGAAAGAGTATAAGTTGAAAAGAGAAAGAATAGAGAGAATAGAAACCAAGAGGAAAGAAAAAGAAGAGAAAGAAAGGAAGAGAAGAGAAAAGAGGAGAAAAACCTAGAATCATCAAGAATCCACTTCTAAGCTTTCGATTGATCGGGTAAGGGTGTGAAACTTTATTATTCTTGAAATGTGTATGATTATGCGTGTTCTTGTTGGTTTTGTTTTGGAATGGGGAGCGTTTTACTCATTTTTCATTTTAGGGCATAATGAGTTTAATCGGTAGAACAGATGTTTTATCGGGTAGAATCTGATGTAAGTGATGTAGAATAGTCAGGGTATGATAGACTAAGGCTATTGGAACTGATTTGATGAGAATCGGTCGGTTTTGGAGAGGTTGGGAAATTTTGAACAGTGAGGAATTTCTGGTTCGCAGATACTCGCTAGCTGTTCGCTAGGTGAGCTGGTTGCGAACGTTCGCTAAGTGAGCAGTAGCGAATAGGTAGCGAACGGTCCCATACTTGGACAGAATGCATGTTGTGGTGTTCGCTGGTAGCGAATGAGGGTAGCGAAGGTTCGCTAGGGGTTCGCTGAGCGAGCGAGGTAGCGAACGAAGTCAGAGGCTTCTGTTTGCCTTCGCTAGCTTGTTCGCTAGGCGAACAAGTAGCGAATACTCGCTAGGAGTTCGCTAAGCGAGAAGGTGGCGAACGTGGCAGGTTGTGTTTTCTTTAATGTTTGCATCCGGGGTCGGGTTTCCGACTTAACTTTGATTATTTTCTTGCTCGAGGCATCGATCATGCTGAGTTATATTGTGATGTGGGTAGCCGTATGACGTGAATCCTAGATTGTGAATTGTGGAATGTGTATGTGGTCGTTTGGCAATTTTGTGCAATTGTTCGAATTAAATGGAATTGCGTGGTGATATTGATGTGAATGTGCATAATTGCATGTATTGTATGATGTGAAGAATGCTTGAATATGTTTTTAAACATGTGTGCATTTTAAGAGTGTATTGAGTCGTGTTGCATGTGTAGCATCATGATTGCATTCTTTTGTGTCTGATCCCACGTAGGATCTGCAGAAACCTCGTGTGCCCTTGTGGGGTGTGAGCGATGGTTTAGTTACATTGATCCCTAGGAGGATCTGCAGAAACGATCGTGTGCCCTTGTGGGGTGTGAGCGATTGTTTATTTTTGATTCTGTGGAGAATCTGCAGAACAGTTGTGTGCCCTTGTGGGGTGTGAGCAACCGGATTGTATGAACGTGTGGGGTGTGAGCAATCCAGAAACATCGTGTGCCCATGTGGGGTGTGAGAGATGGGTGAACATCGTAGGCCCGACGGGGAGTTACTTCGGTAATGAGCGATGGTTCCATTTTAGTTCTTCAATTGAACCTGCTGAACGAGTCGGTACCGCATTTGCATCTGCATAGAGTCGTGAGTCGGTCTCTATGAGTTGCATTATCATCTTTATACGATGTTTTGGTGAAATAAACATAATTGTAAATGTTTAAGTGAAATGCTATGAATTGTGAAGCATGAATTGGTGAATGTGATTGATTATGTACGTGTACATTGCGATGTATTGTAACGAGTTGTGGTGAGAAATGTGAATTGTGAGTATGTTATAATTGTGTTTTATGATGTATATAATTTTATGCATTGTTTGTTATGATAATGTTTCTCACCCTTCTGCTGTTTTATAATGCTCTATGAGGCATTACAGAGTAGGATACTGGAGGTCTTTTGTGAAGCGAGTCTTCATTTCTTTTGGTCAGATGGCTCTGATATGTAACACTGGGTAGTTAGGAATTGTTTTGATTCTTTTGTGATACATCTGTGTATGTATCTGCTGCTGAATGTTTTGTAAACTTAACTGATGAATTGAATGAATCTGAATGATGTATATGATGCTTCTGTTAATTAAGTGATTTCAATGTTTAGATGTTTCCGCTTTATTCTAAATGTTGATACATGGGTTTTAAGCTCTATGCTTTGTTTTTAGTTGAGATTTACCCCTTTTGTTACATATCTTTATGAGCAGGTATTATTTATGTTTCGTTTCGATGATAATGTGATGTGCCTCTTTTATACCATGTTATAATTATACTCTGATGGAATTTTATTAAGTGCCTAAATGATTTAATTGTTTATTTTAGGGGTATAGAAAGGGTTACATTTAGCTGATGCTTTGTCTGTTGTCTGTTTCCCATTGACATGATCCCTTAGGATTCTCACTTCCTTTGATAAGGAAGTGATGATAAAACTTTAGGTTGAAACCTATGCATGATAACATCTAGGAGTTCCCTATTTCAAAACTCAACCATAGGATGAATCCTTGGCATGACAACATTAGGGCTTGACAGTTTCCCCGTAGAGTTCGTTCTCTCATCATCTCCAAAACAACAGTAAAAATGTAATAAAGGCAAGTTAGTACAGGGCGTTACGAGCCTTAAGCTACTTAGGAAATGATAATTGAGCGGTCTCCTCTCAATCATCTAGAGTGTTTAGTATATGTCCTTTGGATGATATGCGACGCATTCGCTCCTAAGTCATAGTCTCTAGTGCTGTACAAGCTACAGACATCCATAAAAAACACTGCTTCCGTAAAAGACAGAAAACAAACTTCAAACCTCTTTTGCCCCGTGGGCCCTTAACCCAAGAGAAACTTTTCTGAAGAAAAAAGTGTCGTTAACTCTCAGTTCTACCGCAAACGGTAACACACGAGTCTCTGACGAGCAAGCTGCATACACCAAACTACTGGAACTGTTTGTTAACCCTACTCGAAAAATAGATGAATTTGAACCCCCGTAATCCGTGTTATCCCGAACTACGTAAGCTCTAATTTCTCACATCCGTTGAGAGTACGTAGGAACAATACTGACGTATTGGCGAGCCACCTTCCTTGTTACCCGTAGTTAGCCGAACTACGTTGACTCTGATTTCTTGTTCTCTGACGAGAATACGTAGGCACGAGGCGCGATGCTTTTCTGAGTCATTTTTCTTTTCTTTTCAGACCAGCCTTGATAGGTAGATAGTTAAACCAACCCATCAGATAAACACAACAAGCATGGATCCCATCGAGTACGATGGACGTGAGGGGTGCTAATACCTTCCCCTTGTGTAACTGACTCCCGAACCCAGACATGGTTGCGATGACCTTGTCTTATACCTTTTCGTCAGGTTTTTCCGATCGTTTCCTTTCCCTTTCTGTGGGATAAATAACAAAAGGTGGCGACTCTTCTGTTTTGCCGACACCTTATTTTCGCGGTAGCGACAGTATCCAGTGTTGAAGATTTGAAAACTCCACTGAGTTTTGTAAAAAGAAAGTTGTTAGCTGGTGGGGTGTTCCCAGGCTGTGGGAGCGACTGTGAAGTTTGTTTGGTTAATCCAGAAGGATGTTCATGTTTGAGGAGTCGTATTCAGAATATGATGGATGAGGGGTTTTCAGAATTTGACATAATCAATAAGGAGGATGATGGGACGAAGATTAATGAAAAGGAGGATGAAGTGTCCATGATCTCTATCCCGTATAAGACTATCAACATTTCTGTACCACCGAGGCCGCCGACAATTGTGATTACAAAGGCAGGACCATTGCCTTACGAGAGCACTAAAGAGATCCCCTAGAATTATGGGGCTGAGGTGTTCTATAATGGGCAAAAACAAGAATTGAAGAGTTCGCCTTGCGAATCGGTCGACAATCTGGTCGGAAGCAGTGGGGTGACGAGAAGTGGAAGAGTGTTCGCATCTCCAGAGGTTAGTACTGGAAGAACTGACAAGAGGAAGGACAAAGTGGTGATTGAAGAGGATACACGGTAGGGAGAGAAAGAAGCTCTGGTGAAGGACGCAGAAGAATTCATGCGCTTGATCAGAGAGAGTGACTACAAAATGGTAGATCACTTACAGCAGACACCCTCCAAGATCTCAATCCTGTCTTTGTTATTGTGCTCTGAGGCACACCAAAATGCGCTTCTTAGGATCTTGAAAACAGCCTACGTGCCACAAGAGATTTCAGTTAATCATCTAGAAGGAGTGGTCGCGCATGTTAACGCTGGAAATGGACAAAAGGAAGGAATCACAACTCGGCGCTGCACATATCCATCGAGTGTAGAGGGGTTGTTTTGTCTCATGTATTGGTAGATACTGGGTCGTCACTAAACGTGCTACCCAAGAAAGCCCTCATGAAGAATTAGGCCAGACATGGCAGTGAAGATAAAGGAAGAAGTTCATAAATAGTTAGAAGCTGGATTTCTTGTTGTGACCAATTACCCTCCATGGGTCGCCAACATTGTGCCTGTACCAAAGAAGGATTGCAAGGTAAGGATGTGTGTAGATAACGTGATCTCAATAGAGCGAGCCCAAAAAACGATTTCCCGCTCCCCTATATTGACGTGCTTGTTGATAACACCGCACAATACTCAATGTTTTCCTTCATGGACGGTTTCTCCGGATATAACCAAATCAAAATGGCTCCGAAGGACATAGAGAAAACGACTTTCATCGCGCCTTGGGGGACTTTTTGCTACAAGGTAATGCCTTTTGGGTTAAAGAACACAGGGGCAACTTATCAGCGGGCTATGGTAACTCTTTTTCACGACATGATGCATCATGAGATTGAGGTTTATGTCGATGATAGGATCGCAAAGTCCCAAATGGAGGAGGGGCATTTGGTGAATCTTCTAAAGCTGTTTGAAAGATTAAGGAAGTTTAAACTAAGGCTGAACCCAAACAAGTGTACTTTCGGTGTACGGTCAGGGAAGATGTTGGGTTTCATTTTCAGCGAGAAAGGTATTGAGGTCGATCCTGCAAAGATCAAGGCAATTCAAGAAATGCCAGCACCAAAGACTGAGAAAGAGGTTCGTGGATTCCTGGGTAGATTAAACTACATTGCGAGGTTCATATCTCACCTCACGGCCACTTGTGAACCAATATTTGGTCGTGTTAGCCCAAACTACGTTTGCTCTGATTTCTCGTACCAGACGAGGATACGTAGGCACAAGACGACGAAGTCTGGGCGAGCAACCTTCCCCACCTTCACCCGTAGTTTTCCGAACTACGTTGACTCTGACTTTCCCATTGCACGAGGGAATACGTAGGCAGAGAGTGGCGATGCTCTATCGAGTCTATTCTCTTATCATTTGTCCCTGAGACATTTAGTTAGATAGTAAATACCCTTTTAGATAGACAACAAGTGTGGATCCCGTCGAGTACGACGGACGTGAGGGGTGCTAATACCTTCCCCTTGCGTAACCGACACCCGAACCCAAGATTTGGTTGCGATGACCTGTCTTATTCCCTTTTTCGTAGGTTTTCTCTGATTGTTTCCTTTCCCTCTCTTTGGGATAAATAACGAATGATGGCGAATCTTCTGTCCTTGCCGGCCCCTCTTCGCAGCGATGCAACAATAGGCACACAAAAAATGCACAAGGCGGTGGGATCTTAAGGTCAAAAATTAGGGTGCTACAGATGCCCCTATTTAAGTTTCTTCTATCCGGCGATATGCAGATTGAAATCTTCGTCTCAACGTGATAGGAGGGACCTAAATACAAACATTGCACGAAATTTTGGCCCTATGAAGCCACCGAATGCATATGATATGAGATGATATGAAACGAAAGATCGAGGTTCTGTGGGGAAATGATGCCACAGGGGAATAACTGAACACGATACACGAGAAACAAAGGTCAACAAACAACAGGCTCAACAAAGCGAGACTCCACGGGGAAAGATCTAACTCTAATCAGGGAACAAGGAAAACAAACACCATCAGTGAATCTCCCAACAAAAAATACAGTACATGTTACCAAGAATATGGTAGCCTAAGCAGCGGGCGAGAAACTTGAAATTGAAGGATAACCTACTACCAATGTGCGGTAGCCTAAGCAAAGGCATCTGGTTGAAACAAAGAAACACACATTACCTACTATCAATCATATGATAGCCTAAGAAAAGGTAACATGAAGAGGGAAGATGACCTACTACTAGACATGGTAGCTTAAGCAAAGGTATCTGTCTAAAATGAGACGGTATATTACCTACTATCAAACGTATGATAGCCTAAGCAAAGGTAATAACCAAAACGAAGGTGTATCACCTACTATCAAAACATATGATAGCCTCTGAAAAGGTAATAAACTTGAAAGGAGATATCACCTACTACCAAATATGGTAGCCTAAGAAAAGGTTTCCGACCAAAAGAAAGGTGTGTTACCTACTACCAAACATATGATAGCCTAAGAAAAGGTAAACACAAAAGGAAAGATGACCTACTACCAAACATGGTAGCCTAAGCAAAGGTATCTGACCAAAAAGAGATAAACATACTACTTACTATCAAACATATGATAGCCTAAGAAGAGTTAGTAGACGTGAAAAGAGAGATCACCTACTACCAAACATGGTAGCCTAAGCAAAGGTGTCTGACCAAAAGATAGGTGTGTTACCTACTATCAAACATATGATAGCCTCAGAAAAGGTAAACACAAAAGGAAAGATGACCTACTACCAAACGTGGTAGCCTATGCAAAGGTATCTGACCAAAATAAGCTTCCACGATCAAAAAATGATTCAGCTTCTCTTTGAACTATATCATTCATTTAGACAAGGTAAATAAACCTCCCTAACGCTTCAAGGTGGTATGCCGTGAACGGGTCTTAGTTTCTTCCTGGACCGATGAATACTTATGAGAGTATCTTTACAGGGGATTGAAATTTCACTGGAGATTAAGGGCTTCACCGGTTGATTTTGTAAAGTATGTCCTCTCAAATAAAGAGATAGATCAATTGTAAAAATCTTCACCAAACTTCTCGGGAGAGATGCCTGGAATTAAACTTGTGTGATGAACTCACTAGGGAATACCTTCCTGAGGAGTGTCTTCATTGTAGCTGTAAAAATGTATGAAACCTTTGTAGTGATAATTCTCAAATAAAGAGAAATATCTGTAAAGTCTTCGAAAAATTTCTCTGACGGATTTCCGAAGAGATTCCATTTGACGAGTTGATAATCTTGATAAGTTCACTGAGGATGGATAAACTGTCTTGAGGAGACTGCCATAAAAAACCTGATCAAAACAAGTTGCTCAAATAAAGAGGCTACCACTTGCTGTCTAAGTATAAATTGCTGAGAAAATATTGTAACATTGCTGGAGAAATATTCTTGTCTTTTCAATGGTGATCTTCAACAAATTCTTCCTGGGGGCAGAGTGCAAAATAAATGCATGCCCAATCTAGGTTCAGAAGCCTGGAGATGTCCAAAAATTGTGATTACTAGGGACCAAAGTTCAATTCAGGAGGTAGCTGAAGAGAAACTATCAAACAAGACCCAAACATTGAGGCATGAGCTCAAATGGGATTAACTAAAGAAACCACCTTCCACGAGGATCGAACTCAGTGGGGAAATTAGAAATATTGCGCTCTTTTCTGCTTAGGGCTGACAACTCTACTTGGAAGGAGAAAACGAACCCAGACACTTGGGGATAACACGACCAAGGTGACAAAACAAACAAACACAAAGATGCAAAATGCATATGCCATGCTATCTATCTATATGCTATGTGTATGTTTATGCTGACAAAACAAACAGACAGAGGCAACCGGAGATGAAATAGACATCTCAAAACAACCATCTGACCAATCTTCCAAGCTAGAAGCACTACCGGGGATAGATGGATAACTAAATGTGGGATCGTAATCCTGCTTCAGAGCTTCAAAAACTTCTTCTGGGGAAAAGAAAACATTCCACTTGGGGATATAATATCTTGATCTTACTTGAAGGATTTGTCAAGATGAATCTCGGTTATCTTGTTGAAGATGAGAATGAAGATCTACTAGGAGCGGATCAAACTCATAATTGGGATAAAATAAATATCCACTTCACCGGAGAGATTGATACTGGAGTTGTAGACGGAGATACCCGAGCTGAGGTTTAACAGGGGATAAAATAAATATCCACTTCAATGGGGAAACCTGGGTTAACATAGCGGCTGAACCTGTCGGAGTCGAAACTTTGATGGGGATGAAATACACATCCGCTTCACTGAGGAAAATTGATGTTGTGAAAGAGATCCATCGAGGGGTAAAATAATATCCACTTCATTGGGAAGGTGAAGTTTACGAATCACTGGGAATTTTCAAGTCACCAACTGGAGATTTCTTGCATTGATCACCACTGCTTGGAGTAGAGACCTATCGGAGGAATCATGACCACTTGAAGTAAAATTCACTGGGGACATGAAGAATGTTGTGAAAACAAAGTAGTTTTGATCTTGATGAACTGCGTGGTAGTCTCCATTTTGAACAAGCTCATGCCTCAGAGTACGTGCTTTATGAGAAAAAATCATTTCAAGAGGATTTGACAGAAAGCATGGCGTATGAAATATTCCAATGTCTTCAAACTCTCGAGAGATTCATCGAATCTCGACGTAACTTCCCCTGATTAACGGTATTATGACCGATTCTTCGAAAATAGCTCTTAAGAGAGCCAGACTTGCATTAGTGAGCAACCTAGAAACAACTTGCCCCTGTTCAGCAGAATCTTCATGTTTCATCATCGATGTCTATATGTAAACTTTCTAAGATATCAGGCAAGATCAACACGCATGAAATGTTAATTCTGAAACTGTTAATGCAACATACATGTTTTTCTTGAAGTTTTTTTGAAAAAGATTTCACAATAACTTGTGACCGAAATTACTAGTTAGGATATGTATTTAATTTTTATAAGGCCAATACCAAGTTTGAGCATATCTCATAGGAGTCAGGAAACGTTATCTCATCGAGTGTGCTTTCGAAATGAACCCTGCTTTAATTAGGTATTTAGAGGGTTGTATCGTGGCTTGGTTCATGGCTTAAGAAACAAAGGATATAAGGCTCAAAGTTTATTTGTGCCCACCCATTCTTCGTGATGTTCTTCAATCCTACGTTTAGTTAACTTGATACGAGCACTCATCTCTCAAGAGGATTTTTGATATGGTCGAGAACTCATCGAGGCTTTAGACATGGTAGTCACTCATCTATTTTCTTCTGGTGTTTGATCAAACAAATTTATTCCTTGTTGAGGATTTTTCTTTGTAATCCTTTTTTTTTTTGCCTTTCGCATTTTCATTTCCTAACTTTTGCCTGGACGAAGTCTTTTGAATTTGACTTTGAAGTCCAGCGGGATGTCCCAATTTTGCCTAAGTCTCCTTCATAGGTTTTGAATTTGCGGAAAATTTCTTTTTCATTCATTTTTTTATGAACAAGTCGTGTGACTCTAAGTTATTTTGAACCTTTTGAAAGACAGAAGAGTCAACACCGTTCGTTATTTATACCAAAGAGAGGGAAAGAAAACGATCAGAGAAAACCTACTTAAAAGGGAGAAGACAAGGTCATCGCAACCAAATCTTGGGTTCGGGAGTCGGTTATGCGAGGGAAAGGTATGAGCACCCTCACGTCCGTTGTACTCAACGGGATCCACGCTTGTTGTCTAACTAAAAGGGTGTTAATCTATCAAAAGGCCGGCTCACAAGGAAAAGAGAAAAGAAAAGAGACTCGATAGAGCATCGCTTCTTTATGCCTACGTATTCCCTCGTGCAATGGGAAAGTCAGAGTCAACGTAGTTCGGGAAACTACGGGTGAAGGTGGGGAAGGTTGTTGGCCAAGACATCGTCGTCTTGTGCCTACATATCCTCATCTGGTATGAGAAATCAGAGCAAACGTAGTTCGGGCTAACTACGGGAAATGGGGTGCTCTCGATCTCACGGGGGCGAGAGAAAAGGTTCGGGTAGACGATACTAGCGTACGCATTCTAGCAGTTAGGTGTATTGCTGCTCGACCATTGGAGACTTAGGCGTTACCTATTTGCTGTAGAACAGACGTAGCACGTCCTTGGGTAAAAAGGTATGGATGCCTAAAGGTGAGAAAGAAAGAAAAGTGCTCGCTAGGATTATCACAATTCTATGCCTACGTATTCTCATCTGGTATGAGAAATCAAAGCAGTCGTAGTTCGGCCAACTACGGAAAAGGAGGTCTCGATCGCACGGGTGCGATAGAAAAGAGGTCTCGATTGCACATGGGCGAGAGGAAAGGTGTCTAAATCGCACGGAGGCAAGAGAAAAGGGACCTAGGCCTAAAACGCCTAACGGGAAGGGATTGAATCAGTTCGGGATGCACACGCTAAATCCTAAGATGTAGGAGCGAATGCGTCGCATATCGCCCAAAGGGTATACGCTAAACACTCTAGACAACGTGAGAAGAGGCTCCCCACTCATCATTTGCTACGTATCTAACGCTTACACACAACAGTCGTCGCGATTATGGGTTAGAAATACAGTTCGAAAGGTGTAATGAATCGAATATGGACTAATATGATGCTAAACCGTCGTAGCTCGACTTATAAGGGAAGTCAAACTATAGGAGATCACGTAATTGATATCCTTGCTAAGGACAAGATAGAGAAATGATATTGAGGATCATTCTCCAATTGAATCGTGTCGCAAGAGCCAAAACAGTGCGATCTCGTCTTAATCGCAAACATAATGTCGATTGATCGAAGGTATCCTATCGCGATCCCAAAGTAAAGAAAATGACCCAAATGATAGATTTGAAACTGAGAAGGTTATCAATTCCGATAAATCTGACGCTTACGAATACAAGACTTCATCGATCTAGGAAAGTCAAAATAAAATCGGAAAGAAAAAGAAATGAGGAGTGAAAGGAGGTGGTCTCAGATTCAACATTACTTATCAATAATTTTGCTAATAACGGTTTATGGAAATCTCGTCATCAACCAAAAAATGGTGAAAATAACCAAAGATCGATAAACAATCGAAAATAGAAAGGAGAAAGAAAGTGGTCTCGCGATTGTCGTTTCCATCAATAATTTGACGTATAACAACTTGGAGGTCTCGTCATCGACCCAAAAAGAGAAAAAGTCGAATAAAATGCTCAATATTAAATAGAAACAAAAATCTAACTCTAAAAAAATAAAATCTTCTAAAAGAAATAAATTAGAAAAATAAATACTTAGAATATATATATATATATATATATATATATATATATATATATATATATATATATATATATATATATATATATATATATATATATATATATATATATATATATATATATATATATATATATATATATATATATATATATATATATATATATATATATATATATATATATATATATATATATATATATATATATATATATATATATATGTATATATATATATATATATATATATATATATATATATATATATATATATATATATATATATATATATATATATATATATATATATATATATATATATATATATATATATATATATATATATATATATATATATATATATATATATATATATATATATATATATATATATATATATATATATATATATATATATATATATATATATATATATATATATTAATAAACTACAAACTGTTTTTTAATAAACTAATATATTACAAATTAATTTTATAAAAAAAGAAAGAAAAGTTTATGTGAAAAGAGAACAGAAGGGTGCACAAATGAGGGGAGTACGATATCAAACTTGTCTTGTGGACTTAGGAAGCCCAAGTCAACTGAATGAAAATTAAAAACAGCAAAAACAAGTGGAAGAAGTCCAACTGAGAGAAACGACAACCTCAAGTCTAAACCCTCTTCGTTCGCTCATTTCTATCTCCATCTATCTCACTCATCCCATGTTCAGGCTTGACCTGCTCACCCTCTGGTTTCTGAGTCCTTCAATTCGAGCTTCCTTCATTTCTATTATGCTTTGTGTTTGGTTTTCGGAAAAATGGGTTATGAAGGTTTTCTAATGGAGGTTAGAGGGAGAGAGGTTTCGCTTTTGTTGGTTGTTTTCTGGGTTAAGTTAAAGATGTTTGAAGAAGGTTGGTTGTGATGGAGAAATGAGTTTGGTTGATGTTTGGCTGAGTTGTGAAGGTAAGGAGGGTTTAACGGTTTAAGCGTAAAACGGAGGGCATAGAGTTTGGAATGGATTTTGGTTTTGGGTATGTTGAAAGAAGATGGGAAAATGGTTTTAGGTTGTTGGATCATGAGTTTTGAGGAAGACGGAGAATGGGTTTCGTTTTACTTGATGGGTTTTGGAAAGTGTGAAATCTGGGTTTGAGTTTGAAGTTTGCAAGTGAGGAGATGAAGATGTGGTGTTGAGGTTGTTTCGAAAGTTATGTTTCTGGGTTATTTCGAAGGTGAAGATTGAAGTGAAGAGGAAAATGAAGAAGAAACAACAAGGGTTTGGAAGAAGATTTATGTTTTTGTTATGGAAGTTTGATGGAGGTAAAGGGTGATTCAAGGAAATGGGTTGTGAAGAAGATAAAGCTTGTTTCTGGGTTTGTTCTTCAAAGTGATGAAGAAGATGGAAAGTTGTGAATAAGATGTCGCGGATGTTTCTTATGTTTGAAGATGTAAGAAGGTGATGAACATGGTGATGGCGAAGATGAATAGGAAGATGAGGGAAGGAGGCGCTACAGTTTAGTGTTTTTGCTGACGATGAAGATGAATAGTGTAGAGAGGATCTGGCGGCTGCTAGGTTTCTGTGTCTCCAAGGTTGAAGAACGTGAACAGGAGCTTATATATCTAGGAATCAACACGTGGCACTGCTTTGTGTAATTGGCTGATGGATTTTCACTTAATTAAATGTTATTAATTAAAGAAATCTAAGCTAAACTGCAAATTAATTCTAACAATTAAAACTAACTTAATTCGATAATCTAATTAACCTAAATGATAATTAATCTAACTCTAAAATCTAATTAATAAATCTTTTTCTAAAAACTAATTATAATCCTATTAATAATAAAACTAAATAACTAAAATTCCATTCCTATTTAAAATATAATCTAAACTCTAATTCTAAAACTATATGAGAATAACCTAAATTAACATTCTACTTAAATTCTAATTCTATTAAGAACTCTAATAAAATCTATCCTATTATAAAAACTACTATTTCTAGAAACAAATATTTCTATTCTAAAATAAAATTCTATTAAAACAACTATTATCTCCTAATTTCTAAAACTATGCTATTTAAAATTCTAATAAAATCTATTTAATTCCTAAATTTTCATAAAAAGAAATTAAAGTAAAAATAGAAATAAAAACACAAAAATGCAGTGAAATAAAAAAACGGAAAAAAGACGAACACCAAAATGCACAAAATAATCAGTACGGAATGAACCACCAAGAAGAGAGCAACTTCGCTCGATTTTAACATGGAACTTCTCATTTGAAATTGTTTTGAATCATCTGAAATGCGAGCAAAGCGGCTGAAATCCTGATAAATTCAACCCAGCTGATAACAATGGCAGTATGCAAGAAATGATCTACCTAAATGATATGTAGATGAAAGTGAAGCAAAAGCCAGTTAAACCTAGAAAAAGGTGGGCAAATTTTAGGGTGCAACAGCTGTCCCTATTGATAACGCGAAAATGTATATTATAAATGCCACAATTTTATGCTGTTAATGTTTGGTTTCACCCCGATTTCAGATTGTTCCAAGCCATTTTGTCAAGTGTTTTGCAGGTATATGAAGTTCACACTCCAAATGAGCAAGACAGAGAAAACACATGATCAAATGCACAGAACAGATGAAAAGAGACAGGAAATAGCAGAAACGAGGATTTTGATGATGTCACGGTTGTCACACCCTTGTGACGCCCGTCACAGACATCACGACCGTCACAGGCCCATGACGACCGTCACACTCCTCACGACCGTCACACCTCCCTCACGATCGTCATGCAGGAAAAAACAAACTAACTTTCAAAATTAGGACGTGTCCACGAAGATTGAGATATTGGTGGAACGTTTTCCCTATATTGTCTCACATCAACTCCACTTCCTCAGGACTTCCTGCAAAGAATCTCAGCTATAAAAGGAGGAGTCCTGGACCAGAAAAGGGGAGCCGCATTGAAGATCACGAAGTGCTTCCAAATTTTGTTACAGAAATCCAAATATTGTTCTTGTTTCCTTTTCCTTTCCTTTTATTTCCATTGCCTTGCTTTTATTCCTTTTCCCGCATATTTAATTCTCGCCAAAGTAGAATCCTGCCGACATTGTGGAGGACTACTCAAGGACCGGGAGCTGAATTATTTACAGGTTTTTATTATTAATTGATTTTTCGTTTCCGTTATAATGCATGTTTACTTATTACTCTGCCATTGTTCAACTATGCAAGTTCTAAATCCCATGTCTAGCTAAACTGCCTTAATCGGTATGTAATAAGTTAGTAGGACGGTGTTGCACCCCAAAATTTGCCCAACATTTCTTTATCTAGCTTGTGTTTCATTTCATTCACATTAGCATTATCATTTGCATTTCATTGACATGTGTGCAGGAGATCAAGAGGTATGATTACCAATTAAGGGCTACACAAGAGTTTGAAGCTAAGCTAAGAAGGTTATTCAAGTGTTCAAGGGTGGATATCCTTGTCATAGAAGTTAAAAGATCCTCAGAGAGACTGGTTGAAACCAAGAGGGTGTGTCTCCTAACTTGAGAGTTGTGGGAAGTCATCAGATGATTCTGAGGCCATGGAGATGGACTTGAGGTCTTGAGAGAGCTCATGAGAAGTGTTTAAGATCACTTTGAGGCCTAGACAGGTCATTGTGCAAGATTAATAAGACTCAACCATTTGTGGTGCAATTAGGGTTTGATTGGGTCAACCCTAAGTCAACTGATGATTTGGAGAAGGTTGAGACCTAATCCAAGAGCCATGTGATCATGGATTGATACATTGAGATGTTATAAGGATGATTCCAAGGTCAACTCATCATGATTGAAGGGTTTTAGAAGTTTCAAGCTAGGGTTTCTAAGGCTTGACAATGTAAAATCCCCTAGTTTGACCCCTATCTTCAAGGCAGTTTAGCTCAAGATATGATTGTCACCTCATCTTTCCCCCGACATTAATGTTGTAGAGCATGATCTTAGCTTTAATTTGAGTTCTATAAGTCCTTGATAGGATTTGTAGAACTCAAGTTGTGACTTTGACAAGTTACAGGTCATCTGAGGTATGTGAATTTGGAGCTTGAAAGTTGCCCAACTTGAAAGAAACCTTTGCCCAAGAAGGATGATTCCTATGAACTTTTGGTCAACATGAATGTTGTTCCTTATACTCTTAGCTTTCCATAGAGTACTATAAGCCCTTGATAGGATTTGTAGAACTCAACTTATGGCTTTGACAAGTCAAGGGTATTTTGGTCATTTGGAGATTACAGGTCATTTCAAGCATAAGGCCATAACTCCTATTTCCAAGCTTCAAATGGGAAAATGTTCAACATAAAACTTGTTCAAAATGATGTTTTAAGGCTAGTAAAGAGGTCATGAGATGTTGGAAATGCTTGTAGCTCAAAGATGCAAAAATGACCTAAAATAAGGGTATAAGTTAAATAAACCAAAGTTGGAAATTGATATTTTTGATCTACACATCCAAACCAAGGCATGTAATATATCATTTTGACTCTAAAAAGCATTTTAAGAACTTTGGTTTAGCCACATTTTTGATTTGAGGTGTAATTGGTGGGCTTGCTTTGAAAAGTAGTTACTTACATCTTAAGTAACATTTGCAAAACACATGAGAGAACAATGCACAAGCTTCCAAGGCATTGTAACACATCTAATATCTCATTTGGAGAGATTTTGGGATCATAATAAGCTGCTGCAACAAGTGAAACCAGAATTGGTGTGAGTATGGCATGAGATGGCATTTTGATGACATGAGAAATTCAACATCTCCTTAGATGATTCCAGAAGATTCTAGAGAGGTCCAACATCATCTATATATTGATTAGAAGGGGTTCAAGTGCAGGGTTGGTGAGGATTGAGAGGGAAAAGAGAGAGTGAACTTTAAAACCTCCATGTGCAAATTGAAATCAGTTTCTGCATTCTACACCATTTTGATCCTTTCTTTTGATCTCAACAAATTCTATCGAGGATACTGAATGATTCCAGATCAATTACATAGCCAAAGCCTTGAAGGATCGTGTTCTTGCATTTGAGTTTCACCTGCTGCAAGTCACCATCGGGTTTGGAGTTCCAAGCATTTGCAATCAATTCTCTTGCATACAGAAGCAAGAACTTAGTACATTGAATGATTCTAGAGCAGTAGAAGGGTTGAATTGAGGCTTTGCTACTTCTGTTATTCAAGAATTCACAGGTTTGAATTTTTCATCCCTCACCTTAATTTAAGAAGAATTACCTCAGTTTGTTAGGTTAGATTGATAGTATGTGGTTAGGAGATCGTTTCTGGAAACTTAGAGAGGATTTGGTGATGATCCATGAGATGACACAATTTCTGTTTGGATCAAGAACATGCTGGACATTGAGAGATAATGTAAGTGTTATAGCGAGAAGTGATCAGGGTAATGTGGTGAACATTTCAGACCAAACAATTTGAAGAATAGTGATAATTGAGGTCTGAGCATAATTTTGATTCTTGATCGTGTTTTAGGTTAGAGGTTGATTCAATAAATTCTGAGGCTGGGGTTAGACTCAGGGAGAGATTTAGAGTGATTTAGTGTTTTAGATCTCGAATTTTGATGGAGATTTGAGGGAGCCCGAGTGAGGATGAGGTTGATGTTTGAACTCTGTTACAATGGATGCTTCCCTCCATTCTCATGGCTAGAGGTAGGTGATAAAGTCCTAGCCATCGGATCCACGTATGACCATTGACCAGAGCCAGATCCAAGGGCCGTGTTTTAATCTCAGGTTGTGAAGAGGGAAGAATGCTGATGCTATAAACGCTGCGTGTCATTAAACAAAAGTTTTTGGGCTTTGGTTAGAGACCACTATCCACACCCCCAGCGAGCCCATTTGTGGATTTGAACTGATTCTCATTGCTTCCTACACCGCGCCTTTATCTTTTTTATTTACCATTTTTCAATTGATTTTTGATTGTGATATGGGCTTAGGCGTTTTTCTACTGGCACCCCCCTGATGGCCCAATCCATCAATTGAACTGATTGTGTTTACTATCTGCACCATGTGTTTATCTTTTTCTTTTGATTTTCTTTAATTTCTTCATTTTATACATGGTTCTTGATTAAATCATATAAAATTGAAAAATGATCCAATTAACCCCATTCTTTTTGCATTATATTCATGATTGAGTATAGTATTTTTTAGATAAAAACATTTTTATTTCATGCATTTTCTGAGTTTTTGGGAATTTTCATATTTTAATTGATATTAAAATAGTTATGTTTGATGCTTGATTTTGTGGAATTTTGTGTGATCATGTGATGATGATTGTGATCCTGACTTTTTGTGAGTTGTTAGCATAGATATGCATGCTCCCCATAGAATTTTCTCACATTTTTGTGATGAACATAAGTGGTAGTTTAGGTTGAAACCTTTAGAAGCCCCCTTTTTAGGGTTTATGATTGATACCTTTGGATTTAGGACTTAATTTTAGGACTTAATCGATGATTTAGTCCCTGGTTTTTGTATGAGGCATTCTTAATTGAATTAGGATCCCTTAGGAATTTTTGTAGAAATTTATAAGATATCTTACTATTTTTGATTGATTTTAGCTTAGGTGCTAGTTTTAGATGATTCTAAGGCACTAACTCAACTAGATTAACTTCTTTAGTTCCCTTAGATTAGGGTTTTGTTTCTCTTGCTCTTGGATGATGATGAAGGCAAGTTGGAGATGCACTGGATTTCTTGGAGAGGCTTGGATTTGAAGATCTTCCCTTCTTGTGGTGTAGTTTTGATTAGGTTAATATTAGGGTTTTGTAGGCAGAGCTTCTAGATAGTTCTCTTCCTTCATAAACATGGATGATGTTGATCACTTCCATTCTTCCCTATGATGAAAGGTCCCTTTGTAAAGGCCTCATCCCTCCTTTGGTAGGATGTGTGACCCTTTGCAAATTGGTAGAACCTTTGAGGGTCCCTTTCTCTGATGACAGGATGCTTAGTGGTGACCTTTGGTCTTCACTCTGCTACCAATCATCCAAACTTGGCTCTTGATAGATGAATCTTTCTCCCTTGTTAGAAGATGGATTTCCTTGCTTAAAGAAGATTGAAGGATGGAGTTGATACTTCTGTGTGATTGAAGATTAATCTGAGAAGCTGAAGCTTGTAGATGAAGAGGACCAAGTTGATACTAGTGAAGCAAAGAGAGCTGAAGCAAGAAGAACAAGTTGATACTTGTAAAGAAGATCCAATTGAGATTAAGTGAAGAGCTGAGGCTTGAGGAATAAAGGATAAGTTGACACTTACATTGAAGGTGGGATTTACTGAAGAGCTGAAGCTTGGAGAAGAGAGAACAAGTTGATACTTATGTTTGATGGATTGAAACCTTGGAGAAGCAAGCTGATACTTGTCATGGGGGATGATAGCCTTGAAGGGTGATTGAAGTCTGAAGACTGGATTGCTGTCAGAAGAGCTGAAGCTTGAAATTGAAAGAGGGAGTTGTTGATCTGCTTTCTTTCTTGTCTGTTTTCTTTTCTGTGCTGATGTGCCTTGTTTGACTTGCTTGATGCATTAGAATAAGTTCATATCTAGACTGACTGTAAGCTAGGAGCATGATTGCACTAGAGGTTGAGTTGCTCCCTCTACTTGTATTTTACTGTATGGCTTTGCTTGCGGGTATTCGGTAGAGCCCAACTCCCTTGCCTATGTGGTTTGTCTTGCTTGATAGCATTTTATTTCCTATGTATGATTACAGTTATTCATATCTGGCTTGAGGTTGAGATGAGCTTGTGGAGGCTGATGCCCCACACACATTTCCTCCCTCACTTGCATTGCATGCATTTTACAGTCGTTAACTGTTTACTGTTTAAGCTGATGCTTTATCTATTTCTGTTTATCATTGACATGATCCCCTAGGAATCTCACTTCCTTTGATAAGGAAGTGATGATAGAACTTTAGGTTGAAACCTATGCATGATAACTTCTAGGAGATCCCTGTTTCAAACCTCAACCATAGGATGAATCCTTGGCATGACAACAGTAGGACTTGATAGTCTCCCCGTAGTTGTCCCTCTCTCTTCTCATCTCAGAACAAATGAAAATACAGTAATAAAGGTTAACTGACGTCGTATGTTATGAGCCTTAAGTTATCTGAGAAAGGATTGTTGGAGAGTTTCTTTTCAACAGTCTGGATGTTCAGTATGGCACCCTTTGGGTGACATGCGACGCATTCACTCTCAGGTCATAGCCTCTAGTGCAATATTAGTTGCAAGCAAACATAAAAAACAGTTCTTCCGTAAAAGACAGAAAACAAATTTCAAACCTTTTTGCCCCGTGGACCCGTAATTCAAAGGAAACTTTTCTGAAGAAAAGAGTGTAGTTAACTCCTAGTTCTACCGCAAACAGGCTTTGTCCCTAACTGCTGGAACTATCTGTTAACCCTACTCGATAAAACAGATGAATCTGAATTCCCGTAATCCGTATTATCCCGCACTACGTAAGCTATGATCTCTCATACCAGTTGAGAGTACGTAGGCACAATACTGATGTATTGGCGAGCCACCTTCCCCGTAACCCGTAGTTAGTCGAACTACGTTGACTCTGATTTCTCATTCTCTGATGAGATCACGTAGGCATAAAGCGCGACGCTTTGCCGAGTCATTTTTCTTTTCTTTTTAAGCCGGCCTTGATAAGTAGATAGATAAAACCAACCCGTCATATAAACACAACAAGCATGGATCCCATCAAGTACGATGGACGTGAGGGGTGCTAATACCTTCCCCTTGCGTAACCGACTCCCGAACCCAGACAATGCTTGCGATGACCTTGTCTTGTACCTTTTCGTCAGGTTTTTCCGATCGTTTCCTTTCCTGCTCTGAGGGATAAATAACGAAAGGTGGCGACTCTTCTGTTTTGCCGACACATTATTTTCGCGGAAGCGACAGACGGGATTCGATAACATTCCGATGTTTTTCTACTTTTCAAACATGTTTCTGGCCGTAGTTTTTAATTTAATTTCCTAAATAAATCTTCTTCGCGAGACGGAGAAATTATTTATAGTAGTTTTGCCACGACAGTGGGAAAATCAGGTACGAACCGGCACGCGAAAGCTGGGGTTCAGACCGGATACTAAAAACTAGGCATTCATTTTAAATACAGCGAAAGCGCTTTAAAAGGAATCAGAACTTAATAGTTTTCAAAAAGCGATTTTAACCCCGAATGGGATAGCGAAAGCATAGATTCCGCCTTAGAGTTGCGACTAGCGTCAACAACCAATGTGAGACAAAAGTCTTTAAAGAATTATTTTCTCCTGAAAACTATTTTGGAAATACTAAACCACACCAGTGACATGTCAAATCCCCGAAAACTAAAGTATTGCATACCGATTTCTCTTATTATTATTTTAAAGAAACCTTATAACTTTCTCTTAACTCAGCGTTTAATTACGCACTTACTTCCTTAACACCTTTTCCGACTTAGCTAAACATAGTAGCACTCGATAGCACTAGATTGATTACGAGTCCCTGTGGGATCGATATCTTTATTACTACGCGATAGACTGTGCACTTGCAGTTAGTTCAGTTAGACTCAGAAAGTCACGATCAAGTTTTTGGTGCCGTTGCCGGGGAACCGTTTAGTCAATAGTGTGAACCTCTGTTACGTAGTATAGACTAAGTCAACTATTTTATTTCCCTTTTACTCGTTCATCGATTGCATGCCAATTACTCGATCACAAAGCAAAAATTTGCTACCAACAATCGCCGAACTTGAGCGCTTCCTACACTTAGGAAGACGATTCATAGAATATCAACAAAGACATAATATTCCTGAACTTCTCAATCACACTCCTGAATCTGAAGAAGAATCAAAGATGGTTGAAGGACCTCAGAACAGACCTCTGAAGGATTACGCTACCCCATCTTAGCTAGAGCCCCACAGTAGCATTGCTGCCCCCGCTATCAATCAGAATGATTTCGAGCTAAAACCATCATTGCTGTCAGCTGCACAACAACATTAATTCTCAGGAAATGCAACCGAGGATCCGAATGAACATTTAACAAAGTTTGTGCAGTATGAAGGTGAGAAAATACTTAGAAGGGGGGGGGGGGGGTTGAATAAGTATGACAGAAAATAATCAAAGATAAAAACACAAGTATTTTTATCCTGGTTCGTTGAACTCAACTACTCCAGTCCACCCTTTTCAAGAGTGATTTGCCTTTCTCAACAAGGACTTAATCCACTATTCAAATCAACTGATTACAAATAGCAACACCTAAGAACAACTGTTCTTAGTCTTCTCAAGAGCTACTGATCTAACCTAGATCCTCTTAAGGAAAACTTCCTTTACAAATTAATGTAATACAATGTAAGAGTAATAAATGCTTCTATGAAAGCTATAAACACAACTGTGTTATTTCTCTAAGTTTAGAACAATGTATGAACTATGAAGAATATGAGAGCTTGAGAGTTTCTTCGCTTGAGAGTAAGTTTGTCAATTTCGTCACTTGAAGAATGAGCTATGATGTCCTTTATATAGCCACTTGAATATTGGAGAGAATATTTTACCGTTAGAGAAGATATTTCCAATATCAAATAGTACTGTCCTTTGTACTATTGCAGCAGAGAGACGGCGCACAAAATGTGGGTGTGGCAATTGTCTGCTGAGCTGTGATTATACCATATATGGAATGTACCAGAGGAATAATATTCTTGCAGAGAATTTTGTCTATCCCAATTAAGGAAAGATTTGCTGGCATATTCCAACGGATATATTAAAATAATCTTCTTCAAATAATTCTTCAGATAGTTCAGATCAACAATCAATATCAGAGTCTTCAGTCTTCAGAATCTTCTGGAAACTTCAGAGCCTAAGATGTTCTTCAGATGTTGATGAATCAGAGTCTGGTGCAGCTGTGTGCTTGAAGCGTAACATGCTCTTAGATCAAAGTCTTCACTCAGATCAGAGTCTTCTCTCATTCAGAGTCTCTTCACTCAGAGTCTTCTTTCATGCAGATTCTTGATAATATATGCAGCGTGTTGTATCTTCAGAATCTTGATAACTAAGCTCTTATACTTCAGATTCTTCTAATCTTCAGATGCTCTTGAGCCATTCAGAATTTATTGTTCACATCAAATTTGCTCTTTAAGATTAAAATCTTTTGTGCCTGTAGAAAACAGTTTAGAACAAATTTAGAGAGTATAATTCTTGTATACAAATTATCATTAATGTTATCATCAAAACATAGAGATATTCCTAAGACACAATCTGTGCTCTTACAATCTCCCCCTTTTTGATGATGACAAAACATGAGCAATTTGTTCAATAAAAATATGAATTAAAATTACTCCCCCTGAGATTAACAATCTCCCCCTGAAATGAATACTCTAATGGAATTAGATACTTCCCTTTCTGGTTGAGTACATTTCAGATTCAGAGCCTGATTACATTTCAGATTCAGAGCCTGATTGAATTTCAGATTCAGAGCCTGATTAACATCCTGATTGAAGCCTGGTTGACATATGTTTGACTTCAAGAGTCAAAGCTTGATGCCATATTAAAGCTTGATGCCAGATGAACAACTTCAGAACACTTGGTTGTTTATCTTGCCGTTTCCTGTCTTGAGTTATCTTTTAGATCATAGTACTCAAGGTTAGATATCAGAGTCTGGTCTACTCAGATTTAGCTATTTTTGATCAGGTTCTGAAAAGATAGATCTCAGGAAAAACTTCAATGAAATTTGTCAGAGTCTGGTTAAGTTCAAAGAATGTTAGTAACATGTCTGACTCAGTTCAGATAATTGCTTATAGATTTGAACAATCAGATTCTATTTTGTTTCTCCCCCTTTTTGTCATAATCAAAAAGACTTGTAAAAGACAGTAAAGATGCAGAAGAAACACATATCCAGATAAGCAAAAAGATCATTGTCATTAAGATAAGAGAACATTCAGATACAAGCATGCAAAACATATCAGAAGAAAATCAAAACAAAGCAAAACATGAAAAACTTGTGCAAAACATCAAGTAGGTTTAGCAGATGAGGCTTGTTGAGAAGCAATGAGTTGCAGCAGTGCTGTAATCCTTTCTGAATTTTCATCTTGCTTAGCCATCCAAGTTTTCATTTCTTCATTTGTTTTCTTTTGATCCACCATAAAATCCTTTAGTTCTTTGACATCCTTCTGAAGATCTGTAGATTCTGAAATAGCAGATTCTGAAACAATAGATTCTGAAACATTCTTAGTAACATCAGGTGCAGGAATTTCTGGAGGTGGAGGAGCTTCTAGAAGAAGAATAGGAGGAGGGTTTCTCTTAATCCGTTTTTGATAAGCAGCAAGCCTTACTTTTGACAATCTAAGACATTGAGTCCTGATTTTCAAAGCCTCCCTATTCAGTCTGTAAAGATATTTCTTCCAAACAGCATTAGCAGCCTCTTTGTCCATAGTAGTCATGCAAACATCCATAATGTCAGCAAAGTCTGAGACATTATCCTTATCAAAACCTCTTAACAGAGTATAAACACTTGATCCCAATTCTGCTTCATCAGGGATTCTGGGTTGGGTTGGTTGTGTTTGTGGTGTTTGTTTAGAAGGTTGAGGTTGTGAAGATGGATGTTCAGATGTTTGTGGTTCAGAAGTTTGAGGATGGTTGGTTGGTTCAGATGTTGGTTGGTTGGTTGGTTCAGATGTTGGTTGGTTGGTTGGTTCAGATGTTGGTTGGTTGGTTGGTTCAGATGTTTGTTGGGTTTCTGTTGGTTGTGGAGTGTTTTGGATTTCAAGAGGTTGTGGAGTGAGAGTTTGAGTTGGGGAATTTTGTGGAGAGGGTGGATGTTCAGAAGTTGGAGATTTAAACAGTTGTTTCCAAACACTCTCAGAACGAGGTTGTTTGAGATCATTCAAGCATTCATTAATGTAACCAGATGATTCATCATCAGATGATGTATCAGAGTGGTTAGATTTTTCAGAAGTTGAAGATAAAATGATAGAACGGTTTAACGGTGTGACATCTAATATCTCATTAGGATCAATGAGATTTTCAGGTTGGTCAGAGTGTTCAGGGTGAACATCCTCTGGAATGGTAGATTCTGGGATGGTGTTTTGAGGTTGTGGTGTTGTTTGTTGAGTTTGTTGAGGAATGTTTGTTTGAATGTTTGTTGGTTGTGGTGTATGAGTCTCAGATGGTCTAGATCTTTTAAATATAAGGGGTGAGTCAGATGGTGTGGGGGTAGCAGAATGATGAACAGGATTAGAATCAGTGTTAAATACCTGTTTCAGAGTATCTCTAATTTCTTCAAAAGTTGCTGCAGGAGGATTTTGTTGAACCTTCTTCAGCTTCTTCCTTTTCTTCTTCTTTTCAGCATCTGAATGCTTCCTTTTCTTCTGATGACCTTCACTATCAGCTTTTCTCTTACGTCTTCTTTCCCTTGTCAAATCAGGAAGAACTTGGCCTTCCTTCTGCACAAGATTGGCAGGAATCTCAACACCATCTCTTATGCAGCGAGCAACATACTCAGCAATAAGTTCTCTAGGTTCATCTGAGGTGAATAAAGGAAAATCCTCAACAGGAATCCTTCTTCCCCTAACTTCTTCAGAGTTAGTTTTCCTTGGTTTCTCAGATAAATCTTCAACCAGTTTCATTCTTCTCAGAGTTAAACCATTTATTTCAGAGCCAATGATAAAATTCAGATCTTCTGTCAACCCAGCCTCTTGCAGATGCGCCACAAGTTGGTTTTCTATCAGAATATCTGAAATCAGCCTTCCCATAGGGATCCATGTTCTGACTTTTCCAGATTTACCTCTGGCTGTCTCTCTTGTTTCCTTGATGTGAGACACCAGATGATTAAACAACAGATATGGAAGATCAATCTGAATGTTTTGGTGTAAACAATACATGAAGTAAAGTTGTTCAGCATTAACATAATCAGAAGAGTTTGAAGAGGGTCTGTGAAAGATGGTGTTCATGAAAATCTTAGCCCATATCTTGTAAGTGGGTTTCAAGAACTTAACCTTCTTACAAGGTTCACCAGTGGTACAGATTTCTTGACAAACATCTTTCAGATCTTCACGCGCAGAAGACAGAGAGGTTACTCCATCTGTTGCCTTAAAACCTATGAGTTTCCTTATCAGGTTTTCAGTGATAACTATCTTCTTCCCCAGCACAGAGGAGTGAATGAACTTTGGAGTAGCAAATGCATGAATCCAGAACTCCTTTACTAACTTTGGATACACAGGACCCATAAGCCTATCAAAGTAACCGTCCCAGCCTTGTGCTTTGATTGAAGAAATCAGATCGAACCCATTTTCAGCAAGATCTTCTAAATCCACGAAACTTTCACATAGTACTTCTAGTGAATCAACAGGAGTTAGGAGAGTGCGTACTGGTTCTATGACAGTGGTAGCATCTTTGGTAGTAACAGCTTTTGAAGTAGATGCCATTGTTGATGATGATGAAGAAGATGAAGGTTTCTGAGTTCTTTTAGGGTTTGCAAAGAGAGAGAACAACAAACAAAAACGCATATGTGTTTGAGAATGTGAAAAGTGTGAATGTGTTAAGAGAGTGGTTTATATAGACAAATAAAGCAAGCATGGGAAACACAACAGACACACATAGGACACATACGCACGTTTGCATTAAATGAAAAGTAATCATTTTTAATTATGATATGACATTTGGGGGGAAAATCAAGACAGATTGAGATTTTCAAAGCAATACCTTAAACGTCATAATCAGTAGGTGTACTCCATCTTTTCAGATTCTGAGTGACACGTGTTTGCTTGCATGTGATTCTGTAACTCTTAAGAAATGAAACGTTTTCAACTTTCAGATCCTCTGAGATGGTCAGTACAGAGTTTCACACAAAAAATAAATCACAGATAAATTAAACAAGCAAAACAGATGAAATACTTCAGAGTGTTAAACACTTAGCATCTGAGAAGTTGACTCTGAGAAATATTACTCTGGACAAAAATCCATACAAATATTTTTCAGAATAAACTTAAACCTATCTTCAGCAAGGGGTTTTGTGAAAATATCTGCCCATTGATGATCTGTATCAACAAAGGCTAAATTTATTACACCCTTCTGAACATAGTCTCTGATGAAATGATGTTTAATCTCTATATGTTTGGCCTTAGAGTGTAAAATTGGATTTTTGGATAAACATATAGCAGAAGTATTATCACAGAAGATAGAAAGATTACTCTCACAGATTTGATAATCTTCTAGTTGACTCTTCATCCAGAGCATCTGAGTGGAACACCCAGCAGCAGCAATGTATTCTGCCTCTGTGGTTGATAGTGCAATTGTTGGTTGCTTCTTGCTGTACCACGAGATCAGATGACTTCCAAGAAACTGACAGCTTCCAGAAGTACTTTTGCGCTCAACTCTATCTCCAGCATAGTCAGCATCACAGAATCCAACTAGTGAATATTTGTCAGATCTTCTGTAACACAAACCAACATTAGCAGTACCTTTCAGATACCTTAGAATCCTCTTAACAGCAGTTAAGTGTGATTCTCTAGGATCTGATTGGAATCTAGCACATAAACAAACACTAAACAGAATGTCTGGTCTAGAAGCAGTCAAATAAAGAAGAGATCCTATCATACCTCTGTAGAGTTTCTGATCTACCTTCTTACTTACCTCTTCCTTACCTAGAGTGCTTGTAGGATGCATTGGAGTCTTTGCCATTTTGCTATCCAGCATGTTAAACTTCTTCAGAAGCTCTTTAACATACTTGGTCTGATGTATGTAGGTGCACTCTGGAGTCTGATTTACTTGGATTCCCAGAAAGAATCTCAATTCTCCCATCATGCTCATCTCAAATTCTTCCTGCATACATTTAGCAAACTCCTTTCCAAGCATAATATTTGTTGATCCAAAAATAATATCATCTTGCAACAGGAGCATATGTTTCTGTGTAGTCTATGCCTTCTTGTTGACTGTAGCCTTGAGCAACCAGTCTTGCTTTGTTCCTTTCAACTTCTCCTTTTTCATTAAGTTTATTTCTGAAAACCCATTTTGTTCCAATGACATTGAAACCTTTAGGTCTTGGAACCAGATCCCATACTTCATTCCTTGTGAATTGATTCAGCTCCTCTTGCATAGCTAAAATCCATTCATTATCTTCCAGAGCCTCATCAACAGATGTTGGTTCTATAATTGACACTAAGCCACAGAAGGAAGATTCAGAAGTTCTGAGAAATGCTCTTGTCCTTATTGGATCATCTTTCTTTCCAATTATCACATCCTCTGGATGAGAAGCTTTCATTCTGGAAGAAGATCCTCTGACTGTTGGTCTTTCAGAAATATGCAGATTGTCAAGTTGGGAAGTTAGAGGCGTAGCATCTGGGTTTGCTTCAGAGTCTTTGTCTTTAGTCTTGTCTGCCTCTGAGCCTTCAGAGTCTGTGAGAATAACTTCTCTATCTGCAGAACTTTCAACTTGCTTTGGCTTTTCAGAGCCAAGCTTATCATCAAATCTAACATGAATAGATTCTTCCACAATCTGTGTTTCAGTATTGAATACTCTGTAGCCTTTAGAGCGTTCAGAATAACCAAGCATGAAACACTTCTGTGCTTTGGAATCAAACTTGTTCAGATGATCTTTAGTGTTAAGCATATAACAAATACATCCAAATGGATGAAAATAAGCAATGTTGGGCTTTCTGTTTCTCCACAATTCATAGGGAGTCTTTTCCAGAAGAGGTCTTACAGACACTCTGTTCTGAATATAACATGCTGTATTTATTGCTTCTGCCCAAAAGTATTTTGCCAGATTTGTCTCGTTGATCATGGTTCTGGCCATTTCTTGCAATGTTCTATTTTTCCTCTCTACAACTCCATTTTGTTGTGGAGTTCTAGGACAGGAGAAATCATGTGCAATTCCTTTTTCAGAAAAATATTTTTCAAAATATTTGTTTTCAAATTCACCACCATGATCACTTCTGACTTTAATAATTTTGCATTCTTTTTCAGTCTGGACTTGATTGCAGAAGTCAATGAACACAGAATGAGACTCATCCTTGTGTTTTAGAAACTTTACCCATGTCCATCTGCTGTAGTCATCTACAATGACTAACCCATACTTCTTGCCTCTGATGGATGCAGTTTTCACTGGTCCAAACAGATCAATATGAAGTAATTCCAATGGTCTAGAGGTGGAAACAACATTTTTTGGTTTAAAATGAGATTTTGAAAATTTACCCTTTTGACATGCGCCACACAGAGCATCTGAATTGAACTTCAGATTAGGGAGTCCTCTGACCAGATTGAGTTTATTAATCTGAGATATACGTCTCATATTAATATGTCCCAATCTTCTATGCCAGACCCATTGCTCATCATTCACAGATAAAAGGCATTTTACATTTTGAACTTTAAGTTCTGAAAGGTTAATTTTGTAAATGTTGTTTTTCCTCTTTCCACTGAATAGGATTGAACCATTCTTTTGACATACAGCTTTGCAACATTTTTGATTAAAGATGATATCATAACCATTGTCACTTAATTGACTTATGGACAATAGATTATGTTTCAATCCTTCAACTAACAGAACATTAGAAATAGAGGGTAGGTTACCATTACCTATTGTACCAGAGCCAATGATCTTGCCCTTCTGGTTCCCTCCAAATTTCACGTCCCCTCCAGATTTAAGTTCCAGGCTTTGGAACATAGACCTTTCGCCCGTCATATGTCGTGAGCATCCAGAGTCCAGGTACCATGATTGGTGTCTGGATTTTGCTGCTAAGAACATCTGCAACAGGTATTATTTGACTTTTAGGTACCCAGATCTTCTTGGGTCCTTTGGGGTTAGATGTTCTGTGGTTTTGCCTAAACTTCTGTTTTTCAACATAGTGTTTATTCTGGCTAACCCTTGGCTTAAACACATAAGTACTCTTTTCAGAGCTTGTATGTTTAATATCATTCAGATGACCAAACTTAAAATGAGAATACAGAGGAGTCTTCTTGATGAAGAGTTTATCAACAGACTTTGGATTGCTTCCAGAGGAAGATTCACATCCAATGCCTCTTCTGTTGTTCCCACTAACACCATAGATCATAGAAGCCATTTTGCTTCTGTCTATGCTTTTAGTGAGGAATCTTTTAAAACTAGAGTCATATTTTTCTAAAATATTTTCACTTGACTCTGTTTCAGTATCAGATTCTTGTTGAGTTGTTTCTAAATCATTTTTGAGTTTTAAATTTATTTCTTTCTGCTCAACAAGTTCTGTTCTCAGAAGATCAATCTCAGATTCAAGATTGTTTTTCAGCTTCTTGTATTTGAGTTTAATCTTGCTGTAGCTTTCCAACATGTCAGATAAACTTTCAACAAGTTCAGCTCTGGAGAGTTCAGAAAATACCTCTTCAGAGTCAGAGTCTGATTCTGACTCAGATTCAGATGATGACGTTCCTTCATCTTGATCATTTGTGTTGGCCATCAGCGCAACATTTGCACATTCTTCCTCAGATTCAGAAGATGATTCAGATTCATCTGAGTCATCCCATGTAGCCATCAGAACCTTTTTCTTTTTATCAAACTTCCTTTTGGGTTTTTCCTTTTGAAGTTTGGGACATTCACTCTTGTAGTGTCCAGGTTCTTTACATTCAAAGCAAGTGATCTCTTTCTTGCCAGATCTTCTGTGTCCAGAAGATTCTCTCTTTTGATCAGATCTTCTGAAGTTGTTGAACTTCTTCCCTTTGTGCTTCCAGAGTTTGTTGATCCTTCTGGACAGCATAGATAGTTCATCTTCTTCTTCAGAAGAAGATTCCTCAGAGCTTTCTTCATTTACCTGCAAAGCTTTAACAGATTTGTTAGATTTAAAAGCTAAGGATTTACCTTTATCTTTCTTCTGGGGTTCATCTTCCTCCAGCTCAATCTCATGACTTCTCAAAGAACTGATGAGTTCTTCTAATGAGATTTTGTTCAGATCCTTGGCCAGCTTCAATGCAGTCACCATAGGTCTCCATCTGGTAGGAAGACTTCTGATGATCTTCTTGACATGATCAGATGTTGAGTAGCCCTTGTCCAGAACTTTCAACCCAGCTGTTAGAATCTGAAATCTGGAAAACATAGTCTCAATGTTCTCAGATTCTTCCATTTTGAACGCTTCATACTTCTGTATCAGCGCCAGAGCCTTTGTTTCTTTCACCTGAGAGTTTCCCTCATGAGTCATTTTGAGAGACTCAAACATATCATGAGCAGTTTCTCTGTTGGTAATCTTCTCATACTCTGTATGAGATATTGCATTAAGAAGTATGGTTCTGGCTTTGTGATGATTCTTGAATTCTTTCTTCTGCTCCTCAGTCATTGATTTTCTATCAATCTTTTTGCCATCCTTAGTAGGATGTTCATACCCATCAATGACTAAATCCCAGAGATCAGCATCATACCCCAAGAAAAAACTTTCAAGTCTATCTTTCCAATAATCAAATTTTTCTCCATCAAACATTGGAGGTTTGGTGCTGATTCTGTCTCCTTCATATTTGTTGCTTGATGTAGGAATATCACCCATATTAGCAACCAAATAAATAACAGAGTATTTTTCTCACTGGATCTTTATCTGTCACGGTTAAGCGAATGCACACTCAGAACCGGAGCTCTGATGCCAACTGAAGGTGAGAAAATACTTAGAAGGGGGGGGTTGAATAAGTATGACAGAAAATAATCAAAGATAAAAACACAAGTATTTTTATCCTGGTTCGTTGAACTCAACTACTCCAGTCCACCCTTTTCAAGAGTGATTTGCCTTTCTCAACAAGGACTTAATCCACTATTCAAATCAACTGATTACAAATAGCAACACCTAAGAACAACTGTTCTTAGTCTTCTCAAGAGCTACTGATCTAACCTAGATCCTCTTAAGGAAAACTTCCTTTACAAATTAATGTAATACAATGTAAGAGTAATAAATGCTTCTATGAAAGCTATAAACACAACTGTGTTATTTCTCTAAGTTTAGAACAATGTATGAACTATGAAGAATATGAGAGCTTGAGAGTTTCTTCGCTTGAGAGTAAGTTTGTCAATTTCGTCACTTGAAGAATGAGCTATGATGTCCTTTATATAGCCACTTGAATATTGGAGAGAATATTTTACCGTTAGAGAAGATATTTCCAATATCAAATAGTACTGTCCTTTGTACTATTGCAGCAGAGAGACGGCGCACAAAATGTGGGTGTGGCAATTGTCTGCTGAGCTGTGATTATACCATATATGGAATGTACCAGAGGAATAATATTCTTGCAGAGAATTTTGTCTATCCCAATTAAGGAAAGATTTGCTGGCATATTCCAACGGATATATTAAAATAATCTTCTTCAAATAATTCTTCAGATAGTTCAGATCAACAATCAATATCAGAGTCTTCAGTCTTCAGAATCTTCTGGAAACTTCAGAGCCTAAGATGTTCTTCAGATGTTGATGAATCAGAGTCTGGTGCAGCTGTGTGCTTGAAGCGTAACATGCTCTTAGATCAAAGTCTTCACTCAGATCAGAGTCTTCTCTCATTCAGAGTCTCTTCACTCAGAGTCTTCTTTCATGCAGATTCTTGATAATATATGCAGCGTGTTGTATCTTCAGAATCTTGATAACTAAGCTCTTATACTTCAGATTCTTCTAATCTTCAGATGCTCTTGAGCCATTCAGAATTTATTGTTCACATCAAATTTGCTCTTTAAGATTAAAATCTTTTGTGCCTGTAGAAAACAGTTTAGAACAAATTTAGAGAGTATAATTCTTGTATACAAATTATCATTAATGTTATCATCAAAACATAGAGATATTCCTAAGACACAATCTGTGCTCTTACACAGTACGCAGACACAGTTAAGGAAAATGGCATAACTCAAGACGCAATAAGACTTCGTCTTTTTCCTTTCTCTCTTAGAGATAGAGCATGGGCTTGGTTACAATCCTTGCCGTCCAACTCCGTTACAACGTGGGAACAATTGAAGAGCGTTTTCTTAGCGAGATACTTTCTGCCAAGAAAAACTGCTATGCTAAGAGCTCAAATTAACGGATTTCGACAAAAAGATGCCGAATCTCTCTACAAAGCATGGGAAAGATTCAAAGATATGATGAGAGCATGTCCTCACCACGGTCTAGAAGACTGGGTGACTATTCATACCTTCTACAATGGGCTTCTGTACAACACCAGATTAACAGTAGATGTCGCTGCGGGCGGTGCAGTTATGGATAAGCCTTACGATGAAGCCTATCAACTCATCGAGAAGATGTCTCAGAACCATTGCCAATGGGGAGGCAAAAGAACTCCATCAGAGAAACCCGCAGCAAAAGGTGGGATGTACGAGATCAGTAGTCTTGAAAAGTTCAACGCTAAGGTAGATGCCTTGACGCAGAAGATCGACAGTTTAACTGTAACACCGCCTGCAACCGTAGCTGCTGTAACCCCAAATTGTGAGTTGTGTGGAATCACTACTCACACTGTGCCCGAATGTCCGTTGCTGGCAGGAATCCCTGCAGACCAGGTGAACTACGCTCAAGGTAACCCTTACACGAACACCTACAATCCAGGCTGGAAAAACCATCCAAACGTTTCCTACAAGAGCGATAACGCATTGTATGCACCTAATCAAGCACCTGCTGTTCCACCAGGATATCAGAAACCAGCCGTAGCTGCTCCAAATGCCCCTAGAAAATCAAATCTTGAACTGATGATGGAAAAATTCATAGCTACTCAAGCTCAAACGAACAAGGAATTCCTAAATCAAAACATACACACTAGCAAGCAAATTAAACAGCTAACCAACAAAGTAGACGCTTTAGCCACCCACAACAAAATATTTGAAACACAGATATCACAAGTGGCTCAACAACAAGCCTCTGCAGCCGCACCCACTGGCACATTTCCTGGACAGCCAGAACCTAATCCGAAAGGTCATGCAAACGCTGTCATATTAAGAAGTGGAAAAGAACTAGACGGACCGATCGATCCTAGGAGTCAAAACACAGCCATGCATCAGAAAACTTATAAACAGACAGAAAAGGAGTCTGAAACCGAAGAAAAGGAAGATAATGAGAAAGAGGCCGCCAAAAATGAAAACCCGTATGTGCCTCCACCGCCGTATAAGCCACTGATTCCTTATCCTCAAAGATTCATAAATTCCAAAACTACAGGGCAGTTTAAGAAATTTGTAGAACTTCTGAAGCAACTGAATATCATAATTCCTTTCACAGAAGCTATCACTCAAATGCCCTCATACGCTAAATTTCTCAAAGAAATCTTGTCTAACAAGAGAAAGATCGAGGATAACGAAATAGTTACACTTATTGCCGAGTGTAGCGCGATCATTCAAAACAACATGCCTCCTAAACTAAAAGACCCAGATAGTTTCTCCATACCTTGTGTCATTGGAAAGTTCGTCATAGACAAAGCTTTGTGCGACTTAGGAGCCAGTATCAATGTTATGCCCTTATCTATATGCAAAAAGCTAAATATGGGTGAACTAAGACCAACCAAAATGTTTGTGCAATTGGCTGACCGATCAGTCAAATATCCTGTCGGTATACTGGAAAATGTTCCAGTGTGCATAGGTCAATTCTACATCCCAACCGACTTTATAATCATGGACATTAAAGAAGACTTTGTTACCCCGATTATCTTAGGAAGACTCTTCCTAGCAACAGTTGGAGCTATCATAAACGTGAAGAAAGGTAGGCTAACATTCGAAGTGGGAGAAGAAAAGATAGAATTCATCCTCACCAAGTTCTTACAAGCACCAACCATAGACGACACATGCTATTTAGTAGACGTCAATGTCGAATGCATAAGAGAACTGGAGAAGGAAGAAACTACATACTCGGAAATAATGAAAATCCAAATCCCTGAAATTCATGAAGACGACAATTGGCGTGCGTCATACAAAGATGAGAGTCTAAGCGAAATCTTAGCACTGACTCCTAATCACATGCCAAGTCCGAAGAACCCAACTTTAGAGCTTAAAGAATTACCTTAAACCCTCAGGTACAAATTCTTGGACATCGAATTCAAAAAACCAGTGATAGTCAACGCCGACTTAGGACAATTAGAAACCAAGAAATTATTAGAAGTCCTAAGGAAATACCCAACTGCGTTAGGCTATAGTATAACTGACCTCAAGGGTATAAGTCCTTCCATCTGTATGCATCGAATCATGCTGGAGGAAGACTGCAAAACCTCTAGAGAGCATCAGAGAAGGATAAATCCTATCCTAAGCATTGTAGTCAAAGACGAAGTGAAGAAGCTACTAGATGCAGGAATCATATATCCGATCTCCGACAGCCAATGGGTTAGCCCAGTGCATGTCGTACCCAAGAAAGGAGGTGTCACTGTGGTTAAGAACTCGAAAGGTGAATTGATAACACAAAGAGTTGTGACTGGAAGCAGAATGTGTATCAATTACAGAAAACTGAACAAGGCCACGTGAAAAGATCATTTCCCTTTACCTTTCATAGATCAGATGTTGGAGAGATTGGCCAAACATTCTTATTTCTGCTATCTAGACGGTTATTCGGGATTTTTTCAAATACCTATCCACCCCGATGACCAAGAAAAGACTACATTCACCTGTCCTTATGGCACTTTTGCTTATCGACGAATGCCGTTTGGACTATGCAATGCACCCGCAACGTTCCAGAGATGCATGATGGCAATCTTCACAGATTTCATAGATGACATCATGGAAGTGTTTATGGATGATTTCTCTGTATGCGGACAAAGTTTTGAAGGATGTTTGTCGAACTTAGAGATGGTACTCGAAAGATGTGCGAAAGTGAACCTTGTTCTCAATTGGGAAAAATGCCATTTCATGGTCCAATAAGGAATAGTTCTAGGACACATCATATCTGACAAAGGGATTGAGGTTGATAAAGCAAAAATAGAAATTATAAAGGATCTTAAACCTTCGAAAACCGTACGAGAAATACGAAGCTTTTTAGGACATGTTGGATTCTACCGACGATTCATAAAAGATTTCTCGAAAATTACAAAACCTCTAACAGGTCTGTTAATGAAAGATGTTGAATTCGTCTTTGACGAGGATTGCTTGAAAGCATTCGAAACACTAAAAACAACCCTCATCACCGCACCAATCATGCAACCACCAGATTGGCAACTACCATTTGAAATCATGTGCGATGCGAGTAATTATGCTGTAGGTGCAGTTCTAGGACAAAGGAAAGACAAGAAGCTTCACGCAATCTACTATGCTAGTAGAACTTTGGATCCTGCCCAAATAAACTACGCCGCAACAGAAAAGGAACTTCTAGCAATTGTGTTCGCCCTTGACAAATGTCGTTCCTACTTGGTATGAGCAAAAATAATCATTTACACAGACCACGCTGCCATTAGGTACCTGATGAGCAAAAAGGATGCCAAGCCAAGATTATTATGATGGATCCTATTGTTACAAGAGTTTGAGTTAGAAATCAAAGACAAAAAAGGAACCGAGAACGTAGTGGCCGGTCACTTATCCCGAATAGAAGGCATTAAATAAGAATCAGTGCCTATCAACGAAGATTTCCCTTATGAATACCTGATACCTAGATTGGAAAGCGATATGCCACACTTAACCTCAGAAGAACCAGAATTAGAAAAAGCCGTGGAAGCAACCTATGCACAAGTTACCCTGCCTTGGTATGCTGATATTGTAAATTACTTAGCCGCAGGCGTGGTCCCACCGGACTTAACTTATCAGCAAAAGAAGAAATTCTTCCACGACATAAAGCACTATTATTGGGAAGAGCCTCTGCTTTTCAAGAGAGGAGCTGACAACATATTTCGTCGATGCATCCCAGAGGAAGAAATGGAAGACATCATCTCTCGTTGTCACTCTGCACCTTACGGTGGACATGCAAGTACCTCAAAGACATGCCCGAAAATCCTACAATCTGGCCTATTCTGGCCCAGCCTTTGGAAAGATGTCCACGCTGCAATACTAATGTGTGACCAGTGCCAACGTACTGGAAACATTTCAAGGCGCAACGAGATGCCCCAAAAGGGTATTTTGGAAGTGGAAGTCTTTGATGTATGGGGATCGATTTCATGGGACCATTCCCATCTTCTTTTGGAAACAAATATATACTCGTCGTTGTCGACTACGTATCAAAATGGATTGAGGCCGTTGCCTCACCAACTAAGAACACGCGAGTAGTCATCAAACTCTTTAAGAACACCATTTTCCCCAAATTCGGTGTACCAAGTCTTGTCATCAGTGACGGTGGTTCAAACTTCATAGCGCGAATCTTTGACAAACTTCTATCAAAATATGGAGTCAAACACCGTGTTGCAACACCGTATCACCCGCAGACTAGCGGCCAATCGGAGATTTCAAACAGAGAAATAAAGCAAATCTTAGAAAAGACCGTTGCCGCCTCCAGAAAAGATTGGTCATCAAAATTAAACGACGCTTTATGGGCCTATAGGACTCCTTACAAGATGCCAATAGGAACCACACCATTTAAATTAGTCTATGGAAAATCCTGCCACCTTCCAGTAGAGCTAGAGCATAAAGCCTTTTGGGCTATTAAAATTCTAAACTTAAACTACACTGCCGCGGGAGAGAAACGAATCTTGAATCTGCACGAATTGGAAGAGCTTCGACTAGACGCATACGAGAACGCTCGCATATACAAGGAAAGAACCAAAAAGTGGCACGATACGCGTTTAGTCAAAAAAGAGTTCAATGTGGGAGACGTCGTGCTCCTATTCAACTCAAGATTAAAACTTTTCCTAGGAAAACTGAAGTCAAGATGGTCAGGTCCTTTTGAGGTAACTAAAATCTTTCAAAGTGGAGCAGTCGAAATCAGCGATAAAAACAATGCGCCGTTCATAGTCAACGGACAATGTTTGAAGCATTACAATCAGAATAACACAGCAACCGCGTGAGCAGTCTGAAATTGTTAGAGCTTCTCGCTAAACACCCCAACTAGCTTGTCACCAAGCTATCGTCAGGCTTTCGACGTTAAAAACATCGCTGTATGGGAGGCAACCCATTTCTCCTTGTTCTTCCCACTTGATTTATTTATTTACTTTATGTTTTTCGTTTGACCTATGCTTTTACTTTGATGTTATTTTCTCCCTTTTATTTTTATTTTATCACCTTCTGTTTCTAAAACTCAATTTGAATAAATTTGTTTTCAACTGTTTTCAGGATTTTTAAGCCTTCCTACTTTCTCCTCTTTTTATCTGACTAACTCTCAAGCATGGCTAACATCGACTACATGGTAACCGTATTTAGAGGACCGGCTCAGCAAGCCAGATTTCAGGCCCTGACACAAAGAGGCATCGCCTTAACCATTTACCCTGATTTATCCATCATGGACCAACTAGGAATCCACGACAGCATCCTTTTCTTATATAACCAATTAGGATGGGAAAAAGCTACCCTGAAGACTCGATTTGTTACCTTTAGAGAACTCACTTTTGAATTCCTTAGTTCCCTAACCTACTTACCCGAACATGGTTATGGCTCCACCAAGGAACTGATTTGCTTTAGACTCTTTGGTACCAAACTCACATACAACCGTAAGTCACTAGCTGACCTCTTAGGATTTCCTAGTGGACCATTCATGTATACCCTTTGTACCATTTTCACATACACCCTTGTGACGCCCGTCATAGACATCACGATCGTCACAGGCCCATGACGACCGTCACACTCCTCACAACCGTCACACCTCCCTCACGATCGTCATACAGGAAAAAACAAACTAACATTCAGAATTAGGACGTGTCCACGAAGACAGAGATATTGGTGGAACATTTTCCCTATATTGTCTCACCATCAACTTCACTTCCTCAGGACTTCACGTAGAGAATCTCAGCTATAAAAGGAGGAGTCCTGGACAAGAAAAGGGGAGCCGCATTGAGGATCACGAAGTACTGCCGAATTTTATTACAGAAAGCCAAATATTGTTCTTGTTTCCTCTTCCTTTCCTTTTATTTCCATTGCCTTACTTTTATTCCTTTTCCCGCACATTTAATTCTCGCCAAAGTAGAATCCTGCCGACATTGTGGAGGACTACTCAAGGACCGACAGCTGAATTATTTACAGGTTTTTATTATTAATTGATTTTTCGTATCCGTTATAATGCATGTTTACTTATTACTCTGCCATTATTCAATTATGCAAGTTATAAATCCCATGTCTAGCTAAACTTCATTAATCAGTATGAAATAAATTAGTAGGACGGGATTCGATAACATTTCGGTGTTTTTCTGCTTTTCACACATGTTTCTGGCCGTAGTTTTTAATTTAATTTCCTAAATAAATCTTCGTCACGACAGCGAGAAATTATTTACAGTAGTTTTGCCACGACAGTGGAAAATTCATTAAGGTACGAACCGGCACGCGAAAGTTGGGGTTCGGACCGGATAGTAAAAACTAGGTATTCATTTTAAAAACAGCGAAAGCGCTTTAAAAGGAATCAGAACTTAATAGTTTTCAAAAAGCGATTTTAACCCCGAATGGGATAGCGAAAGCATACATTCCGCCTTAGAGTTGTGACTAGCGTTAACAACCAACGTGAGACAAAAGTCTTTAAACAATTACTTTCTCCTGAAAACTATTTCAGAAATACTAAACCACACCGGTGACATGTCGAATACCCGAAAACTAAAGTATTGCATACCGATTTCTCTTATTATTATTTTAAAGAAACCTTATAACTTTCTCTTAATTCAGCCTTTAATTATGCACTTACTTCCTTAAAACCTTTTCTGACTTAGCTAAACATAATAGCACTCGATAGCACTAGATTGATTACGAGTCCCTGTGGGATCAATATCTTTATTACTACACGATAGATTGTGCACTTGTAGTTAGTTCAGTTAGACTCAGAAAGTCGCGATCACCTATTCAATCCACTTGGACCGGAAGGGATGAAAAGAATTCGCTTTCAGACATTCACAGTAGAAGGTGATTGAATATAAAAGAACCCGGAAATTTGCAGTCTGATCAGAATGGTAAACTGTAGAATCTATCAAAAGATTCGGCTCACCGGAGAGATGTATCTGAAAGTTGCAAGAAAAAAAGCTAACTCATGACCAATTAGAAAGCATCGACATGCAGTCGGAAGAACATCTGCTAACACGCAGGCAACGACACTAAGTCGGCTCGACACTAAGTCGGTAACATCTTCTAACACGCAGGCATCCGTTATATAAAACAGGCAACGAACCCGAAGGCCGGCTCAACACGAAGTTGGTAGCATATGCTAATCTAAGCAGGCATCCATTAATTAAAACAGGCAACGAACCCGAAGGCCGGCTCGACACGAAGTTGGTAAAAACATCTTATCCAAATATCACATTGTCTAATGATAGACGGGAAGCAAACCATATCCAAAATCCACATTGTCTAAGGGTAGACGGAAAGAAACAATATCCAATATCACATCGTCTAATGGTAGACGGGAAGAAACAATATTCAAGATCACATCGTCTAATGATAGACGGGAAGGAACATATCCAAGATCACATCGTCTAATAGTAGACGGGAAGAAACACCAAGATCACATCGTCTAATGGTAGACGGGAAGGAACATCATATCCGAAAGTCACATCGTCTAGTGGTAGACGGGAAGAAAAATATCCAAAGTCACATCATCTAATGGTATACAGGAAGAAATATATCCAAGATCACATCGTTTAATGGTAGACATGAAGGAACATCATAATCAAAAGTCATATCATCTAATGGTAGACGGGAAGAAAACATATCCAAAGAACACCTCGGCGAACTTCAGAACCACTTCGTCAATAGGAATCGTCGGAAAGAAAACCTGTTGGGGATGCACATTGTCAATATAAATTGACGGGAAGAAAGTCTGCTCGGAGAAACACATCGTCTATAGGAATTGACGGAAAGAAAATCTGCTTGGAGATGTCATCATCAGAGGGATGACGGACAAAGTACGACCGACGTATGATCTGGAACCCAAAAGAAAGTAAGTAGATGAGTTGACTGAACTAGGCTGCTGGATATATGCCACTGTCTTAAAGAGTGATCCAGGTTGCCACGAAAGGCTAACAAAAACTGGCTCATGCTTTACATGCATATGTTTGAATTTTTTCTATGGCGTAATGCTCCATATGAAATGGAAATGCTACGCATTTGAGGATGTAATGCAAAGATGCTAACTATATGCAGATGCAAATGCAGGCTCGGGCCGCCGGGGAAAACTGGATGCAAAAGAACCACTCCAGCAAAATAAACGATGAAGAGATGAAGTCAACTCCGCTGGGGATAACCGGATGTGCCAAGTATGATTGGACTTTTACTGGGGAAGACAAGTGAAAATTGACGGCGATTGGGTTTTTTTAAAAGTGAGATTTTTGAAATGAGGCTCCAATAGGGATTGGGATTTTTGGTGGTTGCCAATAGGAATTGGAAAATGTCTTGTCTGGATACAGGGTTTAAGAAAACGGCTTGTCTGGATGATGGCTTCTCTAGATACAAGGTTTATGATGGCTTGTCTGGATACAAGGTTTGAAAGTGGCTTGTCTGGGTACAAGGTTTATGGTGAAAGGGTCAGGGGATGGTTAACATGACTTCCCGACATCCGTCTTGAACTTGAAGGTTAAATGAACTTCTTGAATAGCTCTGAAGATATGGAGAGGACACATCCTTCTATTTCCAATTTTGCCCTAGCCTGTGGGATTTCTGTAAAAATCTTTCCTCACGAGGAGACTTGAAATCTCCGTACCCTGATGGTTTGAAATGAACTACCTCAGCATTTTGAACTTCGGAGAGGTGCTTCAGATTAATTGCCTTCTGGATAAGGATAACCTCTGTGCTCTTAGGGTGACCTGTCCCAACCTTGAAATGACTTTTCCCCTGATTGGCTGATTTGTGGAGAAGTGCCTCTGACTACCTTCAAGAGATTTACCGAATCTCGACCTAATTGCCCCAGACTAACTAAATCTTGGAATGGCTGACTCCCCTTATGTGATCATTTGATGTGACTTGCCCTTACTCAACAGAGTACTCAGGCGTTCTGCATCTTATCTCGATCAAACCTTCCATTGTAGGAACTCTCTTAATGTCAAGTGCTTACTCGCAAGTAAAACAAATCGTTTTGCAAATGATAATATTAATGCAATGCATATGACAGTTTTGAAATCCAAGTATGTTCACTGGAAAAAAGTTGTGACATTTAGTGAACGAATCACTTATCAGAATGTCAATATCAATACCAACAAGGTAAGAAGAATCCTTTTAGGAGTCCGTTTTGACGCGATCTTTACCGAAGTATGCTTTCGAAACAAACCTGCTTCAATTAGGTCTTTTGACGGTTGTAACATGGTCTGGCTCACGGTTATAGAAAGAAAGGATATAAGGCTCAAATTTCTGTTTAACCCACCCGCTCTCCTTGATGTTCTCCAATCCTATATTCAGATAATTTGATACAAGCGCTCACCTCTCAAAGGTTGAATGACAGGAGTGATGGTTCAGGAAACCACAAGTTTTCGGAGTGACAGTCACTCGCTTTTCGTCTTTGGTGCTCGGAGTCACATGACTTGACTTTCAACATTTTTTTAATTCCCTATTTTTGCCTGGACTGACTCTTTTGAGTATATCTTTTGATTGTGAAGTCCAGCGGGATGCCCTAATGTTTGCCTAAGCCACTTGTTTTCAAGTTATCGACTTAGTGGGCTTTTTTATTTTATTTTTTTTTTGAACAAATCATGTGACACCAGCTTGTCTGACTTGTTGAAAGGATTGTGACTGCCTCACTCCTTGGTCGGCAAGGGATAACCACTGTGGTTTTTTTAGGTACGACCTCTAAAGGTGTGATTGATCCTCAAACAGGAACACTTCTTTTGCAATTTGGATGCTTAGTCAAATTAACTGACACCTACCCTGCCCCAGGTTAAGATTGCGGTTTTTTTCATTTTCAGAAAGAAACTCCTACTACTAGGCTCAAAGGGGCTGACAAGGGATTATCATCCTTATATCTCCGGTGTTTAGGGATTTGAAACAATGTCTGTATATCATCAGCAAGGGTTTTACGCAAAAGCATACAATCAAAAGCTTGTGTCTTTCGACTTTGTCATCCTCCCTCGGATTCCACTTGAACAAGTGTTTGACATCAATAAAAACATTGAGTGAACACGAATGGATTTAATCAAAACTTACGTATTCATTTCATTATCATTATCAATTGAAAATAAATAAGTTTTATAGACAAAATTTACACTTTAATAGAAAAGAAACTACAAATGCAAAGAAATGACATGATAAAAAGATTGCCAGATTCGGGGATATGGGCTCTCCCATCTTGGTTTACTACTGAACTAGCCCTCTTTAGAATTGCTCATCGAAGTCAGTCTGATACTCTTCTAAACCCACATGACTAGATGAAGGAAGAATGTTGATTTGAATACCCTGAGGCGTGACTGAGAACATATCGGAGTCAAGCAGAGTTTGAATTTTGCTTCTAAGCACCTTACATTCTTCGGTTGAATGCTCCTGTGCCCCAGTATGATACTCACAGCAAGCGTTTACATCAAAACCTGGAGGATACGGAGGAATCCATGGATTAATCTTCTTTGGCACTATCAATCCACCTTTAATCAAATTCGGCAACATCTGACTGTATGATATCGGCAACTGGGTGAAATGCCTCTCTGGCTTCCTTGGTCTTCGTCGGGCATGTTGACGAGGCTGATAACGGTATGATTGTTGACTTTCGAGAGGAACAGATATGTGACACACAGACCCAACAGGTTGCTGACTCTGAACACTCGAAGTGTTTGAAAACTAAATATGAGGTACCGGAGATTCCGGGATAGCATCACTTTCTTTCTCCTATTCTTCTTGAGAACTGACAATTGATTCGCTTTCATAAGGTGAGATATCTGAAGTGTCTCGAATCTTTCCACTCTTGAGTCCACTCTCAATACATTCTCCCATTATCACCAAGTTAGAAAAGCTTGATGCTCCACTACCAACCATCTTATCGAAGTAATGGCCTTGCAAAGTACCCATGAACATGTCGACTAGTTCTATGTCCAGAAGTGGTGGTTGCACGCGAGAAACTAGCTCTCTTCATCTCTACACATATCCTCTGAAAGATTCATTTTTTGCTTGGGATAATTCTTGCAACTGCATGCGACTAGGAGCCATGTCAAGATTGTAGTTGTACTGCTTCACAAAAGCATTGGCTAAACTGACCATGATCTGATGCAAACACTTTCCAACTGCATGTACCAACTCAACGATGCCCCACTCAGACTATCCTGGAAACAGTGAATCATAAGCTTATCATTATGGACATACGAGGTCATTCTTCTGCAAAACATTACCAAATGCTACTTCAGACAACTATCCCCTTTGTACTTCTCAAAATCTGGCGTTTTAAACTTCGGAGGCATCACAAGTCCTGGCACCAAACACATGCTCGAAGCATTCAGATTAAGAGTATCCTGACCCATCATGGTATCAAGCTTTTCCTCCAACAGACGACATCTTCTCATAAATTCAACAGTCTGCGAGTCCTTAGCATTAATCTTTGGAACACCCATTCGAGAATCTGGAACTGAGAAAGTGAAGCTCTTATAGTCCGTGTCATTGAGAGAAGATGAATCTATATCTCGGACAATGGTATGATCTTGATCAACAGGAATCTGTACAAGCTGAGCTTAAGCAACATTGTTCACTGGAGTCCTATGAATATTGGCCTCTCCTCTAGTCATAGTTGTCAAAGCTTCCATGAGCTGATCCAACTGAATCTTCATCAATTCAAATTCTTCCCTCGTAACAACCTGATTCTGCTCTCCTGAGTTCATGATCCTTCAAGAAGCTAATTTAAGTCCAATGTGAATGTCAGGAAATCAACTGTGGGTTGGACAAAATATGGGTAAGCTCCCTGTTCCGGCCGAGGATGGATATGCAAACATGAAATGCAAATGCAATGCAAAATGCAAAAATGCAACAAACAAAGGATCCAAGCGTCCACAAAGCTCTAAATAACCGATGCGCTGTTGGCTGGATAAGTTCATAAGCCCACTCTGAAGAGAAAACCATAATACCAGGTTGGTTGAAAGTCAAGGTTTCCTGCATAACTCTCCCACTCATAAGTATGGACCTAATCTGATAAGGTTCGGCATCCTATGCAGTCGCTAGTGTCACATACTTTTGAGAAACAATCATACGTTCACCATTTCTGGTTTGGCATCATGGTCAAGCAAAGCGTCCTCACTTAACTGACTCCCAAGTGATCGGTCTCCAGAGTCGACAATTCTCAGATCCAACATCCTCTAAACTGTCTAAGACGGACTGTAAAGGACGTCTTCAAAGAAAATCTCGTCTAAATGCAAATTTCACGAGGACTAGTGCATGCCAAACATACAGGTCCATCACTACTTTCCACTCTAATGCTATGTATATCCTCAAGCCCGTGTATTGGGCTTATCTCTCAATGGAACAATCCCACCCAGCAACAGAGCAACAACAGATGATAAAGTGCGAAAAATGTAAATACTGCAATATACAAAAATACGACACACAAATATACACACCCAAAGAGAGGGAAAGGAAATGATCATAGAAAACCTACGAAAAAGGGAGAAGACAAGGTCATCGCAACCAAATCTTGGGTTCGAGAGTCGGTTACGCAGGGGAAAGGTATGAGTACCCCTCACATCCATTGTATCAATGGGATTCATGCTTGTTGTCAAACTAAAAGGGTTTTAATCTATCAAAAGGATGACTCACAAGGACAAGAGAAAAGAAAAGAGACTCGATAGAGCATGCCGCTCTATGCCTACATATTCCCTCATGCAATGGGAAAGTCAAGGTCAACGTAGTTCGGGAAACTTTGGGTGAAGGTGGGGAAGGTTGCTCGCCAAGACATCACCGTCTTGTGCCTATGTATCCTCATCTGGTATGAGAAATCAGAGCAAACGTAGTTTGGCCTAACTACCGGAAAACGGGGTGCTCTCGATCGCACAGGGGCGAGAGAAAAAGTTCGGGTAGACGATACTAGCGTACGCATTCTAGTAGTTAGGTGTATTGTTGCTCGACCATTGGAGACTTAGGCGTTACCTGTTTGCGGTAGAACAGACGTAGCATGTCCTTGGGTAAAAAGGTATGGATGACTAAAGGTGAGAAAGGAAGAAAAGTGCTCGCTAGGATTATCGCAATTCTATGCCTACGTATTCTCATCTGGTATGAGAAATCAGAGCAGCCGTAGTTCGGCCAACTACGGAAAAGGAGGTCTCGATCGCACGGGTGCGAGAGAAAAGAGGTCTCGATCGCACAGGGGCGGGAGGAAAGGAGTCTCGATCGCGCGGAGGCGAGAGAAAAGGGTCCTAGGCCTGGAGCGCCTAAACGGGAAGGGATTGAATCGCCCAAAGGGCATACGCTAAACACTCTAGACAACGTGAGAAGAGGCTCCCCACTCATCATTTCCTACGTATCTAACGCTTACTCATAACACTCGCCGCGGTTATGGGTTAGAAATACGTTCTGAAATGTGTAATGAATCGAATCAGGACCAATGTGACGCTAAACCGTCGTAACTCAACTTATAAGGGAAGTCAAACTATAGGAGGTCGCGTAATTGATATTCGTGCTAAGGACAAGATAGAGAAATGATATTGAGGATCATTCTCCAATTGAATCGTGTCGCACAGACCAAAACAGTGGGATCTCGTCTTAATCCAAACATAATGTCGAATAACCAAAGGTAGCCTATCGTGATCCCAAAGTAAAGAAAATGACCCAAATGGTCATCTTCCATAGATTTGAAATTGGGAAGGTTATCAACTCCGATAAATTTGACGCTTACAAATACAAGACTTCATCGATCGAGGAAAGTCAAAATAAAATCGAAAAGAAAAAGAAACGAGGAGAGAAAGGAGGTGGTCTCGGATCCAACATTACTTATCAATAATTTGACTAATAACGGTTTACGGAAATCTCGTCATCGACCAAAAAATGGTGAAAATATTCAAAGATGGATAAACGATCGAAAATAGGAAGGAGAAAGAAAGTGGTCTCGGGATTGTCGTTTCCATCAATAATTTGACGTATAACAACTTGGAGGTCTCGTCATCGAACCAAAAAGAGAAAAAGCTGAATAAAATGCTCAATAATAAATAGAAACAAAAATCTAACTCTAAAAAAATAAAATCTTCTAAAAGAAATAAATTAGAAAAATAAATACTTAGAATATATATATATATATATATATATATATATATATATATATATATATATATATATATATATATATATATATATATATATATATATATATATATATATATATATATATATATATATATATATATATATATATATATATATATATATATATATATATATATATATATATATATATATATATATATATATATATATATATATATATATATATATATATATATATATATATATATATATATATATATATATATATATATATATATATATATATATATATATATATATATATATATATATATATATATATATATATATATATATATATATATATATATATATATATATATATATATATATATATATATATATATATATATATATATATATATATATATATATATATATATATATATATATATATATATATATATATATATATATATATATATATATATATATATATATATATATATATATATATATATATATATATATATATATATATATTTCTAGAAAGTTAGATTTAAAAAATATATACATAAATCCAAAAGTTCTAATATATATATATTACTAAACTTCAAACTGTTTTTTAATAAACTAATATATTACAAATTAATTTTACAAAAAAAGAAAGAAAAGTTTATTTGAAAAAAAAACAGAAGGGTGCACAAATGAGGGGGGGGTACGGTGTCAAACTTGTCTTGTGGGCTTAGAAAGCCCAAGTCAAGTGAATGAAAAATAAAAACAGCAAAAACAAGTGGAAGAAGTCCAAATGAGAGCAACGTCAACATCAAGTCTAAACCCTCTTCGTTCACTAATTTCCGTCTCCGTCTATCTCACTCATCCCATATCCAGGCTTGACCTGCTCACCCTTTGGTTTTTGAGTCCTTCAATTCGAGCTTCCTTCATTTTTATAATGCTTTGTGTTTGGTTTTCAAAAAAATGGGTTATGAAGGTTTGCTAATGGAGGTTTGAGAGAGAGGTTTCACTTTTGTTGGTTGTTTTCTAGGTTAAGTTGAAGATGTTTGAAGAAGTTTGGTTGTGATGAAGAAATGAGTTTGGTTGATGTTTGGCTGAGTCGTGAAGGTAAGGAGGGTTTAACGGTTTGAGTGTGAAACGGAGGGCGGAGAGTTTGGAATGGGTTTTGGTTTTGGGTATGTTGAAAGAAGATGGGAAAATGGTTTTGGGTTGTTGGATCGTGAGGTTTGAGGAAGACGAAGAATGGGTTTCGTTTTACTTGATGGGTTTTGGAAAGTTTGAAATATGGGTTTGAGTTTGAAGTTTTCAAGTGAGGAGATGAAGATGTAGTGTTGCGGTTGTTTCGAAAGTTATGTTTCTGGATTGTTTCGAAGGTGGAGATTGAAGTGAAGAGGAAAATGAAGAAGAAACAACAAGGGTTTGGAAGAATATTTAAGTTTTTGTTATGGAAGTTTGATGGAGGTAAAGGGTGATTCGAGGAAATGGGTTGTGAAGAAGATGAAGCTTATTTCTGGGTTTGTTCTTCAAGGTGATGAAGAAGATGGAAGGTTGTGAAGAAGATATCGCGGATGTTGGTTCTGTTTGAAGATGTAAGAAGGTGATGAACATGGTGATGGCGACGATGAATAGAAAGATGAGGGAAGGAGGCGCTACGGTTTAGTGTTTTTGCTGACGATGAAGATGAATAGTGTAGGGAGGATCTGGCGGCTGCTAGGTTTCTTGTCTCCAAGGTTGAAGAACGTGAACAGGAGCTTATATATCCAGGAATCAACACGTGGCACTGCTTTGTGTAATTAGTTGATGGATTTTCACTTAATTAAATGTTGTTAATTAAAGAAATCTAAGCTAAACTGCAAATTAATTCTAACAATTAAAACTAACTTAAATCGATAATCTAATTAACCTAAATGATAATTAATCTAACTCTAAAATCTAATTAATAAATCTTTTTCTAAAAACTAATTATAATCCTATTAATAATAAAACTAAATAACTAAAATTCCATTCCTATTAAAAATATAATCTAAACTCTAATTCTAAAACTATATGAGAATAACCTAAATTAAAGTTCTACTTAAATTCTAATTCTATTAAGAACTCTAATTAAATATATTATATTATAAAAACTACTATTTCTAGAAACAAATATTTCTATTCTAAAATAAAATTCTATTAAAACAACTATTATCTCCTAATTCTAAAACTATGCTATTTAAAATTCTAATAAAATCTATTTAATTCCTAAATTCTAATAAAAAGAAATTAAAGTAAAATGAAAATAAAAACACAAAAGTGCAGCGAAATAAAAAAATGGAAAAAAGGCGAACACCGAAATGCACCAAAATAATCAGTACGGACTGAACCACCAGGAAGAGAGCAACTTCGCTCGATTTTCACATGGAACTTCTCATTTGAACTTTTTTTGAATCGTCTGAAATGCGAGCAAAGTGGTTGAAATCTCGATAAATTCAACCCGGCTGATAACAATGGCAGTATGCAAGAAATGATCTACCTAAATGATACGCAGATGAAAGCGAAGTAAAAGTCGGTCAAAGCTAGAAAAAGGTGGACAAATTTTAGGGTGCAACAATGAGCTACAACAGAGAGAGGACGCGTGCACATGCAAATGCTAAATGAAGGATGCTAAATGCAGTATGCAGAATGCAAAATGCAAAATGCAGATGAAAGGTTTCATAGAACTCAAGTATTTACAAACATCACAGAATACCCAAAGAAAACTCAATTATTATTATTTTTGATAACGGATTACAAATAATATTTTGAAAAGAGTCATGACATAATAGCTAAATAAAAGCTAATAAATTCTAAGGAAGTCTTGCATGGTGCTTCTTGATCTGTTTTTCTAGCTGGACTTTCTCGGATATAAGCTCGTTCATGATCAAATTCCAAGGAATAGTCTGATAGAGGAAAATAAATCCTCCACCTCTTTTCTTTTCTTGCTGGAAAGTAAGGAAGAAATCCATCGTTCACTTGGATATGCAACAATGGGGGAAGTCTCTTATCTTTGAACTTCTTTTAATCTTTGATCTGATCTCCCAACTTCCTTAGGTCGTCCAAGTTAGGACTCTTAAAAGAATATTTCAAAGTATTTTTCTTTTGTAATCCATATCGGTTCTGTAATGTTCATAAATAAAGCAGGAATCCCATGAAACCAATGCAATATGATGCTTTATGGATGCAAAGATGCACAAACACAAGCAAGCATACAGATTCACAAAGATAAACAAACAGGAAACTTAGGTTTGCAATGAGCATGGAGAAAAGGGTATACCCATCCTAAAAGGGTGTGGACTAAAGGTGGATTTTACCTGCAGAACAAGGGTTCTAAGAAGTTCCCAAAATCATTGTATTTGTAGTTCCCCTCAAAGAGGGAGAAAGAGGAACTTCTTAACTGTGGTCAAGGTTCCAAGAGGAAGTAAACGTTCATATGGAAGCACTTACGTGGAGTGCGGCGACTCCTAATTCTACGTTATAAAGTTGAATTGAAAAGAGGGGAGTAAGTATTCCACGACGGGAACTTACATGGAGTGCGGAAACTCCTAATCCTAAGGCTAGGAAGAGGTAAAGGTACGTCCGCGGCGGGACACCTAAGCACGAGTACAGCGACTCGGATCCTAAGGCTCAGAGAAGGGAAAAGGTGGGACGCCTAAGCACGAATATGGCGACTCGAATCCTAAGGCTAGGATGGGGTGAGGGTAAAGGCATTGACATGACGGTTAAACGAAAAATCTTTCCTTCGGAAACGGTAAACAGTTAAGATAAAAGGCAAATGAAGCAAAGATATATACATGTGATATGAATGAGATATTGAAAATGCAAATACTGTATAATAAGCAATGATTAGAGGTTGCGTTTAAATGGAAATAAGAAGTGATGTGATGATTAGAGAAAATGAATTGTTTTTAGTGTTTGAGAATATTATTGAATTAAAATTAAGTCTAAGTTAAAAAAAGATGTTAGAATTAATTAAGTGGAAAAAGAGAATTAAAAAAAGTTAATCTTTAGTTTTAAAAAGTTTTATTTTTATAGATTAAGTGGTAATTAGGGAGAGTAGATTAATTAACTTAAAAAAGTTCTAACATTATTTAAAAGTTAAATTAAATAAATTAGATTAGAATTTAGAATTTTTTTTTTTCGATTTGAATAATATATATTTTTGGGTTTTTTTTAATATTAATATGTTAGTGGTCAGTAGTTAGTTTATTTTTTATTAATTAATATATTAAAAAATAAAATAGAATTAAACTAAAAACAAAACAAAATAAAAAAAAAGGGTTGGGCCTGGGTGATGAAATCCCAAGACCCGAACCGGTCCGTTTAGGCCACCAAAAAGAGTGAGCATGAGTTTCAAATGAAACCCTAGATTGAGAGTACCAAACGGCGCCTCTTCTCTCTTCTTCCAAATTTCGTTTTCTCTCTTCCTTCCTTCTCTGGCCGCGATCTCTTCTTCTTCTCTTCGATCTTCCTCCTCTTCTATTCTTCTTCGTTCTTGAAAAGAAAAAAAACTAAACACAAACAAACAGAAACAATGGATTTACCCAAGAACAATGACGAAAATGCGATGATGAACACGGTTCATGTTTTGAGCTTTGCGCGTTTTGAGTTCTTGTTGATGCTGGGTTTATGGTTCGTTGATGATTTATGATGTTTTGGGTTTCACAAAGATTGTTAGTTTGAGGGTTTTGTGATTTATTTGTGTTCGTTGATATCGCGATTCACGATCTGTTGATGGATTGTTTGTTGATGTTTGTGGCTGTTTCGTTGTGGTTTCGTGGGTATTACGAACTGAGCTTATTTGGCGATGATGAACCATTGTTCTGAGCCTTGAGGTTTTGTGATCTGGTTTCAGGGCTGTGATGATTTTGGTTCTCTTAGCTCTTGGTTATTTTTTTATTTCTTCCCCCTTTTTTATATGAACTTCCTTTTCTTTTATAGCCGGATTTCTCAAAATCGAAATTAAAACTTTTAAGGATTTTCCTTTTTCGGTTTGATTTTGTTTGAACTGTGTTTGATTCTTTCCATTTTCCTTTTGGATATTGATGGTGTTTCCATTTTTGATTTGGGCTATTTTTGGAAAGTCCTTAGCCATGTTTGGGAACTTCCATTTTCGACTTGGGGCTGATGCTGATGGTGTTTCCATTTACGTGTGATTTGCTAAAGATGAATTTGGAAAGTCTTTAACTGTGTTAGGGAAGAAATTCATTTTTTATTATCTTCAACTTCCTCTTTTTTTTCCGTGTGAACTGATACTGCCTTGGTTGTTGGAAGGTTGTGAACGGTTTTGAAAAAAAGTGATGATGATGTTAAACCTGAACCGTTGTTGTTGGCTTCCTGTTTGGAGAATAAGGATGCCTTCTAAAAAATGTTTGCTATTGGTTTGCAATGTTCTGTTGGAAAGTGGAAGTTGGTGACGGTTTACCGTTGCCCTTCCGAATTCCCCAATGATGAATTCTAAGTCCTGCGGTTTTAATTTTCATTTTTTTTCCTTCTCTGATTCTTGTTTTACTGTTGTTTTTGGTATTTGCAGGTCTTGTGAAGATGACAAAGATAATGAGGGACTTAAAGGTCTTGGAGCTTTTAGGATTGTTTTAGGATTTAGAATTTGTACAAATGTTGTAATATTGAATATTCCTTAGTTGGAGAAATTTGGGATGTAGTTTGAATTTTGATCCTTGCTGTAAAAGAAAAAAATCAAACTTGAAATTGTGTATGAATTCATAACTTTGAATAGAATTATGAACTTAATTTAAACTTGAGCTGTCTTTAATTGCAACCCACATCCTCTTAAGAACAAACTTGGGTTTTGACACTCAAACTTGAAGCATCTTGCAAAACCATAAATCGAATCCCTCCTTGAATTTGCATATTTTATGTTAGTCGTAAGTAAAAGCATCTTGAATTTCTGAACGTCTTAGAAATTGAATTTCTCTTAATAACTTGAATTCCAAGCTGTGTCATAAATTTCTCCAAAACCCCTTGATGACTTGCAAAAGCTTTAGAAACGAACTCTTAAATCACACAGTCAGGCCTGAGTAGATTAATAACTTTGAATGTGGTCACAAAGACGTTCTTGAAAACAACCAACAGTATTCTGAACATCCAGATTAACAGCCTGTCTGGTTGAGCATATCCCTCTCTTATATCCCCGGGAATTAAAACCACCTACAGAAGCTAGGAGCGCACCCAAAACCTTCATAACTCTGAACTCTCTACAGCAAACCTGTCTTCATAAAACAAAGCGAACAAACTGGTTAAAACGGTTAGTTATGCATAAATGATTGACTTAGATGACATGCACACAAAAAATGCACAAAGAGGTGGGATCTTAAGGTAAAAAATTAGGGTGCTACACATGTCCTTTACTCATGCTGACATTACTTGGTCTTTTTGTGTGTATGAAAATGTCTAGATCATCGACAGTTGTGGGGAATTCTCCAATGTTCCTCTTCTTGGTATACAAGGTGAAATTAACTACAACTCGAGTTTAGCGAGACATCAATTTGGTTATATTTTGAAGGATAAGACTAATAATGTTCTATTAGAGGTTTTGTTCTTCCAATGAGGGAATGACACTCTTGGTTTGAGGAAAATAATGGCTCATGCATGGTGCAAAATTCATAGGAAGAGTAAATGATAGTTTGGAAGACAAGTTTGTATTTCCTTGGAACCTTATACACTTTGGGTGAAGGGGAGCGCTAAGAAGCTCAAAATGCCTTATGCTTTTGAGAAACCCATGTCTATAGTGGTTGCTACACCATTCCCCATTAATTTTGATGATGTGAAGGAGCTTCATGATGCATTGGCCAAGATGAAGCAAGAGAAAGACATGTGGAAAGCCGAATTCCACACTTCAAACCTTGAGAAGTTAGGATTGGAAAAACAAATGAAGGAGAAAGATGGCTTGATAGACTTGCTTGAACAACATGCTATGAAGAGACATGGAGATGATTTATTTTCCTCTACTAATTCATCATCTCATCCTCCTACTTCTGGTGCTTGAAAGGGTATTGTGGATTAGCTCGTGTTTGAGAAGACCATCATGAAGGACAATTATGAGAGAGAGAGGGAGAGAGAGATCAAGAGACTCCGAAGGAAGTATCAACTTGGATCATCCTCAAATGTGGCTCCTTAGGATCCCTAGGATCTAGATTTTCCTTATTGTATTTTGATCCTTTGTAACTTGTTCTTCCAAGTGTAACTTTTCCAATATTTAATAAAACGAGATGTTTATCGGTATTTCAATAAAGTGTTATCTCTTTACGATGTTTTCAATTGCTTTATATTTTAAAGATTCTTAAACACTAAATGAAACATTTGCATTGCATTCGCATCATTCTGCATTTGGTCTTGCTTTCTTCCTGGTTTTCTCAGAAGTTAAGTTGTCGCACCATTACAATACTCGTGCTAACTCTCAAAGAAGGATGGTGGATCATTTGGAACAAGGGAACCATGAACTTCATGAAGAGGTTACATCTCTCAATGCTAGTATGGAGAAGCTGAATTCTCTAGTAGGGTTTTTGGTTGCTCAACAAAATCAATCTCCTCGTCCTCCTACTCCTCAAGCTGCTCAGCCTCAACCCACTATTATCTCTGAAGTAGTTTTTGTGCCCATTTTTGTGGTTCCTATTAGTGCTCCGTCACACTCTATGCCTCCTGGTTTTCCTTGGGGCATGCCTCTGAACTTCATTCCTGAGGGATACAAGCCTACTGCTGAAGTCTCTAATGTTCACCCTGTGATGTCAATTCCTCCTCCTGTGGTGCACACTGTCCAACAAACTTATGAAACTATCTTTCATGCTGAGCCAAGTGAGAGCATGGGTGTCTATGAGCATATGGATGAATTTCAAGATCAGTTTGAAGAAATTAAAAAAGAGATCAAGTCTTTAAGAAGGAAGGAGTTGTTTGGAAAGAATGCTCATGAGCTATGTCTTGTCCCGAATGTGAAGATTCCCGCAAAGTTCAAGGTTACCAATTTTGAAAAGTATAAAGGTAACAATTGTCCACAAAGTCATCTGGTCATGTATTCTGGAAAGATGTCTACCCACACTGACAACCATCAGTTGTTAATTCATTACTTCCAAGACAGTCTTACTGGTGCTGCACTGAAATGGTATATGGGTCTAAATAACACTCAAATCCGTACTTTTAGTGATTTGGGAGAAGCTTTCATTCGTGAGTATAAGTACAACTTAGATATGGCACCAGACTATGGCCAGCTCTGCCCTATGTCACAGAAAGAGAAGGAAACCTTTAAAGAATACACCTAAAGGTGGCGTGAGATTGCCGCACAGACCAGTCCTCTGCTTGAATAAAAGGAGATGACTAAAATTTTCCTGAATACGTTGAGTTCATTTTATTATGATAAAGTGGTTGTAAGTGTGCGCAATGATTTTACCGAAATGGTGAATATGGGTATGCGCTTAGAAGAGGGGGTCTGTGAAGGATGTTTGACCAAAGAAGGTGATTCTAGAAGTGGAAAGAAGTATGGTACTGGGTTTTCTAAGCAAAAGGATGGAGAAGCCAATGCCATCTCTCAAGAGAGGTCAAGAAGACATAGGGGAAGAAATAATACTAATCATCATCAACAACAAGTAGCTTCTGTTACACCCATCATCAATTATGCTCCCGCCACTCAAGCTACTTTGAATTATCAACCACAATTCCAACAGAGAATGCATCAAAATAATCAACATAATCGTCTACAGAGGAAGAATCAGTTTGATCCTATTCTAACGTCTTATGATGAGTTATACCCTGCCTTAATACAAAAGAACCTTGTACAACCCAGAGACCCACCAGCTATTCCCAAAGAGCTTCCATGGCGGTACAAGGCTGATCATTCCTGTGCCTTTCATCAAGGGGCAGTTGGACATGATATTGAAAAATGATTTACTTTGAAAGCTGAGGTTCAAAGACTCAACCGAAGTGGACATCTATCATTTTAAGATCTTGGGCCTAATATCCAAGCGAATCCTTAGGCCAAGCATGGTAATGCTAGTGTGAATATGGTGGAAGGTTGCCCTGGTGTTGCGGTGAGAATCGAATATCAAGCTATTGTATTAAATTCAATCACAAAACATTGAATGTTCACCACCGAACTTTAATTTATCTAGAGGAAAGGGAAAAGATCGAATAAAACCCTAATTGTGTAATGTAACAACAATGCAAAGAGATCTAAAGGTTTGAGGGTTGGTTATACTAAGGGATAATATTAGCACCCTAAGTATCTATAGTATCCTATAGGAACCTCTTGAAAGTATTTGTGTTACAATAATTTGCTTGCTAATGTTTGAATTTTTTTATTTTTGAGTTTTATGAGATAGGGAACCTAAGGAGGTTTATTGCTAATGTGCTCGCCAAGACTTCGCAGTCTTATGCCTACATATTGAATCAGAGCAATCATAGTTCACCTAAAAGGGTGAAGAGCACTTGATAGTGATCAATGTTCCAAAAGGGAAGGTAAGTGTTTATAATAGTAACACTTACATAGAGTTTGCAAACTCTAACCTAAGGCTAAGTTGAAAGGTTAATGACTTGACAAAGTCAAATGGGTAGTTTGAGGGAAGGTTTGCCACCTATAACATAAAGTAAACAAAAGGAATCTTTCTTTTGGATTTAGGCAACAAAAGAAAAAGAGTAGGATGGAGGCTAACAAGCTAACATCACTAGGGGATAACTTGACAGAGTTAAAGTAAACATGAGCAATATGAGGCTAATGGATGAGATAAACAAGAATGACATTCAAACATGATATCAATTATAAGTGACAAAGTTAATATTCAAACATAATGTTAATTAAAAGAATCATATGAGATGAAATGAGATATAATAAAGTTAAATGAACATGGTAATGGCCAAACTTGAAGGTAAATGTGGCAACATCTAAGACAAAGTTTGACAAGGTCATAAACAAACATGGTAACAACACAAGAATGAATACAAATCATAATCAAAGCATACATACGATTATGTTTTAACAAGACCAAAGTGACAACATAAGTGTGGTGTATCATAACATGTTCATAACAATAACATGTAAGCATACAATATAAGCACATAAGTAACAACATATGAGCATGGACATAAAGGATATAACAATACCAATCAATGGTTTAAATCAATATGTGAATCATGGATGACAAGTTCAAACATCAACACTTAGTTCATAGCAATGTCAACAAGGATTCAAATCAGCATGGATATAACAATATCATGGCCAACAATATCAACACATGAATCATGGATGAAAAGTTCAAGTGTACACAACTAGGGTAAGTATGAACTAAGGTCAAGGTTGTGACATGCATCAGGGTTTACTAACACCAGTTAATCATGAATACGATTTTGAGGCATGGTTCAAAACACAAGGTAACAACCAAAGGTTCATGTCAAAAGGTACATCATGGTTACGATCAAGTTTAGGAATATCAAAAGAAGTTTAAACATAACAAGTATGAAGTTTAAGTACAAAACAAAATCATGTATCAAAGTTAAGGCAATACATGAACATGTGATCAAGGATGATTAAAACACAAAGTAAACATGCTTCAAAGGTTCAAAGTGGTATAAATATCATGTCAAAGTCAAAGGGAGAATTTCATAATCAAACATGAAGAAACAAGACATTCACACATGACAAATCATACATTAAAGTACCTTAAAATTAGGCAAAACTCAAAGGATCATGCTACCAACATCACACAAAGTTCACACAACGTGTATGACATTCACAAGCATCAATATGTTTAAGAGGAATCAAAGAACCAACCAAAAATAATCACTTAAGGACTTAAAAATAACTTAAAAAATGTCTTACTTTAACTACATAAAAATGTGTTAAAATAAAATATTTTTTGGGAAAATTTTCAAGGTTTCACAAAATAGGTATAATAAAGAGTAAGTGTACAAAAAAATCAACTCAAAATAGTGAAGGGTTTAAGAGATGTGATCAAATGAAATTAGGAAAAAAGGGAAATGTTACAAGTGACAAAAATAATGGGAAATGGTCCACAAAGGTCTTGAATACGCGCACTAAAGTTGGTAGGTTAAAACATTAACCACTTGGCCAGTTTCTTGGCCCTGTCAGAAAGCGCATCCACATTAATATATTTTAAATCAACCTTCATAATATGGAAAAAAATAAAACAAAAGGACTAGGGCGAGGGGGATTCGAACCCCAGTCCTTCAGCTTGTCGAACACTCCAAACCAACACACGAGCCATTATGGCGCAATGCCAATTCATGAGCATAATGGAAACACAATAATATATTTTAAAACAAGCCCTAAGACTTAACCAAGGCGCCATCTTATTATTCAACCTCATCCTCCATTTTTGAAATTCCTTAAAGCTATAACTCTCTCATCTCTCCATATTTTGACATGGTATAAAAATGAAAAGTGTTTGGTTTTTCACAAGGATTAAGATGGTATTAATTAATTGCACTAAAAATCAACATAACAAAAAAATCATGAGTGAACGCAACATGAACCCTAAATGTTTAGAAATAAAAAACTTCACATGCATTCATGATTTAATGCAATTGACTTAGGGAAAACATTCTACACATCACATACTACATTTTTGCTTCAGAAACTAAACATTAATGATGCTTGTATGAATGAGTTTAGAGTTAAGAAATATTACCTATTGGAGAAAGGTCCAATGCCCCTTCAAACTTGTTACAGAAATAAGATGATGATAAAAAAAACTTCTATAAACCTCCTTTATGCTATTGGAATGCCTAACATGTGTTGGAACCACTTCAAACTGTCTGCACAATCCTTCTTGCAAGAATGGAAAAGTGTGAAATAAAACTTCAATGAAATGAAGTTAAAGTTGCAAGAAAAATGCTTGGAACAACTTAGGACATATTTATGGAAGGTGTTTGGATGCTTGAAGGGATTGGTAAGTTACAGAATGAAGAGTTGGAATGGATAATGCAGAAAGTCAACAGTTTTGGCATTAAGAGTTGACTTTTTTCTTCTGAGGTATTTGGATGAAAATGATTATTTGAGTAGCTTGATTAAGTGTTTTATGATGTGTGTGAATGGATGGTTTGAAGGTTTTATGGCTGGAAAACGTTTTGAGGAAGTTTATTCAAATGAAGATTTTTGGCTTCAAATGGTGACTTAAATGCCAATTATGATGTGGGAGAGGTTTGGGATGGTTTGAAGTGTGTTTTGTTAGTCGACGACAATGATCTAGAAGGGGGGTTGAATAGATCACTTATTTAAAACAGAGCCGACACTTAGTATAATTTGATTTTTAAAAGTTTTAAGTAAAAGCGACCGAGGAACTATATTCGTCTAAACGAACGGTTACCAAAAAGATCAAATATACGCTACGCCTATATGGAATACCGATAAAGACGACAATTAGAATCAATAATTTAAACACCAAATCAATAGGATTTTGTCCATTCAAAGTTGGACAATTTCCAATGCTTGTGAAATATAAACCAATTTGAAAAACAACTCAAGTGTTTGTATTCACGGAATTAGTCGAACACTTGGTGTGCGAAGCACCCCAAGTAAAATTCAATAAGTGAATGAAGTGCTAAGATTTTTCGATTATAACCAAACAAATTGTAATGAGATTTCTAAAAATGTTTCAACACTAACACACCATAATTCTAGTCAACTAATACGTTTACACACAAACTAAAAATTCAGCAATGAAAATAGTAAAAAGAGAGAACACTAATTTGTTTAGGCAGTTCCCCCGTCGTCCTCGCTCGGGGCATGTCTGCCCTCAATTATGAAAATAGAATTGAGACATGTATATATAGCCTGTTACAAATTGTTTTTACAAGAGAAGCAATAGAATTTAAACACTCAATCTCAAACGTTGATGCTGAGCCTATGCCTTCTCTTCCCTTGATTCAAGATGAATCAAGTCCTTCGAACGTGATGAGTAAACCTCCGATTATGACACCACCTTTGAACAACCCTCTGGTCTTCAAATCTTGCCCGACTGATTTCAAACACCAACAATTCGAACCCAAACCTTCCTTCCATAATCCTCCGGTTAACACTACTAAATTGATAGAACCTCTCGTTCTTCAATTACCTTCGCCCAGATGAATCTGTGAAGGAACAGTTTGTGTAAAACCCCCAAAATCCAAGATTCTTGAAGGACAAAACCCTAAAGATTTTATTAAATAAAAACCCCTTGATTTCTCAACCCAAACTCGATACACCGATACTATGTTTGGATGTTATCACCTCGATGATGCAGAATGCACAACAAAAATGATTATGTGTAGTTGTTGAGAAAATGCAAGAAAAAGGATGAAGATGATAAGAACCAAATCAATGTATATTTTCAATTTTCATTTTCTGATTGGTAGAATAAGATAAATCAATATATATGCAAAGTTGTAACCAAATAACATACATAACAATTACTTTGAATGGTAAACATAACATAAATTTTATGAGAAACGAGCGAGCGGTCGACCTAAAACAAGCGGGGGGTCGACCTGAGCTCTCCTGAATTTAGGATTATGTAGAAAAACACTCTTTACATCAACGTAAAGCACCTCAATTTTGAAAAATACAAATGCACATAGTATGAGTCGACCAGAGGGTCGACGCGAGCTCTCTTGAGAAAAAAACATGAAAATTGAGTTCTGTATGAGTCGATCTAAGCGAACTTTGAGTCGACTCAAAGACTCAGAACTTGCAAAAATACAAATTTTGATATGTTTAGCTACATCAAAGTGTTCCTAATGCATCTCTAACTCGACCAACATGATCAAACTCATATATAACATATATAATGCTTTTCCTATATGAACCAAGACACGTTTCTGCAAATGTTTGCCACTAGAAAAATGACGTATGCATATTCGATTCGATGATATCGTCCAAAGTAAACGTTTCTAACTATATATGTTTTGACATCATTAAAACAAGTATAACTAAGTATGAGACACTTTTCCCTCACATACTCCCCCTTTTTTATGATGGTAAAACAGTAGAAACATAGTTGAGCATAATGTGTAGTATCATCCTCCCCCTTAGTCTATGCATATATCTAGAAATGATCTTCATGTTTGATCAGTCTTGTAAAGTGATTTATTGTTTCTGCTTGATTTCTTCTCCCCCTTTGACAACATCAAAAGGAAAGAAGACATAGGTCAATGAGATAAAAATATTCACATAATTTGCAACATGATAGCATTAACAAACATTCACATATAATGAAGTTAATGAAATCATATAGAAGGATAAATAAATAACACCGTAAATGATAAAAAAATATGTGTTATTACAAATATTAAAGATTAACAAAGCTTCATGTCTTGATAATTCAAACAAGAATAAGAAGATATTAAAACTATCTTGCGATGAACACTATATGAAATAACATACACAATGATATTCAAGGGCTCCTCCCCCTAAAGTGATAGCCCCTTCTGTGAAATGGATAGTAATGAGGTGGAGGAAATTGTTGATCATCTATCCATTTTGTAAGCTCTAGGGCAGCTCGATTAAGAGTGTTGAAACTGGTAATGAGAGCATAGTGTTGACCTGCAATAGATTCAACCATGCCATCAAATCGACCCATGACTGCTATTGTGAATGAGTTGAAGTTGTTCATGTGAGCTTGAAGTTGGTTGTGCAAATTTGTGAATCGCTCATCCTGGGCAGTAATAAAGTTTTGTTGTTCGAACTGTATACTCCTCATCGTTTTGAGGAGTTCTTCATTGTTCTGTTGGGGACACAGAGGTGATTGAGGCATGTAATTCCAATCTGGGGTCTCTTGATAATCCCAATTTGTTGCTTGAGGCATGTAATTTTCACCTAGTGTAGTCTAGCCCGTGTATTTTTAGGCACCCCATCCTTGATTTCCATAAGATTCCAAATGAGGTGATTGATCTAGCCAACCACTGTTATCCTATTCATCGGTATCCATGTGATTTCCACCTTCTTCTCCTTCTTCTTCTTCTTCGTCTTTATCACTCTCGTCAGATTCTTGCAGACGAGAGCTTGTTGCCTTAATAATAATTTTGTAGCGAGAGTCACAAGGATCCCTAATATAACCCATCATAGTTAGAGTCTTTTGACAAAAATCTTGTTCGATTGTCAAGGTTGTGTAAGGGATACCGGGTACTGCTACATTAGCATTATTGAGGAAAGATTGGATGAAGGAGCCATATGACAGTACGGTTCCTCTGCTAGAGTCTTTCAAAGAGTTGGTTCTACTCGCAATGTAGTGAGGCCAGTTAATCTTGATCTTCTTTTTCAGAATGTAAACCAAGTGAGCCTAGGCTTGGTCAACCCGAGAATAACCACCTTTCTTGGTTCGAAGAATGTACGAGACAATCCACTGTAAAATTTTGTCAACCGACTTCAACCTACCAGTTGTGACTAATTTCAGAAAAAGGTCGCTAGCAACAATGTCGTCAGCATATGGTTTCTTCAGCATAGAGTTTAAGGCTTCCTTAAGCTCATACACATCCACGGTTCGAGTATTCGTTACCTTAATCAGTGGCTCAACAGTTAGAGTATTGAAAAGATTTTTCCAGGCAGAGTCATTGACATATACCTTATTATTTCCGATCTTAGTACTAAACTCAAAACCTTTGAATTTTCCTTGAAGACCAGTGTAGAAAATTCTGACCAAGTCCTCATTATATTTATTATCGCATTCCAAAAATTTGTTGAAATTCTGAGCATCTAGAAGTTCAAGTACTTCTTGGATGTGCATTCTTTCAGTAGTTGTTCGATAATAAACATATTTTTTGACAATTGATCTCTTACTTAGATTTTTTTTCATAAATATCAGTGTAGCCAGGAGGTAAAAGAGAGAAAGAGAGAGAGAGAGAGAGAGAGAGAGAGAGAGAGAGAGAGAGAGAGAGAGAGAGAGAGAGAGAGAGAGAGAGAGAGAGAGAGAGAGAGAGAGAGAGAGAGAGAGAGCAATTACCGGTAGAGCAACTCTAGAAGGACCAGCTTGAGCGGATGGAGATCTGGTTGTTCTTTTCCCTGTTACTCTTCGTGTAGCCATTTAAGCAATTCTTGGAAGAAGATGAATAGTGAAAACAGAGTTTTTGGAGTTGATTGGAGAGACTCACTATACTCCTTAACTATATAGTGAAATTATGTTTTGAAAGAGTTTTGGGGAAGAGGAGATGTAGAGAGTAGCCTTGAGTAGGTGCAAAGTACCAATGTAAATGTTAATGATGATGTTTGAATACATAAAAAGATTGAATGCATTAAATGGGTCAAATATTTTGAACGTTTCATCAAAACAGAGATTTTTCAGCAAAGTTGCGCGACGCGTCGACCCATACAAGTTTTGTATCGACGCATACTATGAAAATATAGATAATGAGAAATGTTCAAAGTTTGAGTCGACCTAAGGATCAACCTGAGCGGACCCACTTCTAAAACATGAAAAATTGTCATTTTATGAGTCGACCGAAGTTCTGTGTAGGTCGTCTCATTGATCCGATGTCGCACACGAATAAAAAACAAGTGTTTTTGAAAACAATAGTAATGGGAAACGACACTCGGATGTCATATCGCGGGGATTCTTGTATTGTTGTTAATCGACCAAATGGACAATGAGGGGGGTTTGAGTTTCGATTAAAATAAAAATATTGGAAAGTAAAAGTGATTATCAAATAAGCTGAAAAGTTAATTTGTTGATTGGTTCCTACCAATCATCGGTTAATATAATTCCAATCTCCTAGTAGATTATCTATTTCTATTCGATTACAAACTCATTGACAAGCATAATTTGTATGTGTGATTTAGGTTCCTATTATCCAAATTAAGCAAATGGAATTAAGCCCTTATAAATTAAGCAAACACGATTTGATCAATCATGATATCGAATTAAGCAAACGCTAACGTGATTATGGTTAAGGATCATATAACAATCAAATTAAATCAACATACTCAATGAAAATTGGATTAAGCAAACAAGAATCATAGAATAAGATTGAAAGAAATAAAAACTAAATTGAAATTATTATAACCTCAAGGTGTCGGAACCAAATACAATAAATCAACAATTGAAATTAGTTTTCCATGAATTTTTCGTACCAAGCAAAGTAAAATCGTGAAAAGAATGTAATGAACAGTAGCACAACTGCTACTAGGTATAGGGAAGCATCAAAAATCCGGTTCTAACCCAACTGGGTCGAAAAACATAAAAAGCCCAACCCAAAACTAAATATTCCTAAAGGCATAATTTGGGTCCTGACTTCAACGAATTATTCAAGCCTGCTACACTCTGAGTCACATTTTTCCTACAACATAAAAGTTGTAGCTCTCTGTTTTAGCTTTCAAATTCTTATTAGAACGCGTCGATCCGATCCTCTTAGCACCAGTTATGATTCGAATAGTGAACAAATATCAAATAACCGCTAAAGCTGAAAATAAACTGCGAAAATAGATTAAAGGCAAACAAAGACTTAATTTTAAAAACATAATAAAATACTAAAATAAATGCCTAAGTACAAATATAAGAGAATGTGCATTAAAACTTACTGATCACTCATCTAGTAAAAAACAACACAAATTATCAATTTGAGTCATAAAAGCATCACAAAGACATAAATATATAACTTACACATATGTCAAATATTCAAAAGGACAAAACATGCTTAATCATGCAATAGACATCAATAATAACATATAACTTGATACATCAACTTACACATATGAGGTGAATAAGAGAGTTTGGTAATGAGGAAAGATATTACCTCAACCGCGATTGATGATAGATGCCCTCACATATGGCTTAGTTACTTCTTCATTTTGTTAGATGAAGATATAGACAAAGCACATATATAGAAAGCATGAAATAATAAACTCCTAAACACGACCTGAGATGTAGAGAACTCCTAGTTTCCTACGATGTGAAAGAAAGGCTCTGTAGCGAGTGGTTTTGTAAAAATATTCCCAAGTTGATTTTTGGTATCAACATGCTTAAAGACCATATCACCCTTCTCCATATGATCCCTAAGGAAATGATGATGTATTTCGATATGCTTGGTGCGATAAAGTAATACGGGGTTCTTGGTTAGATTAATGGCGCTTGTGTTATCACAAAAAAAAGGAACACGCTCAAGCTTTAGATTGAAGTCGAGCAATTTTTTCTTAAGCCATAAGACTTGAGCGCAACAACTACCGGCTACAACGTATTCTGCTTCGGCTGTTGACAAAGCGACAAAAACTTGCTTTCTGCTATGCCAACTCACTAAATAATTTGAAAAGAGATGACAAGTTCCACTTGTGCTTTTCCTATCCGATTTGCAACCGGCAAAGTCAGAATAAGAAAATCCAACGAAGGAACAATCATTACCCTTGGAATACCAGAGCCCATACTTTGGAGTACCAGAGGGGTATCTAAGTATGCGCTTTACGACTTTCAAATGAGATTCCTTGGGACATGATTGATACCTCTCACACATGTAAACACTAAACATTATGTCGGGTCGAGATGCGGTAAGCAAGAGGAGAGAGCCAATCATACCACTATACTTCTTCACCTCCACATCCTTACCATTCTTATCTCGATTGAGATTTGCACATGTCGACATCGAAGTGCCAATTTCCTTGGAGTTTCCCATGTCAAAACGCTTGAGAAGCTCAAGGCAATATTTTGTCTGGCTCACAAACATACCCTCTTTGATTTTCTTGATTTACAATCCGAGAAAATAGTTGAGCTCCCCCATCATGCTCATCTCGAACCCCCCCTGCATTAAGCTAGAAAACTCCTTGACCATATTCATGTTAGTTGATCCGAAAATGATATCATGAACATAAATTTGTACCAAGATTAAGTGTTTTCCTCGACGTTTAATGAAGAGAGTTGTGTAAAAATTTCCTCTTGAATACCCTTGATTAAGTATAAATTTGCTAAAACGGTCATACCAAGCCCTAGGGGCTTGTTTGAGTCCGTACAAAGCTCGTTTTAACTTGCAGACATGATTAGGATACTCATGGGATTCAAACCTAAGAGGTTGGGCTACATAAACATCTTCATTGGTATATCTATTAAAGAAAGCATGTTTTACATCCATTTGAAATAATTTGAAAATTTTCATACATGCGTAAGCAAGCAAAAGGCGTATAGCCTTAAGTCGGGCAACCGACACATAAGTATCCTCATAGTCGATTCCTTCCTCTTGGTTATACCCTTGCATGACTAACCGCATCTTGTTATGTGTTATAAATCCATTTTCATCCAGTTTATTCCTAAACACCCATCGGGTGCCAATTACTCGATGGTCTCGCTGAGGAGGGACAATGTCCCAAACCTCATTTCTTTTAAATTGATTCAGTTCCTCTTGCATTGATAAGAACCAATGTTCATCGAGTAATGCCTCTTTTTGGTTTTTAGGCTCAACTTGAGAGGCGAAAGTGAAATGATAACAGAAGTTACTTAGCTTAGATCTTGTGGTCACTCCCTTTGAGATATCACCGAGAATGTTGTCAATAGGATGGTCTTTAGAAGACTTCCAAGCTGGAGGAAGGCCACAGGTGTTAGTTGGATAAACCTCCTCAATCTCCTCATGATGGTGATCTTTTTTCTCCTTAACTTTCACTAATTCAGGTTGATCAATTCCTTTCTCAGTGTCTTTAAGTATGTCTTCAGAAGATACACTTGAACCATTAAATGAAATACCTTTTTCGACACTTTTCGGATAAGTTTCATCAAAAGTGACATGAACAGATTCTTCAACAATAAGAAAACTCTTATTATATATAATATATGCTTTACTTGATTGAGAGTATCCAAGAAAGATACCTTCATCTGCCTTGGAGTCAAATTTATCAAGACTCTCCTTACCATTTTTTATGGACTAGACTTACACCAGCCCCACAGCTAGGCAAGGCCTAATCCAGCCTAGCTTATGGCCATGCCCAATATGACCATAGGGCACAATATAAATGTTGGAGCGCATATCCGTTGGGGATGTGCCCCTCACGCGCTTGACAGTTCACGCAACCAACTGCCCCACCGAAAGTCACCGAGACAGTTAGACCAAGTCAAAGATCACGCGCTAGATCTTCCACCTGGCAGTCCCCCATTGGCCGACCAAATATTTTGGTTACACGGGAGATCTTGTCCCCACGCTGAGGGGAATCTTATAAATACCCTCTCTCTTGAGAGGGTCAGGTATTCTAATCATTCTTGCTCATACCTAACACTCGTACTTGCTTTCTCTCTTTAGTCCAAACACTTACTTTGGTATTGGAGTACCTTGCAGGTACAACCCCCTCTCCTATAACCACTGTTGCTGCCCTACATTGGAGGCCAAGACGATCCATTCTGATCACTCTATATCAGTGGCGTCGTCTGTGGGAACACCAGCTCCCCCATCTTTTTGAACCAAGACTTCCCAATCTTCCCAAAAAAAGGCCAAAGCTACCTTTCTGAACCTTCATCGTCATGGCCTCCCACCGTAATGACGTCCGACAAGATTCCCTCGTCGATGTTCTAGGTTATGGCGAAACCCTCATTCCCAGAGTTTCCACCAGAAAAATTGATCACAAGGACGAAAAACCAGGATCTCTTGACAACGTGAAGCCTCGTGTCCAAAGTTCCGACCATGTATACGAACCTTTCACTATCCCATAAAATGTTTACCCTTGCACAACGACCCTCATCGCCTCCATCAACAAATCTAGGGGTGTACGCGGGTTGGGTTGGACCGGGTTCGCCTTAACCCGTTACCCAACCCGTTCAACTTTCAATGGGTTGGGTTTATCATCAAACCCGTAATTCTACTTTAAAAACCGACCCGAATCAACCCGGATATTTACGGGTTGGGTAGGGTTGGGTCCACGGGTTGTGTATATAATAATTATTATTTTCAATTTAAAAAATCTATAACACAATTCAATATAATTTTGCATATTTCAAACAATTAAATTATTTACGTAGTGGAGACAAATCCTACATATAAAATAGAATAATTAAAAATATAACAATTAAAATTTTGAAATGTATTTTCTTTGTCATAAAAAATATTAAGATACATATACATCATTAATTATTTATATATTTTCATTAATATACCTTAATTTATAAAAATTTATTAGTTATTTTGATACTCAAATGTTATCCATTACAAATATATATCAACATATGTAAGTAAAACAAATATATAATACTAGATTATTATTAGTTAATAAAGATTCATTAAAAAAATAAAAAGGCAGTAAAGTGTAAACTAGAAGTGCATAAGTCAAGCAAGCATGATTAATATTAATAATAATGTTTAATTATAATAATAATAATAATTTAATGTGTGATTGGAAACTGGAAGGAAAGTGCAAAAGATCTTTGTGTATGTTACAATTTACAAAGTTATAGCAACTTTAAAATTTATAAATAATAATATAATAATAATAATAATAATTAATTATGCCACGTCAACGGGTTGGGTCAACGGGTTCATGGGTTTAGAAACTAAAACCCAATACCCGAACCAAATCTATACGGGTTGTTACGGGTTGGCTCCCGTAAATGAATGGGTCCGGGTAATTAGTGGGTTGGTTCGGTTTGGGTAGGCGGGTTTGCGGGTCGACCCGCACCCATGAACACCCCTAAACAAATCCAACTACCTGCTCTTCCAACAAGGAGAAAAAATCCACATGCTGGAAAACACCATCCGAGTTCGACCTCCCTCACGGGGATCCCTAAGCCCCTATCGCTGATCATATTCCCCTCTTTAGAAGCGTCACCAAGACGAATCTAGAAGCATCTCCCTTGTCAAAGAACGGTCCAAACTAGAGAAGCATGGACACAAGACCATCTGAAAGGGTGATCGCACCCCTCCTCGGGAATCCAGACACTCCCATGTATCCAAAAGTACCAGGCCTTCCAAACAGCCTCGCGAAGAGCACTGAAGCCGACATGAACGTTCTCCTCAATGCAGCAGGAGCTGGGGACGCAGTTATTTGTTCAGCAGGTCGCCCAACATGAGCGACAAAGACAACCTAAGTGGTCCCCTATCACAGGAAATCATGGACACCTGCATTTCGTGTGGACTAGAGAAACCTCCCCCTCTAGCTCTCTATGATGGTACCACCAACCTTGGTGACCACATAGAAAACATTGAGGCCATGATGCACTACCACAATGTCCCTGAAGCGATCAAATACATGTTATTCCCCACCACCCTCAAGAGAGGGGCTATGACTTGTTACAAGAGCCTTCCGTAAGGCTCGATCATGTCATGGAGGAGTGTTAAGGAGCAGTTTGCCCGACACTTTACTACCTCTAGGCGCCACCAAAAATTCGATGCTACGCTTGAGGGTATCATCCAAGGCAGGGAAAAACCTCTTTGCAATTATGTCGACAGGTTCACTAAGGAAGCAGTCGAAATCCGCACAATCGACCACATGAAAAAGTATCTGCTAGAAAAGGGATTGAGGTCGAAAAGCGAGTTCTACAAGGCAGTAGGACTCAACCCTTCTCGGTCTCTAGTCGAACATCTCCGTTGGGCACAATGTTATATTCAATACGAAGAAAAGGAAGCCGCGTGTAAGGCTAGAGGCTCAAGGGAGAAAGAGAGTTCCAAAGCATCGAACAAAGACGGAGCAGAGACTTCCAGGCGATATAAAGAAAAGAGACAAGACGATCTTCCTCGAGATCATAAAGGTCTTGCCGGTCGATTCACCGAATACACTCTGTTGAACGCTCCCTGCAAGCTATTCATTCCGAATATATCAATGCTGAATTCAAGCAAGGAGGCGTCCGATTCCCCATGCCAACAGCTTCAAAGAACAATACCGACCGAAGCAAATATTGTCGCTTCCACCGCAGCCACGACCACGTAACAGAAGACTGTGTCCACTTGAAAGACGCCATTGAAATCCTCATCAAAGAAGGCCACCTAAAGCAGTATACAAATAAAGGAGAAACCCTTCAAGGAGAAACATTAGAATCTAAGAAAGATACAAGAGCCTTATCTTCTAGCCCTCCCCCTCTGGTCGCCATGTCTATCTCGCGACTAGAGGACTTTTTCATCCCCAACGGGTTCGAAGGGCCTGCATATTTTTCTACGTACAGCCCCTGGGAGGCCTTCCATGCCACAATGGTTATTTCCTGTGATGGATACAACGAACTCACAGTAGGATCAGTACAGAGAAAGTTCGAACAACTGATCGACTGTAGTCTAGATCGTCTGTCAACACTCGAGAAATTCCGAGGACGATCCCAACTGAAATTATGGCAAGCACACGATGGATGTTATTGTAGATGTTATGACATCCACTGTAACATGTACTACTGCACTTAATAATAAGCTGTAAACGGAAAGCAGTAAATAACACAAGTAATTGCTCACCCGGTTCAGTGTCAACCACACTTACATCTGGGGGCTACCAAGCCAGGGAGGAAATTCACTATCAGTAGAATTAATTTAGAGTCAAACAATTCCAGTTTGCACTCCTCACTTAAGACCTACCCGATGACACTTCAGCCTAGAGGCCACTAGACCTGAGTATATCCACTCACTCCCCCTCAATCACCTTAGTGATATCAATATACAATTAGAAAACCAATATGAAGATAAACTTCAAACACACCTTGATCTTGCTTCACAACTTTGATCAAGGGACACACACTCTTGCTTAACAGCTTTGAGTGACACAATGAACACACCTGTTCATACACAATAAACACACCTATGCATACACAATGACCACAAAAATTCTACAAAATACAATTGCTTGGCACACAAGGAATCCTAAGACTCCTAATTTAGGTTTACCCAAGATAAACCTTTCTTTATGAAGTTGCGCACTTATCATTAGGTCAGGAGCCTTCAATGTTATCCTTAGCAATTCCTGTTATGTTGCCTAAAATAACTATGCTTCCAGGATTGTTTCCTGAAGTATAGCCCGACCTAATAATAGAAAAGCAAACCCTGCGCGCCCTGATGTCATATGATCAATGTCATAACATTCAGTCATGACATTCAGCTTCACTTACTCTTAGCTTTCCCTACATAAAACTCTTCATGTATGTCCTAACATCAATTATGACATTTACTCATACATTAATGTTTTGCCATAAAATGAAGCCAATCAAAAGCATATATAAACTCCCCCTTTGGCAAATTTTTGTCTACGACACCCTGTTAACATATCAGAGTTTACAAGTAGTAGAAGTCTTACATAACATGCAGGAAAGCTACTAGCTACACACTATCAATGTTTTCTACACACTCATACTGTTAGCTCTCAGGATCAACCTGTTCACACACAACCATCTGTTAGTCAGCACTACAGATGTCACAATGTGTTGAGTAACATATTAGAGTTACTCCCCCTCAACTGATGCATATCATATCAGTTGTACAAAACCTGCAGACACCCTGCAGTCACACATATTCATCCAGCCTTCTGTGGATGTTATGACATTCAGGATGACACCCTGAAGCACACCTACTGTGGAACAACCTGTGCTACCCCCCTGAAGAGATGCATAACATTCTGCAATCATCCTGCAGATACACACAACACTAGCAACTATAGAGCTATTAGGTTCCATCAAGGAACACACATATATCTAACATACATTCCTATACTCATTAGAAACTCACACATCACTAACAGCATCAGCTGTTATCACACATGCACATTTGCAGCAGCTCCTGCAACACACTTGTAGCAGCAATTCAGCCCAGCCTTCCACCTGTGAAAGATACACTTCTCTAACCTGCTGTCACTACATGTTGTTATCTAACACTTTGCTGTTATCTAACACTCTCTCCCCCGTTTTAGCCACAAATTAAGATCACAATAATAGAAGTATAGATCATAATGAGTAACATTACACATGTTTGGGGTCATTACAAACAAAAACTGTTCATGGAGAGCATCACAAATTCAAGCTGTTAAAAACCCAAAATTCTAAGCAAATAACCAACAAAAACTCATCGGTAACACATCATCAGCTCAGCACCCAGCCACCTGAACTCCACAGAAGTCTAGCAAGGAATTATTCTTCCTCCTCAGAGGCAGACTTGGAACTGACCTCCTCAGATCCTTCATCATTGGCCTCCTCAGAACTGGCAATAGCTTCCTCTGATGCGACATTCTAGTCATCAGTGGCAGTGAATTCGGCATCCTCATCTTGCTCAAGAGTCTTGATCAATTTCTCAAGGTTTTTCTTCCTTGTGTCCAACTCAGTGCAAGTTTCTTTGAGCATTGCAATCACCTCAGCTTTTTTAGTCTTGGCACTCCCTTTGGATGTCTCTACTGATGTTATGACAATGTCAGGAACATGATTTCCTAGAAACAGCTTGTGATGAAATGACAGAGGATTTTCTCTCTTGCTTGCAGTATCATTTTCATTGAGAATGTTGGGATACTGAGCTAAGATTATTCCACAGATGAGAGAGGGAAATGCTATGGGGCCTTTTATGCTATAGCTACTAGCATTCTTCATAGTCTGATCAAAAATATATGTCCCAAAGTCAAATTTGGCCTTGGTTCCAATAACATAGATGATCTTCCCAAGAAAATTTGCCACAGTAGACTTATGGTTTGTGGGTACCCAATTAGCAGCACCAATCTTGTGTAACATAATATACTTGACACTCAGTTTGCTGGCAGCTAGCTTTCCTTTTGATGGCCATCTTTTTACCTGGTTGGCTATTATCACTTGACACATTTTGTTGTCAGACACAGTTATATCAGGTTGAGCTATATTTGACCTACCCAGATACTTGTTGATTGTTGTTGAAGAAAAAGTGACACACTTCCCTCTTACATACACCTTGCCAAACTCTTTAGATTTCCTGTCAGCACATTCTTCAGAGAGATTAACTATGAATTCTTTGACAAGTAACTCATAGCATTGTGATAATTGAGTAACTTTTTTCATTAATCCAGCATCATGAATGAGATTCATGATTTCTCTTCTTTCAAGAGCATTCTGTCCCAGCTCCCTCTCCAATGCCAGTCTCTTCTGAAATACATACTTCCATCTATTGACACATGAAGGATAATGAAATGAAATGTTATTAATAGGAACCTCAGGGACACTAGCGGCAAGTTTGCTAGTGGTTGGTTTCTTCTTTAATGGAACTTCAGATACATCTTTATCATCATCTGAGATAGAGTCAGTTTTAGTACTGGATTGAGCCTTCCTCTTCTTTGGAACCAGCTTGCTCCATGCTTTGGTTGGCCCAACCTGAGTTCTTTTGGTCACAGTCTTCTTCTTGGGGTTACTTTGGACAACTTCCTTCTTCCCTTTCCTAGTCATGAGCCTTTTTGCTATGCTAGGATTGATTGTGGATATCAACTTATTAGCATCATTTTCTTTAATTAGCGTGTGTTCATTGTCTTTAGAGACTTGATCCTTGTCATTATCCTTTGAAGAGGTTGCTTCCAAGGTTTCAACATTGTGAGTGACATCAGCTTCTTCCTCAATGCTAGGGGGAATGGATATTCTTGGCACATCATTTGGCTCAATCAGAACCCTGGTAACCAAGTTGGAAATGGTGGAGTGGATTTTCTTGGCTTCTTCATCATTGATATCCTTGAGACTTCTTGTCACCGTGTTAGCCCTTTGTTGGTCAGAATCACCACGCTTCACACAATCCTTTTCAAATTGATCCATGTCATCCCAGTGCATGGTTCTCTTGAACTGAATGGAGTTCATATTGAAGTTACTGTGAGTGTCACAGAATAATGTCATGACATCCTGAGTTACATTATTTCCTTTATGACGATTACTTGTCATGGACTCCATCAGATTCCAGTATAACAGGTCCAGGTTTATGTGATGTCCCCTTTTTGGATATGCTATCTTGGCTTTCCTGCCAACCTGACATTCACCACAACCTCTTCTTCCATCTAGAGGAAATTTACAAGTTCCTCTTATTGATTCCTTGGTTATGGTCTTTTTCATCCTGTGAGGAAGTCTACCTTTCTCCAACCATATTGGATCCTTCTTCTCTTCTTGAGTCATGGTACAGTCATTGTGGTTAATTTTAGACTCCCATAAATAACAGTTATTCTAAGCTCTATTACCCCTCATGACTTCCTCATCTTCTTGAGTCATGGTACAGTCATTGTGGTTAATTTTAGTCTCCTTAGTGAATTTGACATTAAGTCCTTGGTCACAGAGCTGACTGATGCTGATAAGATTTATAGTCAGTCCTTTAACCAACAAGATATTGTCTAGTTTTGGAGCACCAGCACAGTCTAGTGGTCCAATCCCTTTGATCTCTCCTCTAGCTCCATCACCAAAGGTCACATGACTTGAGGTAAGAGGTTTGATGTTTACCAACAAGTCCTTTGTTCCAGTCATATGTCTAGAACAACCACTGTCAAAATACCAGTCTCCTTTGGTAGGCATCCTAAAATGAGATACCAGAGCAACCTCCTTGGTAATCCATTGTTTTTTCTTGGCAGGGACAACCTTTTTGAGCTTAGCATGATGTTGTTTCTTGACATGAGCACCGTGTTTGGATTTGCCTTGGTGAGGATGACTAGGAAATCCATGCAGCCAGAAACATAAAGGTTTAGTGTGTCCAAGTTTACCACAGTAGTAACACCTATACCCTTGGAACGTTTTCTTGGTTTGGTTCTAGCTTCTGTTTCTTGGATGTTATGATATTGGTCGTGACATCCATTTTGACCTCTGAGTTTCAGGCTTTGGTCTTTTGAGCTTCAATATGGGTTTCTGTTCACCAATAAATCACAGTCCAGCCATGTTTCCAGCTCTCTGACCACTCTGTAGAATCCTTTCTAGAGTGTCAATCCCAGGGTTTAGCATCCTTAGGGATTTTGACATCTGCTCCATTTTGGATTCCAACAAACTTGCCTCACTTTTGAGTGATTCTATTGTTGCAAGATGCTCTATCTTATCAACCTCTAATTCCATTATGAGCTTTTTCTATTGCTCTCCTTGCTGAGACAATTATGTACTTCTGATGTGAAGCTTTTGATATGAGGCTGCAAGCACATTAAAGGTTAACTCATCTTCACTTGAATCTTCATCAGAAATACATACACTGTTCAGAATAGTGACATGTTTAGCAAATTCTTCTTCTGATCCACTTTCAGACTCTCCATCTGACCAAGTGACTGCTAGGCCCTTCTTTTGCTTCCTAAGATATGTGGGACACTCAGTTTTAATGTTACCATAACCCTCACATTCATAGCACTGAACTCCTTTGCCTTGGTTAGATGCATCTTCAGATTTTTCTTTTCTACTGTTGTCAGTAGAGATGTTCTTGGCATAAGGTTTAGACTTATGGTTTATTCTCTTGATTAACTTGTTGAATTGTCTTCCAAGCAAGGCTATTGCTTCTTGTAACACCCCACTTCCCAAAACAAATAAAATATGAATAACATAATAAAAATCAGAGTTTCCTTCCCAAGTGGGATATCACATAAAAATCACGTTTCCTTATAAAAAAGGTTTTTCTCCAAATACAGCGGAATATTTAAATAATACAATTAAATAAAAATTTTGATACGTTCGCAGGAAAAAAATAGGAGTTCAACATGAAACAATAAAAATGCCCAAGTCCCGTGCTACGTATCAGAGCATCCTAGACTCGACAGTCACACCAATATCCAAGCTAGCTAAGCACCTGGATTATCTGTACTTCCGAAGAAGCACAGACCACAACAACAACAAGGGGTGAGAAATCATGATCAAAAATATAATGGTAATGTAATACATGTAATAAGGCAGTAAAACACACCAACACATCAATTATTCACCCCAACAACACCATATAACGAACCTACTGTTCAAATTACAATATAACATATTATAATGCAATTATGCAACTCAACACCATGCATGCGGTACCGACTCATTGGTTCATTCAATCGAACCTGGATAGATCACTTACGCTCCTCCTGAGACATGATCTATCCCCCACCATTCTCCACAAAGGAGTACGGATGAATCACTTACGCTCCTCCTGAGACATGATTCATCCCACCAAAACACCATGATATGCAAGACACCAATGCATAATTATTATATTCTGGCACGCTAAGTGCACACGATCCTCCTGATCATATCATCATACAACAATGCATATGTATAGATATATTACACCAACACCATATAAATCAATCAGATAGTAAACGAATTCATACTATCACACCGGATATAACTACGTCCCCCCCCCCCCCCCCCCACTCGGGGATACACGATCCTACTGATCACTACACACATATACATTACTAATTGCTCACCAACAATATTAAGGGAAACGCGTACTATCCCCAAGTACACAAGTTATATCCCATACTCATCATTTTCACACTACAGCAAGGCTAGAAGGATCACACGAGACCAATTCAGACATCTCACCAAAAGTCTCTGAGGTTACTCAGAACCTCCCTAAACCAACACCTCAGCCTATACACCAAAATCAATAATTCATCAACATCAATCCACAATCACAAACATGCCAATAGATATTATACTTACCAATTATCCTATAATTTCTACTCTAGAACCGACATTACGGTACATTACCGACACTTCAGAGTCACTCTGAATCTCACCAAGGTCCTAACCATAGTCATTAACGACACTATAGGGAAACAACACATAACTTTTCCCAAAGCTATAATCACTGTCATTGCCAACACTACGGTAACAACACATAATCTCATCAGCTTTATATTCCTAGTTACTATCAACACTACAGTAACATCAACAATCCAACAAAATGGATCAATACTACAGTAACATCATCACCATATATATATATACCCCAAAATGCATCATCAGCATTCATCAATCCCCCAACATCAACAATAATCATAGCATGCCAATATAAAACTTTATATAACGATAAATTCCTACGGGGTTAAGGAATCCCCTCTACCCTATACATGTATAAACCATTCCCAATCAAATTTCTCCCCCCTTATCTTGACAATTGGTCGATCGATAGAATTCCTCCTAGAATTGGTCTCTTGGCCTTCTCCTTCCTCTTCCGTTCTTCGTTCCCTTTTTCCTTCGTTCTTTTTCACTTTCCTCGTTCTTTCCTCTTCTCTCTTTCTATCGCTCTTTTTTCTCAATTTTCTAAAATGTATCGTAACTCTCCTAACCCCTCATATTCTATTTCCCTTTTTAATTATTCTAATCCCAATAATAATAACTAATAAAATAATATAATATTAATAATCTTAATAATAATAATAATACTAATATAATCTTACTAATATTAATAATACCACATATTAATAATAATAATAATAATAATAATAATAATAATAATAATAATATTAATAATTCTAATAATAATAATAATGATAATAATAATAATAATCTTAATAATAATAATACTATTAATAATAACAATAATAATAATAATACTTTTAATAATAATAATAATAATAACACTAATAATAATAATAGTAATAATAATAATAATAATAATACTATTATTATTATCACACCAATATCCCACGCCTATGGTAATCCCTTTCCTCTCCATTCCAACTTTTCTAATATCTCCTTACTACCCCTTCATATTTCCTTCCTCACGGTTTCTATCGTGACTTTTCATATTTCCATTCTAACTTCCCAATAACCCTTTCACCTCTTATTTTACTTATTCCAACCACTAATATTCCCAATAATAATTCTAATAATAATAATTATAATAATCATTATAATAATAATAATAATATAATATAATATAATACTATTATAATATTATAGTAATATTCAACATAATAATAATAATAGTGATACCCCCAACAATAATTATAATTATAATAATAATAATAATATTATCACACCAATAATAATAATAATATTAATAAAAATAATATAATAATAATATAATAATACTAATATTATTATTTCACCAAAATAATAATAATATTAATAATAGTAACAAATATAATAAATATAATAATAATAATAACACCCCCACCAATGTTACTATTATTTTTATATTACTATATTTCACACCAAAATATCACCAATAGTCCTCCCACATTAGGGACACCCACCAAACATCATCAAATACACCCCCACCAAAGGGCACACCAACATATAATTTTTAAAATAATAATAAAGTGACTAAATAATTAAAATGGGTGTTACAACTCTCCCCCACTTTAATTATTTTCGTCCTCGAAAATTACCTGATGGAAATAGCTCCGGATACGCTTCTCGCATCCTGCTTTCCAACTCCCAGGTCACACTGCCTCCTGCAGCACCTCCCCAAGCTACCTTCACCAAAGGTATCTCTTTCCCTCGGAGCTGTTTCATCTTACGGTCCTCGATCCTCAACGGCATCGTCTCAATAGTAAGATTCTCCCGAACCTGAACATCATCTCTCTGAATCACATGAGATGGATCAGAAACATATTTTCGCAATTGCGACACATGAAACACATCATGTAGATTCGACAACTCCGGCGGCAACGCCACCCTATAGGCCACAGCACCAACTCTTTGCAAAATTTCATAAGGTCCAATAAACTTAGGATCCAGCTTCTTGGACTTCAACGCCCGACCCACACCAGTCATCGGGTTAACTCTTAGGAATACGTGATCACCTACACAGAATTCCAACTCTTTCCTCCGATTATCATGATAACTCTTCTGCCTACTCTGAGACACTTTCATTTTCTCACGAATCATCTGAATCGTCTCAGTAGTCTGCTGAACAATTTCTGGTCCAAGCACCACACTCTCACCGGTCTCATACCAACACAGAGGAGTCCTACACCTCCTCCCATACAAAGCTTCAAAGGGTGCCATTCCAATACTCGAATGGTAACTATTATTGTACGTGAATTCAATCAATGATAAATGAGTGTCCCACGCACCACCCTTTTCCAATACACAAGCTCTTAATAAATCCTCAAGCGACTGAATAGTCCTTTCCGATTGACCATCAGTTTGTGGATGATAAGCTGAACTTAATTTCAACTTAGTACCCAAAGCTTCTTGCAAGCTCTTCCAAAATTCTGAAGTAAACCTCGGATCTCTATCCGACACAATACTGGACGGAACACCATGTAACTTCACAATTACCCGAATATAAATCTCCGCCAGCTTCGTCAACGGAAAACTAATATTAATTGGCACAAAGTGTGCAGACTTCGTTAACCGATCCACAATCACCCATATAGCATCAAAACCTCTCGCCGTATTTGGCAATCCTGTAACAAAGTCCATAGAAATGCAATCCCATTTCCAAACCGGAATTTCCAACGGTTGCATAAATCCAGAAGGTCTCTGGTGTTCTACCTTCGATTTTTGACACGTCAAACAGGCATAAACAAATTGAGCAATGTCTCTTTTCATACCAGACCACCAAAATAATTTCTTTAAATCATGATACATCTTCGTAGCTCCGGGATGAATACTCAGATTACTACGGTGTCCTTCACTCAAAATCAGCTTTTTCAGTTCCTCATCATCTGGTACACAAATCCTGCCTCTAAATCTCAACACACCTATACTATCCAATTTAAAGTCACTATCGGAGTCACTTCCTACTCCAGGCATCAAATCTACCAATTTCACATCCAACTTCTGATTCTCTCTAATCATATCCAAGAAGTCATTATTTACCTGCAACATACCCAACATTACACTCTCTGCAGTAGTTTCACAAACCATGCTCAAATCTCTGAATTGTTCAATTAACTCAATTTCTTTCACCATCAGAGCTGCCATCTGAATTGTCTTTCTACTCAAAGCGTCTGCCACTACATTGGCCTTTCCCGGATGATAACTCAAACTGAAGTCATAATCCTTCAAAAATTCTAACCATCTTCTCTGCCTCATATTCAGCTCTTTCTGATCAAACAGGTATCTCAGACTCTTATGATCACTAAACACTTCAAATCTTGAACCATACAGGTAATGCCTCCAAATTTTCAACACAAAAACAACCGCAGCTAACTCAAGATCATGAGTAGGATAATTTCGCTCATGCACTCTCAGTTGCCGCGAAGCATATGCTACTACCTTACCATTCTGCATAAGAACTCCTCCTAATACCATCTTAGACGCATCACAGTACACCACAAACGGTTCACTCGGAGTCGGTAACACTAACACCGGTGTCGTAGTCAATCTCTTTTTCAACTCTTCAAAACTTTCTTCACAAGCAGCGTCCCATACGAAAACTTGGTTCTTTCTCGTCAACTGAGTTAATGGCAACGCCAAATTAGAGAACCCTTCAATAAACCTGCGGTAATAACCAGCTAAACCCAGAAAGCTCCTAATTTCTGTCGCTGTCTTCGGCGGTTCCCACTGCAATACTGCACTTACTTTTGACGGATCCACCGCTATTCCATCTTCAGATATTACATGCCCCAAGAAACTCACTCTCTTCAACCAGAAGTCACACTTTGACAGTTTAGCAAATAATTTATTTTCCTTCAACACTTGCAAGGCAATTCTCAAATGTCCTGCATGTTCTTCATCAGATTTAGAATAAATTAATATATCATCAATAAACACTACAATGAATTGATCCAAATAAGAATGGAAAATTCTGTTCATATACTCCATAAATACTCCCGGCGCATTAGTCACTCCAAACGGCATTACAGCATATTCATAATGTCCATATCGAGTTCTAAAAGCAGTCTTCTGAATATCACCTTCTTTTACTCTTATTTGATGATAACCCGACCTTAAGTCAATCTTACTAAACACACGAGCTCCCACCAGCTGGTCCATCAAATCATCAATCCTCGGGAGAGGATACTTATTCTTAATCGTCACTTTATTCAACTGACGGTAATCGATGCACAAACGCATACTACCATCCTTCTTCTTCACCAACAACACTGGAGCTCCCCACGGCGATACACTTGGCCTAATAAACTTTCTATCCAACAATTCTCCAATATGAGACTTCAACTCAGCCAATTCCACTGCAGACATCCTGTACGGCGCCATAGAAATAGGCCTCGTACCAGGAACAAGATCAATACCAAATTCCACTTCTCGCGTCGGAGGCAATTCCGTAATGTCGTCAGGAAACACTTCCGGAAATTCATTCACCACTGCCAATTCCTCCATTGACACTTTGCTATCTACCGATAAAGTTGCAAATAAAGCAAACACTCTAGTTTCATCTTCCAACAAGGCCCTCAATTCTTTATTAGACAAAGAACTTGCTAAAGCTTCCTCTTCAGGGGTCAAGAACAACAATTCCTTCCGAAAACAGTCGATGTAGACTCGGTTGAACTCTAACCAGTTCATACCCAGAATAACATCCAATTTACCAAGTGGTAGACAAATCAAATCCACTTCAAATTCTCTACCGAAAATAGTCAGCGGACACTTCAGGCATACCAAAGAAGTAGTCACTGAACCTATAGAGGGTGTCTCAATATTCATTCGTCTCTCCAGAGTAGACGGCACCAATCCTATCCTCTCCACACAATCCACAGAAATAAACGAGTGTGTTGCACCCGTATCAATAATAGCAGTTAAAGGAATATTATTGATAATACAAGTACCTTTGATAACACGCTCATCACTGGCAGCTTGAGTTCCTGCCAAAGCAAACACTTTTCCACCAGCCGGAGACGTCTGAGGCTTCTTCGGCTTCTCACAATGGGTACTGATGTGACCCTTCTCACCACAGTTATAACAGGTCGGCATAGTTGCTCTGCAGTCAGCTATCACATGACCTGGTTTTCCACACTTAAAACACTTTTTGGCTTCATTAGGACAATCATTAGCACGGTGTCCCATACCACCGCACCGAAAACATTTCCCTTCAGCAGATGCTCTCCCATCTCTAGGCTTCTTATCAACAACAGCTTTACGTTTTCCCTTATCAGCAGCAACACCATAAGGAGTACCACTAAACCTCTGCTTACCCTTACGGTCATTAACAGCTTTGTAGTGTGCAATCCTTGCCCGGTTATCGTTATCATAGATCCTGCTCCTGCTTACCAGCTCAGGATAGCTCCTGATCTTCTGACAAGCAATCCCCAGCTTAATCTCTGGACGCAGTCCATTCTCAAACTTTAAGCACTTAGAAGTCATTGCCCCTTCCACATTATAGTGAGGACAATACTGCACCAGCTCCTCAAACTTAGCAGCATACTCTGCTACAGTCATACTACCCTGCTTCAGCTCTAAGAATTCAATTTCCTTAGCACTCCGAATATCTTCCGGAAAATACTTCTCCAGAAAACCCTTCCGAACTACCTCCCAAGTAATGGCAGTTCCAGCAGCTTCCAATCTTTGGCGACTATTGTCCCACCAAGCTTCAGCCTCACCCTCCAGCATGTGAGTACCAAACCTCACCTTCTGCTCATCAGTACAATCCATAGTTCTGAAGATTTTCTCAATTGCCTTCAGCCACTTCTGAGCAGCTTCTGGGTCCAGAATTCCTCCTTCAAACGTTGGCGGCTTGTTGCTCCGAAACTGCGCCAAACTCCTGAATTGGGCATCTGCAGTTTGATTCTGATTAGCAACAGCTTGCGCCATTGCTTGCATAGCAGCAGCTAATGCAGCATCGTTTCTTCCTGCCATACTGCTCAAAACATAACAACACCAGGTTAAAAGATATTCAACTACATCATAACGGACAGACTCAACTCGACTCAACAACACTGGCCGGACGGACCGACCTGTTCTGATACCAATTGTAACACCCCACTTCCCAAAACAAATAAAATATGAATAACATAATAAAAATCAGAGTTTCCTTCCCAAGTGGGATATCACATAAAAATCACGTTTCCTTATAAAAAAGGTTTTTCTCCAAATACAGCGGAATATTTAAATAATACAATTAAATAAAAATTTTGATACGTTCGCAGGAAAAAAATAGGAGTTCAACATGAAACAATAAAAATGCCCAAGTCCCGTGCTACGTATCAGAGCATCCTAGACTCGACAGTCACACCAATATCCAAGCTAGCTAAGCACCTGGATTATCTGTACTTCCGAAGAAGCACAGACCACAACAACAACAAGGGGTGAGAAATCATGATCAAAAATATAATGGTAATGTAATACATGTAATAAGGCAGTAAAACACACCAACACATCAATTATTCACCCCAACAACACCATATAACGAACCTACTGTTCAAATTACAATATAACATATTATAATGCAATTATGCAACTCAACACCATGCATGCGGTACCGACTCATTGGTTCATTCAATCGAACCTGGATAGATCACTTACGCTCCTCCTGAGACATGATCTATCCCCCACCATTCTCCACAAAGGAGTACGGATGAATCACTTACGCTCCTCCTGAGACATGATTCATCCCACCAAAACACCATGATATGCAAGACACCAATGCATAATTATTATATTCTGGCACGCTAAGTGCACACGATCCTCCTGATCATATCATCATACAACAATGCATATGTATAGATATATTACACCAACACCATATAAATCAATCAGATAGTAAACGAATTCATACTATCACACCGGATATAACTACGTCCCCCCCCACTCGGGGATACACGATCCTACTGATCACTACACACATATACATTACTAATTGCTCACCAACAATATTAAGGGAAACGCGTACTATCCCCAAGTACACAAGTTATATCCCATACTCATCATTTTCACACTACAGCAAGGCTAGAAGGATCACACGAGACCAATTCAGACATCTCACCAAAAGTCTCTGAGGTTACTCAGAACCTCCCTAAACCAACACCTCAGCCTATACACCAAAATCAATAATTCATCAACATCAATCCACAATCACAAACATGCCAATAGATATTATACTTACCAATTATCCTATAATTTCTACTCTAGAACCGACATTACGGTACATTACCGACACTTCAGAGTCACTCTGAATCTCACCAAGGTCCTAACCATAGTCATTAACGACACTATAGGGAAACAACACATAACTTTTCCCAAAGCTATAATCACTGTCATTGCCAACACTACGGTAACAACACATAATCTCATCAGCTTTATATTCCTAGTTACTATCAACACTACAGTAACATCAACAATCCAACAAAATGGATCAATACTACAGTAACATCATCACCATATATATATATACCCCAAAATGCATCATCAGCATTCATCAATCCCCCAACATCAACAATAATCATAGCATGCCAATATAAAACTTTATATAACGATAAATTCCTACGGGGTTAAGGAATCCCCTCTACCCTATACATGTATAAACCATTCCCAATCAAATTTCTCCCCCCTTACCTTGACAATTGGTCGATCGATAGAATTCCTCCTAGAATTGGTCTCTTGGCCTTCTCCTTCCTCTTCCGTTCTTCGTTCCCTTTTTCCTTCGTTCTTTTTCACTTTCCTCGTTCTTTCCTCTTCTCTCTTTCTATCGCTCTTTTTTCTCAATTTTCTAAAATATATCGTAACTCTCCTAACCCCTCATATTCTATTTCCCTTTTTAATTATTCTAATCCCAATAATAATAACTAATAAAATAATATAATATTAATAATCTTAATAATAATAATAATACTAATATAATCTTACTAATATTAATAATACCACATATTAATAATAATAATAATAATAATAATAATAATAATAATAATAATAATAATAATAATATTAATAATTCTAATAATAATAATAATGATAATAATAATAATAATCTTAATAATAATAATACTATTAATAATAACAATAATAATAATAATACTTTTAATAATAATAATAATAATAACACTAATAATAATAATAGTAATAATAATAATAATAATAATACTATTATTATTATCACACCAATATCCCACGCCTATGGTAATCCCTTTCCTCTCCATTCCAACTTTTCTAATATCTCCTTGCTACCCCTTCATATTTCCTTCCTCACGGTTTCTATCGTGACTTTTCATATTTCCATTCTAACTTCCCAATAACCCTTTCACCTCTTATTTTACTTATTCCAACCACTAATATTCCCAATAATAATTCTAATAATAATAATTATAATAATCATTATAATAATAATAATAATATAATATAATATAATACTATTATAATATTATAGTAATATTCAACATAATAATAATAATAGTGATACCCCCAACAATAATTATAATTATAATAATAATAATAATATTATCACACCAATAATAATAATAATATTAATAAAAATAATATAATAATAATATAATAATACTAATATTATTATTTCACCAAAATAATAATAATATTAATAATAGTAACAAATATAATAAATATAATAATAATAATAACACCCCCACCAATGTTACTATTATTTTTATATTACTATATTTCACACCAAAATATCACCAATAGTCCTCCCACATTAGGGACACCCACCAAACATCATCAAATACACCCCCACCAAAGGGCACACCAACATATAATTTTTAAAATAATAATAAAGTGACTAAATAATTAAAATGGGTGTTACACTTCTAACAAATTCTCATCACTTTCACCATTGTCTTCCTCAGAAACTTCTCCAGCTTTTGACACAAGGGTTATGCTTTTGTTCTTTTTCTCCACATCCTGATCACACATGCCCATCTCAAATGTTTGAAGAGAACCTATGAGTTTATCCACCTTCATACTGCATATGTCTTGGGCTTCTTCAATGGCAGTGACCTTCGTGGCAAACCTTTTAGGTAAAGACCTGAGAATCTTCCTCACAAGCTTTTCATCAGACATCTTTTCTCCCAAGGCTCGTGAGGTGTTTGCAATTTCAAGGATATTCATGTAGTATTCATGAATAGTCGCATCCTCCTTCATTCTCAGACTTTCAAACTTGGTGGTCAACATTTGAAGTCTTGACATCTTGACTTTAGAGGGTCCCTCATGAGCTGTTTTGAGAGTATCCCAAACCTCTTTAGCCAGCTCACAATGATGCACCAGTCTAAAGATGTTCTTGTCTATACCATTAAATAATGCATTCAAAGCTTTAGAATTCCCAAGAGCCAAGGCTTCTTGATCTTTGGTTCATTCTTATTCAGGTATAAGCACAGACAATCCATCTTTATGAGTCTTCACTGGATGTGCCCATCCTAAGTTTGCAGCTCTCCATGCCTTGCTGTCTAAAGACTTTAAGAAGGCAATCATCCTAGGTTTCCAATAGTCATAATTAGAGCCATCCAGAATTGGTGGTCTATTTGTGAATCCTATGTCTTTATCCATAGTACCAGAATTTATATTCCCTATATCTCACCCAGAAATTAACAGGCAGGGTGCCTGCTCTGATGCCAATTGAAATTCTAGCAAGCACACAATGGATGTTATTATAGATGTTATGACGTCCATTGTAACATGTACTACTGCACTTACTAATTAGCTGTAAATGGAAAGCAGTAAATAACACAAGTAATTGTTCACCCAGTTCAGTGTCAACCACACTTACATCTGGGAGCTACCAAGCCAGGGAGGAAACTCACTATTAGTAGAATTAATTCAGAGTCAAAAAATTCCAGTTTGCACTCCTCACTTAAGACCTACCCAATGACACTTCAGCCTAGAGACCACTAGACATGAGTATACCCACTCACTCCCCCTCAATCACCTTAGTGATATCAATACACAATTACAAAACCAATATGAAGATAAACTTCAAACACACCTTGATCTTGCTTCACAACTTTGATCAAAGGACACAACTCTTGCTTAACAGCTTTGAGTGACACAATGAACACACTTGTTCTTACACAATAACCACAACAATTCTACATCATACAATTGCTTGGCACACAAGGAATCGTAAAACTCCTAGACTCATGTGAAGAACAAAGTTCTTCACTCACAAACACACTCTATGATCTCTCACTAGATGCTCTCTCCTCTGTGTGTCTGGCCATTAGGAATGCTCCTTCTTCTATTTATAATAGCAAACCTGCTTTGGGCCTTGGTGGAGAATTTAGGTTTACCCAAGATAAACCTTTCTTCATGAAGCTGCGTACTTATCATTCGGTCAGGAGCCTTCAATGTTATCCTCAGCAATTCCTGTTATGTTGCCTAAAATAACTATGCTTCCTGAATTATTTCTTGAAGTATAGCCTGAGCTAATAACATAAAAACAAACCCTGCGCGCCCTGGTGTCATACAATCAATGCCATAACATTCAATCATGAAATTCAGCTTCACTTACTCTTAGCTTTCCCTGCATAACACTCTTCATGTATTTCCTAACATCAGTTATGACATTTACTCATACGTTAATGTTTTGCCACAAAATGAAGCCAATCAAAAGCATCTACACCAACCAATCACTTTCTACCGAGAAAAGATCCCCGAAGGCTCCCCCAAATCTCACACCCCTCTTCTCATCAGAGCCAGGTTAACCCACACTGACGTCCGCCGAATACTTGTCGATCAGGGTAGTTTGGTGGACATCATGTACACCAGCCTATTCCGTGCCCTCAAACTTGACCAGAAGAACCTGTCCCCATATGTAGGGTCAGATCTACAAGTATTCAATGGGGCCACGGCTAGACCCCGTGGATACGTAGAGCTCCAAGTTATGTTTGGAGAAGAGGATGCCACTGTAACACCCTCTTCTATACCCCCAAAATAATGCAATTAAACACTTAATCACATATACAAAATTCATCAGAGTATATTTATAACATAGTATAAAAGAGGCGCATCACATTATTCACGAAACGACAACATAAATAATAATGTTCATAAAGAGATAAAACAAAAGGGGTAAATCTAAACTAAAAGTAAAGCATAACTCTTAGAGTCCACGTATCAATGTTTTGATTAAAGCGGAAGACTAGAACATTGAATTACTTAAGATATGATATAATAGAAGTACACATCATCAAGTTGTTCATAGTATCATTCATATTTTACAAACATCATCAGCTGAAACATATACAATGTATCCCAAAAGAATACTCTACAAGCCTAGCTACCCGATGTTACATATCAGAGCAACCGACTCAAAAGAATGAATCTATACTTCACCAAAAGAAAACCTCCAGCAATCCTAATTTGTAATGCCTCATAGAGCATTATAAAATAGCAGAAGGGTGAGAAGTATTATCATAGTAATCAATGCATATAATTATATATACATACATAACATAAAACATACATACATTACATTTCTCACCACAATCCTTTTAACTCATATACATAGTCCACACGCAATCATATTTCATATAATGATGACTTCCATGCTATGTGACTCAATACGACTCAATGCAAACTTATGCCATGTGGTACCAACACTTGTTATCTTTTTTCGGTTTACATTAAACCGATTCCACTCTTCTAGACCGATAACCACCAAAAGACCGTCCTCTAAGCTTTCAAACTCACTCTTCTAGGCTTGGGACAAGTCACTAGTCTCCACGAAACTAGCAAGCATCACCTCTTGACTAAATGATGCATATGCAATCAATAATTCAATGCACTTAAGACCGACATCTTAATCTCATGCATTCAAATAATTCATCTCTTCAAGAATTATCACAACGATTGCATACACAACATATTCATACATATCATCAATATATTAACAAACAATGCACACATATACACAATATGTTCTCATGCATTCTTCATACATTTTTAAATCAACTATAACAATGTATTACGTTTCTCCACGAATCACAATTTTGATCAATTCACAATCTAGGATTCACGCCGTAAGGCTACCCACAGTATAATATATCCCGGCGTAATCGACGCCTTGAGCATGGAAATAATCAAAGTTAAGTCGGAAATCCGACCTCGGATGGAAACGTTAAAGAAACACACATCCTGTCACGTTCGCTACTCTGCTCGCTCAGCGAGCTCCTAGCGAGTATTCGCTACTTGTACGCCCAGCGAACAAGCTCGCGAAGGCAAATAGAAGCTACTGACTTCGTTCGCTACCTCGCTTGCTCAGCGAAGGCCTAGTGAACCTTCACTACCAGCGAACACCACAACATGCATTCTGCCCAAGTCTGGGACTGTTCACTACTGGCTCACTACTAGCTCGCTTAGCGAACGTTCGCTACCAGCTCGCTCAGCGAACACGCTAGCGAATGTCTGCGAACTCCAAATTTCTTACTGTCCAACTCCCACCAAACTCTCCAAAACCAACCGATTCTCACCGAACAAGTTCCATAACCTTAGTCTAACATTCCCTCGACTAAATACTACCACTCATTCTCATTTCCTACCATTGAAAACTCAGACTCTACCAATTAATCCATTTATGCCCTAAAATGGAAGTTGTAGAAAAACATCCAATACTCTAACCCAAGCATACATATTCATATACATTGTTAAGATAATGATATTTCACACCCTTACCTTGATTAATCCAAAGCTTTAGAGTTGTTCTTGATGATTTCAAGTTCTTCCCTCTTCTTCTTCTCTTTCTCCTTCTTTCTCTATTCTTTCCTTTTTGTTTCTATCTTTTCCTTTTCTTTCCACTCTCCTTTTAAATATGTATTTCTCTTCTAATTCTCTCCAATATCTATTAATTCATTTAATTAATTACCCATCAATTAAATAATTCTCATTAACCCATTAGTTAATGCAATAATTAACTAATGAAAAATCGGGCTGTTACAGCTGTTGCGGTGAGAATCGTGATACCAAGCTATTGATTAACTTGAATCTTTAATTCTTAAATTCACAACCGGACTTTAATTTATCCAAAGGAAAGGTCTAAAGAAAGAAAGAACATTTTGCGCGATGTAACAACAACGCTAAGAGATTCGGGGATCGGGGGTTGGTTATGCATATGGTAGGTATTTCACATCATAGACATCTGTAGTACTCTACAGGAACCTTTTGTTTATTTGCATGCTAAGTTTGGTAAATGTTTTCTAAGGATTGGGATTGGGTAAGGGTGTAGGTTAAAACCTAAAGATAGTTTCTAAGTTTGCTCGCAAAGACGTCGCGTCCTCTGCCTACTAATCCTAACTAGGATAGAATCAGAGCAATCGTAGTTCACCTCACTAGGTTTGAAGAACACTTGATTATGATCAAGGTTCCAAGGGGGACAAACATAACAATGTTTGTGTAGAGTTTATCCAAACTCTCTAGATCTACATTGAACACTCAAGAAAGGGGGGGGGGGGGTAAGTAATCATATCCATGATTCTTACATAGAGTTTACAAACTCTACCCTAGGGTTCTAGTTGAAGAAACACTCCTAGTGTAGGTGAGTTTTCTAGACTTAAAGCAAAGTCTGATGGTTTAAAATGTTCTAACTTAACTAAGCTAGGGTTAGGGTGACTTCACAAAGTCAAGGAGGGTAAATGAGCTATCCAATGACACAAGGGTCAAGGGAGAAACTTTTCCTTTGGAAGGGAATATACGAGGCAACTTGGATGAGAACTAAAGAGTTCCATCACTTGGGGAAGAAATACTTAATAAAGCAAGATGAAATAAGATTTAAGACAAGTAAGCATGCATATTACAATAAGCACATACTTTAAATGATACCAAGGGTTACAACCAATAAATCATCTTAACAAATATTGAGGGTTCATTTTGACAAATATTGGAACATGATGAAGGTTATTACTACGTAAACAAATCACAATTTGAAGATGGGCAAGTCATAAGTTCAAAACATAGCAAATGTAACAACAATGCATCAAGCATAATTAAATCAGTTTAAACCTCATAATTTAGGAGGGGTCATGGAAATGAAATCACTTAACCAAGTAAATGTGATGAAAGTATAAAGGTAACAACCAACAAAAGAATGTCATAAGTGAAAATGTATGCATGACACTCAAGGCAAGTAATCAAGCAAGAATCGCATCGACGGATCGCGCTTTTAAAGTAAACACAGGTAAAAGGGATATTTTATGGTAACAACCAAATGAGAAAATCCTAACATGTTTACTAACATACAAGAGAGGAGAATGAATAAATATCTTAACACAAATGATCATGGTGAAAAAGAAATTCATCTACATACGGGAGATAATGATCTCGATACAAAGACATCTTACAAGCAACCAAAAGGCATAAAAATTTGAATAAACATGGAATTAAAAAAAATCACATGAAATTAGGAATCAAGAAAAACAAAATGCAAAAAGAATGGGTTTAAAATGATTAAAAATGAGTGAGTTATGAATTTTCAAAGATTGGATGAAAAAATTACAAAAGTAAATAAAAGGGTTGCCCTCCTCAGGGGTCGAACCCAGGTCATGCAGGTACAAGGCGCGTTTAAGGCATATGGTCTTACCACTGGGGTGGCTATACATCCGTTGATATAGCCACCCCCATCAATATATATGGCCTGGTGTGTTAATTTTCTGGGCACAAAAATGGAGAAAAAATAAAGCAAGTTTACTCATACGTTTTGATATGCAACTTACTCATTTCTCAACCAAATCAAGCAAACCTTAGTTCAATTTTGGGTATTTTTAAACAAGGAAGAGAATGGTTCAGGTAGAATTTTGAAAATATGTCTTGAACTAAAAACACGATAAGAGTTGCTTATGTGAATGAAAAATGCATTTATGAAGCAAATGATTGGACCAGTCATGCTATGGTTAGGGAAAAAGCTCAAACACAATTCAAATGTCATGCATATCATGCTCATGCATCCAAACAGGCTGTCTATGAGTTAAAGACCCAACTGTTATGTAAAACTGATGTAAAAAACAAGTCATGGCAAGTAGGGTAGTGAGTTTGTGAAACAGGTCCAATTAGAGTGAAGGAACCTCATGTACACCCTCAAAACATCACATAGGGTGTGTCTAAACCTTAAAATTGTTTACAAACAAGAAGGATTTGAAAACCATATAGGAACTGCTCAAAACATTCACTAAAATGCACCCTTTGGATCAAAAATAATAAGGGACAGTTAGAGGTGCAAGGGATGTATTCAACAACTTTCAAATGATATTATAAATGAATTTAGCACTTAGGGTGGTCATGAGATGCATACCACAAGGATATGACCATCAAAAAATGCAATTTGTCAAGTATGATAAAGCTAGGTTGTTATGACAGAGGCAAGAGGTACTCAGAAATGACGGATTCATGGACATACAAGTTTCATATGCTATTAAAGATCCAAATAGGACTGAACTAACTTAAAAATAAACAAATCATAAAAAGTGAAGTGTGTGCCCAAGGGATTTTTCAAAACAGTTTGACAACTATGGGGTACAAACATGGTTCAGTTGCAAATTGGCCTTATGTGAACAAACAGTACATACACACACCACAAATGTAGAGGGGAATGAGTCACAACTCAGAAATGATACACATTGCAAGTAAGGAAGGTATTGGCATATGGTTGTGGTAAATTTAGCCCAAAGTTGCAACTTGATGATGAAATGAGAGAGCAAGCAATTATTGATCACAACACTCATCACTACACATTGGAATCAAGTATCTAAGTGAATTAGAACTCAAGACAACAGGCCATACAAACAGAATAACAAAGATGGTATATTGTGGTAAATTTGATGCAAAAATGCAATTGTGAGTGAAGTTTGAGGATTTGTGAAAACAAGCAAGAATGGATTAAGTAAACCAAGCATACATATCATTATTACGATAAGGGACATGTCTTAACTTCAAGAAAGAGCATGTGTCAATTAGAATTGAAATTGATGTGTTGGGATGAAAAGTGAAAAACTGTCTTGGCAAGACAAATATGGCAGCATGTGATTTTCCAAAGCAGTGAGTTTTTTAATCAATATAACAACACACACACACATCCTAAATATGTCAAGGATCATGATCATTCACAGAAAATAAATTCATAATAGCTGGAACAAAATCATGACATGCTGTTTGGAACAGTTTTGGTACATTAATGTAGTAGCAGGTGGTTTCTTCAAGTGGTAAGGTTTCAAACTAATACAATAACACACACACATCAAAATCAAGCATACAGATGAGTTTCAACTCAAACATTAGGTACATGACTGTTTGATTAGAAAAGAGGCATGTGATAGGAAGTGAGGAAAAAAATTGTCTTGGAAAATGTGTGGCAGTGGGTGGTGTTTTTAAATTGTGAGGTTTAAGTGGAAACAAATATCACACACACATTATAAATATGATAAGGAATGATATTGTGCTCAAGAAGTAGATTAAAACAACACCAAACAGAAAGTCACATTTTAGGGCTCATGAACATAAGAACTCAAATATGCAGCAGGTACATTCAATGACAGATTGAGGTAAATGATAGCATACACAAGTTTCAAATAAGTGAGGCAATGATATTATGCACCTAGGACATGTAGAGCTCAATTGAAACAGAATGTGATACATGCTTGGCATTATGATATTTTGAAAATGCAGTAGGAAGCATGCTATAGCAGTTTGAACACATAAAGAGATTTTGAACACATAGGCACCACACACATCCTCAAAATACGTAAACAAAAGAGTTTCCAATCTTAAAACAAACAATAATTGCTCCAAATCAGAATTAGTATGTGAATTCAAATTTGACAGCAAACCAACAATATTTGACAACAAACCTCAAAGTTCAAATCTCATGTTCTCAATATTTTAACCAAAGACAAACAAACAAGTAAGATTAGTTAAGCATTGAACAAATGATTTAAAACAATCGAGATACAAAATAGTAAGCACCATAGCCCAACACACAATTCATGGTAATCATGAGCAAGATAACACCAACATAACATAAGAGCCAAAACAAGAGCCCCATTGATTCATACATGATCAAAGGCAGGGGGATTCTATGAGTAACTTATAAGTTTTCCAAAATCACTAGTGAACTAGGTTTGACAGGCCTTGAGCAAGCTCATTCATATTTTCATGTTGGATTCTCAAAAACCACCATATGGACCAAAACATCAAAAACAATTTTAGCATGATATCTTGGTATAACCTTTGTAACATACCTCCAATATATCATTTACAAATGAAAATAAAATAACACAAGCAAGTAACATAACCACAAAACCTAAGTTCTTGACTAAGAACTAGTATGGGACAAAAATGGTATATTTCATAACAATCACCTCAAAAAATGAAAAACATGACAATGTATGATAAATGAAGCTTTTAAACATCACATACCTCTTGTAGACAAGTCTTGAGCAAGCTAAGAAGCTTAGAAACCCAGAGATCCTCATCTTTAGCACAAACTTAAAGCTTGCTTCCTCTTGAAGCAATATGCAATTTTTAGGACAGTTTGAGTAATGAGCCTCCCAACTAACTTTTTGTGTTTTGGACAGTTGAAACACAATATATATGAGGTGTGTGAATGGTTTAAACAGGTGGAAAAGGCCTATGTAGTGATTTGGCTCTTGAAATGCCTAAAAGTCAAAACATGGGGTGTGAGGGTTGACTTTTAGATTGGTGGCTTTTCTGAGAAATGTAACAATGGGAACAACTTCAAATGGCCATTTTAAAGTTGTATGAATGGTCTTTGAAGTGTTTTTGGGTTTAGACAAAGGATTGGTGTGAAAAATGGAAAGTGGCTAATTTAGTGTTTTTGTGACTTTTCTTCACTTACAAGCAAGAAGGGAAAGAAGGAGAACTATATGTTTATGATGCTATGGATAGTTTTGGTGTGAAAAATAGAGTTTGGAGAAACCTCTATTAATAGGCCATGAGGAGCTTGGGGCAGATTTGGTTTTTCACCACTTTTGGAGGGAGATTTGAGATTTTCAAGTGAATCTTGCCAAATCTTTGTAGCAGCTCCAACACATCAGCTCCATGGACCAATGTTGAGCTAATATCAGTTGAGATGGGAAGGATGGGATGGCTATGGAGATAGGGGACTGCAGCTGCCACATCTTTGGAGAAGAGTTTCTCTTTCCTCCCTTTTAATGATTATTTTAATACCAACTTGCTACAACTTGCCATGCTTACCAAACTAACTTATTTTTTGGTTTACTCTTGAAAAATGATTTTTGCTATAACTCCAATTCCATGCATTTTTTGAATATGGACCTCTTTGGGACTTTTGTAGTGTTTGTCAAGACCTTTCAAACAAGCTTAGAACCACTCCAATTGGATGTGTGGTTGAGGAGTTATGGTCTTGCCCCTTTCGAAACCCTAATTCCCGATTTTTGCAATTACTTCCTATCCCTTGACCAATGGTCATGAAATTTTATGGGGAGGTGTAATATGATGTAAGGAACATTTTTTATTCACACCTTGTAGTCAAATTCTTTATTGTTGGAGAGTTGACCTTTCGGTCAACCGTTCGATCGATCGATGTCTACCGAGTCGCCCGTTGGTGACCCGGACATCCTGAGGACTTGAAACTCTTTGGATGGACTTTAATAAGCCGTAAGAGATTAATGGACCTTGATCCCACCATTGAAATACTCTTTGAATCAAAAGTCAAACTACTGTTGACTTTTTCTAATCAAAAACCCTAATCGGGTATCTCAAATTGCACTGTTCTCAATCTTCGGGTGACCACCTCAAATTGCATTCATTCTTAATCCAATGTATCATCCTTGATTTTGTTTGAAGTTGGATCAATCCAAAACATTGATTGATCAAACCCTCGAAGTTTCGATTTTGACGATACGGAACCCTAATTCATCTGCATCTTAACAAAGATAAACTCTAAATGGGTTAAGGTTAATTAATCAAGTTAATATGATCCTATAATGATGATGAGGATCTAAGGGGTCAAAATTTGGGGTGCAACAGATGCCCCTATTTAAATATCTTCACTAGATGGTAATGAGAGATGACAATCCTCATAGAATCATAGTGAAAGGTATTTAAATATAGCAAACCAGAAATTTTGTCCCTTAGATCCGATGGTATGCAAAAGGATGAATGCAAATATGCTATGAATCTAAATGATGCTTTATGATGCTTGAATGCAAGACAGATGCAGACACACGAACAAATATAAAAGAACGGCAAAACGACGAGTAACCACTCATGGGGACCCAACATACTGGGGAAAGATTCCAAGCAAAGTAAGCAAGATAGTTCAGACATGACTAAAGATGCTTGTTCAAGGAAATCTTTCACGCAGGGGACAGAAATTCCACCAGAGAAGACACATCTTCATTGTGGAAAGGAGATATGAACCTCGCTGGGGAGACCAGATGAGGAAGCCCACCGGGGAAGATTACAATTCTTCACTGGGGGAACGAAAGAAAAGAAATGCAAACCACACTGGGGAAGAAACCCAATGGGGAAAACTTTGCTGGGGAACAAATCCACTTGGGAAGCAAAGCTTCACCGGGGAAAAGACGAAACGAAGACACGAATCTCACTGGGGATAACCAGATGAGAAAATTTCCTATAACGAAGAGTTCAAACGGGATCTTCAGGAAAAGGTTAGAAACGAGACCGGGCGTGCCGAGGGAATTAGTATCCACTAATTCTCCGAGACTAGACTGGAAAAGCAAAAGCTTCAACTGGGAGACCGGTGGTGACCAGAACAACAAATAGCTTCAAACAGTGCTAACTTCCACTAGACTTACTGGGGATATGGTGACGATTTCCAAAAAGTGCTAAATACCACTAGACTTCCTGGGGATATGGTGACGACCAAATCAAAGTTCCAATTACAATTGGGAATTCCAAGCAATGTTGTTAAAACAACAGGGCTCTGGCTGGGGATTGGTAACAACCGACTAATAAAGATTAGTTTTCAAGCAATGCCAGTAACCACTGGTCTTAGAGGAGACTGGTGATGACCAAATTAGGATATACCAATAACAATTGGAGGGGACTGGTGATAACCAAATCAGGATATACCAATAACAATTGGAGGGGACGATGCTAGTAACCACCAAACTTAATTGGAAAATTTGGTGACGACCTAATCCAGGAGACCAATGACCATTGGATTTTCAAAGAGTTTGGTAACGACCAGACCGAAGTGATGATAATAATCTGCTTTAAGTGGTGCCAATAACTATTGGACTTGGGCTAACTGGGGACGACCAAGTTAGGTATACCAATAACAATTGGTTCTGAAAGTAAGACTAGTAACGACTAGGTTTTCCAAACAAGGCTAGTGACCACTAGACTTATAGAGATTGGTAATAACCGAATCAAGGGGTACCAATAACGATTAGATTTGAAGGTAATGCTAATAATCATTGGACTTTTAGGGAATTTTGGTGACGACCGACTCCAATGTCAACGACTATTGTTTTTTAGAAGGCAACACTAGTAACCACTAGATTTTTAGCCAAATTGGTGACAACCGAATCAAAGGGACTCCAATAACAATTGGTTTGCTTTTTAACAGAATCAGTAACAACTGGGTTTCAAAAATAGTCGGTAAGGAATAAATCAAGATACCGATCATGATTAAACATGTTAAGCAAATATTCACAAATAGAGCATACAATTAAACAAAATAGGCTAAACCCTCAAGTTTAAATGTCCCCAGTGAAGTCGCCATTTCTGTTGTAGTGAGAATCGTGAAACCAAGCTATTGATTAACTTGAATATTTAATTCTTAAATTCACAACCGAACTTTAATTTATCCAAAGGAAAGGTCTAAAGAAAGAAAGAACCTTTTGCGCGATGTAACAACAACGCTAAGAGATTCGGGGATCGGGGCTTGGTTATGCATAGGGTAGGTATTTCACATCCTAGACATTTGTAGTACTCTACAGGAACCTTTTGTTTATTTGCATGCTAAGTTTGGTAAATGTTTGCTAAGGATTGGGATTGGGTAAAGGGTGTAGGTTAAAACCTAAAGATAGTTTCAAAGTTTGCTCGCAAAGACGTCGCGTCCTCTACCTACGTATCCTAACTAGGATAGAATCAGAGCAATCGTAGTTCACCTCACTAGGGTTGAAGAACACTTGATTATGATCAAGGTTCCAAGGGGGGACAAACATAACAATGTTTGTGTAGAGTTTATCCAAACTGTAACAGCCCAAATTTCATTAAATAATTAATTATAGTAATTAATTGATTTAGTGGGATTTTATTAATGTTGGAAATTAATTTTTTATTAATTGGGATTAATAGAGAATTGAGAAGGAAATTGGAAGGAAGGAAAATGAAGGAAATATATATAAGAGAGAAAGAAAAGAAAAGAAAGATAGAAAAACATTTTGGAAAGAAAGGGGAAAGAAGAAGAAAGGAGAGAAAGAGAAGAGAAGAAGAGGAAAAGTGGAAATCGTCAAGAACCAACATCAAAGCTCCGATTAATCGAGGTAAGGGTGAGAAATGTTTCTATTTGATCATGGTATGATGTTATGTATGATGGGTTAGGGTTTTAGTAGAGTTTCCATCACTTTCTATTTAGGGCAAAATGTTGGATAATCGGTAGATTGAGGATTTAATCGGTTGAAACTGAGCAATAATACCGTAGAGTAGTCGGGTAACATGTATTGATGTTGTTTGTACTGATTTGGATGTGTAAGAGAGGGTTGATGATGGATTGGTGAAGGAGGAACAGAATGGGGTTCTGTTCTGCGCAGGTTCGCTGGCTCTCGCCAGGCGAGCGAAGGCGAAGCTTCGCCAGGCGAAGCTTAGCGAATGTTGGCGAATAATTATAATTAAGTCCCAGTAGACTTCGCTGGTGGGTTCGCCAGGCGAAGTTGGATAGCGAAGGTTCGCCCAGCGAAGGTGCCGGCGAATGGTGGCGAATGAAGTCAGTAGCTCCTGACTTGGGCTCGCTGGGAAGTCTCGCCAGGCGAAGCCTAGCGAGTGTTCGCTGAGAGAGTTCGCCAGGCGAAGGCCAGGCGAAGGTTCGCTGCGAGGGTTCGCCAGGCGAATGAAGGCGAATGTGGCAGTATATTTTTCTTTGCTGTGTTATCCAATGGGGATTGTTTGGTTGATTCGTATATGTTTATACTTCTATGTTATGAATGAGTATGTGAACTATTATGATAACATTTGCTGTGGGTAGCCTTCGGGCGTGAATCCTAGAGTCGTGATATGAATGATTAATTGTAATCGGTTAAAATACATGAGAACATAATGATGATTATGTGTGTATTAATTGATGAGTTGTGAATGTTTGATTATTGTGTACAATTATGTAATGAGAATGCATGAGAACATTTTGAATATGTGTGCGTATCTTATAATTGTATGATTGGTATTGCGATGTGAATACCTTGATTGTTGTGATAATTAGAGATACATGGGAATACAATGAGGAATGTATGTGTATCGTCTAATGAATTATGAGTGCATATATGTATGCGATTGTTGTGAGAATGCATGGGAACATAGGTGATATGTGTGCATTGTTGTTGAATATGATGATGTGTGAAATGAATACATTGATAAATGTTTGATATATGTTGTATGTGCAATCATAATGAAATTCTCGAAGGGGTGAATTATTCGAATGCATGGGATTAAGACGCGGGAACGGTCTTAAGTGCATTTATTGTGATTGGTTGATTGTACATGCATCATTCAGTCAAGAGGCAATGTCTGTTAGTTTCGTGGAAACTAGTGGCTTGTCCCAAACCTAGAAGGGTGGGTTTGAAGCCTAGGGGACGGGCTTGGATGTTGTCGGTCTAGAAGGGTGGACCCGGTTTAAAGTAAAAACCGAAAAATGATAACGAGTTATCGGTCTAGAAGGGTGGACCCGGTTTAACGTAAAAACCGAGAAAAGATAACGAGAGTCGGTACCGCATAGCATTGAATTGCATTGAAATGTTGAGTCACATTGCATAATATTGTTGTGGTACAAACGTGTTTGTGAATGATTGTGAAGCCAAGCATGAAGGGATGTGCTTGTGGATGTTCATAATGTTGATAGATGTGACGTAATATGATTATGATTGTGAGAATGAAGTGTGGTGAGAAATGTGAATATGTGTTATATGATACCTATATATATATAATCTTATGCTTTGATTATTATGGTTATATTTCTCACCCTTCTGCTGTTTTATAATGCTCTATGAGGCATTGCAGATTAGGATGCTGGAGTCCTTTTGTGAAGAATAGTCTTCATTCTTTTGAGTCTACTGCTCTGATATGTAACACCGGGTAGTTAGACTAGTGCAGTCATTCTTTTGTGATACATTGCGATGTATCAGCTGATGTGGTTTTGTAATCTAACTGATATGATACATATTAAATTGGATAGCTTATGTGTACGTGGATTAATATTTTGAAAACGATCAAATGATTCTATCTTCCGCTTAAATTGAAAATGTTACATATTTTATGGAGCAAATTGTGAAAGTGTTTTATTGGTGAAATTGTGGCATTCTTCTTTTATACCTTATTATAAAACCTTTTTACTCTGATAACTTGTATGTGCTTAGCTGTATTATATGCATTAATTTGGGTATAGAAGGGGGTGTTACAATAGTGGTATCAGAGCAGGTCGGTCCGTCCGGCCAAGTTGTTAGAGTGTTTTTCCCTGTGTGTTATTGATATGCGTGTGATGCATTATCAATATTGGTTGTTCTTACGTGGTTCTGTTGTTGGAATTAGTAAGATGGTTGCAGGGAGGAACGACAAAGCGATTGCGGAGGCATTGACGAGATTGGCGGGGGCAATTGGGCAGAATCCTCCGGCCAATGTGAATGTGAGGAATCATGCTGATGATGGATTCCGTGCTTTGGGGAAATTCCAAAAGAATAACCCTCCGGTCTTCAAGGGAACTCATGAACCGGACAAGGCACAAATTTGGTTGAAAGCTGTGGAAAAGATTTTTCGAGTTATGAATTGCTCGGATGCACAGAAGGTGCAGTTTGGGACTCATATGCTCGAAGAAGAAGCTGAAGATTGGTGGGGTAATACTCGCCAAAGATTTGAGGAAGATGATATTGTGATTACGTGGGATTTGTTTAGAGAAACCTTTCTGGAGAAGTACTTTCCAGAGGATGTGCGGGGGAAGAAAGAGATCGAATTTCTTGAGTTGAAGCAAGGTAATTCGACGGTTGCCGAGTATGCGGCGAAATTTGAGGAGTTGATCAAATTTTGTCCTCACTATAATACTGGTAATGCTGAGAGGTCTAAGTGCCTCAAGTTTGTGAACGGTTTGAGACCTGAGATTAGACAAGCTATTGGATACCAGGAAATCAGGCGGTTTTCTGAGTTGGTTAACAAGAGCAGAATTTATGATGAAGACCGTAGGGCTAGGTCTAGCCACTACAAGAACCTAAGTGATAAGAAAGGAAAAGGTCAATTCAGAGGAAAACCTTATGTGACTCCTGCGGACAAAGGGAAGCAGAGAATGGGTTATGGCAAGAGGCCAAGTGGGGGAGTTTCTACTCCGGTGAGATGTTATAGGTGCGGTGAAGCGGGACATCGTGCTCCCGAATGCAAAAGTGTTGAGAAGGCGTGTTTTAAGTGTGGCAAGCCAGGCCACAAGGCGCTTGAGTGCAGAAGCGGTACGGGTGTTACTTGCTATAACTGTGGTGAGCAAGGACACATTAGTACGAAATGTGATAAGCCGAAGAAGAATCAAGGGAGCGGGAAAGTGTTCGCTCTTTCTGGATCTGAGACTGCTAGCGACGATCGATTGATCCGAGGTACGTGTTTTATTAATGGTATACCTTTGATCGCTATAATTGATACCGGAGCTACGCATTCTTTTATTTCTTTGGATTGTGTTAGAGGGTTGAATCTTGAGTTGTCTGTGATTGGTGGCGGTATGGTTATTGATACTCCTGCTATGGGTTCGGTAACTACGCCGTATGTTTGCTTGAATTGCCCGTTGAGTATTTTCGGTAGAGATTTTGGGATTGATTTAGTGTGTCTTCATTTAGATCAACTTGATGTCATTCTGGGAATGAATTGGTTAAAATTCAATCGTGTGTATATTAACTGTTTTGACAAAACGGTTATTTTTCCCGATTCGGATGTTGAAAGAGATTTGTTTATGACGAAGAAACAAGTGAAAGAATCGGTGCAAGATGGGGCTAAGGTATTTATGCTTATGTCAACTTTGAGGACTAGTGAGAGCGAAGAGATTGAGGCTTTGCCCATTGTTAGAGATTTTCCGGAAGTATTCCCTGAAGAGATAAAGGATTTACCGCCGGAGCGAGAAGTGGAGTTTTCGATAGATTTGATTCCTGGAACTAGTCCGATATCGATGGCTCCATATCGTATGTCGGCCTCGGAGTTAAAAGAGTTGAAGATTCAACTTGAGGATTTGCTTGAAAAGAGGTTTATTCGTCCGAGCGTGTCACCGTGGGGTGCACCGGTCTTGTTGGTTAAGAAGAAAGAGGGTTCTATGAGGCTCTGTGTGGATTACAGACAGTTGAACAAGGTGACTATTAAGAATAAGTATCCACTTCCAAGGATTGATGATCTGATGGATCAGTTGGTTGGTGCAAGCGTGTTCAGCAAGATTGATTTGAGATCTGGGTATCATCAGATCCGTGTGAAAGCTGAGGATATTCAGAAGACGGCCTTTCGGACGAGGTATGGACACTATGAGTATTCCGTGATGCCATTTGGTGTGACTAATGCACCAGGTGTATTTATGGAGTACATGAATAGGATTTTTCATCCTTATTTGGATAAGTTTGTGGTGGTGTTTATTGACGACATCTTGGTTTATTCGAAGAGCGAAGGAGAGCATGCCGAGCATCTGAAGATTGTGTTAACTGTGTTGAGAGAGAAGCAATTGTTTGCAAAGCTTTCTAAGTGTGAGTTCTGGTTGAAGGAGGTTAGTTTCCTGGGTCATGTGATTTCGAGTAATGGTATTGCGGTCGATCCGTCGAAGGTTGAAGCGGTGTCGCAATGGGAGACTCCGAAGTCAGTTTTTGAGATCAGAAGTTTTCTCGGTTTAGCCGGGTATTATCGGAAGTTTATTGAGGGATTTGCTAAGTTATCATTGCCGTTGACGCAGTTGACTAGGAAAGGTCAAGCCTTTGTTTGGGACGCCAAGTGTGAAGCGAGTTTTCAAGAACTTAAGCGAAGGTTGACGACAGCCCCTGTTTTGATTCTGCCAAATCCGGAAGAACCATTCGTTGTGTATTGTGATGCTTCTTTGAGGGGTTTAGGAGGTGTGTTGATGCAGAATAACCAAGTTGTAGCTTATGCTTCGAGGCAACTCAAAGTGCATGAGAAGAATTATCCGACGCATGACTTAGAGTTGGCCGCCGTTGTGTTCGTGTTGAAACTTTGGAGGCATTATCTATTTGGCGCAAGATTTGAAGTGTTTAGTGACCACAAGAGTTTGAGGTATCTTTTTGATCAAAAGGAATTGAATGCAAGACAAAGAAGATGGCTTGAACTTTTGAAGGATTTTGATTTTGGCTTGAACTACCATCCGGGTAAAGCGAATGTAGTAGCGGATGCATTGAGTCGGAAATCATTGCATATGTCGGCATTGATGGTGAAAGAGTTAGAATTGGTCGAGCAATTTCGAGATTTGAGTTTGGTATGTGAGAGGACTTCTTTTGGATTTAATTTGGGTATGTTAAAGCTGACAAGTGGTATTTTGGACGAAATTCGAGAAGGACAGAAATCGGATTTGAGCCTAGTTGATCGGTTGACTTTAATCAACCAAGGCCAAGGTGGTGATTTTCGGATTGATGAGAATGGTATTATGAGATGTCGGGACCGAGTTTGTGTTCCAGATGCGATTGAGCTTAAGAAGAGTATCCTTGAGGAAGGACATCGTAGCGGATTGAGTATTCATCCGGGTGCTACTAAGATGTATCAGGATTTGAGGAAAGTATTCTGGTGGCCTAGTATGAAGAAAGATATCGCGGAATTTGTGTATTCTTGTTTGACTTGCCAGAAGTCAAAGATTGAGCATCAGAAGCCATCGGGGTTGATGAAGCCGTTGTTTATTCCTGAGTGGAAATGGGATAGTATCTCTATGGATTTTGTATCAGGTTTGCCGAGGACGCCGAGTAATTTTGAGGCTATTTGGGTTATCGTGGATAGGTTGACTAAATCTGCTCATTTTATCCCTATGCGTATGGATTACCCTTTGGAGAAGTTGGCTAAGTTGTATGTTGAGAGGATTGTGTGTCTGCATGGTATTCCGTTAAGTATTGTTTCGGATAGAGATCCGCGGTTTACTTCGAGATTTTGGGAGAGCCTGCAGAGTGCTTTGGGTACTAAGTTGCGTTTGAGTTCAGCGTATCATCCTCAGACTGATGGTCAGACGGAGAGGACAATTCAGTCGCTTGAAGATCTTTTGAGAGCTTGTGTATTGGAAAAGGGAGGAGCTTGGGATAGCTACTTGCCTTTGATTGAGTTTACCTACAACAACAGTTTCCATTCGAGTATCGGTATGGCACCATTTGAGGCGTTGTATGGTAGGCGGTGTAGGACACCATTATGTTGGTTCGAGTCCGGAGAGAGTTCGGTTGTTGGACCCGAGTTAGTTCAACAGACTACTGATAAGATCAAGATGATTCAAGAGAAGATGAGAGTTGCTCAAAGTCGTCAGAAGAGTTGTTATGACAAGAGGAGGAAGGCACTTGAATTTCAAGAGGGAGATCATGTGTTTCTTCGAGTCACTCCGATAACTGGTGTTGGTAGAGCGTTGAAGTCACGTAATTTGATGCCGCGTTTTATTGGTCCTTATCAGATTTTGCAGAGGATAGGAGAGGTAGCCTATCGTGTCGCTTTGCCGCCGTCACTTGCTAATCTTCATGACGTATTCCATGTATCTCAGTTGAGGAAATACATTGCGGATCCGTCTCATGTAGTCCAAGCAGATGATGTGCAGGTGAGAGATAACCTGACTGTTGAGACATCACCTATGCGGATAGAGGATCGGAAATTGAAGCAGCTTCGAGGTAAAGAGATCGTTTTAGTGAAGGTCGCGTGGGGAGGATCCGCTGGTGGAAATGTTACTTGGGAGCTTGAGAGTCGGATGAAAGAGTCTTATCCAGAACTGTTTGAATCAGGTAACATTTTCGAGGACGAAAATTCCTAAGTGGGGGAGGGTTGTAACAGCCCAAATTTCATTAAATAATTAATTATAGTAATTAATTGATTTAGTGGGATTTTATTAATGTTGGAAATTAATTTTTTATTAATTGGGATTAATAGAGAATTGAGAAGGAAATTGGAAGGAAGGAAAATGAAGGAAATATATATAAGAGAGAAAGAAAAGAAAAGAAAGATAGAAAAACATTTTGGAAAGAAAGGGGAAAGAAGAAGAAAGGAGAGAAAGAGAAGAGAAGAAGAGGAAAAGTGGAAATCGTCAAGAACCAACATCAAAGCTCCGATTAATCGAGGTAAGGGTGAGAAATGTTTCTATTTGATCATGGTATGATGTTATGTATGATGGGTTAGGGTTTTAGTAGAGTTTCCATCACTTTCTATTTAGGGCAAAATGTTGGATAATCGGTAGATTGAGGATTTAATCGGTTGAAACTGAGCAATAATACCGTAGAGTAGTCGGGTAACATGTATTGATGTTGTTTGTACTGATTTGGATGTGTAAGAGAGGGTTGATGATGGATTGGTGAAGGAGGAACATAATGGGGTTCTGTTCTGCGCAGGTTCGCTGGCTCTCGCCAGGCGAGCGAAGGCGAAGCTTCGCCAGGCGAAGCTTAGCGAATGTTGGCGAATAATTATAATTAAGTCCCAGTAGACTTCGCTGGTGGGTTCGCCAGGCGAAGTTGGATAGCGAAGGTTCGCCCAGCGAAGGTGCCGGCGAATGGTGGCGAATGAAGTCAGTAGCTCCTGACTTGGGCTCGCTGGGAAGGCTCGCCAGGCGAAGCCTAGCGAGTGTTCGCTGAGAGAGTTCGCCAGGCGAAGGCCAGGCGAAGGTTCGCTGCGAGGGTTCGCCAGGCGAATGAAGGCGAATGTGGCAGTATATTTTTCTTTGCTGTGTTATCCAATGGGGATTGTTTGGTTGATTCGTATATGTTTATACTTCTATGTTATGAATGAGTATGTGAACTATTATGATAACATTTGCTGTGGGTAGCCTTCGGGCGTGAATCCTAGAGTCGTGATATGAATGATTAATTGTAATCGGTTAAAATACATGAGAACATAATGATGATTATGTGTGTATTAATTGATGAGTTGTGAATGTTTGATTATTGTGTACAATTATGTAATGAGAATGCATGAGAACATTTTGAATATGTGTGCGTATCTTATAATTGTATGATTGGTATTGCGATGTGAATACCTTGATTGTTGTGATAATTAGAGATACATGGGAATACAATGAGGAATGTATGTGTATCGTCTAATGAATTGTGAGTGCATATATGTATGCGATTGTTGTGAGAATGCATGGGAACATAGGTGATATGTGTGCATTGTTGTTGAATATGATGATGTGTGAAATGAATACATTGATAAATGTTTGATATATGTTGTATGTGCAATCATAATGAAATTCTCGAAGGGGTGAATTATTCGAATGCATGGGATTAAGACGCGGGAACGGTCTTAAGTGCATTTATTGTGATTGGTTGATTGTACATGCATCATTCAGTCAAGAGGCTATGTCTGTTAGTTTCGTGGAAACTAGTGGCTTGTCCCAATCCTAGAAGGGTGGGTTTGAAGCCTAGGGGACGGGCTTGGATGTTATCGGTCTAGAAGGGTGGACCCGGTTTAAAGTAAAAACCGAAAAATGATAACGAGTTATCGGTCTAGAAGGGTGGACCCGGTTTAACGTAAAAACCGAGAAAAGATAACGAGAGTCGGTACCGCATAGCATTGAATTGCATTGAAATGTTGAGTCACATTGCATAATATTGTTGTGGTACAAACGTGTTTGTGAATGATTGTGAAGCCAAGCATGAAGGGATGTGCTTGTGGATGTTCATAATGTTGATAGATGTGACGTAATATGATTATGATTGTGAGAATGAAGTGTGGTGAGAAATGTGAATATGTGTTATATGATACCTATATATATATAATCTTATGCTTTGATTATTATGGTTATATTTCTCACCCTTCTGCTGTTTTATAATGCTCTATGAGGCATTGCAGATTAGGATGCTGGAGTCCTTTTGTGAAGAATAGTCTTCATTCTTTTGAGTCTACTGCTCTGATATGTAACACCGGGTAGTTAGACTAGTGCAGTCATTCTTTTGTGATACATTGCGATGTATCAGCTGATGTGGTTTTGTAATCTAACTGATATGATACATATTAAATTGGATAGCTTATGTGTACGTGGATTAATATTTTGAAAACGATCAAATGATTCTATCTTCCGCTTAAATTGAAAATGTTACATATTTTATGGAGCAAATTGTGAAAGTGTTTTATTGGTGAAATTGTGGCATTCTTCTTTTATACCTTATTATAAAACCTTTTTACTCTGATAACTTGTATGTGCTTAGCTGTATTATATGCATTAATTTGGGTATAGAAGGGGGTGTTACACAAACTCTCTAGATCTACATTGAACACTCAAGAAAGGGGGGGGGGGGGGGGGGGTAAGTAATCATATCCATGATTCTTACATAGAGTTTACAAACTCTATCCTAGGGTTCTAGTTGAAGAAACACTCCTAGTGTAGGTGAGTTTTCTAGACTTAAAGCAAAGCCTGATGGTTTAAAATGTTCTAACTTAACTAAGCTAGGGTTAGGGTGACTTCACAAAGTCAAGGAGGGTAAATGAGCTATCCAATGACACAAGGGTCAAGGCAGAAACTTTTCCTTTGGAAGGGAATATACGAGGCAACTTGGATGAGAACTAAAGAGTTCCATCACTTGGGGAAGAAATACTTAATAAAGTAAGATGAAATAAGATTTAAGACAAGTAAGCATGCATATTACAATAAGCACGTACTTTAAATGATACCAAGGGTTACAACCAATAAATCATCTTAACAAAGATTGAGGGTTCATTTTGACAAAGATTGGAACATGATGAAGGTTATTACTACGTAAACAAATCACAATTTGAAGATGGGCAAGTCATAAGTTCAAAACATAGCAAATGTAACAACAATGCATCAAGCATAATTAAATCAGTTTAAACCTCATAATTTAGGAGGGGTCATGGAAATGAAATCACTTAACCAAGTAAATGTGATGAAACTATAAAGGTAACAACCAACAAAAGAACGTCATAAGTGAAAATGTATGGATGATACTCAAGGCAAGTAATCAAGCAAGAATCGCATCGACGGATTGCGCTTTTAAAGTAAACACAGGTAAAAGGGATATTTTATTGTAACAACCAAATTAGAAAATCCTAACATGTTTACTAACATACAAGAGATTAGAATGAATAAATATCTTAACACAAATGATCATGGTGAAAAAGAAATTCATCTGCATACAGGAGATAATGATCTCGATACAAAGGCATCTTACAAGTAACCAAAAATCATGAAAATTTGAACAAACATGGAATTAAAAAGAATCACATGAAAGTAGGCATCAAGACAAACACAATGCAAAAAGAATGGGTTTAAAATGATTAAAAATGAGTGAGTTATGAATTTTCAAAGATTGGATGAAAAAATTACAAAAATAAATAAAAGGGTTGCCCTCCTCAGGGGTCGAACCCAGGTCATGCAGGTACTTGGCGCGTTTAAGGCATATGTTCTTACCACTAGGGTGGCTATACATCCGTTGATATAGCCACCCCTATAAATATATATGGCCTGGTGTGTTAATTTTCTGGGCACAAAAATGGAGCAAAAACAAAGCAAGTTTACTCATACGTTTTGATATGCAACTTACTCATTTCTCAACCAAATCAAGCAAACCTTAGATCAATTTTGGGTATTTTTAAACAAGGAAGAGAATGGTTCAGGTAGAATTTTGAAAAGATGTATTGAACTAAAAACACGATAAGAGTTGCTTATGTGAATGAAAAATGCATTTATGAAGCAAATGATTGGACCAGTCATGCTATGGTTAGGGAAACAGCTCAAACACAATTCAAATGTTATACATATCATGCTCATGCATCCAAACAGGCTGCCTATGAGTTGAAGACCCAACTGTTATGTAAAACTGATGTAAAAAACAAGTCATGGCAAGTAGGGTAGTGAGTTTGTGAAACAGGTCCAATTAGAGTGAAGGAACCTCATGTACATCCTCAAAACATCACATAGGGTGTGTCTAAACCTTAAAATTGTTTACAAACAAGAAGGATTTGAAAACCATATAACAACTGCTCAAAACATTCACTAAAATGCACCATTTGGATGAAAAATAATAAGGGACGGTTAGAGGTGCAAGGGATGTATTCAACAACTTTCAAATGATATTATAAATGAATTTAGCACTTAGGGTGGTCATGAGATGCATACCACAAGGATATGACCATCAAAAAATGCAATTTGTCAAGTATGATAAAGCTAGGTTGTTATGACAGAGGCAAGAGGTACTCAGAAATGATGGATTCATGGACATACAAGTTTCATATGCTATTAAAGATCTAAATAGGACTGAACTAACTTAAAACTAAACAAATCATAAAAAAGTGAAGTGTGTGGCCAAGGGATTTTTCAAAACAGTTTGACAACTATAGGGTACAAACATGGTTCAGTTGCAAATTGGCCTTATGTGAACAAACAATACATACACACACCACAAATGTAGAGGGGAATGAGTCATAACTCAGAAATGATACACATTGCAAGTAAGGAAGGTATTGGCATATGGTTGTGGTAAATTTAGCCCAAAGTTGCAACTTGATGATGAAATGAGAGAGCAAGCAATTATTGATCACAACACTCATCACTACACATTGGAATCAAGTATCTAAGTGAATTAGAACTCAAGACAACAGGCCATACAAACAGAATAGCAAAGATGGTATATTGTGGTAAATTTGATGCAAAAATGCAATTGTGGGTGAAGTTTGAGGATTTGTGAAAACAAGCAAGAATGGATCAAGTAAACCAAGCATACATATCATTACTATGATAAGGGACATGTCTTAACTTCAAGAAAGAGCATGTGTCAATTAGAATGGAAATTGATGTGTTGGGATGAAAAGTGAAAAACTGTCTTGGCAAGACAAATATGGCAGCATGTGATTTTCCAAAGCAGTGAGTTTTTTAATCAATATAACAACACACACACACATCCTAAATATGTCAAGGATCATGATCATTCACAGAAAATAAATTCATAACAGCTAGAACAAAATCATGACATGCTGTTTGGAACAGTTTTGGTACATTAATGTAGCAGCAGGTGGTTTCTTCAAGTGGTAAGGTTTCAAACTAATACAATAACACACACACACATCAAAATCAAGCATACATATGAGTCTCAACTCAAACATTAGGCACATGACAGTTGGGTTCGAAAAGAGGCATGTGATAGGAAGTGAGGAAAAAAATTTCTTGGCAAATGTGTGGCAGTGGGTGGTGTTTTTTAAATTGTGAGGTTTAAGTGGAAACAAATATCACACACACATTATAAATATGATAAGGAATGATATTGTGCTCAAGAAGTAGATTAAAACAACACCAAACAGAAAGTCACATTTTGAGGCTCATGAACATAAGAACTCAAATATGCAGCAGGTACATTCAATGACAGATTGAGGTAAATGATAGCACACACAAGTTTCAAATAAGTGAGGCAATGATATTATGCACCTAGGACATGTAGAGCTCAATTGAAACAGAATGTGATACATGCTTGGCATTATGATATTTTGAAAATGCAGTAGGAAGCATGCTATAGAAGTTTGAACACATAAAGAGATTTTGAACACATAGGCACCACACACATCCTCAAAATAGGTAAACAAAAGAGTTTCCAATCTTAAAACAAACAACAATTGCTCCAAACCAGAATTAGTATGTGAATTCAAATTTGACAGCAAACCAACAATATTTCACAACAAACCTCAAAGTTCAAATCTCATGTTCTCAATATTTTAACCAAAGACAAACAAACAAGTAAGATTAGGTAAGAATTGAACAAATGATTTAAAACAATCGAGATACAAAATAGTAAGCACCACAACCCAACACACAATTCATGGTAATGATGAGCAAGATAACACCAACATAACATAAGAGCCAAAACAAGAGCCCCATTGATTCATACATGATCAAAGGCAGGGGGATTCTATGAGTAACTTATAAGTTTTCCAAAATCACTAGTGAACTAGGTTTGACAGGCCTTGAGCGAGCTCATTCATATTTTCATGTTGGATTCTCAAAAACCACCATATGGACCAAAAATTCAAAAACAAGTTTAGCATGAAATCTTGGAATAACCTTTGTAACATACCTCCAATATATCATTGACAAATGAAAATAAAATAACACAAGCAAGTAACATAACCACAAAACCTAAGTTCTTGACTAAGAACTGGTATGGGACAAAAAAGGTATATTTCATAACAATCACCTCAAAAAATGAAAAAAATGACAATGTATGATAAATGAAGCTTTTAAACATCACATACCTCTTGTAGACAAGTCTTGAGCAAGCTAAGAAGCTTAGAAACCCAGAGATCCTCTTCTTTAGCACAAACTTAAAGCTTGCTTCCTCTTGAAGCAATATGCAATTTTTAGGACAGTTTGAGTAATGAGCCTCCCAACTAACTTTTTGTGTTTTGGACAGTTGAAACACAATATATATGAGGTGTGTGAATAGTTTAAACAGGTGGAAACGACCTATGTAGTGATTTGGCTCTTGAAATGCCTAAAAATCAAAACATGGGGTGAGGGTTGACTTTTAGATTGGTGGCTTTTCTGAGAAATGTAACAATGGGAACAGCTTCAAATGGCCATTTTAAAGTTGTATGAATGGTCTTTGAAGTGTTTTTGAGTTTAGACAAAGGATTGGTGTGAAAAATGGAAAGTGGCTAATTTAGTGTTTTTGTGACTTTTCTTCACTTACAAGCAAGAAAGGAAAGAAGGAGAACTATATGTTTATGATGCTTGGGATAGTTTTGGTGTGAAAAATAGAGTGTGGAGAAACCTCTATTTATAGGCCATGAGGAGCTTGGGGCAGATTTGGTTTTTCACCACTTTTGGAGGGAGATTTGAGATTTTCAAGTGAATCTTGCCAAATCTTTGTAGCAGCTCCAAGACATCAGCTCCATGGACCAATGTTGAGAAAATATCAGTTGAGATGGGAAGGATGGGATGGCTATGGAGATAGGGGACTGCAGCTGCCACATCTTTGGAGAAAAGTTTCTCTTTCCTCCCTTTTAATGATTATTTTAATAGCAACTTGCTACAACTTGCCATGCTTACCAAACTAACTTATTTTCTGGTTTTCTCCTCATCCACACCTCTCATTATCAGTTTGAATTACAATCCAAGGGTTGAGGATAGTCCCAGTTATGAAAAACTGATTTTGAGAAGTTTGGCTAAAGTAATTTCAAGTGTGACAGGCCCAACTTCCATGTACCATAACTCTTAGCTCACAAATCCTCTTGAGGAGTTCTTGTACTTTTTATAAAGCCCTCATGTAGCTCTACAACTTTCATGTTTATGAATACCTCCAATTCTATGTGCATATTGGTTGAAAAACCCCTTGAAGTTGACTGAAAAAGTTGTTTATATGGCCAGAATTTGTGAAATTTCATTAAGTCTTTTACTCTTGAAAAATGATTTTATCTATAACTCCAATTCCATGCATTTTTTGAATATGGACCACTTTGGGACTTTTGTAGTGTTTGTCAATACCTTTCAAACAAGCTTAGAACCACTCCAATTGGATGTGTGGTTGAGGAGTTATGGTCTTGCCCCTTTCGAAACCCTAATTCCCGATTTTTGCAATTACTTCCTAACCCTTGATCCAATGGTCATGAAATTTTATGGGTAGGTGTAATATGATGTAAGGAACATTTTACATTCACACCTTGAAGTCAAATTCTTTATTGTTGGAGAAATGACTTTTCGGTCAACCGTTCGATCGATCGGTGTCTACTGAGTCGCCCGTTGGTGATCCGGACATCCTGAGGACTTGAAACTCTTTGGATGGACTTTACTAAGTCGTAGGAGCTTAATGGACCTTGATCCCACCATTGAAATACTCTTTGAATCAAAAGTCAAACTACTGTTGACTTTTTCTAATCGAAAACCCTAATCGGGTATCTCAAATTGCACTGTTCTCAATCTTCGGGTGACCACCTCAAATTGCATTCATTCTTAATCCAATGTATCATCCTAGATTTTGTTTGAAGTTGGATCAATCCAAAACATTGAGTGATCAAACCCTCAAAGTTTTGATTTTGACGGTACAGAACCCTAATTCATCTGCATCTTAACAAAGATAAACTCTAAATGGGTTAAGGTTAATTAAACAAGTGAATATGATCCTATAATGATGATGAGGATCTAAGGGGTCAAAATTTGGGGTGCAACAACAGCCACCAAAACGATTAAGACTTAGTTCTTATTCGTAGACTGCCCCTCATTATACCAATGCATCCTGGGGAGATCGACACTCGCCGAACTAATTGCTGTCCCTTCCACAATTCATCTGAAGATGAAGTATTATACTGAAAAGGGGCATGTTGCCACTCTGCACGGGGACATCGAGGCCGCAAGATGATGCTTCGAAGCGGCTACTAAAGGGAAAAGTTCAATCAGTGCAGCACCGCAGACCGTCCAACGGGCAAGAGACTAGGAACTTCCCAGCGAAGAAAGCTAGCCTGGAAAGATGTCAGTGCTCCAAGTTCATACCATCAACCTTGACAGTCGGATCCCAGAAGAAGGCGAAGAAGATACTCCAGCCTCAACGGGAAACTCATCCTCCTCGACTGTTATGTGCCCAACACCAGATGGAGAATTCGAGGTAATCACATTCAGGGACGACCCCGACCAAGGAGTCAGGATCGATGCAGGACTGTTGGATGAAGTGAAAGAACAGCTAAAGACTTGCTTGAAGAACAATGCTGACTTGTTTGCTTGGAGCGTTACGGACATGCCCGACCTTAGCCTAGAAATCTCCTACCATCAGCTCACCATCGACCCATCTGCTCGGGTAATAGCACAAGGCATGCACAAGCAATCCGATAAGAAGACTGAAGCAGCGAATAAACTTGTAAAAGACCTCTTAGAGGCCAAATTTATCTAGGAAGCCAGGTATACAACTTGGATGTCCAACATTGTATTAGTAAAAAAATATAATGGAAGATGGAGAATGTGCATTGATTACACCGATCTCAATCAGGCTTGCCTGAAAGATGCATACCCCTGCCTAACATTGATAAGCTAGTGGATAACTCTGTCGATTTCAAACTTCTATCCTTCGTGGACGCCTACTCGGGAAATAACCAGATTCCCATACAGAGAAGGACAAGAAGTGCACCTCTTTCATGATCTCGTCGGGTAACTATTACTACAACGTACCTGAAAAACGCAGGGGCAACGTACCTGAAAATGATGAACAAAGTCTTCCAATCACAAATCGGAGACATGCTCGAAGTATACATTGACGAAATGATCGTGAAATCCCAAGAAGAATCTGATCATACACTCTACCTGCAAAAGATTTTTGACCAAGCCAAGGAGTGTAAAATGCAATTCAACCCAGAAAACTGCACCTTTGGTGTGCGGGCAGGAAAGTTCCTTGGATTCTACTTCACTGAGAGGGGGATTGAGGCCAACCCCGACAAATGTCGGTCATTTTCTAAATTCCCCACACCTAAGTCAAAGAAATCCATACAATCCCTAAACGGGACGCTCACCGCGCTATCTCGTTTCATGCCAAATTCGCCCAACATGCCTCACCCTTCTTCAAGCTCCTTTGGAAAGAGGCAACATTCGAGTGGACGGAGGAATGCGAGCAGGCACTATGCCACCTCAAGAAAGCATTGTCCTAACCGTCTATTGTTTCGCGACCAGACAGCGGGGAAACACTTTACCTTTATCTCTCCATCACTAATGAAGCCATCAGCGCTGCCCTCATTCGAGAAACCCTTGACGGGAAAAAGCCAATATACTTCACAAGCAAAGCCTTACAAGGGCCATAACTTAGATACCAACAGATCGATAAGGTAGCCCTGGCCCTCATCAATGTTGCGAGAAAATTAAGACATTACTTCCTGGCCCACACAATAATAGTGCGAACGGACCAACCTATTAGGCAGCTACTCGGTTGACTAGATATGGCCGAAAGGATGCTCAAATGGTCTCTGGAACTGTCAGAATTCGATGTTCACCACAAAGTCAGGAAGGCCCTTAAGGCATATGTCCTGGTCGATTTCGTGTCAGAAATGAAACCCCAAGCATCCCCTTCTAGTGGGATGCATATGTGGACGATTTTTGTTGATGGAGCGTCTAGTTCCATCGGCAGCGAGGCATGCATCATCCTCGAAAACAAAGAGGGGATCCGGATCGAAGTATCGTTGGTCCTGTCCTTCCCAACCTCGAACAATCAAGCCGAATACGAAGCTTTCCTCGTAGGCTTACGACTGACGGAGGACCTGGGCGCAAAAGACATAAAAAATTTCACGGACTCCCAGATCGTAGCATCCCAGGTACAGGGAGAGTATCAGGCTAAAAACAACCACCTCGTCGAATATTTGACGTTGGTGCAAAAAAAGATATCCAAGTTCGAAACATGGGAAGTCCAACACATTCCTTGCAAAAGGAATGCTCGGGTAGACATCTTATCAAAGCTAGCTAGCACTAGAAGGAAGGATAGCGACAAATCCATCATACATGAGACTCTTCCCCATCCAAGCATCATGAAACCGACAGGACCGCTCGATGTTAATGCCATCGGCAACAACGATTGTTGGATGACTCTGATGCATGAATACCTCACCACGGGGAAGCTACCCGAAGATAGTAAAGAGGCCAACATAACTAAACAAAGGGCCTGCTCATACGTCTTAGTCGAAGGCAAACTCTACCGACGAGGATTCTCCACTCCCCTCCTAAAAGGCGTCGAGGAGAATAAGGTCCCAGACATTCTCCAAGAAATTCACAATGGGGTCAACACACAACACTTTGGAGGAAGATCGTTGGCACGAAAAGCCCTTCGAGCAGGATACTATTGGCCAACTATGCAACATGATACGAAGGAGCATGTCAAAAAATGTGATAGATGTCAACACCACGGGGACATGCACTTATAATCCCCCAATGAGTTGAAGACCATGTCCTCCCCGTGGCCTTTTTCCTGGTGGGGAATGGACATACTCGGGCCCTTCATCGTGGGATCGTATCAGAACAAGTTTATGGTCGTGACTGTCGACTATTTCACAAAATGGATCGAAGCTAAGGCCCTCACCAAAATTACGGCATTTAACATACTTCAATTTTACAAAGGAAACATCCTCGCACGATTCAGTGTATCCCAGGCTCTCATAACTGATAATGGTACATAGTTCATGAACAGTAAATTTCAGAACTTTGTTGCCAAACTAGGCACCAAGCAAAACTCCACATGTGTCGAACACCCCAGACCAACGGACATACAAAAGCCTCGAACATGGTGATCCTTTGCAGACTAAAACGAAGGTTGGGTGAGGCTAAAAAGTGGTGGGTCGAGGATTTATATAGTGTGCTCTGGGCATACAAGACAAATCCTCACTCCACTATCGAGGAAATTCCCTTCTGACTAGCATACGAAATCGAGGCAATAATCCCAGTGGAAATCAGAGAACCCTCGAGATTGACTGAAGCTCCCCTCGATGAGGAACTAAACGACAAAACATTAAGAGAAGAACTTGACCTAGTCGAAGAGATCCGATCAGGGGAAGATTTCCGAGAAACTTCGTTGAAACTAAAAATAACCCTGCGCCATGACGCCAAGGTCATAAAGCGCAACTTCCGAGTGGGCAGCCTTGTCCTACGCTGAAACCAAAAAGACTCGCGTGAGGGAAAACTGGCCGCAAATAGGGAAGGCCCTTACCGGGTGAGATCGAAAAAAGGTACCAAGGCTTATTACCTCGAACACCTGGACAGAGAACCATTTGCTCGACCTTGGAATGCTGAAAAACTAAAACAATACTACAGCTAACATTAGCACAAGTAGAACGGACCACCAATGATTATACTCCCAAAGGAGGGTCGTCCGACCAAAGGAGCGTACCCTGGTGCAAGCAAAATCCTTAAAAATTAACGAGGGAAAGTCTTTGCTCATGAAAAGAGCGAATTATGTGCGCGACGAGGACAACTCAATCGAGCTCCGCTGTTGCCGTACCAGCATGGCAGGACACCCATCTCGTGATGAGAAAGTTCAAGCCCTGCGCAATCAGGACCTCAACCGAGATCCTAGTCCCACATCCGACGAGATTACTCCGCCACCTCTACAAGTTCCATAAACTATCGAGTAACACGACCAATCGAGCAAAATCTAAACAATCCATAAGGAAAAATAAACAAGGCATACAATGTCAAAATAAACATCCATAAATATACCCGACCTCATGGCTGGAAAAGTGTTTAAATATTACATAAATGTCGGTCATAGTTCGACAATCAAAAGTAAAAAAAATTGGCACGGAGGCTGAAGTACATGAAGTCAGAATAATCATTCATCATTAGCGAGGATTTCTGGTGGGACCACCTTCCCGTCGAACACCTGATGCATAACACTCATCCCTTCGGTGACCAGCTGAAGGTCGGGATTTAAGGCCTTCACCTACTCCACAACGGCAGAAAACCCAAATTCAGCAGCTCTAAGGGCGTCCTGCTTGAGAATACGTATTATCTCGACCATTTCCCGTCAAGTCTTCAAAGACTTTTCCTCTTCAGTTTCGTCTGGCCCCACAGTTGAGGAGCCCTCCAGATCAGTGACCCCGGTCTTCAAATTGGCGTTCTCCTCCTTGATATTCTTCATTTCATCGGACATCTCATTCATGTTCTTGAGGAGCGCGACCTCGGCCTCGTAGTTTCCTTTAAGGGTATGCAACTGTTTGAATAGATATGTCGTCTCCAACTAAAGTTCAGCCTCCCTGGCCTGTGCTTTCTTCAACTCCTTGAGCAGAACGTTCTCCGCATCTCTAAGGGCCAGAGTCGTCTCCAAAACTCTCATCATCGCAGCAACATCACGACGAAGGAGTGACCTCCTCACCTTCGGATCAGCATCCAAGATGGTCGTCGCCTCCAGATCGGGGACCTACACAGACCCCTCCCCGTCAAAAATATTGTCTTGCAAAAAGCAAGGGGGGGGGGGCAGGGTGAATTTTCCCCCATCAAAATCGGAGCCTTCGACCGAAGAAGATCCAAGGTCGTCTTGATTGCTCTTCTTTTGAGGATCCAGGGTAGGAGGGTTTGAGGTGATGGCCGACGAACTACTCCAGGTTCACCTACTACCTGACCGCATCCGCCCTCGAGGTCGAAACCTTTTTGACATTTTTAGTTGCGGCTGACTTGGCCAAGCGTTCATGTAAATTCACAAGAAATTGGTTTGTCCTATACCGGAAATGGGCATACACTCATTCCAAGGGAAACTTTGAAACGGGATGCACCACGTCCCGACCATCTTCCCTTATTGTCTCCATCGTGACCAGGGAGCTTTTGCCCGCTTCAGAAAGGGGCTTTACAACCAGAAATCTCATTATTATTTACCAATACATGATTGAATCCCCTTTACATGTTTGGATGTTACCTACTTGTCTAACATGATTCACCATAAATCACATGATTGTTTACACATGTGTCCCACACATGTTCAAGTTATCTTGGTTGTTACCTCTACTTGATTTGTATCCATGATAAGTAATATCTTGACTTATGCATGATCATACTTAACTTCATCATGATGAGTAATGTTTTGACTTATACATGATCCTATACATGTTCCATACTTGAATATTGTTATAATTTACGCATGATCTACATGTTCCATGCTTGAATATTGTTATGATTTATGCATGTTGATCTTGATCCTTTGTTATGAGTAATGTTTTGATTTATACATGTTCCATGCTTGAATATTGTTATGATTTATGCATGTTGATCTTGATAATTTGTTATGAGTAATGTTTTGACATATACATGTTCCATGCTTGAATATTATTATGATTTATGCATGTTGATCTTAATCCTTTGTTATGTGAAATTCTAGTATGCAGATCTCAGATGTCCCAAGAACATTGATCTCTGCTAAAACAGAACAAGGATAGAACATGACCATTTTAAATCCCTTTAAGAATTACCAATGTCATGACCAATGTCATGACCTCTGTTGTAACATCTGCAGACTGACAAAACTATTTATCTAACCATTTAAAGTGTGTAGAATTATAAATGCTGAAAGATAAATAACACAATGAATTTTTTACCCAGTTTGGTGCAACATCACCTACATCTGGGGGCTACCAAGCCAGGAAGGAAATCCACTATTAGCATAATTAATTCAGAGCTAAACTCCTCAATTTAAAACCGCTCACCTAATCTCCACCCAATGCAATTTCTGCCTAGTACCCACTAGAGAAGAGACACCTCTCACTCCCCCTCAATCACAACAGTGATAAACAATTCAATACAAAAGAAGACTTTAGAAGACACTCTTCAAAGTCACAATACTTGATTTTGCTTAACAGCTTCAATCAAGAAAGCTTTGAGTGAATAATTAACACTGTACAAATAACAGCCTAAACATGTCTACCACGATGCATCCAAAGATACAAAGGGTGACTTACAAGGTCACACACAAAGGACTCACAAAGCCCTAAACCCTTATTTTACACTCAAGTTTTTCTCGTTGTGAGTGCTTGCCTTTTCCCTTGCTTCTGCTCCTCCTTAAATAGTACTGCAGACTGGGCTTGGGCTGATCATAACTTAGGTTTAACCAAGTTAAACCACTTTCCATAATTCAAGGCGCTTTTAAATAGGTCATAGGCATTTCATGTTATTCTCAACAATGCCTAGAGTCTCTCCTGAGATAACTAAGGAGCCATAACAGGTTTCCTGAAGTATAGCCCGAGCTTCCTCTTGCAATATAACAGTAAACCTAAACACACGCCCTGATGTCATACGCTTGATGTCATAACATCCAACATGACATCCAACTTAACTTGCTCTTAGCTATCCCAACTTACCCTGCAGAACACTCTTGCAGAATCTTCTGCATAACAGTGGAAACAAATATATTATAGTTTCCTAAAAAAGTCTCAGAGATCCTTTTTATGAACACCAATTAAATCTGCACTGTCATGTTATGAATATCTTAGACCTGCACACACTTTATGAGATATATCCAACAAGATCTCATCAAACCAAACCACTTCTGTCAAGTGATATAAAATAGCAGCTCCTGCTGTACCAGACAGCGATGTCGTGACATTGGTAATGACATCCTAATTAACACACATGACAACAGTACTATCATCAGGTCTTGCTGTACCAGACAACAATGTCATGACATTGGTAATGACATCCTGATTTAAAACACATGACAACAGTTATGTCATGATAGCAGATGGATGTCATAACATTCAGCTTGACATCAGTGCAGAATCATGTTTTACCAAAATTTAGCCAATCATAGAACCATGGACACTCATAGAATCATGGAACTAACAATCTCCCCCTTTGGAAAATTTTGGCTAAAACAACCAAACAAACTTATCATGGCAGCAACAGTAGTTTTCTCAAAAAAAACATCCAGCTTCACAGCCAAACATGATCCCCCTTGATAGTTGCATTCAGCAAGCAACTACAAAATACTACTATTCTTTCCTTGGCAGTAGCAGCAGATAACAACACTTTACTTCCCCTTGGTTTAGTCAAAAATTGACAAAAATTGGAGTAAATTTACATACATATAAACTCAAATGCACACAAATAACAGAGCCAACCCAAAAACTGAATAAGAAACATCATGCTTCAATGCAAGACTCAGTTATCATCCAGTCATCTCACAATCTCCCAAGAGATACACAAAATGCTTGATCCAACCAATATGAAGTATACAAATGTCGGCAATGTGGAAACAGATAACTACCATGTGTCGGTTCAGCTATGACATGCATGTCTTCAATGTCCACAAATGCTTTTCCTTTTGAAAAGACTGACTGAACCGATTATTATCCTTTGAGATCACCATATATCAAGATGAATTCACAGATCGAACACATACCGTAGTTGTTTTCTTTCAAATCCCTAATTTTTTCCTGGATCACCCTTGCGGGATTTCAATCCATCGGGATACCCATTTTTGCCAAAGTCGCCTTTTTAGGTTTTCAACTTTATGGGTTTATTATTTTTTCCTTTTATCCCTAATTTTGCCCGAACCTTTTCCTTTTATGGTTCGCCGGGATGCCACATTTTTTCCTGGACTTTTCTTTTTCTGTCCAACGGGTCTCTTTTAAGCAAAGTACTTTTTGACTATGTCTGCGTTCACATGGGAAGTAAAGTCTTCTCCATCCATAGTAGATAGTAATAAGGCTCCACCAAAGAAAACCTTTATTACCATATATGGACCTTCATAGTTTGGAATCCATTTGCCCCTATTATCTGTCTGAGGAGGAAGGATCCTTTTCAAAACCATGTCACCTGTCTGGAAGCATCGAGGACGCACTTTTTTATCAAAGGCTTTCTTCATCCGGCTTTGGTACAACCGGTCGTGTACAATGGCTATCAATCTCTTTTCATCAATAAGATTCAGCTGATTCAACCTGGCTTGCACCCAGTCAACTTCGTCAAGCTTCATATCAGCCAGCACTCTCAAAGAAGAAATCTCAACTTCCAATGGTAGAATAGCCTCCGTACCATATACTAGTGAGAAAGGAGTTGCCCCAGTCGATGTACGTATCGAAGTATGATAACCGTGTAAAGAAAAGGGCAACATCTCATGCCAATCCTTATAGGTCACCACTATCTTCTGCACAATCTTCTTGATGTTCTTATTTACTGCCTCAACAATGCCATTCATCTTCGGATGATACGGAGAAGAATTATGATGTTCAATCTTGAAACTCTAGCACAGTTCCTTCATCATCTTATTGTTCAAATTTGAACCATTATCAGTAATGATTCTCTCTGGGATTCCATAACGACAGATGATGTTCTTCTTTATGAATCGAGCAACCACCTGTCTTGTGACATTAGCAAAGGAAGCTTCCTCCACCCACTTTGTAAAGTAATCGATGGCAACCAGAATAAAACGATGCCCATTGGAAGCAGTCAGCTCAATCTTCCCAATCATATCAATGCCCCACATTGCAAAGGGCCAAGGAGATGTCAACATGTTCAGAGGGTTAGGTTGCACATGCACCTTGTCATCATAAACCTTTCATTTATGGCATTTCCTGGTGTATTTGAATCAATCGGATTCCATAGTCATCCAATAATACCCAACTCTCAACAATTTTTTGACCATTGCATGTCCACCGGCGTGAGTACCAAAGGAACCCTCGTGAAGTTCTTCGATAAACAGGTTTGCTTCGTGTTCATCAACACAACGCAACAAGACCATGCTGAAGTTTCTTCTACATAACACATCATATTTGTTTAAATAGAAGTTTCCTGAAAGCCTCCACAAAGTCTTCTTATCTTTACTAGATGCCCCAGGTGGGTACTCTTGAGTCTTGAGAGAGTTCTTGATGTCAAAATACCAGGGCTTTCCATCTGACGCTTTTTCAACAGCAAATATGAAGGTAGGTCTGTCAAGATGCATGATGGTGATTGCTGGAGATTCATTCCATAAATTCACCTTATACATTGATGATAACGTTGCCTAGGCGTCTGCCGTCTGATTTTCAGCCCTAGGCACATGATGAAACTAAACTCTGTCGAAGAAGGGTAACATTCTTCTAGCATATTTTTGGTATAAAACTAAGTTTTCCTGACGAGTTTCCCATTCTCCTTTAATTTGATTAACGACTAGCGCTGAATTGCCATATACATCAAGATTCTTGATCCTTAGATCAATGGTCTCTTCCAAACCTATAATGCACACTTCATACTCTGCTTCATTATTAGTGCAAGAAAATGTCAACCGGGAAGTGAACGGTATGTGAGAACCATGAGGGGTTGTAATGATTTCCCCAATTATGTTTCCATATGAGTTAACAACACCATCGGAAACCAACTTCCACTAAGATCCAATCTCAGGACCCTCGTTAGGAAAAGGCTAATCGCAGTCCTTCATCTTCAGAAAAATGATGTCTTCATCTGAAAATTCAAACTTCATCGGCTGATAATCCTCAATAGGTTGTTCAGCAAGATATTTTGACAAGACACTTCCCTTAATGGCTTTTTGCGAAACATATTGAATATCATATTTTTTCAGAACCATCTGCCATCTGGTGATCCTTCCGGAGAGCGCTTATTTCTCAAATACGTATTTGATTGGATCCATCTTTGATATCAATAAGGTTATGTGGTTTAAGATGTATTTCCTCAAGCGCTTAGCTGCCCAAGCAAGTGCACAACATGTTTTTTCTAGCATTTAGTACCTCGACTCGCAATCAGTAAATTTCTTACTCAGGTAGTAAATAGCGTGTTCTTTCCTACCTGTCTCGCCGTGTTAACCGAGCACACAACCTATTGAATTCTCAAGAACTGTTAGATACATGATCAGAGGTTCCCCCCAGCTACTGGAGGCATTAGTATCGGAGGTTCCTGCAAATACTCTTTTATCTTCTCAAAAGCTTTTTGGAAATTTTCATTCCAAACGACCGCCTGATCTTTCCTTAGCAATTTAAGTATATGCTCGCAAGTGGATGTAAGGTGAGAGATGAAACTTGCAAGGTAGTTCAATCTCCCTAGGAAACCACGAACCTCTTTTTCCTTCCTCGGTTCAGGCATTTCTTGAATAACTTTAATCTTTGCAGGATCTACCTCACTACCCCTCTCACTGACAATGAAACCTAGCAACTTCCTATATCTCACCCCGAAGGTGCATTTATTAGGATTCAACCTCAACTTGAATTTCCTCAATCTTTCAAAGAGTTTCAGAAGATTAACCAAGTGTCCTTCCTCCGTCTGTGACTTTGCAATCGTGTCATCAACATAGACTTCAATCTCTTGATGAATTATATCATGAAAGAGAGTCACCATTGCCCGCTGATAAGTTGCCCCAACATTTTTCAATCCAAAGGGCATCACTTTGTAGCAAAACGTCCCCCACGATGTTATAAAGGTAGTTTTCTACATGTCCTCTGGGGCCATTTTGATTTGGTTATACCCAGAGAAGCCATCCATGAAGAAAAATACAGAATATTGAGCAGTGTTATCAACCAACACATCAATGTGGGGGAGTGGGAAATCATCTTTAGGGCTCGCTCTATTCAGATCTCTATAATCAACGCACATCCTAACCTTTCCATCTTTCCTAGGTACAGGAACAATGTTAGCGATCCACGAAGGGTAGTTTGTGACAGCAAGAAAACCAACATCCAACTGCTTTTGAACCTCTTCTTTAATCTTGACTGCCATGTCAGCCCTCGTCCTTCTCAATTTCTGCTTCAATGGTGGACATTCTTCTCGGAGAGGCATCCGGTGTACCACAATATTTGTATCCATCTCGGGCATGTCTTGGTAAGACCAAGCGAAGATATCCATATACTCACGGAGCATCTCGACCAATCTTTTCTTGACATCATCTTCCAAAGCAGCCCCTAGTCCGACTTCTTTCTTTTCATCCCCGACACCCAAATTGACGACTTAAATATCCTCCTGATGAGGCAAAATGACCCTTTCCTCTTGCTTCAGAAGCCTGGCTAATTCCTCAAGTAGGTCACATTCTTCGCCAGTCTCTTATTCAACTTGATAGATAGGATTATCAAAGTCATACTAAGCCATAGCTGAATCAAAATCGATGGAATCTAAGATGAAAGACCTAATTGATGTTTTATGTTCGTTATGAAATGCAAACAAACAAAAACACATTGCCATTTTTCTGTTGATAAAAATGTAAAAACAGGGATCCAAATATTTAAATGCAAAAAAGATGTCCATTATTTATGATAATGTTGAAAATAACAAAAGAGGCCCTACAGAATGAGTCACTACGTCTTGGATAGAACGTAGGACTGGACATAATAAAAAACAAATGAAAATTTCTCTTCGGTGGTAACTTGAATGATTTCCTCGGTGGTCCAATTGCAAAACCTCTGCATAGGAATACAAGGATGGGTCCAAGAATCCATGTTGCAGTCGCTATCACCTTCATCGTCCCTTATGGCATGAATCCAATCAAAGTTGACTCCACCACTGGTGAATCTGACAAATCCATTGTATCTTGGAGGGTTTTAAGAAGGATTGGAGGGCTTGTACCCTAGACCGAGTTTATCATGTTTAATAGGAACATCAAGCACTTGGCCCCACCTGTATGCTGGTTGGATATCTATTATATAGAAAGTTGCACCAAAAAATTTAGGTCCCACCTGAATCGGCACAGTAATCTCTCCAAACACATACCTCTTTAAGCCATCAAATGCTCTCACTACCAAATCACTTGGTCTACAAATCAACCCCTGGGTGTCCAACTTCATTAACGCCTTCTTGAACAACATGTTGAGTGACGATCCTATGTCAACCAGGACGTGTGACAATAATGATCGTCTGCACTCCATAGAAATATGCAAAGCATGGTTATGATTTCTCCTAGTAGGAGTTAAATTTAGGTCATTAAAACCTAAACCATTGCCATCATTGACATGCGTCGCTACCCCTTCCAATTGGTTAAATCAAATTTCCTGCGATACATACGCCGAATTCAAGATCCTCAATAAGGCATTATGGTGCACCTTCGAACATAACAACAAAGACATAATAGATATTTTGATTGGAGTTTGATTTAAGTGATCCACAATCTTGTAGTCACTCTTACGAATTAGCCTCATAAAGGATGTGTGATATCCGCAAGTATACAGAGTACATCAGAGTAGTATAAAAGATTATCAACCCCACAGAGATCAATGTCAATTTATCAATTACTATTGTTACGGTGTTTATCTAAAGCTAATCAAAACAGAGAGTAATACGACCAGAGAAAAAAAATTAAGGAAGGAATTCAAATTCAAAATAAAGGCATACTAGAATGTAATTATCATCGCCAAACAATACTCATATTTCCTAAGTAGTAATACTTGTGGAGCACTATTTTCTTCTTTGAAAAAGAGTTTATTAAAAAGGAACCTCCGCGTTAGCGTAATCGAAACCAGACCTGACCTTTAGTCTATACCAGCCGCTCATGCTGCAACGGTCGCATCTTGTGTTAAAGTGAAAAAGTCCTTTTTTATATAACTACCTCTAAGACTTAGTTAGAAAGTGTTTTTGATTGGAAACTTTAATATCAAAGGGTTTCTGGCATATGCTCGGCCAACCAGATCTTAAATCTATAAACGCGTCCGAAAATAGTTTTAAAATCACTTTCTAATAATACCAAACTTTCCTAATTAATTAATAAAGCGCTTTCGCTATTTTTACTAATTAAAAACTAAAAAACTCTTATGTAAAGTGTTATATGACTTTCAATCTTACCCGACATAGTCACGCTTATTACGTTAACAGAAACACGGCCCCATTCACTTAAATTCCGATCAATTTAAGTTCAGAAAAGTTGCATTAAAATCCAAAACAACCCTTAGAGTGCTTCTACAAATGCGATATATGGAGTACCATCTAAACAAAGGTCCTCACATCCCAGCATAAAAGATTTATCTAGACATGACGGTGATAAACATAATAAATAATTTTTTTGTAGAATAAATAATTTAGGGAATGAAATGTGCGTGATTGGTTTTCAAGTGAATGAAAGTGTCACTCTTAGGTTCAGTTCAGAAAACAAATCTTCGAAATAAAAGCGATATGTAAATTGTGCAGGAAAATAAAATGCATGATTGGTTTTCAGAAGAACAAAAGTGTCACGCTTGAGTTCACCGTAGAAAACGAATCTTTGAAATAAAAGTGATAATAAATCATGCCGAAATTAAACGCGAAATCGGTTTCCAAAGGTAAGAACAAAAGTGTCACGCTTAAGTTCACATTTAGAAAATAAATCTTTGAAATAAAAGCGATAAATATATCGTGCGGAAGTTAAACAAATTAAAGCAAGGCGGAAAGTAAATAATAAAAGTGCGATTAAAATAAAACATGCTCCAAATCGGAGACTTGAATCTGGTACCATGCTGAAAGTAAATCTAGCTTGAAAGGAAAATGATGGAAAGCTTAAAGTTCCTATGCTACGATGCTCCAACCTCAGTTACAACAATGGTGCGATAACCCCTCGATGTGACGGTTGTCACACCCTCTTTTCCTAACCTTTAACCTCCATATCATTATCATTTGCATTAGCATTTGCACCTAGAATTGACCATAGATAGGGAATCAAGGCATCTTATCTAACAATCAACAGAAGAGCTTCATATTCAAAGCTAAACCAAGAGTTCAAGCTCAAATTTGTGGCAATCTTAAGTCACAAGGTCTCCACCATCATCAAGGCATATTGCTCAGCCACTTAAACTAAGAACACAAGCATTGATTCTCCTCCTCATATCTCATAGATAACTATCTAGGGTTTTGGTTCAAAAGGAGATTTGTAGCTAGTTTCTTTGGGCAAGACATAATTCTAAATCTCAATACACACCTTGAGGATCCTCAACATGGATTATATGTCATCACAAGCCACCACAAGAGCCTTAGTCAGTGGAAATGGTCCTAGGGTTTCATCTGGTCAAAAAAAGTCAACAATGATTCAACTAGGTCAAAATCTTGGATCTCAAGGTCAATCAAGGAAATGATAGGTGTTTTCAAGTGATTTCATGTGTTTGGAACAAGAAGAATCAAGAAGGAACATAAAATCAAGAGTTTGACTAAATTAGGGTTTTAATGGAAATTTTTATAAGTGTAGATGTCGCTACTGCGAAAAAAGGTGCCGGCAATGACAAAAGAGTCGTCACCTATCGTTATTTATCCCAAACGAGGGAAAGGAAACAATCAGGGAAAACCTAGCGAAAAGGGATAAGATCGGTCATCGCAACCAAATCTCGGGTTCGAGAGTCGGTTACGCAAAGGGAAGGTATTAGCACCCCTCACGCCCGTTGTACTCAACGGGATCCACACTTGATTGTTTACCTTAAAAGGGTGATTGAAACTATCTACTCTAATGGAAAAGTTAGAGTCAATGTAGTTCGACTAACTATGGATGAAAGGTGGGGAAAGGTTGCTCACCAAGACATCGCATCTTATGCCTACGTACTCACAACAGATATGAAAGATTAGAGCAAAAATAGTTCGGTCAAATAAGAACACCAGTTTGTTCACATGTTTTTTACCCGAGCAGGGTTAACAAATAGTTCCAGTAGTTAGGTGTATGCAGCTCGACCCTTGGAGACTTAGGTGTTAACTGTTTGTGGTAGAACTGAGGGTTAACAAAACTCTTTTTCATGAAAATGTTTTCCACTATTAAGGGGTCCCAAAGGGACAAAATGATGTTTGATTCATTTATTTTGGAGTTTTTTAAGGAGAAGTGTTTTTGAATTGTTTATAATTCATATTGCACTAGAGACTATGACTTAGGAACGAATGCGTCACATATCGTCCTAAGGAAGTATACTAAACACTCTAAGCAATTGAGAGGTAGCCCCCCAATCACTATTTCCCAAGTACTTAAGGCTCGTAACACACAGTATTCATTAGCCTTTATTAAGTATTTTGAAGTTGTTTTGAGACGAAAAGAGAGAGAGGACAAACTAAAGGGGACTAAATCAAAACCCTAACTTATCACGCGTCATGGTCCTAAAGTTGAGATTGAAAGGGAAACTACCTAATGTTGTCATGCATGGATGAAAATCCTAAAGTCTATCATCACTACCCTTACCCAAGGAAGTGAGAATTCCTAAGGGAACATGTTAATGAGGAGAAAAGAAGCAACATAGTATTATGATATAAGACATGAAATATGAGAATGGATGAATGCACATGCAATGCAACACACAAGCAAAGGGAGGACACCTCAACCTTTAATGAAAACAAGAGATACAGAAAGAGAAAACACACAAGCAAGGAAGGAAATTGTGTGGGGTAAAGATCACCACAATCTCATCTCAACCTTCAAATGCAAGCAAGAAAAAGTGCAAAACATACATCAACCAAGTGCAAACAATGCCCTAAGGCCTCTAACTTGAACATGGGATGAATTATAAAACAAAATATAAGTGGGAGAAGAAGAGAAAACAGCCATGGTATCCCTAACTTCATTTAACCAAAGTCTCATTATGACTTGTGCCAAAAGATGCACAAATTGTGTCCTCATAGTACACCATTCAAGTCAAGCTTCAAATACCTCATAAGGAGGGATTATGCAACTTTAAATGGTGCTCCAAGGTCCTTGGACAGAAAGGGAGATGAAAGGAGAGTGTACATGAAGTAATTGAAAAGGAATGAACAAAATATGGCAAGAGGATCATGCAAAAAGTGAAAAGCATTCAACATATACACATGAAAAACCCTAAATGGAACTCCTAAGAGATGCCTAAACTTAACCAAGTTATGAACATGATCAAGGCCTAAAATTGAACATAAAAATGCTTTATTATATACATGACATGGATACATGAAGATTGGGTACTCAAACAATACACAAATCTCCAAATAGAATCAAACTAGCACAAGTATTAGGGTGAAAGCCGTACAAGGGTGACCTAAAGTTTAAAATACACTAAAAATAGGGGTCCAAACTATAGAGAAGAAACCTAAACCTAAAAATGTCAAATATAATCGTATAGGACTCCTATGGTGTTATGAACTAGGGGTCCAAACTATAGAGAAGAAACCTAAACCTAACTAGGCAAACAGAGGGGACAGTTCTAGGGATGTCCTAAAAACTAGTACAAAGTGAAGGTCCCAAAGGTTCAACTAAAAACCTAACCAAATGGTACTAAAATCCAGGGGCAAAAATTTCCAAAAATCAATTGATTCATCAAGAATATGTATAAGAAGAATCAAGCATTTAGATGAAGGTTTCATCAAGAAATAAAATCCCAATCAAAAGTTGTGCATTTTTAGATTCATAAAGAACACCTTAAAATGAAAATTCAAGATTAATTGAAAAAATGACTTGAAAATTAATCTAAAAAATGGTAAAATCAATTAACATGTTAAAGTATGTATAAACATTTTTTTCATGATTTTTGGATGCATTGAATTATTTTTCATGAAATAAATTGGAACTGAAAAATAAAAAACGAAAAAAGAAAGAAAAAGAAAAAGGAAAGAAATTGGAAAAAGCTTATGGCAAATAGCAAGCAGGATTAGTTGTTTCCATTGGGCTCATACGCAGGGAGGTGCAGATGATAACTAAGCCCAAATCCAATTCAAACAATTAGTGAAACGGTGAGTTTTGTGTATCCTAGGTGGAGGTCAAAGTTTCAACGCTCGTGAGACTACATCGTGGCCGTCTGTTTTGAGGGAAAACAAACACGTCGGAGAAGATGAACCAGACGGTGGTTCCGGTTGTCTTCTCAGGCCACCAAAGGTTGCAGGGGATCCTAGACTGAACCAAAACCTACGATCTTTTAGCCTAAATTCATCTATCACTTCCTAGATCATGAATCTAAGGTTCTTTCTCATTAATTCACCCTAAATCACCCAATACGAATCAAAACAAAATCAAGGTCATTTCAAGAATTGTTACAAACAAGGATCGAACCTAACCAAAAACCATCTATACCACTAGGGGATCATAAATATGCAACAATGGCGTGGGATTATGGCATGAACAGGGAGGAATTTTGATGGATGACTTACCTAATGGAGCACCTCCGTTGGATCTCGATTTGCATATGAACCTTGAGCAAAACCACCCAGAATCGTTCCTTGAACCTCCCTGGAGCTTTTGGCACTCTTAATTTGGCTTAAAATGGCTTCAATTGCAAAATTCGATTTCATCTTCCTCTTCCACTTTCTTCAACTGAATTTTGTTATTTCTCCATGAAAACCCCCTTCTGAGAGCTTGTGAAGGATCCTGAGAATATATTCAACTGATCCAGATTGGTTTGAGGCCCAATCAAAGCCTGCTTTGGTCCAATGGAAATCCAAATTTTTTCACTTGAAGCTTGCATAATTTCCACGAAAACAGAGCCTAAACAGCTTCAAAAATGATTCATACATGTTTCTTGTGATGTAAGGTAGCTCAATATACAAGATTAACCCCATGTTTTGATCTTAATGGTGAGATTTGAATGTGTTACTTCCATTTGAAGCAACCTTGAAATTGGCCCTGAAAATGCCCTCAAATTGCAAATCCAAAAAAGGCATCATGGTTAATATGTTTTGCGGACTCAAAAAATGCACCAACTTGATTGAAATTGGTTCCAAATGAATTTATTTGATTTTATGGCTTTTAAGGATTTTCATGGAATTTTCCTTCACCAATTCTTCAATCCAAGCTTCATCCATGACATGTGAGGGTTTGGTAGTGTAACTGACCTCATTTGGAGCAACTTTGATGTTGGACAAAGTTTCATTTGAGGTGTGCAATGTTGTGAAATTGACCCGTAATAAAAAATGACCTATAATCTAAGTTTCCCAAAATACCCCTGGCTTGCAAGCTTCATATCTTGAGCTCCACAAATCATATGAAAGACTTATAATAGTTTTTAGAAAGCTAAGATCATAAGGAAAAACTTTCATGTTTGGGTCAAAGTGAGGAGAAACATCCTTCTAGGTCAAAAATGTCTTGGAGGTTGTTTGACTTTTGTTGACCAAAATCACATTCATCGGAGGACCCATAACTTGTCAGCATCATAACTTGAGTTCTAGAAATCAGATGGATGACTTCTAGTACTCAAAAGAAAGATAGAAACATGCTATACAAGTCTTTTTTTTAAAGTCAAGATAAGATGAAATTTGTATTTTGAGATATGTGGTCTTGAAGTTAGGCACTAAACAAGGGATTTTACACTGACAAGCTTAGAAACCCTAGCTTAGAAACTTCTCACACTATTAATTCCTTTTGGTTTGATCTTGGAATAACTTCTTAGATCTTGGAATTGAGTCTTAATCTCCTTTAATTCATCAATTGACTTAGGGTTGACCAGATGAAAACCCTAGCTGCACCACCTTTGGCTGTGGCTTCTTGCACTTGGTACAATGACATGAATAAGCTCCCCAATGACCGTCAAGACATTTAATGAGCTTCCATAATGCTCTCCATCCATGACCATGGAATCACAATCCTATAATGCCCTTCAATTGACCCCCCAAGATAGGAGATGCAACCAATCTTAACCATCTACTTCTTCAGTGAGCTTTGACATTCTTCTGGTGATAATGAGCACTTGATAGCTTGAATACAACCTCTTGGTTAGGCTGGGAAGCTTTGATAATCTCCTCTTACCAAGCACACCTCTCCTAATCCCCTACAAATGCACAATGGTATGCAAATTCTAATGCTATATGAATGCAATGAAACAAAAGCCAGTTAAAGAAAAAGGTTGGGCAAATTTTGGGGTGCAACAGCTGCCCCTATTCAAACGACTTGGACCTGAAGGGTTGAAAAGCGAACGAATTTCAGACAATCAAGGTAAAAGACGATTGAATACCAAAGAAACCCAGAAATTCTCCAACCGCAGAAATAAACTGCAAAACCTGATTGGGCGTAAAACTCTCTGAAACATTTGAATCCAGTTGCAACGGCAACAAGCTAACCGATCATCTGATAAAGAATACCTGACTTTGCCACCAGTCATTTGTGTAACGCCACAGACATTGAACCCAAAGGCCGGATCAACACGCAGTTGATAACTTCACATCATCTAATGGTAGACAGGAAGAAAAACCAATACTCACATCGTTTAACGATAGACGGAAAGACACCAAAACGTTCACATTGTCTAAGGATAAATAGAAAGAAAACAAAGCTCAAAGGTCCCATTGTCTAAGGATAGACAGGAAGAAAAACCATCAACGAAGTCCAGATCGTTGAATGCTAAACAAGCAGAAAATCATTCCGAAACTCACATCATCTAAGGATAGACGGAGAGAAAACCATATCCAAATCTCGCATCTTCTAAAGATAGACGGAGAGAAAACCATATCCAAATCTCGTATCGTATAAGGGTAGACGAAGAGAAAACGTGCTGGGGGAACACATCGTCAATAGGAATTGGCGGAATGAAAATCTTCTTGGAGAAACACATCGTCAATAGGAATTGGCGGAAAGAAAATCTGTCGTCATCAGAGTACTGATGAACAAAGCATAGCCGACGTATGATCTGAAACCCGAGTAAACCGATGAGCTGTCTGAACAAAGCTGTTGGGATAAATGCCCTTATATTGATTAAAGAGTGATTCAGGTTGCCATGGAAGGCTGATAGAAAACTGGCTTATGCTTCGTATGCATATGTTTGAACTTTCTATGGCGTAATGCTCCATACAAAATGGAAATGCTACGCATTTGGGGATGAAATGTGTAACACGGTGGGAGAACTGACTTTAAACAATGTTGCGGATAGCAAGAGTCGCCACCGACTTTTATTTTATCCATAAGGAAAGGTTATAAAAGAACAGGAAAGACCTTTAGAGAATATTTTGGGTCCGGGGGGTAGGTTATGAAAAGGGAAGGTGTTAGCACCCTTTTCATCCATGGTTATCCATGGGCTCTTAGGTACTTAAGCTCACTTTTGAATTGTTTTGAAATTGTAGTGTGTGAATAGAAAATTTTCAGAATAGTTAATAAATAATCCATGTAAGGATGTGTTAAGAACTTGTTTGAAAACTTGTTGAAAATTTGTTTAAGTGCGAAACAGTTTTGAAGTGAGCAAGTACCTAGGAGTAACCTACCCTAATGTTTAAAGGTCTTTCTTATTCTTCATTCTTTCCTTTAGTAAGACTATCCCTACTATAATGGAGTAGGTAGTCCTTACTTTGGATGTTAAGGGACATGTGAGGGACAATTTGACTTTGAAGGCCATTGTGGGATGTAATAAGCACATATAAGGGACCATCATCATTTTTCGAAAGGGACTCGATTCGTAAAGGCAACCATAAGGGACTTTGATGATTTTTCTATTTGAGGGACTTGCTTTATACACCCCACTTAACCATTATTCGTAGGCAACTTGAGGGATATCCTTAGGAAGTGAGACGGCGATTAAAATCGACTTACGTGTGTGACGTGTTTATTTTAATTATCTTTATTTAAAAGTGATCTAAATTTATTTTAATATTACATACATGTTGTTACACTCCCTAATTACTAACCATAATAATAATTAAATAATTAAACAACTTTACATCCAAGAAACAATTACAAAATAATAAGCAAAATAATTAAATAAAATATAAATAAGCAATAATAAATAATAAAGGGGGTTAATTCTAAGTTTACTCGGCAAGACATCGCATCTTGTGCCTACGTATCCTTACGGGAGCGGAATCAGAGTAATCGTAGTTCCCCTCAATAGGGAGGTTAGAAACTTCTTGACTGTGGTCAAGGTCTCAAGGGGAATAAACGCACCTTAAGGACACGCTTACGTGGAGTGTAGAAACTCCAAATCTCTACGTTGAAATGTTAAGTTGTAATTAGGGTTAAATTAGGGATTCCACGGCGGGAAACCCTAAAATGAGCGCGGCGGCTCTTTGACCTAATGCTAAGGGTAAAATTGTAATTTTGCCTGCGGCGAGGCATTTGTGAAAATTAGGGTTTGTAGTTTGTAATTTTGAGGATTTGAAATTGAATGTGTGAAGTTTTTCGGACTATTGGCGCGGCGGCCAAACAGTTAGACCTAACCTTCGGATGTGTGCAATGTGACAGAAATAATAGTAAACGCGTGAGATAATTGAATCATGCAAACAGAGAGATAATGTCATAATTTAAACCATGCAAGCAGAAATTTAAAGGCAGAATTTAAAGAGCGATTGTTAAGTTCGCGAGGTTACATGAGAGGAGCAGATACAATATGATAATGAAATTTGAATTGAACAATAATAAAATAAATAACGGTTCTAGTTATTATTTTAAAAAAAAGATTTTAGTTATTATTTTAAATTTATCTAAAAAAGTTTTTCTTAAAAATAATAGGTTTTCATATTAATTTGGAAAAGATGTTAATGTTATTTATTTTAAAAAAATAGATTTTTATATTATAACAAATTTTAATAAATTAATGATAACAATAATAATAATAATGGTAATAATAATGATAATAATGATAATAATAATAAATAATAATAATAATAATAATAATAATAATAATAATAATAATAATAATAATAATAATAATAATAATAATAATAATAATAATAATAATAAAGCAATAATGAATTTTAAATGTGCCAAATAACCCAACAATGTTGCTAACGCAGAAATGCGCTCATCGCAACCAGATCTAAATCGGACGAAACAAAATTTATCGCAAAGAAAAAGAAATTAAGCAAAAAATAGTATTATTGCTCACACAAAAATGCGATCATCGCAACCAGATCGAACTAACACAAATGTCACGCGTCATGCACACAAATGTGCAAACATCGTATCGACATAATTCGATCAAAAATCTTATATATATAAACTCTAACAATTTAAAAATTATATATATATAAACGTAACAGTAATAGATAAAGAAAAAGAAATAACGGTAATAGATGAAGAAAAAGAAATAACGGTAAAAGATGAAGAAAAAGAAACAACAGTAATAGATGAAGGAAAAGAAATAACGGTAAACGATGAAGAAAAAGAAACAATAGTAATGGATGAAGAAGAAAACTAAATAACGGCAAACGGCACTCACTCCTCTTAGGTTTTTTTCATTCTCTCCTTTTTTTCCAACAAGGCAACACATGTATATATAGGGAACAAATTAGGGTTAACACCAAATTGTCAATAATGTCCCTAAAGCCCATTTTAAAGCCCAAACTAAATAATTAGTTAAGAAAAAATAAAATTTAAATAATTTAAAATAATTAAAATAAACTTAAAATAAAAACTAATAATCCTATTGATTCCTAAAATAAAAAATATTATAAAAAGAACAAAATTTTTTTCAATATTTTTTATTTTATGATTTTTTGGATATTTTTATGAATAATTTAGAAAAAAGTGAAAAAAATAATATTTTAAAAAATGATTTAATTAAAATACGAAAATAATAATTAAATAATAATAAAAAACTATTTTTGTTATTTTTTTAATGAAAGATAGAAAAATTTAGAGTAAAAATAATAAAAAACAAAAAAAATGACAAAGGTGAGATTCGAACTCTCAACCTCTCACACTCATAACTCCTTACACATGTCCTCCTGCCAATTGTGCCATTTTTACTTTTTAGAAAAAAAATGCATGCCATATGATATTTACCTGCAAAAAGTCAAACGACTACACAAATTTGTTAGTAATTGATTAAATGCAATGAAATGCGACGACAAATCTTAGGGCAAAATTTGGGGTATTACAGTTATTATGATAATATTTCTCACCCAACCTCTCTTTGATGTTGGCAAAAAAAAAATCATGAAGTTTGACTTTGGTTTGACCACAGTTGACCTCAGTTTGACCTTTTAACTGCATTGACTGCTTTTGACTTATCTGATCATCTGACTGAGCAAACTTTTGAGAAAAGTCTTGAAACTTGACATGGGGGTTCTTATACACATATAAGATGTTATGAAGCTCACTTGAAGTCTTGGAAGCCCATTTAGCCTGATTAAAGTCAAAACCCTAGTTTTGGATGCACTGCTTAGGAGGTGCATTGTCTGAGGGAATTGTCAACTCTTCTGACCAATTGTGAACTTGTGAACCTTGTGAACCTTCTTAGAACACAAAGTCTTGTATTGTGAGGGCAAATTTTGGGGTGCAACAGCTGCCCCTGTTCAATTTTCTGAAACCTGAGGGGTTAGATTGGTATATTTGCCAGTCGTAACTTGGAAGGTTGAAGGGGATTGAACACAAAAGCCCAAAAATTTGCACTCACCAGTGCACTAGAGTGATACAGATGGCTAGTTGAATATGATTGAGTGGGCTTAAAGATGCCACTAGGGGGGGAGCAGTTCAAAATATGGGTGTATGATGAAAGCTGTCAGGAGTCTGGAATAATAATGATGTAGCAGCATGTCTTCATGAGGATAGAGCAATCAATAGTGATAACCCTAAAGCAGTCTTGAAGCAATGATATGATTTCAGGAGGATAGAACAATGAATGGCTCTAAAGCAGTCTTGAAATAATAATGTGATATGTCTTCAGGAGGATAGAGCAATCAATAGCTCTAAAGCAGTCTTGAAGTAATGATTTCAGGAGGATAGAGCAATGGATAGCTCTAAAGCAGTCTTGAAATAATAATGTAATTTCAGGAGGATAGAGCAATGGATAACTCTAAAGCAGTCTTGAAATAATTAGATGGCTTCAGGAGGATAGAGCAATGAATAGCTCTAAAGCAGTCTTGAAATAATAATGTGACCTCATGAGGATAGAGCAATGAATAGCTCTAAAGCAGTCTTGAAGTAATAGGATGATTTCAGGAGGATAGAGCAATCAGTAGCTCTAAAGCAGTCTTGAAGTCATGAGAGGCTATCAGGAGGATAAAATAACCCTGAGGTTACAATAAAGCAGTCCCAAAGTAATAAGAAGCTCATCAGGAGGGTAAAGTAACCCTGAGGTTACAATAAAGCAGTCCCAAAGATCATAAGCTCGTTTGTTGGATAATTAACCTGAAAACAAGGTAGCATTATGTATAACAACATTAGTTTATGCTTTAGGTATGCATGTATGACATGATGCACTTAGGTAATGTACTATAGACATATATGTTATGGTATGATGTAAATGATGTATGTATGCTATGACACTGCTGGAAGTGTCTGGATATCCTTGTATAACAACTGCTGGCCAAGGAAAATAAATCCCGATTCGTTGTTGAAGAATATATAACCCTCCGTCTGCTGGGGATAACAAGGTATAGATAACCTCCCGTTTTCGTTTGATAGTAGGATAAGTATAACATCCCGTCTTCGTTCATCGTGCCCTTATTGGAAAGTAATTTCCCGTATATCCGTATGAGGATAAAAGAGATGGATATAAATTCCAGGGGAGATTAGACTTTGTGAAAATGGATTAGTCCTACTGATGGTTTGTAACTGTCTTGTAAAGATGAACCGGCGAGGCTTCGTTGAAATCCTTCCCTCGTTCGTCCTTAGTAAATACTATTACTGCATTTTCATGCATTTCTGGTAAACATCAATCATATTAAAAGCATACATGCATTTCTGGTAAACATCAATCATATTCAAAGGCATACATACATTCAAACACAACCAATGGACGCTTCGCTTATGTAAATAGGGTAAAAGTGAATCTGGATTCAAAAGATGGAATTTATTTATATCAAAAGTGACCCGTACACGGGTAAGTTTGTACAAGGAGACATAAACCCTAGTAAGAGAATTTTGTCATGAAGTTTTACAAAAAGAATCAGCTATGTGGGAAATAATCCTATTGAGTTTCAATTCTACTATTGCCACTCAAGTATCTCATCTTCTTGCTGTTGAGACGGAAACGATTGGATTGAGCTTTATCTGTTTGAGCTTGAGTAAGTAGTACAACTGGTTGCAGTTTCATGAGTGATCCAAACGAGACATAGTCATACGCTTTAATCCCTAACTTTTGCCTGGATTGCCCTTTCAGGTTTTCAATCCACCGGGATACCCTTTTTTGCCCAAGCCGCCTTTTCAGGTTTTCGACTTGCCGGGTGTACATCTTTTTATATATATATCCCTAATTTTTGCCCAAACCCTTTTGGTTTGCCGGGATGCCCTTATTTTTGCCTAGGCCTGTCAACCTAGCGGGTCTCTTTTTATGCGTAGTATTTTTTAACTATGTCTGCGTTTACAGGTTGTGGGAAGTCTTCACCATCCATTGTAGTCAGTATCATGGCACCTCCTGAGAACACTGTCTTGACTACAAATGGTCCCTCATATGTTGGAGTCCACTTGCCCCTAGGATCACCCTGTGGTAATATGATACGCTTGATTACCAAGTCACCAGCCTGATATACCTTTGGCTTAACCTTCTTGTTAAAAGCTTTGATCATCCGTTTCTGGTACATCTGGCCATGACAAACTGCTGCTAACCTTTTCTCATCAATCAAATTTATCTGGTCAAGTCGAGTCTGAATCCACTCCTCTTCATCCAAGCCTGCATCCTTCATAATTCTCAAGGAGGGGATCTGAACTTCAATAGGCAGAACTGCTTCCATACCATAGACTAAGGAGAATGGGGTTGCCCTTGTTGAAGTACGTATTGTAGTACGATAACCATGCAGAGCAAATGGTAACATCTCGTGCCAATCCTTGTAAGTAACAGTCATCTTCTGTACAATCTTCTTAATGTTCTTATTAGCAGCTTCAACTGCCCCATTCATCTTTGGACGATACGGAGAAGAGTTGTGATGCTTAATCTTGAACTGCGTACAGAGATCAGTAATCATAGTGTTGTTCAGATTAGAGCCATTGTCAGTGATAATCCTTTCAGGGATACCATACCTACATATGAGATTATTCTTAATGAACCGAGCCACAACATTCTTAGTCACAGATGCAAATGAAGCTGCCTCTACCCACTTCGTGAAGTAATCAATAGCAACCAGGATGAAACGATGCCCATTAGAAGCAGTAGGCTTGATCTCACCAATCATATCAATGCCCCACATGGCAAAGGGCCAAGGAGCAGTCAACACATTCAATGGAGATGGAGGTACATGTACTTTATCAGCATAGATTTGACATTTGTGACATGTTCTGGAGTGTTGATAGCAATCAGCTTCCATGGTAGACCAATAGTAACCTGCTCTCAAAATCTTCTTTGCCATGGTATGACCACTAGAATGAGTGCCAAAGGTCCCATCATGCATCTCTTCCATAATTTCTGTAGCTTCCTTCTTATCCACACAACGAAGCATAGTTGAATCATGATTACGCTTATACAGAATGCCATTACTCAGAAAGAACTTAGCAGAAAACCTTCTCAGGAACTTCCTATCTTTGACAGATGCCCCTTCAGGGAACTCCTGAGCTTCAAGATAGTTTTTCACTTCATAGAACCAAGGCTTCTCCTCTGCCCCTTCAGTGTCAATCTCATTGCAGTATGCAGGCTTCTCAAATCTATCAATGGTAATCTTGGGAGCTTCATCATCCCAGCTGATCTCAAACATAGATGCCATGGTGGCCAATGCGTCTGCCAACTGATTCTCTTTTCGTGGAATATGTCCAAAAGTAATCTCTTTGAAATGTGGGATCAAAGACAACACATGTTCTCTGTAAGGAATGAGATTATCATGCTTTGTATCCCAATCTCCTTTAATCTGACTTACTACCAGAGCTGAATCTCCATACACCTCAAGGAACTGAATCTTCATATCAATAGCAACTTGCATACCCATGATACATGCCTCATACTCAGCCATGTTATTGGTACAATAGAAACAAAGTCTGGCAGTAATCGGGGTATGACAACCTTCAGGGGAACTAATCACAACACCAACACCATTACCATGTGCATTGGAGGCACCATCAAAAACCATAGTCCATCGGGATCCTTGTTCAGGTCCGTCATATTGTCCAGGTTCTTTGGTAACAGACATAATGTCTTCATCAGGGAACTCAAAATTCATTGACTGGTAATCATCTACTGCTTGATGAGCCAAATGATCAGCAACAACACTCCCCTTAATGGCCTTCTGAGTGGTATACTGTATATCATATTCCGTCAAGATCATTTGCCATCTTGCAATTCTTCCGGAGAGAGCAGGTTTCTCAAATATGTACTTGATTGGATCCATCTTCGAAATCAACAAGGTAGTATGGGTCAACATATACTGTCTTAGTCGGCGAGCAGCCCATGCCAAAGCGCAGCAAGTTTTCTCGAGCAGTGAGTATCTTGTTTCACAGTCGGTAAACTTTTTGCTAAGGTAGTATATTGCCTGCTCTTTTCGACCAGACTCGTCATGTTGCCCCAATACACACCCCATTGAGTTGTCTAATACTGTTAAATACATAATCAAGGGTCTTCCATCAACTGGTGGAATTAAAATTGGAGGTTCTAGCAAATATCTCTTGATTTCATCAAAGGCAGTTTGGCACTCATCATTCCATTCCATCACCTGATCTTTCTTCAACAACTTGAAGATTGGCTCACAGATGGTAGTTAATTGGGAAATAAATCTTGCAATGTAGTTCAATCGTCCCAAGAAACCTCTAACCTCCTTCTCAGTACGGGGAGCTGACATCTCTCGTATAGCTTTCACTTTTGCAGGATCCACTTCAATACCTTTTCCACTGACAATGAAACCCAGGAGCTCTCCAGATCTAACTCCAAAAGTACACTTGTTTGGATTTAATCTCAACCTGTATTTCTTCAACCTCTCAAACAACTTGTGCAGATGATCAAGATGTTGTTCTTCATTCTGAGACCTGGCTATCATATCATCCACATATACCTCTATCTCATGATGAATCATATCATGAAACAAAGCCACCATAGCACGCTGATATGTTGCCCCTGCATTCTTCAAACCAAATGGCATTACCTTATAGCAAAAGGTGCCCCACTGTGTCACAAATGTAGTCTTCTCCATATCTTCAGGTGCCATCTTGATTTGATTGTAACCAGAGAAACCATCCATAAAAGAGAATACCTTATGCTGAGCAGTGTTGTCTACCAGAATATCAATATGAGGAAGTGGAAAGTCATCTTTAGGGCTAGCCTTGTTCAGATCTCTGTAGTCTACACACATACGTACCTTACCATCTTTCTTAGGAACTGGCACCACATTTGCAACCCACTGAGGATAAGAAGTTACGGCCAAGAACCCTGCATTGAATTGTTTCATTACCTCTGCTTTGATCTTTTCTGACATTTCAGGACGCATACGACGAACCTTCTGCTTCTTTGGACGACAATCTTCTTTCACTGGCAAACGGTGAACCACAATGTCTGTATCCAACCCTGGCATATCTTCATAAGACCAAGCAAAGATCTCCACATAGTCACGTAGCATCTGAATCAACCTGCTCTTGACACTGTCCTCTAAATCAGCCCCTATCTTGACCTCTTTTCTGTTTTCTTCAGTTCCCAGATTCACAACTTCGACTGGCTCTTCATGTGGCTGTATAGCTTTCTCTTCTTGTTGTAACAACCTAGCAAGCTCTACAGGTATTTCACAATCGTCCTCGTTTCCGTCTTCAGTTTGATAGATCGGATTCTCGAAATTGTAATTGGCAATAGTAGAACTGTTATCAACTGGATCCAGAGTGGATGAGGATCTGCATTTTAGTGACGTGGGTGTGTGTAAGAACACATAGCTGATAAAGCAAAAATAAAAGAAAAAGAAAGACAAGGAACACAATATTTACGAAAACGAAACGTCCACTGATTTTATTGAATGAAGTATGCAAATGAAATGACAACCCGTAACGAGCACACCATTGTGCCCCGGGTAAGGCACATGGCTTGAAAGTTTTAATTGTTCCAGAAATTACAAATTTAAAAACATAACACAGTAATAGTATTTACTCCTGACTAAAGGAGATAGGGATAACATCTTCAGCTTTCCAATTATTGAGTCCAGCACCCGCAGTAGGAAAAATCCATGCCTCCAAGTTGTAGTCTTCATCTTGATCTCCCACAGCATTGATAACCCCTTGATTGGTGATACGAACAGCACGAGCACGACGAACAGCCTTCTGGGACTCTGCAGTGAAACCCAAACCAAACTTGTCAGACTTGTATGGAATATCAGGAAGCTGACCCCAAATAGTACAACCACCTTCTTCCACCACAGCTTTTGCATCATTGAGGGAGGTCATTGCCATTGTTGGAGGGTTTCTGATGACCACAGGAACCTTCTTCACAGCAGGAGGAGTCACACAATCCTTAACAGCCCAGGGAACCACTTCAAATGACTGACATGGAGTTTCAATGTATTCACCTTCTACTTCCAGATACTTGAAAGTGTTTACATGGCTGACAAAGTATTCTTCCTCTCCAAAGACAGTAACAACTTTTCCATTCACCGGATATCTCAACTTTTGATGTAATGTGGAGGTCACAGCACCTGCCCCATGGATCCAGGGACGACCAAGCAGACATGAGTACGAAGGACGAATATCCATCACATAGAATGTAGCAGTAAACACCTGAGAGCCAACCTTGATTGGAAGATCAATTTCCCCATGCACTACTCTTCTAGAACCATCAAAAGCCTTTACCACAATATTACTGGGCTTCAATACCGTATCTTCAGGACTCAGCTTGTTCAGGACTTCCTTAGGCAACACATTCAGAGAGGAACCATTGTCTATCAGTACATGAGACAGGGTAGTGCCCCTGCATTCAATTGAAATATGCAGGGCCCTGTTATGATCCCTCTTGGCAGGGGTCAAGTCAGCATCAGAAAATCCTAACCCGTTGTCATAGGTCAGGTGCGCAACACAATTCTCAAACTGGTCCACAGAAATTGCACTGGGTACATGAGCCATCTTTAGAAACTTGATCAATGACTTGGCATGAGCCTCAGAACATAATAACAGGGAGAGCATAGAAATCTTTGAGGGAGTATGCCCCAGCTGATCAACAATATCATAATCACTCTTGCGAATGATTTTCAATACTTCTTCCATCTGCTTAGAGAGGTCATCAGCAGCTGGCACATCAGTAGATACAGGCTCAATAACAGGACCCTTGCCCCGAGCATCAGTGGTGGAAGTAACAGCAGGAGTAACTGCACTCTTAGAAGCAACTGGAGGAGAGAAGATTCTTCCACTACGAGTGATCTTGCTAGACCCAGCAATATTATCAATGTCAACAGGCATATCAGGTAAAGGCTCCTGCTTGACACCATGGATGTAAACATCAGACCCATAGTGCCAAGGCACAGCTTTGTCAGATGTATAAGAAATAGGACCAGGAGTTGTAATGATCAGAGGAGCTACTCTGGCTTCAGCGACAACTTTCACAGGACCTTCAGCAGTAATCTTGATTGGGCCCTGATGAGTGATTTTAATGGGACCCTTTGAAGTGATTCTTAGTGGTACTTTGTCAACCATGTCAACCTCTTCAATCTTCTTACCCTGAGTCAGATGATCCACCATACTTTCTACAGATGCTGGTCTTCTTTCAAACACTATAGTATATTTATCCATGAGACGTTGAATCCCATCTCTCAAAATGAAGCAACTATCCGGCTTATAGGTACAATATAGACAATCTTCATGACAACCTGGAAAGATCCCAGCTTGTACTAACCTCTTTTTGATAACAGACAATGGTGTGCTCAACTCCATAACTGAATAGACATGCAGATCTTCATCAATATCTTCATCAATGGCGTTGACAGTCTTCTCGTGATTTGGCATTGGAGCTGTAATCACATTTGGAGTACCTGGTGGATCAAACTCAATTTTTCCAGCATCAATCATATCCTGAATTTTGTTCTTCAAGACCCAACAGTTATTAGTATCATGTCCTGGACAGTTTGAATGATATGCACATCGTGCATTGGGATTGTACTTGGGAGAGGTAACATTGGGATTCTGAGGAGCCTCCCTCAGGGTAATAAGTTCAGCCTTCAACAAGTGTTGCAATGCATGAGCCATTGACATGTTGATCTTCGTGAACTGTCTTCTAGCCCTCTGTTGGTTGCCTTGAGGCTGCTCTGTTGTTGCAGGAGTTGGATTTGAAATATGAACTGCACTAACAGACTGATGCCTTCTGTTACGATCAGGCTGACCATACACAGCATTAGATTCTTTCTTCCCAGTGGGAGGCTTCTTTGCAGCACCTGATGAAGAAGTGCCCACTTGGATCTTACCACTCTTGATACCATTCTCTACTCGCTCTCCTGTCATGATCAACTCAGTGAAGCCAGATGATGAGCTTCCAATGAGATGACTGTAAAACGGACCATTCAGCGTACACATGAACATATCAACCAACTCCCTATCAGTCAAAGGGGGTTGAACTCTTCCAGCTAAGTCTCTCCACTTCTGAGCATACTCCTTAAAGCTTTCTTTGGCACCCATAGACATGCTTTGAAGCTGCATGCGAGTGGGGGCTAAGTCAGCATTGTATTGATACTGCTTGTAGAAAGCTTCAGCAAGGTCGTTCCAATCTCTGATGTTGACGCTCTCCAACTGATAATACCACTCTAGCTGAGCTCCAGATAAACTCTCTTGAAAGAAATGGATCCACAACTTTTTATCAGCAGTGTGGGGTTGCATTCTTCTGACATAAGACCTCAGATGCAATTTGGGACAAGAGACCCCATCATAGACAACAAATGTAGGAACTTTGAACCCAATGGGTATGACCACCCCAGATATCAAGCTCAAATCCTCAAAATCCAGCCCAGATGATTTCTGTAATTCCATAGCATCCATTCTATCCACCAGCATCTTGAATTTGTCTTCGTTAGGCTCATGGTAGTAGTTAGCCTCAGAATCAGAGTCCCCCATAGTGTTGTGGAGACTGCCTCTCTCCTGCTCAGATTCTTCAGATTCATAGTCTTCAACATGTTCCTTGGTCTTGACAGGACCTTTGAACCTTCTTCCCATGTTGAGCAACCCAGCAGACCTTCTAGCCTTCTTAGTCTTCTTGGCCAGCAGTGTCTTCAATTCATCCTGCCCCTTGGATAGGTTCAGGATCAGCTCTTGGAACTGTGCACTCTGTGCCTGGAGATCCTTAACTGATTGTTCAAGAGCCATTGCTGAAATAAACAGCGGGAAGATGAGAAACCTGTGCACAATTATAAACCTGTGATGCAATGATATGGGAATGCATATGCAATGTTTTCAAGGACCGCAGGATTTAAATTTGCTTAAACAAACAAGAAAGTAACTTTTTATTAGTAATAACTTGTTTTGCCTTTTAGGCTTACAAAAAATGAAAACGAAATAAGTACAAAAGATGGGGTTTTAAGTCTCCCATGGACGTTTCCTCTTTGTGTTGAGGTATGAGTTGAGGTTTCGTTCCTCATGAAGTAGCTTTGTTAGCTCTAGGATCCTTGCTTGGCTTGCTTTGTAATGAGCCTCGAAAGTATCCCTTTGCTCTTTCAGTTGGATCCATGATCTCTGCAAGTCTTCCATATCAGTAGGCATGTCTGGGTGAAGGATGGTATAAGCTGTGTCTCCTTCAGCAACAGGTTCCATGGTAACTGGTAGGACGGCAGGATATGGCATCATGAGTGTCTGAGCACGAGATCGTACCCATCTGAGATAAGCCTCCATAGGAATAGTGTACTTAGGCTCCAGCGTCTTGCTGTCAATCCTGTTTACCTTTCCCCAAGCTCGGATGAATCTCTGACGGTAACCCTGAAGATCGTTGTCGTAATCAAACACAATGCCCTGAATCAACATGTCATGTGGACCATCGCTCCGGGCGTAACCAAACTGTCGTAAAGCTAGAGATGGGTTGTAGGTGATGCCTCCTCTTATGCCTAGAAGTGGCACATTAGGAAACTCCCCACAACGGTCAATGATGGTGACATTTTCCATAGATCTGGAGCACCAATGGATGTCTGAGTGAGAAAGTGACATGATCCTCTTGGACCATCTGAACCCTTGCTCATTCTTCATTACTGAGCGAGGAAGGTGAGAAATAAACCACCTAGAAAGTAAAGGTATGCAGCACATCAAAGTTCCTCTTGCCCTTGTAGTACGGGTGTGAAGAGAATGTAGGATGTCTCCAAGTAAGGTAGGCACTGGATTGTGACTCAGGAATATGTTGATGGCATGAACGTCTATGAACTGATCAGGATTGGGGAACAACACTAAGCCATAAATCAATAAGGCTAAGATCTCCTCAAAAGCATCGTAGCTCATAGCCTTCAAGAACATTTGAGCTTTATCCACTAATACCTTGGCAAGAATACCTTTAACTCCACTTCTCGTCTCTAGAACAATGTCAGACTTCTTCAGATGTAGAGCTGCAGCAATAACTTCTGGTTTAAGCTCCTTCTCTAAGCCTGTGAATGGCTTCTGATCAAGAACAGGTATACCCAGAAGCTTGGAGAACTCCTCCATGGTTGGAACCAGCTGATAATCAGGAAATGTAAAGCAATGGTGCTTAGGGTCAAAGAACTGAAACAGCACACTCATCATGTCTTCACTGAACCCTGAAGTAACTAGATCCAATAAGTGACCATGTCTCTTGTTGAACTGGGAATGATCAGGCACTAGGGAAACCAACTCCTTGAGCTTAGCAGGTATCCCTACAAAGTTGATCCTGATGGTGTTTCTACGAGCAGAAGCCATGACCTGCAACAAAGAACAAAGATAAATCCTTTGGTCCTTGAAATGGTTAGGGAAAATGATATGCTTATGATGCATGATGATGTCATGATGTCATGCTCAATCACAAACATGTGGCACACACAAACAAGTCACACCATAGCCCTAGGTTTAAAGGCTTGCATGAGGTTCAAAGGCAAGTACCCTCCCCTGAAGTTAGATGGTTCATCCTGTCCTACAAAAGTAACCAGGTTCTAAGGGATCTCAATATCATTGATCCTTCACAAGGGTGGTTGTTCAGAAGGCAACTTACTTGCCAACCAAAACCCTCCAAGTTTAAGATCTCAATGAGCGTAGTATCGAGTGTCAACCAACTTCAGTCTGCACCAAAGCCGGTTACCTCACTACTTTCTAAAGGCCAAGATGAGTTAACTAGGGTTCTAAAAGTCAGTTAGTGCATTGACAACATATGGCAGCCTCAATATTATCCTCAACTTGACTTAAGGAATATAAGCACCAACCAAGAAGTCGCACTAACTATGGCCACCAGATCAACCGTATCGATATACGTCGTACAGTTTCCTTGGTCTATTGCCATTTACCTAAGGTACACTAGATCCGGGTTAGGACCTTTCACACATAAGAGCACCCCAACAATATAATAATAAAGCAAACAAGGCAAACAATTTAAAGTGATCTTAATTCCTAAGGGTACCCCTCTTAAATAGATCCCCAGCAGAGTCGCCAGTTCTGTAACACGGTGGGAGAACTGACTTTAAACAATGTTGCGGATAGCAAGAGTCGCCACCGACTTTTATTTTATCCATAAGGAAAGGTTATAAAAGAACAGGAAAGACCTTTAGAGAATATTTTGGGTCCGGGGGGTAGGTTATGAAAAGGGAAGGTGTTAGCACCCTTTTCATCCATGGTTATCCATGGGCTCTTAGGTACTTAAGCTCACTTTTGAATTGTTTTGAAATTGTAGTGTGTGAATAGAAAATTTTCAGAATAGTTAATAAATAATCCATGTAAGGATGTGTTAAGAACTTGTTTGAAAACTTGTTGAAAATTTGTTTAAGTGCGAAACAGTTTTGAAGTGAGCAAGTACCTAGGAGTAACCTACCCTAATGTTTAAAGGTCTTTCTTATTCTTCATTCTTTCCTTTAGTAAGACTATCCCTACTATAATGGAGTAGGTAGTCCTTACTTTGGATGTTAAGGGACATGTGAGGGACAATTTGACTTTGAAGGCCATTGTGGGATGTAATAAGCACATATAAGGGACCATCATCATTTTTCGAAAGGGACTCGATTCGTAAAGGCAACCATAAGGGACTTTGATGATTTTTCTATTTGAGGGACTTGCTTTATACACCCCACTTAACCATTATTCGTAGGCAACTTGAGGGATATCCTTAGGAAGTGAGACGGCGATTAAAATCGACTTACGTGTGTGACGTGTTTATTTTAATTATCTTTATTTAGAAGTGATCTAAATTTATTTTAATATTACATACATGTTGTTACACTCCCTAATTACTAACCATAATAATAATTAAATAATTAAACAACTTTACATCCAAGAAACAATTACAAAATAATAAGCAAAATAATTAAATAAAATATAAATAAGCAATAATAAATAATAAAGGGGGTTAATTCTAAGTTTACTCGGCAAGACATCGCATCTTGTGCCTACGTATCCTTACGGGAGCGGAATCAGAGTAATCGTAGTTCCCCTCAATAGGGAGGTTAGAAACTTCTTGACTGTGGTCAAGGTCTCAAGGGGAATAAACGCACCTTAAGGACACGCTTACGTGGAGTGTAGAAACTCCAAATCTCTACGTTGAAATGTTAAGTTGTAATTAGGGTTAAATTAGGGATTCCACGGCGGGAAACCCTAAAATGAGCGCGGCGGCTCTTTGACCTAATGCTAAGGGTAAAATTGTAATTTTGCCTGCGGCGAGGCATTTGTGAAAATTAGGGTTTGTAGTTTGTAATTTTGAGGATTTGAAATTGAATGTGTGAAGTTTTTCGGACTATTGGCGCGGCGGCCAAACAGTTAGACCTAACCTTCGGATGTGTGCAATGTGACAGAAATAATAGTAAACGCGTGAGATAATTGAATCATGCAAACAGAGAGATAATGTCATAATTTAAACCATGCAAGCAGAAATTTAAAGGCAGAATTTAAAGAGCGATTGTTAAGTTCGCGAGGTTACATGAGAGGAGCAGATACAATATGATAATGAAATTTGAATTGAACAATAATAAAATAAATAACGGTTCTAGTTATTATTTTAAAAAAAAGATTTTAGTTATTATTTTAAATTTATCTAAAAAAGTTTTTCTTAAAAATAATAGGTTTTCATATTAATTTGGAAAAGATGTTAATGTTATTTATTTTAAAAAAACAGATTTTTATATTATAACAAATTTTAATAAATTAATGATAACAATAATAATAATAATGGTAATAATAATGATAATAATGATAATAATAATAAATAATAATAATAATAATAATAATAATAATAATAATAATAATAATAATAATAATAATAAAGCAATAATGAATTTTAAATGTGCCAAATAACCCAACAATGTTGCTAACGCAGAAATGCGCTCATCGCAACCAGATCTAAATCGGACGAAACAAAATTTATCGCAAAGAAAAAGAAATTAAGCAAAAACTAGTATTATTGCTCACACAAAAATGCGATCATCGCAACCAGATCGAACTAACACAAATGTCACGCGTCATGCACACAAATGTGCAAACATCGTATCGACATAATTCGATCAAAAATCTTATATATATAAACTCTAACAATTTAAAAATTATATATATATAAACGTAACAGTAATAGATAAAGAAAAAGAAATAACGGTAATAGATGAAGAAAAAGAAATAACGGTAAAAGATGAAGAAAAAGAAACAACAATAATAGATGAAGGAAAAGAAATAACGGTAAACGATGAAGAAAAAGAAACAATAGTAATGGATGAAGAAGAAAACTAAATAACGGCAAACGGCACTCACTCCTCTTAGGTTTTTTTCATTCTCTCCTTTTTTTCCAACAAGGCAACACATGTATATATAGGGAACAAATTAGGGTTAACACCAAATTGTCAATAATGTCCCTAAAGCCCATTTTAAAGCCCAAACTAAATAATTAGTTAAGAAAAAATAAAATTTAAATAATTTAAAATAATTAAAATAAACTTAAAATAAAAACTAATAATCCTATTGATTCCTAAAATAAAAAATATTATAAAAAGAACAAAATTTTTTTCAATATTTTTTATTTTATGATTTTTTGGATATTTTTATGAATAATTTAGAAAAAAGTGAAAAAAATAATATTTTAAAAAATGATTTAATTAAAATACGAAAATAATAATTAAATAATAATAAAAAACTATTTTTGTTATTTTTTTAATGAAAGATAGAAAAATTTAGAGTAAAAATAATAAAAAACAAAAAAAATGACAAAGGTGAGATTCGAACTCTCAACCTCTCACACTCATAACTCCTTACACATGTCCTCCTGCCAATTGTGCCATTTTTACTTTTTAGAAAAAAAATGCATGCCATATGATATTTACCTGCAAAAAGTCAAACGACTACACAAATTTGTTAGTAATTGATTAAATGCAATGAAATGCGACGACAAATCTTAGGGCAAAATTTGGGGTATTACAGTTATTATGATAATACTTCTCACCCAACCTCTCTTTGATGTTGGCAAAAAAAAAATCATGAAGTTTGACTTTGGTTTGACCACAGTTGACCTCAGTTTGACCTTTTAACTGCATTGACTGCTTTTGACTTATCTGATCATCTGACTGAGCAAACTTTTGAGAAAAGTCTTGAAACTTGACATGGGGGTTCTTATACACATATAAGATGTTATGAAGCTCACTTGAAGTCTTGGAAGCCCATTTAGCCTGATTAAAGTCAAAACCCTAGTTTTGGATGCACTGCTTAGGAGGTGCATTGTCTGAGGGAATTGTCAACTCTTCTGACCAATTGTGAACTTGTGAACCTTGTGAACCTTCTTAGAACACAAAGTCTTGTATTGTGAGGGCAAATTTTGGGGTGCAACAAAATGCAAAAATGATTTAAATATGAAAACTATATGCAAAGATGCAAATGCAGGCTCAGGCTTCCGGGGAAACCGGATGTGCGAAGTATAATTGGACTTTACTGGAGAAAACAGACGAAGTCTTCCTGCGTACCAATGGGAATTGGATTTTGGAATAATGCACCAATATGGATTGGGCTTCCTGATGATTGCCAATAGGAATTGAACTTTAGGAATGATGTGCCAATATGGATTGGGCTTCCTGGTAGTTGCCAATAGTAATTGGACTTTAGGTTATCCGTGAAGGGTCAGATACGACTGACGCTGGAAAATATCTTGTCTGAATTCAAAAGTTTTTGGTTAGAGGGTCGAGGGATAGTAACATAACTTCCCGACATTCGTCTTCAACTTGAAAGTTGATTAAACTTGCTCGAATAGCCTTTAGTAGCTTTGATGATATGGATAGGACACATCCTTCTACTTCCATATTTTCCCCATCCTGTGGGATTTCTGCAACATCTTCCTCGATAGGAAACCTGAATCTCTATACCCCGATGGTTTGATATGAACTAGTATAGCATCTTGAAACTAGAAGGGGTGTTTCATACTAATTGCCCCTTGGGCAAGAAATAGCTTCTACGCTCTTAGGGTGGCCTGCCCCAACATGCAACGACTTTGCCCCTGATTGGCCGATTTATGGAGCAGTGCCTCTGGCTACGAGAGATTTATCGAATCTCGACCTGACTGCCTCAGATTAACTGACTCCTGGATGGCTGACTCCCATGCTGTGATCATTTGATATAGCTTGCCCCGGTCTGACGGAGTATTCAGGCAATTTGCATTCTATTTTGATCAAACTTTCCACTGTGGAAACTTTTCTGCTTTCAAGCGCTTACTCGCAAGTAAACCAACTTGTTCTGCGTAAAAGATATATTAAGTGCAATGCATATGACAGTTTTGAAATTCCAATCTGTTCACTGGAAAAAATTTGTGACATATATTGTATGAATTACTTATTCAAAATGTCAATATTAATACAACGCTGTAAGAGGAATCCTTTTTAGGAGTCAGCTTCGATGCGATCTTTACCGAGGTATGCTTTTGAAATAATCCTGCTTCAATTAGTACTTTTTCAGGTTGTAACGTGGTCAGGTTCACGGTTTACAAGGAAAGGATAAAGGCTCAAAATTTATTTTAACCCACCCATTCTCCGTGATGTTCTCCAATCCTATGTTCAACCAATTCAACATTAGCGCTCACCCTTCAAAGGTTGAATGACAAGAGTGATGGTTCAGGAAACCACAAGCTTTTGGAGTGACAGCCACTCGCTTTTCGTCTTTTGGTGCCTGGAGTCACACAACTTGTTTTTTCGAGGATTTTTCTTTCGTAATCCTTTTCGTCTTTCTTCTTTTCGTTTTTCATTCCCTAATTTTTTCCTAGACTAACTCTTTTGAGTTCCTTTTGATTTTGAAGTCCAGCGGGATGCCCTAATTTTTGCCTAAGTCGTTTTTTTTCAAGATTCGACTTAGCGGGCTTCTTCTTTTGATTTTTTCCTCTCTCTTTTTTTTAACAAATCGTGTGACACCAACTTGTCTAACTTGCTAAAAGGGATCGTGACTATTTCACTCCTTGATCGGCGATGAATAACCATTGCAGTTTTTTTTAGGTATGAACTATACAGGTGTGATTTATCCTCGAACGGAAACACTCCTTTTGAGATTTGGACGCTCGATCAAATTAGCTAACACCTACCCTGCCCCGGGTTATGATTGAGGGTTTTTTCGTTTTCAAAAAGAAACTCCTACTACTAGGCTCAAAGAGGTTGACAAGGGATTATCATCCTTATATCTCCGGTTTTTATGGATTTGAAATAATGTTTGTACATCATCAACAGGTTTTATTCAAAAGCATACAATCGGAAGCTTGCGCGTCATTCGATTTCGTCATCCTCCCTCAGATTCCACTTAAACAAGCGTTTGAAATAGATGAAAGCAATAGAATGAACACGAATGGATTTAATCAAAACATGCATATTTATTTCATTATCAATATCAATGGAAAACAACAAATTTTACAAACGAAAGTTGCATATAGACAGGAAAGAAACTACAAATGCAAAGACATAACAGGACAAAACAAAAATTTCCAGCTTCGGGGAACTGGGCTTTCACACTGATTTGCTGCTGGGGATGTGACCCTTTGAAGTCTTCAAACTCAAACAGATAAGGGATTGACGTGTATGACCAACCTTCCTCCTAGAAAGGATATGTACCTTCTGTTAATCAACTGTTGCACCTTGGCTTGAAAAGCTTCACAACCCTCAGTTGAGTGCCCCACGGATCCTCCATTATATCCACATTGAGCACTGGGATCATATACTGGAGGGTACGACTTTAGCACCGGTTTGAGAGTCTTAGGCTCCACCAAAGAGTTCCAAATTAGGTGCGGCAGCAGCTGACTGTACGTCATAGGCACTGGACGAAGAGGAGCATTCCTTATCTTCAGGTTGTCGTGAGGCCTGCTCTGATTCTGGCACTGATAGTTTTGCTGCAAAGATCCAAAAGGTCGTGGACTCTGAACAGCAGAAACATCTAGATACGGGGTCTGAACTATTGAGGACTCTCTTTGTTCAGGCACTTTCATCCTTAAGCTTGACCCAGGAATAGGCAGCAGCTGTGGGCAAGGGGATTCAGACACCAAAAACTGTAGGATATACTCCTGACCCTCTACAGCTTTAGGTGAGGGAATGGGAACATCCACCTCCTTTGCATGATATGGAATAAATTCGCCCGATACACTCATGCCGCCCGACGTGAATTCAATTGCCTTCAAATCAATCAGGTCCTGAACTTTATGCTTAAAAGCTTTACAGTTCGCGATGTTGTGCCCTTGTCCTCCAGAGTGGAAATCGCAATGGGCATTGACATCAAAGTCTGGTGGTGGCTCACCAGTCAATGGAGACAAAGTCTGAGGTTTAACCAAATGAAACTGGAATAAGAGTGGCAGCAACTGGGCATATGTCAGAGGTATTTGATCGAAGATTCTGTCGAGGGATTTTTTGCTTTGACCATATCTTCTAGGGTTATCTTGAGAAACCTGACATAGCTGCTGACGGGAAAATTCTTGAGCTCTAAGTTGTGCAGAGGATCTCTTAGGCCTATCATTCCTTGGTATAGGTTCCACAGACAAAAGTGGAGCAAGCATTTTGGCTGCAGCTTCGGGCACTTGATCCCCTTCTTTTCTGAGCACATTCTTTATCACTTCCATGATAAAGCCCACCTGAGTCTTCAATTGCTGGTTCTCCTCTGTAAGCATCTCCTGATTCAAACGCAACCCTTGCATGTCCATGATGAACTGCCTTATCTGGCCCTGGACTTCTCTCAGCTCTGTTTGAACTTTCTCCTTAGCTTTGTGGTGATCCCTGTGACCTGTCTGATCGTATATCCTGTAACAATCTAACGAAGTACATGAAGTCAGATAATTGGTTCTGAGGTACCTGTTATGCAAAATTGTCATGCAAAATGCAAATACGTATGTATGCAACAGGAAAATTTCAGAAGAGCAACGAGGCAATAGGAAACCCAAGATCCAAGCACAGGGGTAACCATCACACATATATGCATCATACCGGAGTAACCGAGTACAAACATAGTGACCTCAGCCAACAAGCTTGGTGATGGTCAGCATACTGCAATGAACAAATGCTACACAGGGATACAACCCTCAACCGAGTCTTCAGTTTGATACTCTTCTGAACAACTGCTCTCGGTGAATTCCTCCATAACATGAACTGATACACCCACCTGGACGGCTGAAGGAAGATCATTGATCTAAATACCCTGAGGCGTGATTGAGAACCTCTCGGAATCCAGCAGAGTCTGAACATGGATTTTAAGCACCTTACAGTCCTCAGTTGAATGCCCCTGTGCCCAAGCATGGTACTCACAGTGGGCGTTGACATCAAAACCTGGTGGATACGGCGGAATCGCAGGATTAATCTTCTTCGGCACTATTAATCCACCCTTGATCAAATCCGGAAACAACTGACTGTACGATACTGGGAACTGAGTAAAATGCCTTTCTGGGTTCCTTGGTCTTCGTCGGGCGTACTGACACGGCTGCTGGCGATATGATCGTTGACTTTGAACGCTTGAAACGTCTAAAAACTGAACCTGAGGCACTCGAGATTCTGGGGTGACATCACTCCCTTTCTCCCATTCTTTTTTATAACTAACAACATATTCGTTTTCATCAACTGAGATATAAGGGATGTCTCGAATCTTTTTGTTCTTGAGTCCGCTCTCAACAAGTTCCCCCATTATCATCAAGTCAGCAAAGTTTGATGGTCCACAACTGATCATCCTGTCAAAGTAATGGCCTTTCAAAGTACCCAAGAATATGTCAACCAACTCTCTGTCCAGAAGTGGTGGTTGAACGTGAGCTGCAAATTCTCTCCATCTCTGCACATATCCTCTGAAGGATTCATTGTCCGCTTGAGATGATTCTTGCAACTGCATGCGGCTGGGATTCATGTCAAGGTTGTAGTTGTATTGCTTCACAAAGGCATTGGCTAGATTTGACCGTGATCGGATGCAACCACTTTCCAACTAGATATACCAACTCAACGATGCTCCACTCAGACTGTCCTGAAAATAGTGAATCATAAGCTTGTCATTGTGGACATATGAAGTCATTTTCCTGCAGAACATCACCAATTGTTGCTTCAGACAACTATCTCCTTTGTACCTCTCAAAATTTGGTATCTTAAATTTCGAAGGCATCACGAGGTCTGGCACCAAACACATGCTCGAAGCATTCAGGTTGAGAGTATTTTGACCCATCAGGGCATCAAGCTTTTCCTCCAACAACTAACATTTTCTCATAAATTCCACAGTCCGCGGGTCTTCAGCATTAACCTTTGGAACACCCCTTGGAGAATCTAGCACAGAGAAAACGAAATTCTGGTAATCTGTGTCATGGAGAGGAGATGAATCTTTATCTCTGGCGATAGTATGCTCTTGTACAACAGGAATCTGCACAGGCTGAGCTTGAGCAACATTGTTTACCGGAGTCCTCTGACCATTAGCCCCTCCTCTAGTCATAGATGTTATGGCTTCCATGAGTTGACCCAACGGGTTCTTCAACAATTCAAACTCTGCCCTTGTAACAACCAAATTCTGCTCTCCTGAGTTCATGATCCCTCAAAAAGCTAATTCAAGTCCAATGCGAATGTCGGGAAATCAACTACGGGTTAGCAAAAGACGGGTGAGCTCCCTGTTCCGGATGAGGATGGATATGCAAATATGAAATGCAAATACAATGCAATGCAAAAATGCTAATGCAACAAACAGGGAGTCAAGATTAATGTGCTATAGCTTCAGAAGAACTGACACTTTGCTTTAATAAGAACATAGCACTGCCCTGATAATAGGACCCAACTGATATCAATAACTCGGATTCAAACTGTAGAGAAAACCGGGTAATGTGAAGGTAAAGGTTTCCTGCATAACCCAATCCCTCTCACAGGTATGGACTTATTCCACTGATAATGTTCGGCATCCTATGCGTTCATTAGCGTCACTGACTTTCAAGAAATGATGATATGTTCACCATTTCTGGTTTGGCATCATCATCTCTCGAAGAGGCCTCACTTGGCTGAATCACAAATGATCGGTTCCCAGAGTCGACAACTCTCAAATCCAACATCCTGACGAGCCCTAAGGGCCAGAAAAGAAGTCATCAAAGAGAATCTCATCTGAGCGCGAATTTCATGGGGAGCTATGTCTGCTTAGCAAACAGGCCCCCACTAGTCTCCACTACTAGTGTTATGTATGTGCTCAAGCCTGGGTCTAGCTTATCACTCATCAGAACTTCCCTCCCCACAGCACAACAATAATGATATATAATGCTGAATAATAAATGGGGGAAAGTAAAAATAAAGTACAACAAGTATATACATACACCCCAAAAATAAACAAACAAGCGCTAGGATTGACTCGCCTAGGGGATGGGAAATGGTCCCAGCAGAGGGGATGGAAAATTCCCCAGCACCTATAGTCCCCAGCAGAGTCGCCAGCTGTCGCTACTGCGAAAAAAGGTGCCGGCAATGACAAAAGAGTCGCTATCTATCGTTATTTATCCCAAACGAGGGAAAGGAAACGATCAGGAAAAAACCTAGAAAAAAGGGATAAGATCGGTCATCGCAACCAAATCTCGGGTTCAGGAGTCAGTTACGCAAGGGGAAGGTATTAGCACCCCTCACGTCCGTCGTACTCAACGGGATCCACGCTTGATTGTTTACCTTAAAAGGGTGATTGAAACTATCTACGCTAAAGGTTTGGGATAAAAGAAAAGAAAAAGGACTCGACAGAGCATTGCCGCACTGGGCCTACGTATTCCCTCGTGCAATGGGAAAGTCAGAGTCAATGTAATTCGACTAACTACGGATGAGAGGTAGGGAAAGGTAGCTTACCAAGACATCGCATCTTGTGCCTACGTACTCTCAACAGATATGAAAAATCAGAGCAAACGTAGTTCGGGAAAATAAGAACACCGGTTTGTTCACATGTTTTTTACCCGAGCAGGGTTAACAAATAGTTTCAGCAGTTAGGTGTATGCAGCTCAACCCTTGGAGACATAGGCGTTGCTTGTTTACGATAGAACTGAGGGTTAACGAAACTCTTTTTCATGAAAATGTTTTCCACTATTAAGGGGTCCCAAAGGGACAAAATGAGGTTTGATTCATTTGTTTTGGTGTTTTTTAAGGAGAAGTGTTTTTGAATTGTTTGTAATTCATATTACACAAGAGACTATGACTTAGGAACGAATGCGTCGCATATCGTCCTAAGGACGTATACTAAACACTCTAAGCAATTGAAAGGTAGCCCCTAATCACTATTTCCCAAGTACTTGAGGCTCGTAACGCACAATTTTCATTAGGCTTTATTAAGTATTTTGAAGTTTTTTTGAGACGAGAAGAGAGAGGACAAACTAAAGGGGACTAAATCAAAACCCTAACGTTATCATGCATCATGGTCCTAAAGTTGAGATTGAAAGGGAAACTACCTAATGTTGTAATGCATGGATTAAAATCCTAAAGTCTATCATCACTATCCTTACCCAAGGAAGTGAGAATTCCTAAGGGAACATGTTAATGAGGTGAAAAGAAGCAACATAGTATTATGATATAAGACCTGAAATATGAGAATGGATGAATGCACACGCAATGCAACACAAAAGCAAAGGGAGGACACCTCAACCTTTAATGAAAATAAGAGATACACAAAGAGAAAACACACAAGCAAGGGAGGAAATTGTGTGGGGTAAAGACCACCACAAGCTCATCTCAACCTTCAAATGCAAGGAAGAAAAAGTTCAAAACATACATCAAGCAAGTGAAAACAATGCCCTAAGGCCTCTAACTTGAACATGGGATGAATCATAAAACAAAACAGAAGCGGGAGAAGAAGCAAAAACATCCATGGTATCCCTAACGTCATTCAACCAAAGTCTCATTATGACTTGTGCCAAAAGATGCACAAAAAGTGTCCTCATGGTTCACCATTCAAGTCAAGCTTCAAATACCTCCAAAGGAAGGATTAATCAACTTTAAATGGTGCTCCAAGGTCCTTGGATAGAAAGGGAGATGAAAGGAGAGTGTAAATGAAGTAATTGAAAAGGAATGAACAAAATATAGCAAGAGGATCATGCAAAAAGTGAAAAGCATTCAACATATACACATGAAAAACCCTAAATGGAACTCCTAAGAGATGCCTAAACTTAACCAAGTTATGAACATGATCAAGGCCTAAAATTGAACATACAAATGCTTTATTATATACATGACATGGATACATGAACATTGGGTACTCAAATAATACACAGAATTCCAAATAGAATCAAACTAGCACAAGTATTAGGGTGAAAGCCATACAAGGGTGACCTAAAGTGTAAAATACACTAAAAATAGTAAACTAATCCTAAAAATGTCAAATAAAATCCTATAGGACCCCTATGGTGTTGGGAACCAGGGGTCCAAACTATGGGGAACAAACCTGAACCTAACTAGGCAAACAGAGGGGAAAGTTCTAGGGATGTCCTAAAAACTAGTACGAAGTGAAGGTCCTAAAGGTTCAACCAAAAGTTCTAGGGATGTCCTAACATGTTAAAGTATGTAGAAATATTTTTTTCATGATTTTTGGATGCATTGAATTATTTTTCATGAAATAAATTGTAACTAAAAAATAAAAAATGAAAAAAGAAAGAAAAAGAAAAGAAATTGGAAAAAGCTGGTGGCAAATAGAAAGCAGGATTACTTGTTTCCATTGGGCTAATACGCAGGGAGGTGCAGATAACAACTAAGCCCAAGTCCAATTCAATTAGTGAAATGGTGAGTTTTGTGTATCCTAGGTGGAGGTCAAAGTTTCAACGCTCGTGAGACTACATCGTGGTCGTCCGTTTTAAACACAGTCAAAGGGATCTATGGCCAATAAGCCGACACGCAAGATTTTGAGGGAAAACAAACGCACCGGAGAAGATGAACCAGACGATGGTTCCGATTGTCTTCTCCGGCCACCCAACGTTGCAGGGGATCCTAGACTGAGCCAAAATGTTTGATCTTTTAGCCTAAATTCATCTACTCACTTCCTAGATCATGAATCTAAGTTTCTTGCTCATTAATTCACCCTAAATCAGCCAATATGAATCAAAACAAAATCAAGGTCATTTCAACAATTGTCACAAACATGGATCAAACCTAACCAGAAACCATCTATACCACTAGGGGATCATAAATATGCAACAATGGCGTGGAATTGTGGCATGAACAGAGAGTAATTTTGATGAATGACTTACCTAACGGAGCACCTCTGTTAGGTCTCAATTTGCAGATGAACCTTGAGCAAAACCACCCAGAATCGTTCCTTGAACCTCCCTGGAGCTTTTGGAACTCTTAATTTGGCTTGAAATGGCTTCAATTGCAAAATTCGATTTCAGCTTCCTCTTCCACTTTATTCAACTGAATTCTGTTATTTCTCCATGAAAATCCCCTTCTGAGAGCTCGTGAACGATCCTGAGAATATATTCAATGGATCCAGATTGGTTTAAGGCCAAATCAAAGCCTGCTTTGGTCCAATTGAAATCCAAAATTTTTCACTTGAAGCTTGCATAATTTCCACGAAAACAGAGCCCAAACAGCTTCAAAAATGATTCATACATGTTGCGTGTGATGTAAGGTAGCTCAATGGACTAGATTAACCCATTGTTTTGATCTTAATGGTGAGATTTTAATGTGTTACTTCCATTTGAAGCAACCTTGAAATTGGCCATGAAAATGACCTTAAATTGAAAATCCAAAAAAGGCATCATGGTTAATACGTTTTGTTGACTCAAAAAATGCACCAACTTGATTGAAATTGGTTCCAAATGAATTTATTTGATTTTATGGCTTTTAAGGCTTTTCATGGAATTTTCCTTCACCAATTCTTCAATCCAAGCTTCATCCATGACATGTGAGGGTTTGAAAGTGTAACTGACCTCATTTGGAGCAACTTTGATGTTGGACAAAGTTTCATTTGAGGTGTGCAAAGTTGTGAAATTGACCCGTAATAAAAAATGACCTATAATCTAAGTTTCCCAAAATACCCTTGGCTTGCAAGCTTCATATCTTGAGCTCCACAAATCAGATGAAAGACTTATAATAGTTTTTAGAAAGCTAAGATCATAAGGAAAAACTTTCATGTTTGGGTCAAAGTGAGGAGAAACATCCTTCTAGGTCAAAAATGTCTTGGAAGTTGGTTGACTTTTGTTGACGAAAATCACATTCATCTGAGGACCCATAACTTGTCCGCATCATAACTTGAGTTCTAGAAATTAGATGGATGACTTCTAGTACTCAAAATAAATATAGAAACATGCTCTACAAGTCTTTTTTTTAAAGTCAAGATGAGATGAAACTTGTATTTTGAGATATGTGGTCTTGAAGTTAGGCACTAAACAGGGGATTTTACACTGACAAGCTTAGAAACCCTAGCTTAGCAACTTCTCACACTATTAATTCTTTTTGTTTTGATCTTGGAATAACTTCTTAGATGTCTCAACATAACATTCCATGATCAAAAAGACTTGGAATTGAGTCTTAATCTCCTTTAATCCATCAATTGACTTAGGGTTGACCAGATGAAAACCCTAGCTGCACCACCTTTGGTTGTGGCTTCTTTCACTTGGTACAATGACAGGAATAAGCTCCCCAATGACCCTCAAGACATTTAATGAGCTTCTGTAATGCTCTCCATCCATGACCACGGACTCACAATCCTTTGATGCCCTTCAATTGACCCCTAAGATAGGAGATGCAACCAATCTTAACCATCCACTCCTTCAGTGAGCTTTGACATTCTTCTGGTGATAATGAGCACTTGATAGCTTGAATACAACCTCTTGATTAGGCTGGGAAGCTTTGATAATCTCCTATTGCCAAGCACACCTCTCCTAATCCCCTGCAAATGGATAATGGTATGCAAATGCTAATGTTATATGAATGCAATGAGACAAAAGCCAGTTAAAGAAAAAGGTTGGGCAAATTTTGGGGTGCAACAATAGAAATCCTTCATTCTAGCCATCTTGCAACTTCCATAACTTTCTCATTTTTTATCAAATGAAGGCAAACTTGCTATCAAATTAAATAGTACATCATGAACTACAAGTTTGTGGAAGGAAACATGTCCAAAAGATTCATGGTTTAAGAGATATGATGAGCTAAAGTTGGAAAAATGGAGGTTATGACATTTCAAAACTTAGAATTTTTCTAAGTATAGAAAATCAGTTTGAGGTACCTACTTCCATGCCCATTTTTCATGCTGATGCAAGCTTCAATTGAATTTTCTTACAACATGAGAGTTGTATAAAATCCTTAAAGCTTTCCTTTGAGTACTAGATCATCTCCATTAGATGTGTAGAGCTAAAGTTATGATCTCTCCAGATTAGGGTTTCAAAGATGTCAAGATTGGCAAGTGTCTAGGCAGATTTTTGGACCAAACTTCCAAGGAATTTTTCACTAAGCTCTTGATCTCAAATGAATTTTCCCACAATATGAAAGTTGAAGATCACTCTTCAAGCTTTCCATCCATTACAACAAATTTCTCATTGGATCAAAACTCAGCAAGATATATGGATTCAAAGATGGGATGTCAAAGTTGCCAAAGGTTCATAACATAGAATTTTTTCTAAGTCACATTAGGCAGATTTTGAGTCATGACTTTCACACCATTCTTTCATGATCATACAAGGCTTATTTTAAGTTTCCATCAAAATGAAAATTATTCACCTTAGTCTTAGGTTTCTATTGAATACAAGAATTCACCAATTGAGTTAAACTTCACCAAGATTTAATGCTTTAAAGATGACTATGTGAATTTGATTTTGATGCATCATTCTTGCATGAAACTTAAGCATGTCATGCAGCAATTCATGTCTTTCTTCTTGCACGCATATCTCACTCTCTTTCATGTCAAGGAACCTTTCCAAATATGACCAAACATCCTCCTAATCACTCATGCACTATTTTTTCAAATATTACCAAGGATGGAATTACTCCTTTTTGTTGCACCCCAAAATTTGCCTAACCTTTTTCTTACTTGGCTTTTGTTTCATTGCATTAGCATATCATTGGTCTAGTATTTGCATAGCATAGCATTGTTCATTTAGCATGGGATCAAGTGTGGTTTATATCAAGAGGAGCCTGTCTAGAGGTCTTATTCAAGCTTGAGAGGTCACCAAAATCATCAGAAAGTGGGTTGTGTGCTTGAGGAGGTTGGATGTTGGTATGTGGTTCATCTTCCAACTTGGGGGCCAATTGAAGACCATCAGTGTGTTGTGAAGCCTTGATCATGGATAGGATATGTGGGTAGAGCTCATGGAGTTCCTTGAGGGTCATGGTAGAGCTCAGTCAAGTCATTATGCTAAGTGTGAAGAGCCACAGGTGAGGGTGTTGCAATTAAGGTTTTGTCTGATCAACCTTGAGTCAACTGTGCAATAGGAGGAGATTAAGACTTAATTCTAAGTATTTGGGATCATGGAAAGTTGTGTTGGGATACATGAGGTATTATTCCAAGGTCAATTCAACAAGAATTCCAAGTGTGAGGAGTTGCTAAATTAGGGTTCTCAGGGTAAAATCCCCTATTTAGTGCCTGACTTCAAGACCACTTATCTCAAGATACAAGTTTCATCTCAACTTTTTCCAACATGGAACTTGTAGACCATGTTCTTAGCTTTAATTTGAGTACTAGAAGTCCTTGATTGGATTTATAGAACTCAAGTTATGATCCAGACAAGTTACAGGTCATCAGATGAATGTGAAATTTGTCTGCAAAAGTCCACCAACTTCCAAGGAACTCTTGACCTAGAAGGATGTTTCTCCTCAACTTTTTGCCAACATGAAAGTTGTAGGTCTTGATCTTAGCTTTCCAAATTGTACTAGAAGTCTTTCATCTGATTTGTAGAACTCATGTTATGAGGTTTACAAGTCAATGGCATTTTGGGAAAGTAAGATTATAGGTCATTTTGGATTATGGGTCATTTTCACTATCTTGCACACTTCAAATGGAGTTTTGTTCAACATGAAACTTGCTCAAAATGGGATTTTAAGGTCAACCATGTATCCATGAGGCATTGATTTGGCTTAGAGCAAGACTTGGTTTGAAGAAATTTGACAAAGGGGAAATTAAGAGGCATTTAAGTTGAAAATTTCAAATTTAATCATGAGAGGTCAAGAAAATGCATATGAGTACTCATTTTGACCAGAAACATCATTTGGAACACTTTGGCGTTAAGGGAATTTCAAATTGAGGCATAATTCATGGTGCTTTACTTTGTTACTTCATGAGGAAGTTACACCTCAAGTCTTGGCCATATGATACAAACAAGGGTGAAATCCTGTCCATTCATTCTCAACAGGCCATAAGCAATACATGAGAAGCTTCTTGGAGAAGGAACTAGCTCAGAATCGTGTATGCCATGTTTGAGTTTTTAAGCAAAGTTGAAAATTTGGATATCACAGTTTGGGCTTTCCATGGGCCTCTAGAACCTTCCATTCACCTCTATATAAGTTCAGAAAGAGATTCAGATCAAGTTTTGGTGGTTATTTTGTGCAAGAACCAGAGATTGCAGTTGGAATTTTCAGGCTTCAACTGAAAATCGTGATTCCATTTCCAGAGAATTTCAGAGAAAATCAAGGTTTCTAATAGCTTCATCATTGATCTTTGAAGGAATTTGCACAAGTTGGAGCCAAGAATCACAGTGTAACTGCTCAAATTTCAAGCTACAACTCAGGTTGGTAACTTTCACGATTGCACTAGTTTTAGGATGATCTAGCATGAATTAAAATGAGGTTAAACATTAGGAAGAGGACTAGATCGTTTTAGGATAGGTTTTGTGAAGTTTGATGACAATTCAAGGTGTGACACCATTTCTGTTGAGACTTGTAACTGCCTGATCTTGGAGTGATAACATGATTTAGATAGCTTAGGTTGATCTATGATGAATGAGGAGTAGATTTGTGGCTTTAATTTGAGGTTTGGTGATGATCAAGATCTTGGTGATTTTTCTGGTATCTATCGTGTTTTAAAATCCAGTGAGAATTAGGATAAAATAATGATGGATTTGGACTCAGGATGAAAAAATAAGAAGAACGGTGTAGGTTTTGTTCATTTTGGTGATGATTTGATGACCTGTAACTTTTGAACTCACTAGAGAAAACGGTGGCGCAGCCACCGAAACCACCGTCCTAATTCCCTCCAATTAACCAGGTTCAAACAAGAACGATGAAACACATCCATTGGATCTGTGTGAAATGAAGACTTAGTCATGAGATCGTACGCACGAGAATTATTCTGAGACTTGGACTTTGACCCCCCAAAACGCCACGTTTAATTAATGCGCTGGCACGCCCTGGAGCATCAGATGGATTTACTTGGTCACAGATCCAACGCTCCTGTTTATTCCCTGGCTTTTATTTTTCTTTTATTTCATTTTGGAATTATTTTAATTGCTTTTATCATTTTAATTCATATTAAATTCATTTTTGATCAGAAAATATAATAAAAATATGTGGATGCTCCTGATTTAATTTCTGATTTTTTGGCATGCTTGGATGTTATTTTTGTGCAATTTTCCATTTATTTGGTATTTTCCATTTTTCTTTATTTCCTTAATTTTAACATAATTCCTCATGATTTTGCTGATTTTTGTATGATTAATTGGTATAGAATTTAGAATTGAGATTTGGCTAGCTGCTAGTATAGATGTGCATGACCCCCTAGGATTTATTTCATAATTTTTAGATGACTTTAGGTTCTGTTTTGGATTAGGTTCCCATGACCTTCCATTTTAGGGTTCCCCTTTGATAACCTTAGGTTTAGAAATTATTAGGTGACATTCCCTTTAGATTCAATCCCTGGATTTTCTACCATAGGTCCCTAACCCTTTTAGGATCCCTTAGAAAATTCCCTAGAATTTTAGGACTTGATTTCATATTTTTCTTAGAATTAACAATTGAACTAGTTTTATGATGCTTCTAACATGACCTTTCCTTTAGAATGGCCTCAATGGTGACCCATAGCATGAAATAAATTTCCCATTCCTTTTAGAAAGTGTTTTGACTTGTTAGAGCTTTTGTGTGCTTAATTGTAAGGCTTGGAATTGGTGTTTTGGTTCCCTTTGAGTAGCTTTCTTTAAGCTTGTAGGATTAGGGTTTTGTGTAGCCTTAGAAGTTGTTCTCTTCTTCCTTCACAAACTTGGATTTCCTTGATTGCTTTCCATTCTCATCTAATGATTCAAGGTCCCTATGTGGAAGCCGCATCCCTCCTTTGGAAGGATGTGTGGCATACCACAAAAGGTAGAACCTTTGAGGATGCCTATCTCAGATGTATGGTTGAGTGCCATGATGGATTCCATTGATTTCCATCATGCTTCCCATCATCACGCAATCATCTTGATGTTGATTGTCATCTCTCTTGGTGGATCATTTGAAGCTTGAAGATGAAGTCTCCTCTTGAAGATAGCTTGGGCATGGAGATCAAACTACAGACTGTTGAGTTGTTTTGCTGTTAGAGGGCTGCTTTGCTGCTGAGCTGTTGGTTTGTTGTCTTATCTGCTGTGTTCGTGTGACTGTGTGTTGCATTAGAATATTCTTTCATATAGTTTGTTTAGGCCTAAGTGCATTGAGAGGTTGAGCCTGGCTCCCTCTGCTTGTCTGCATTAGAGGTTGAGCCTGTCTCCCTCTGCTTGTCTGTTACTGTTTGGCTTTGCTTGTTGGCTGAAGGTTGAGTTTGTCTCCCTTGCCTGTGTGGTGTGTGCTTTTGCTTGTGTGCTCTAGAAGTTGAGTTTGTATCCTTCTGCTTGTATTGCTGCATTGCATGCATTTTACTTACAGTTATTTATTTTCATTTTATTTTTATTGCTGTTGTTTTCCTTTGCCATGTTCCCCTAGGAACTCTGACTTCTCTTGTTCAAGAGAAGTTATGACAGACATTAGGGTTCGAACCATGCATGATAACATTAGGTAGCTCCCTACTAACCTCAATCATAGGATCAACTTTGCATGACAACTTTAGGATTGGATTAGTCCCCTTTAGTGCGTGTTTTCTCTTCTCATCTTCAAACAAATAAAAATACAGTAATAAAGGTTAATTGATGTCGTACGCTACGAGCCTTAAGTTACTTCAGAAAGGGTTGTTGGAGAGTTTCTTTTCAACAACTTGGGTGTTTAGTATGGCACCCTTTGGGTGACATACGACTCATTCACTCTCAGGTCATAGTCTCTAGTGCGATATTAGTTGCAAACATCCATAAAAACACTTCTTCCGTAAAAGACAGAAAACAAAGATAAAACATCTTTTTGTCCTCTAGGACCTTTAATCCTTGGAAACCATTTTCATAAGGAGAGTTTTGTTAACTCTCGGTTCTACCGCAAATGGTAAACGCCTAAGTCTCCGACGAGCGAGATGCACACACTAACTGCTGGAACCGTCTATTAACCCTACTCGGATAAAAAAGACAAACCTATGTCTCTTGTTAGCCCGAACTACGTTTGCTCTGATCTTTCACACCGTGTGAAAGTACGTAGGCACGAGATGCGATATCTCAGTGAGCAACCTTCCCCCCGTTTCACCCGTAGTTAGGCGAACTACATTGACTCTAATTTCTCGTTCCAGACGGGAATACGTAGGCATAGAACTGTTGTGTGCTGCCGAGTCATTTTTCTTTTCTTTTCTGACCAACCTTGCAGCGTAGATAGTTAAACCCACTCGTCAGATAAACACAACAAGCGTGGATCCCATCGAGTACGATGGACGTGAGGGGTGCTAATACCTTCCCCTTGCGTAACCGACTCCCGAATCCAAACATGGTTGCGATGACCTTGTCTTATACCTTTTTGTCAGGTTTTTCCGATCGTTTCCTTTCCTGTTCTGATGGATAAATAACGAAAGGTGGCGACTCTCTTGTTTTGCCGGCACCTTATTTTCGCGGTAGAGACACTTTTGCATAAAATTTGCTCAGCACTGGCCCATTGTTTCCTTGCCTTACTCTTCCCTACTCACTCTCTTTTTCTTAACAAACCACCCAAAAATAAGTGGAGTCACACCATGACCCGTACCTCACTAAAAAAAACCAAGTTTTGCAAAAATTCCAACCAACATTTTTAACCTCAATTGCTTTTATTTTAACCATCCAAATACCCTATATATATATATATATATATATATATATATATATATATATATATATATATATATATATATATATATATATATATATATATATATATATATATATATATATATATATATATATATATATATATATATATATATATATATATATATATATATATATATATATATATATATATATATATATATATATATATATATATATATATATATATATATATATATATATATATATATATATATATATATATATATATATATATATATATATATATATATATATATATATATATATATATATATATATATATATATATATATATATATATATATATATATATATATATATATATATATATATATATATATATATTCTAAAAACCCTAACCAAGAGGGAGGACTTCATTTTGGATCAGAATCAGAACCTCAAAACACTCTCACTCTCAAAAGTTTCCATTTTTCGAATCTCACTCATCAAGGATTATTCCTCTCTTTTCTTATTTCCATCTTCATCTCTGAGGGTTCTTGGACCTAGAGAAAAAAGTTGTGGAAGGTTTGAGAAAGTTTAAAGGGTACCTAAGCTCTCCATTTAGTAAATTTTCTTCACCTTGGTTCTCTTGCATTCTACGGGTGTTTGAGCTTGTTTTCTTTATTCTCGAACGTCTGAGATCATGTATAACACATTAGCATGCATGTCTTTCTTGTTTACTTGAGTTGTAGAATATGTGTTTGATTTTTATGGTCAGATTTGACATGCTTAGAGTATTTAAAAATGAAAGTGGAGGCTATTTTTGGGATCTACGTTGAAAAACGAGAGGTAGGGTGTTTACTTGCACTTTTTCGAAGAAGACGATCGGAGCTTTGCCCCGACGTCTAGGGCTCAGGTCTGAGTTGGCACCTGGATGACTCTTTGACCAACCCTTGTAGCGATGATCTGAACGCCAGGTCATTTAATGAGATCCATGTGGGTTTCATTGTTGGCTTATTTTTGTTCTGATTGTTTTATGTGGTTGGGCCTAACCAACCTTGCTATTCATACCCCACGCTTTTGATCCCAATGCGCGTGTGTACTAGTTTCCAATTCATTCTGGAATTCCTAATGCACCCCGTTTATTTTATTTCTTTTTATTTCCCTTTTATTTTCACTCTCTCATTTTATTTTATTTCAAACACTGCCACTTATTTTAAAAATATACAAAAATATGTTTCTAATTAATGGATGTCTTCAGATGATTTTCATAATTTTTATTTTATTTTTGATTTAATTTTACTATTTTATTTTGAATTAAATTGAAAGTGCTTTTACATGTTGTCCTTGTAGCACCCCAAAATTTGCCTTTTCGTTTTGGCAGCATCTGGCTTTTGCTTCATTGCATTTTCGCATTTCCGCATCTGCATAGCATTCGTCCTTGAGACAGGGGATCAAGGTTTTCCCGTGGCTCAGTTTTCATCTCAGTGCATGAACCTTAAACGTAAGCATCAGAGGCTCTGACATTTATTTTGTCTAGCGGTCGGGTGATCGATTTTATTTTATTTTGCAAGGTATTTTTAGCTTAGGAAGCAGCATTCAGGCTATCGGGAGCACTTTCATGGTTATGATATTCAAGAGCAAGATTCAGAAGATTAATAGAGCTCCAAACAGTTGGAAACAGACAAACGGGCAGATTTCCCTCCAAAAGGCACCAAAATTCAAATTTTGGAGGTGTTAATCGATTAACACACATGGTTAATCGATTAACCAAGTCAAAATTAGGTCAAACCTAAAGTTTTGAAGGTGTTAACCGATTAACCTATATGGTTAATCGATTAACCAGTGCATATTTTTCCTCTGCACGTGAATTTTCAATCCTAGTCATTTTGAGGTCCAATTTTGGTCATGTGCAAATATGATTTTCACTTTGGGAAGGATCTAGAACCTATTTGAAATTTGGTTAATTTCATTTTCCCTCCAAATGCCCATTCCTCATTCCAATCCAAATTTTCCAAACCATATTCCAAACCTTACATTTGGATCCAAGCCTAAGTGATATTTAAGTGATCCACTCCAAACTTCACACGTCTAATCACTCATATTTCACTCTCATTTTCAGAATTGATCTCATTCTCTCTCAATTTTCCAATCTCCAAAACCTTCACCAAAATCTCTTCTCATTGAGATCATTGATTCTTCATTGGAATCCTTGATTTCTAGGAGTTAAACCTTCATCCATTCTTTCATTTGAATCCATTTCTTCATCCAATTTTTGTGCAAAATTGGATCTGAACTTGGAAGTGATTTTGGAAGTGATTATTTGGCTTAATATGGTTTAATCTTAAAGGATATTCATTGCTACTACAAGAATTGGTGTGGATCTTGAATTATTCCGGACTTCTAGCATTGGATCTATTCAATTACATTTAAATCAACATTAACCGGAGCAAATCTCCGCTCTGAAGGTTGAACCAACCGGTGTTCTCGTTAGCCCAAACTACGTTTGCTCTGATTTCTCATACCAGATGAGAATATGTAAGCACAAGACAATGATGTCTTGGCGAGCAACCTCCCCCCCCCCCTTCACCCGTAGTTAGCCGAACTACGTTGACTCTGACTTTCCCATTGCACGAGGGAATACGTAGGTGCAGAGCGGCGATGCTCTGCCAAGTGTCTTTTCTTTTCTTTTTGTCATGTGAGCCTGTAGCGTAGATAGTTAAACACACCCTTAGGTAGACAACAAGCGTGGATCCCGTCGAGTACAACGGACGTGAGGGGTGCTCCTACCTTCCCCTTGCGTAACCGACACCCAAATCCAGGACTTGGTTGTGATGACCTCGTCTTTTCCCTTTTTCGTCAGGTTTTTCTGATTGTTTCTTTTCCCTCTCTTTAGGATAAATAACAAAAGGTTGCAACTCTTCTATTTTTCGCCGGGTGTTTTTCGCAGTTGCGACAGCTGGCGACTCTGCTGGGGACCGGATGGTTCCCTATGCGAGTCAATCCTAGTACTTGCTTGTTTATCTTCGGGTGTTGTATATATGTGCTTTATTTTTCCCGCATTTATTTTCAGCATTATATATCATTATTTTTGTGTTGTGGGGAGGGAATGTTTCATTGAGTGATGAGCCAGACCCAGGCTTGAGTACAAACCTAGCATTAGTAGTGGAGACTAGTGGGGGCATGTTTGCTTAGCAGATACAGTTCCCCATGAAATCCGCGCTCAGACGAGATTCTCTTTGATGATTTCCCTTCTGATCCTTAGGATCTGTCGGGATTTTGGATTTGAGAGTTGTCGACTCTGGGGACCGATGATTTGTGATTCAGCTAAGTGAGGCCTCTTCGGAAGATGATGATGCCAAACCAGAAATGGTGAACATATCATCATTTCTTGAAAGTCTATGACGCTGATGAACACATAGGATGCTGAACCTTATCAGTGGATAGGTCTGTACATATGAGAGGGATTGGGTTATGCAGGAAACCTTGACTTTCAGATTACCCGGTTTTCTTTGTAGTGTGAATCTGTGTTCTTGATATCAGAGATATGCTATGTTCGGGCTAAAGCGGAGCGCTGGTTCTTCTCGATCTATAGCACAACAATCTTGATCCCCTATTTGCATTTGCATGTGCATTTTCATCTGCATTTTCATTAACATGTATTTATGTTGCAGGTGCCTATTGCTTCCCCGATTCTAGTGATCTTGTTCCTTATTTCTGACATGGAACCCTTGAAGAGGACAGTGGCCTACAGGTTTCCGGCTCCAGATATCAGTCTGTTGTTGAGTTTGGTTGCTATGGCCGATAAGAAGGTGATGGAAGACTATTGAAATGTGTGTGTAAACCTTCCGCATATGAAATCAGTGGTATCTATAATCTTCTACAGTTTTATGACGCCCAGCTGAGGTGTTTTGTTTTCTCTGATTATGTTCTGGATCCTACTCTGGAGGAGTATTCTGCATTGTTAGATGTGCTTATTCTAGATCAGATGTCGCTCTTCCATACTGACGCTGAGCCTAATCTGGCTAAGCTCGCTGTTATTCTGCATCTGGATGCTTCAGAGTTGGAGGGGAAGATGATCAAAAGGCTTGGGATGTTTGGTTTTCCTTTACCTCTTCTGGTGGAGAAAGCTCATCAGTGTGCCAAAGACGAGTGTTGGGTCGAATTCAACGCCATTCTAGCTCTTTGTATCTACGGTATTATATTATTCCCTAATCTTCCAGATTTCGTGGATACAGATGCTTTCTACTTATTGGCCTCAGGGAACCCAATACCTACACTGCTCGGTGACGTGTATCACTTGGTTCACTTCAAGAATGAGAACCGAAGGGGGAAGAATGTGCCATGTTGTGTTCCCTTGCTGTACAGGTGGTTTGCCAGTCATATGCCCAAAACAGGTCCTGTTGTTACTTCTGCAGGTACATCAAAGTGGTCTAAACGTCTGATGGGTTTTTCAGCTGAGAACATCACTTGGTTTGATAGGAATATACTTGGTACAAATATCATCTATCGCTGTAGCAGATTTCCTAACGTCCCTTTGGTCGAAAGGAAGGGGTGCATCAACTATAATATGTCGTCGTGGGTTAGGCAGTTTGGATATTCATCGAGGGAGCCTCCCAAGGAAGAAGAGGTACAGGAATCTCTGTACCTCACCAGGCTGTTGGATAGTGATACATTGGCCAAACTTGAGCACGCTTGGAACAATATCCACAGGAGAGGAAAAGTATAGTTGGGGAAAATTGATAGTCGAGCCTATGATCCCTACTTGAGTTGGATTCATGATAGAGCTGCAAAGTTCCTGATGTCGTTTCCTCCTGTTGAGCCTCTATATCCTCTTATGATTGAGGAGCCAACCACGATAGACATACAAAAGTATAATCAGTTGTAGGCTGAAAAAGAAGAGTTGCGGAAGGCTAATGAGAAGTTGAAAGAAGAGATTACTCAGCTTCGAGGCGTGAAGAATGAAGCAACTTATTCTTTGAAGAGGCAAACTGAGCTGGTGAGCATATTGGGCATGGATTTGACCAAGCAAACTAGTTTTCGAGAGCGTTTGGGTTTGGATCTCAAAGTTGTTGGTGATGTTCTCGCTTCCAAGAAGAAATAATTAGACTAAGCTTATCTAGAGATTTTGAAGTTCAACGAGCAGTGGAATGCAACTCTCACCAATAACAAAGTGCATGAAGATGGGTTGAAACAAAAGATCAACAAGCTGAAGGCTTAGATCAGAGCGAAAGACGAGAGCATTTCAGATGAAGCCTCGTTCAGACGACACAGTAATTGAAAGTTGCACGAAGCGCTTGCAACCTTGGAGGATTTTAGAGCCAAGGCTGATTCGAAGAGGCGCAAGTTGGAAGAAGTCTTTAGTGAAGGTGCTTGGGAAGACCATGTTGAGAATCTACAGTGCACTATTAGCCAGCGAGAGCTACTCATCCAGGGGTTTCTCATTAGACCAGACCATCCTAAGACGCATGGGTTGTTAGAGGAGTTTCGGGCCTGGCGTTGCACTTGATGTTTTTTACTTCTTTGTAGCTTGTTGTTGTTGTTGTATTGACCATCACCAGGCTTGTTGGTTGAGGTCATTCTGTTATGCTTATATGCCGCCTGTTTGGGCTGTTCATTTGTATATATGAGGTTTTTCTCTATGCTTGTCTGTGGGTTCTCCATTGTCGACCTGTTATTCTCGGAACTAGAATCGGGGGGGGGGGGGGGGGAATTGCCATGTTGCATATATACATGTTTGCATTTTTCATCTTGCATTTTCATTTGCATTACAGGTGTTCTCGGTGGCTTATATTCCAAACTCTGCTTGGTTTTCTTTAGTTCAGGATTGAGGAAGTTGAGGAGTTCAGTTTCTACAGGTATCCGACTCGAGGGAATCAGCGAAAAGTGATGGATTAAGTTCAAGCCGAATTGCAGGAAGTCAGGGCTCGCATGGCCCAATTCATGGAGTTGATGCAGACGATTGTTAGTGGGCAGGAACAGTTAAGAACTATGATCCATCCGTTGATAGCACGGGTTGATGAAGAGGTCGTTTTGCACGGAGGAGCTGGTGTTATTCTTCCACAGATCGGTGGATCTATCCCACAGGGTATCCCTACTGTTGTTGTACCTCCGGGCGGAGGGGCTGCGAATGAGGATGGTAACGTTGCTGGTAATGGAAGTGTGTGCACTGTGCACGGGGCTGCTGGCCCTCATTGGAAAGATAACCAGGATGATGTGTTTTCTATGAAAGATATGGAGGGCGGTTTACCAACTAAAGCTGACCGAAGGTTTAAACTGATAGAGGAGAAGATGAAATTGTTTGAGAATCAGAACTCTTTGGGCCTTGATATGTCCGATCTTGGTCTAGTTCCTGGGGTCAGGATTCCCCTCAAATTCAAGGTGCCCGATTTTGACAAATACAAAGGGACGACTTGTCCAAGAGTGCATATTCGGGCGTATTTCAGGAAGATGTCTGCTTATTCCAATGATGAAAATCTGCTGATGCATGTTTTCCAGGACATCCTGGCAAGGGCGTCTTTGGAGTGGTATATGGGACTTGAGAGAACTCATATTCACAGCTGGAGAGAATTGACCGAAGCTTTTGTACATCACTATCACTATAATAGTGATCTAGCACCCAACCGGGTACAATTATAAAGCTTGTTGCAGAAAAGTACTGAGAGTTTCAAGGAATACGCCCAGAGGTGGCGGGATTTAGCTGCAAGGGTGCAGCCCCCTATGGTTGAAAGGGAGTAGATAGACCTGTTCATGGCTTCGCTACCTGGTGTGTACTTTGAAAAGTTGATAGGTTGCATGTCTGCAGGGTTTTCTGATCTGGTAATTGCTGGTGAGCGAATCGAAATTGGGATTAAGTCTGGAGAGATTCCAAATGGAGGTGGATCCTCTTCGGGAGGAATGAAGAAACCGTATTCAGCAAACCCTAAGAGAAGGGAAGGGGACGCAAATGCTATTTCTCACAAGGGTAAAGGTAGAGCTTAGTCCCGTCATCATCAACAAGTTTCTACAGTAAATATCCCGGTCGCGGCTCCGCAACAAGTCAATGCTTCACGACCTTATGTTGCTCGGCGTAGAATGCCTGATAGACAGTTCATGAATCCTCTGATGCTGTATTCTCAGTTGTTACAACATCTGCTGCAGTTACATTTGGTTTAGAAGAGGACTCTGGCTCCTCTCAATGGTACACCACCTCCTGGCTATGATGCAAATGCTCATTGCGATTTTCACTCAGGCTCCCCGGGCCATGATATTGACCATTGCAAAGCTTTCAAGCACAAAGTCCAGAATCTGCCTGATTCCAAAGCTATCAACTTCACCAATGATGGGCCCAATGTGACTCAAAACCCGATGCCGAATCATGGGGTGGAAGGAGCCAATGCCATTATTGAGGGGGAGAAGCTAAATTTGATAACTGATGTTGGGGATTTGAAGACTCCGCTGGGGTTTGTGAAGGCTAGCTTGTTGAAGAAGAGGGTGTTTCCGGGTTATTCTTTTGACTGCTCAGGGTGTGAAGTACATCCAGAGGGTTGCGATCTTTTGAGAAAGGGTATTCAGAGAATGATGGATGAGGGCTGTTTGCAATTTGATAAAGTTGCGAACAATCAATATTTCAACGCCTGCTAGGCCAGCTCCAGTTGTCATTACTATACCTGGACCTGTGCCATACGAGAGCACTAGAGCTATCCCATGGAATTATGGTGGAGAGGTTTTCTGTAATGGGCAAAAGCAGGAACGGACAGCGTCTACAGATGGAAGTTTGTCAGTTAAGAATATCGTTGGGGCCAGTGGTATCACTAGAAATGGTAGGGTCTTTTCACCACCGAAGGTTATTCCTGATAAGAATGACAAAGGCAAAAGAAAGGTCGTGATTGAAGAGAATTTCCAACCACAGGTCAGTGTTGATGACTTTCGAAGGATGCCTAGGAATTTGTGAGGCTTATTCAGAAATGTGACTACAATATTGTAGATCACTTAAATCAAACGCCTTCGAATATTTATATTCTGTCATTGTTGTTGAGTTCAGAGGCGCACCGCAACGCTTTATTAAAGATCTTGAATGCAACATACGTACCCCAAGAGATTTTTGTCAATCAGTTGGAGGGGGTAGTAGCTCATGTAAACACCGGTAATGGTCTCGGCTTTACTGATCTGGATTTGACTCCTGCCCGGAGGAACCGTAATCGTGCTTTGCACATATCCTTGGAATGTAGAGGTTCTCTGATGTCACATGTCCTGGTTGATACAGGATCATCCCTCAATGTGCTTCTAAAGAAGGCGTTAATGAAGTTGGACATTCAAGGTTTGATATGCACGCCAAGTGATTTGGTCGTGAGGGCTTTCGATGGATCTAAGAGATCAGTGTTCGGGGAGATCACGTTGCCTATTTAGATAGGACCAGAGATCTTTGATGCAACTTTCAAATTATGGATATCCAGCCAGCATACAGTTGTTTGCTTGGCCGACCTTGGATACATGTTGTAGGGGCAGTCACCTCAACGTTGCATCAAAAGTTAAAGTATATGGGGGAGGGGAAGATAGTCACGGTATGCGGTGAAGATGATATTATGGTTAGCCATTTGTCATCCTTCAAGTACGTGGAAATGGATGGGGAGATCCACAAAACACTCTTCCAGGCATTCGAAACAGTCCAGATTCAGGGGAAGTCTCCTGTAGAAGCCAAAGGCCCAAAGGTTTCGATGTCATCGCTCAAGGAAGCTCGGCTATCGTAGAATCCAGCTCGTCTCAAAAGTAGGGCCAAGTTCTTAATGTTCCCGTCAAGCATGACATGTTTGGCCTGGGATACAAACCCTCCAGTTCTTCTCAGAGTACTCTAAAGTACAGGGGACCTGTGCAATTCACCAGCAGGGGAGTGATATTTGACAGGATTAATGTCGTTGGAGATGATGAAGGAGACAGTGATTGCGATATGGATGCTTGGATTCGTCCATGTACTCCTGGTCAGAAGCTATGCAACTGGACTACCGAAGAAGTCATTCATGTCACTACTACAGAGTAATATTCATTGTTTTGATTATGTTCAGTTCTACGTTCTGCCCAAGACATAGTTGTTGCACCCCAAAATTTTCCCAACTTTCCTTTACCTAGCTTATGTTTCATTTCATTCACATTAGCATTATCATTTTCATTTCATTGACATGTATGCCGGAGATCAAGAGGTATGATTACCAATCAAGGGCTACACAAGACATTGAAGCTAGCTGGGAGGCTTATTCAGGTGTTCAAGGGTTGATATCCTGGTCAGAGAAGTTAAAAGATCCTCAGAGAGAGTGGTTGAAACGAAGAGGGTGTGTCTCCTAACTTGAGAGTTATGTGGAAAGCCATCAGACGATTCTGAGGTCATGGAGATGGACTTGAGGTCTTGAGAGAGCTCATGAGAAGTATGAATATCACTTTGAGGCCTAGACAGGTCATTGTGCAAGATTAAGAACGCTCAGCCATGAGTGGTGCAGCTAGGGTTTGACTGGGTCAACCCTAGGTCAACTGATGATTTGAACAAGGTTGAGACCTAATTCAAAGGCCATGTGAGCATGGATTAATGCATTGAGATGTCATAAGGATGATTCCAAGGTCAACTCATCATGATTGAAGAGTTTGAGAAGTTTCAGGCTAGGGTTTCTAAGGCTTGACAGTGTAAAATCCCCTAGTTTGACCCCTATCTACAAGGCAATTTAGCTCAAGATGTGATTGTCATCTCATCTTACCCCCTACATGAATATTGTAGAGCATGGTCTTAGATTTAATTTGAGTACTAAAAGTCCTTGATAGGATTTCTAGAACTCAAGTTATGGCTTTGACAAGTTACAGGTCATTTGAGGTATGTGAATTTGGGGGCTTGAAAGTTGTCCAACTTGCATGAAGCTTTTGACCTAGAAGGATGATTCCTATGAACTTTTGGTTAACATGAATGTTGTTCCATATCCTCTTATATTTCTAGAGAGTACTATAAGTCCTTGATAGGATTTGTAGAACTCAAGTTATGGCATTGGCAAGTCAAGGGCCTTTTGGTCATTTGGAGATTATAGGTCATTTCAAGCATAAGGCCATAAATCCTATTTCCAAGCTTCAAATGGGAAAATGTTCAACATAAAACTTGTTCAAAATGATGTTTTAAGGTTAACCAAGAGGTCATGAGATGTTGGAATTGCTTGTAGCTCGAAGTTGCAAAAATGACCTAAAATAAGGATGATTTTCAAATGAACCAAAGTTGGAAATTGGTATTTTTGATCTACATGTCCAAACCAAGGCATGTAATATGTCATTTTGATTCTAAAACACATTTTAAGAACATTGGTTTTGCCACAATATTGAATTGAAGTTTAATTTGTGGACTTGCTTTGAAAAGTAGTTACTTACATCTTAAGTAACCTTTGCCAAACCAAAATTCAAGGCATGACCAAGGCTTTTTCAATCCAAACTCATCCAAAATATCATTATGAGAGAAATTGGAAGAGAAGGAGGGTGATTACAAGCTGCTAGCAGAATTGTGCATACCATGGCATGAGATTGAAATCTTCATGACATGAGAAATTGAATTTCTCATTAGAAGGATCTAGAGCTTTCTAGATCATACCTACATGTCCTATATATTGAATAGAGATGATCCAAGGCCAAGGTTGGTGATGATTGAAGGAGAGAACAGAGATTGAGATTGGAAAATTCTTGTTTGCAATTGAATTCGGTTACACCAATTTCTTCGCTTTCCATCCATTTTCTTGATTGCAATCTCTTCCATGGATGCTAGTGAATGATTCCAGATCATAATCAACGCAAATTCGTGGCTGATTGGTGTTCTTGATCTCAGTTTTTTCCACTTGCAACTCAGAGTTGGTTCTAAGAATTGAAGCCATTTCAATCAATTTTATTGCATACAGAAGCTTGGAATTGATTCACTGAAGGAGACTGGAGCATTTGAGGGCTTGATTTGAAGGATTACTACTTCTGTGCACACGAAATTTTCAGGTTAGTAACTTGCAATCCCCAGCTTGTTTTAGGAAGAATCAAGAGGAATTAGGGTGTTAGATGCATAGTATAATGGTGTAGGGAGGTTTTCAGATCATTAATTTGAGAGTTAGTGACCAATTAGGGTTGTTACCATTTTCGGTTGAGAAGTGGTTCTTGCAAATCTTGAGGTTTTAGGTTGAATTAATGGTATGATTGAGTTCCTTGTGAAATTTGGGACAAGTTTGATCAAGGAATCGTGGCCAATGGTGGATTCTATGTCAAGCTAGGGTTATGAGATGACGACCGGAGAAAGTCACCGGCGGTGACTATGGCGCGCAGGTGACCTGAGTTTCAGAGATTTGAATTGGGGAAGATGATCCCAGAGCCCTTGGATTGTGGTTTGACTTGGACCAAAGACTTCATCCAACGGCCACGCGTGCTTCTAATTTGTGAAGGACTCTGAACTAAATGAAACGATGCGTTTCATTAATTAGTGGTCTTTGGGCTTAATGCATTAGTTGATACCTGCACCCCCTTTATGGCCTAATCCTAAAAATGAACTGATTTCTATTGCTACCTGCACCGTGCGTTTGTTTATTTTCTTTGGATTTTCTATTATTTTTCATTTTATTCATGGTTAATGATTAATTCATAAAAAACGGAAAAATGACTCAATTGATCCCATTCTTTTTGAATTAGATTCATGATAGGATCTAGTATTTTTTAGATAAAAAATATTATTATTTCATGCATTTTCTGATTTTATGGGAATTTTTACATTTTAATTGATATTAAAATAGTCATGTTTGATGCTTGATATTATGGAATTTGGTTTGATCATGTGATGATGATTTTGGACTTAATTTTTTGAGAGTAGTTAGCATAGATATGCATGCTCCCCATAGATTTTTATCACATTTTTGTGATGAATATAAGTGGTAGTTTTAGGTTGAAACTTTAGAAGCTCCATTTTTAGGGTTTATGGTTGATACCTTGTGATTTAGATTTTATTTGTAGGACTTGGTGGATGATTCAACCTCTGATTTTTGTAGGGTATACTCATGATTGAATTAGGGTTCCTTAGGAATTTTGGTAGGAATGTTCAATGAAGTTTACTATTTTTTCTTGATTTTAGTTTAGATGCTAGTCTTAGATGATTCTAATGCACTAATTCAACTAGAATGACTTCTTTAGTTCCCCTAGATTAGGGTTTTGCTTTGCTTGTTCTTGGGTGATGATGAGGGAAATTTGAAGTTGCATTGGATTTCTTGAAGAGGCTTGGATGTGAGGATCTTCCCTTCTTTTGGTGTAGTTTTGTTTAGGTGTTAAGATTAGGGTTTTGTAGGCAGAGCTTCTAGATAGATTCTCTTTCTTCATAAACATGGAATATGTTGATCAATTCCACTCTTCCCTATGATGCAAGGTCGCCTTGTAAAGGCCTCATCCCTCCTTTGGTAGGATGTGTGGCTCTTTGCAAGTTGGTAGAACCTTTGAGGGTCCCTTTCTCTGATGATAGGATGCTTAGTGGTGATCTTTGGTCTTCACTCTGCTACCAGTCATCCAAACTTTGCTCTTGATGGATGAATATTTCTCCCTTGTTAGAGGATGGAGTTCCTTTATAGAGGATGGGAGATGACGGAGTTGATACTTCTTTGTGTTTAAAGATTATGCTGAGAAGCTGAAGCTTGTAGATGAAGAGGAGCCAAGTTGATACTCGTAAAGAAGAGAGAGCTGAAGCTTGAAGACCAAGTTGACACTTATGAAGAAGATCAAATTGAGATTAAAGGAAGAGCTGAGGCTTGAGGAATGAAGGATAAGTTGATACTTATGTTGACACATTGAGTCCCTGAAAGAACCAGTTGATACTTGATATTAGGGTTGAAGCCTGAAAGTGGAGTTTACCCTGGAGCTAAAGCTTGAAGAAGAAGAATAAGTTGATACTTATGTTGGATGTGTTAGAAGCTTGAAGAAGCAAGTTGATATTTGCTATTGAAGATGATAGCTTTGAAGAGCAGTTGAAGTCTGAGGATTGAACTGCTGTTAGAGGAGAGCTTTGCTGTGAAGCTGTGGAAGCTGTTGATCTGCTTTCCTGTCTGTTTTCTTTCTGTGCAACTGTATTGGTGTGACTTGTTTGATTTGCTTGATGCATTAGGATAAGTTCATATCTAGACTGATGTAAGTTAGGAGCATGATTGCACTAGAGGTTGAGTTGCTCCCTCTGCTTGTATTTTTACTGTATGGCTTTGCTTGCTGGTATTTGGTAGAGCCCAGCTCCCTTGCCTATGTGGTCTGGTGTGTTTGCTTGATGGCATTTTATTTCATTTCCTCTGTATGATTACAGTCACTCATTTTTGCTTGATAGCATTTCCTCTGTATGATTGCAGTTATTCATATCTGGCTTGAGGTTGAGATGAGCTTGTGGAGGCTGATGCCCCACACACATTTCCTCCCTCACTTGCATTGCATGCATTTTACAGTCGTTTACTGTTTAGTGTTTCAGCTGATGCTTTACTTGTTTTTGTTTATCATTGACATGCTCCCCTAGGAATCTCACTTCCTTTGATAAGGAAATGATGATAGAACTTTAGGTTGAAACCTATGCATGATAACTTCTAGGAGTTCCCTGTTTCAAACCTCAACCATAGGATGAATCCTTGGCATGACAACATTAGGACTAGATAGTCTCCCCCTTAGTTGAGCTTGTTCTCTCTTCTCATCTCAAAACAAAGTAAAATATAGTAATAAAGGTTAACTGACATCGTACGTTACGAGCCTTAAGCTATCTGAGAAAGGATTGTTGGAGAGTTTCTTTTCAACAGTCTGGATGTTTAGTATGGCACCCTTTGGGTGACATGCGACGCATTCACTCTCAAGTCATAGTCTCTAGTGCGATATTAGTTGCAAACAACCATAAAAAACAGTTCTTCCGTAAAAGACAGAAAACAAACTTCAAACCTTTTTGCCCCGTGGGCCCATAATTCAAAGGAAGCTTTTCTGAAGAAAAGAGTGTCGTTAACTCCCAGTTCTACCGCAAACGGTAACGCTTAAGTCTCCAAGGGTCGAGCTGCGTATATCCAACTGCTGGAACTGTTTGTTAACCCTACTCGAAAATAAAACAGATGAATTTGAATCCCCGTAATCGGTAGTATGCCGAACTACGTAAGCTCTGATCTCTCATATCTGTTGAGAGTACGTAGGCACAATACTTACGTATTAGCGAGCCACCTTCCCAAATCACCCGTAGTTAGTCGAACTACGTTGACTCTGATTTCTCATTCTCTGATGAGAATACGTAGGCATAAAGCGCGACGCTTTGCCGAGTCATTTTCTTTTCTTTTTTAGCCAGCCTTGATAGGTAGATAGATAAAATCAACCCGTCCGATAAACACAACAAGCGAGGATCCCATCGAGTACGATGGACGTGAGGGGTGCTAATACCTTCCCCTTGCGTAACCGACTCCCGAACCCATACAATCGTTGCGATGACCTTGTCTTATACCTTTTTTCGTCATGTTTTTCCGATCGTTTCCTTTCCCGTTCTGAGGGATAAATGACGAAAGGTGGCGACTCTTCTGTTTTTCCGGCACCTTATTTTCGCGGTAGCGACAACTGGCGACTCTGCTGGGGACTTGATAGTTTCCTGGGATCCAACATCCCGTATGCGAGTCAGTTTGGGGATCCAACGTCCTCTGCGAGAGTCAATCCTAGCGCTTGTATGAGTACTCGTTGGGTTGTGTTTATTTATCGCACTTTATTTCCCGCATTTTATTTTCAGTATGATATGATTATCTGTGCTGTTGTGGGAGGGGCATTCTGATGAGTGAGAAGCCAGACCCAGGCTTGAGTGTACTTAGCATTAGTTATGGAAATTAGTGTGCGCGTGCTTGCTTTGCAGGCACTAGTGTCTCATGAAATCCACGCTCAGACGAGGTTCTCCCGGTTGACTTATTTTTCAACCCTTTGGGTTGAGGGGGTTGTTGGTTTGGAGGATTGTCGACTCTGGGGACCGATCATTTGGAATTCAGTCGAGTGAGGCCGCTTCAGGAGATGATGATGCCACACCTTCTGGGTGTCGTATCACCCCTCTTGAATGTCTGTGACACTGATGACCGCATAGGATGCCGAACTTGTGTCAATTTAGGTCCATACCTGTGAGCAGGGTTTGGTTTGTTGTAGGAGACCTTAACCTTCAGACTACCTGGTTTTCTTAATAGTGAATCAGTTTTGTTGGTATCAGAGGTTCTCATCATCAGATGTAAATGTGTTCTTGACAGAGCAGAGTTATGGTCCTGTATCAGAGGTCCTTATCTTTAGAGATGTATATGTGTTCTTGATGGAGCAGATTTATGGTCCTGTATCAGAGGTCCTTATTATCAGATGTGTGTTTGTTCTTGACAGAGCAGATTTACGGTCCGATACCATGGTTTTCTTCTCATCAGAGACAGTGATTGTTCTCGACAGAGCAGTGTTATGGTTTTGTTGATACAGAATCTTCACCTTCATCTCCTCAACAGCACAGTCGTCTTGATCTCATGCTGCATGATTGCATTTTACATTGCTTTGCATACCCATTTGCATTTCATTAACGTGTGTCGTGTTGCAGGTACCGTTTCCCTCGATTCAGGTTTTCTTGCCTTCTATTGTGCTATCATGGGTTCTATGAGGAAGACAGTGGCTTACAAGCTCCCCACTCCTGATGTTGTTCAGCTGACTGGTTTGATTGCTTTGGCAGATGATTCTGTGAGAGATGAATTCAGAAAGTCTTACGGTAAACTGCTCAGTTTAGTTCGTAAACCCTCTGTGTTTGAGTTGAATGGGTTGCACGCCTTGCTGCAATTTTACGATCCTCCGTTGAGATGCTTTACTTTCTGGGACTTCGTTCTCGCACCCACACTAGAGGAGTATGTTGATTTGTTAGGTGTGCCTATCAAGAGTCAGATGCCCTTTGTTCATATGGATGTCGAGCCTGATCTGGCCAGCATAGCTCCTTCACTTCATCTGGATGCCTCCGAGTTGGTTTTGTCAAGCTGGAACAAGGTCCCTGGTTTCTCCTTGCAGTTCTTAGTGGGAAAGGCTTAGCAGTGCGCCAAAGACAGATGTTGGGTCGTGTTCAACACCATTCTCGCTCTGTGCATATATGGCATCATTCTGTTCCCCAATATGCCCGATTTTGTAGACTTCGACGCATTTCACGTCTTTGCATCAGGCAATCCAGTCCCTACCTTGATAGGAGATGTCTACCATTCTGTCCACTACAAAAACGAGAACGGAAGGGGTAAGAACATCTCGTGTTGTGTGCCCCTGCTCTATAGATGGCTTGATAGTCACCTACCAAAGAGGGGTCCATTTGCTTCGTTTGCAGCCACAGCTGAGTGGTCTGAGCGTTTGATGAGTCTATCAGCAGAGGATATTGCCTGGTTTGATAGAGACAGGTTGGGTACTGAGATCATCTTCAACTGCAGCGGGTTTCCGAATGTGCCTTTGATAGGCAGGAAGGGCCATATCAACTATAATCCATCTCTGTTGGTCCGACAATTTGCTTATGCTTTGAGAGCTCCGCCGAAGGATGAAGAGGTGCAGGAATCTCTGTACCTCACTGGTCTTCTAGAGGGGGATATGTTATCCAAGTTTCAGCACGCTTGGAATGGTATCAGTAAGCGGGGAAAACCATTTCTGGGAAAAAGTAATAGCCAAGCCTACGCTCCGTACGTGACCTGGATCAGAGCCAGAGCAGATGTTATAGCAATGTTGTTTCCTCTTGCCAAGCTAGAAAGCCCTCTAGTGATTGAAGAGCCTACCACCGTGCCTATTCAGCAGCATAATCAGGTGTTAGCTGAGATAAATGAGCTGAAAAAGGCAAATGAAGAACTCCAGAAAGAATTGGCTCAACTCAGAAGCGAGAAAAGCGAAGCTGTTCATTCCTTCAAGAGGCAGACAGAGCTGGTGAACCAGTTCGGGATGGATTTGACTAAGCAGATGGCTGAGAGCGAGCATTTGGTTCGGGACTTCAAAGCTGTCAATGACGTATTAGTGTTGCACCCTAAAATTTGCTCAACCTTATTCATTTGGTTTATGTTTCAATATCATTAGCATTTGCATATAGAGTCATGTACATAGCCTAACCATCTGCATAGCATAAGCATAGCAAGTCATCCAACAGGGGACCAATCATTATTCTCATCTCTATGAGCCTATCAAGAGGTTATTATTCTAACTCAATCCCATTCAAGTCATCAGAAAGAATTTGAAAGCTATCAAGTCAATGGATCAAGCAAGTGCATCCATCTCCTATCTGAGGGTATCTGAGGATCAACAAAGAAATTGTGAGTTGTGGTTTGAGCATGAAGAGTATCTAGACATCATGGGAGACTTAGAAAGTCATTTGAAGAAGGAGACAAGTCATTGATGTGATCACAAGAGCTGCAGTTGAAGACAGTCAACTAGGGTTTCATTTGGGTCAACCCTGGGTCAACTCTAGGTCAATTGATTGATTGAAAGGCATTGAGGTCTATTGGAGAGATGTGGGGTTCATCATTTTACATGTGGATAAGGATATGGTGATATGCTAAGAATAAATCAAGAGAAATCAAGGAGAAGAGGAGTTTCTAAATTAGGGTTTCTGTGTAAAATCCCCTAGTTTAGGTCAAATTTCCCAGCAAGATAAGTCAAAATGCAAGCTCCAAATGGATCCTTGGCCAACATGAAACTCATAGGGGATCTCAATACCTTTAATTTGAGTGGTGGAAGTCATCAAGGAGATTTATAGAACTCAAGTTATGGTCCTTGCAAGTTACAGGTCATCTGAGGTATCTGAAATTTTGTCTGTGAAAGTGACTTGACTTCCAAGCAATTTTTACCCCTCAAGGAGATTTCAAATGAATTTATGGTCAACCTAATAATTGTTCCTCATTGTCTTAGCTTTCTAGAATGGTATAGTATTCCTTCATAGGATTTGTGGAACTCTACTTATGATCTTGGCAAGCAAAGGGTATTTTGGTCATCTGAGAATTACAGGTCATTCTTAGCCTATGCCTAAAACTCATACAAGGAAGCTTCAAATTAAAAACTTCACAACATAAAAGTTGCTCAAAATGCCATTTTAAGTCTATAAAAGAAGTCATAAAAGTTTGTAAATGCATGTAATGAGACTTGACCAAAGTTGGTGAAAAATGACCTAAAAAAGGCATATAAGTTGAAAAAGTTGAAATAAAAAATTGGTTTGAGAGATCTACAAATCCAATATGGGTCATCCAATATACCAAATTGATTCCAAACATCATTTTAAAGACATTGGTTCAGCCACTTTTTTGAGTTAGGGTTTAAAAATTGGACTTGCTTTGTAATGTTGTTTCTTGCATCATAAGGCAACTTGGTAAAACTCAACACAAGGCAAGGAAAGGCTTGGTTTTTTTCACATACACCTCCAATATCTCATGAAAGGAGATTTTAACACAAGCTTACAAAGGTGCAAGCATGAGATAAGAGATATTCAACATGCCATCAAGTGAAAAGTTCATGAAATTTCCACAACTTTCTAGAATCCTCCAAGATCATTCTAGAAACTTCTCAATCTGTTAATCATCATCTATATAATGAAATGAAACCATTTGTGCAAGAGGTTGGTGCATTGAAGGGGAGAATAGAGAGAATTAAGAAGTTGCTTCCATTGTAAGAAATTGAGAGAATCATCATAATCCACCATTTCTGATCATTTCTTTTCTTCCTCCATCATCCATTGAAGTTAGTGAGTGGGAAGAAGCATGATGCAAGGTCCAACAATGGAGGATTAAAGAGCTAGCTTTCACATTGCAAGAATCCATATCAGAAGTGCAGGCAAGAATCCAAGCATCTTCCACCATTTCTTTTGCAAACAGAAACCCTAGAACCTCCCAAAGATCATTGGTGAAAGCTTACAAGGGTTGAATCGAGCTCCTTCCCATCTGTTTCATCAAGAATTGCAGGTTGGTGAAGTTTCTTTTATCTCTCTGTTTAGGTGTTGTTAGGTTAGATTAGTGGTGTAGGATTGTTAGGGTTAGGAAGATGAACATGCATACAAGCTGTTGTGACCATTAGTGAAGGTTTGATCCATGGCAGTTTTTCTTTGATGACCTAGAACACTCCATTTAGGGCATGATGATACTAGTGAGATAGCTCAGGATGCTCACCCTAATTTGTAGATCATTCTAGGATAATTTGAGCAGGAAATATTGAGGTTCATGACAGAGCTAATCAATGGTGTCCAGAACTTATGGCTATCGGGTTTGGATTTTGGGAGGTCCTTAGAGAAAACTAAAAGCATAGTCTTGTAGAGGGGAAGAAATGGAGTGAATTTGGTCTTTATAAGTTTTGATTTCATGGCATATTGAGGGAGAACGAGGAGCTTGAAGTTTGTGCATAGGAGCTGCATTTCTCTGCAAACCCTAACTCATTTGGGACGATGACCGTGGACCATCGGATTGGTTCAAATAATTGACCTTTTCACCTGATCGTATGGCTGAGATTCAAATTGAGAAACGGAGGGAGAGACCAAGGCGTGAAATGCAGCGTTTCACTAAACGTACCGTTCTGGGCTGGGTCCAACATATTGCTAACCCCACCCCCATTTTGAGAAGCCCAATGATTTACACGTGATTATGTTGCTATTCACACCAAAGTTTTATTCTTTTTTCTTTTATTTTCCAAGCCATTTTCTGAGCGCATTGGGCCTACTACATTTAATATCCGCACCCCTGGTTCATGGCCCACCGGGAATTTTAACTGGGCGAAGCTACTATTCAGACCCCCTCCCCTTTTATTTCTTATTTTGTGTTTTAATTTTCTTTAACATTTTTACATCTTTAAAAAAATCATAAAAAACTGGAAAATGGCTTGTTTTAATTGGTTCTTTTTGCTATGGGTCCATAATTCTGTCTAGGAAAATACCAAAAAATAAAATTGACATTTTATTTTATTTTAATATTTTTCATGCATTTTTCTTGTAAATAGCATTTTGTTAAGTTTAGTTTGATGCTTACATTTGATGATTTTTGTTCTAATAGATGCTTTAGTATTTTTAATCCCTTCTTTTTAGGTTGATTAGGTTAGACATGTATCTTGTATATAGGATTTAATTCACAATTTTAGAAATTAATTTTAGGTGATTAGTCTAGGTGTGAATAACATGAACAAAATTAGGTTTTAAGTGATGACTTAGGAGAATTGAATCATTTCCCTTAGGATTTAGAGACTAAAATTTGGGATATGGGACTATAGGGGCTATGGGTAGTTATTAGATCCCTTAGAAAATATCAGGATTCCCCTACTGCTATTATTACTGTCTATATTTGTTTGACTGGTGTGGTGTGCCCTCTGGGGATTATTGTTTGCTTGTGTGGGTATTGGGATTGCTTGGGGATCTGGGGAGAGCTGAAGAAGATGAAGCCATGTGAAGACCCAAAGATTGAAGTCCAACTTCCAGAGTTGATGAGGAGATTCTGTGCTGGCAGCTGCTGAAGTTGGTAGGATCTAGGAGTTAGGAAGAGCCCTAGAGTAGGCAACTTGATTCTCAAACATGGAAGGTCTTGATTGCCTCCATTCTTCTCTGTGATGCAGAGTCTCTCTAAGACACTCACCCCCTTCCTTTGGAAGGCTTGGTGCTACTGTCTAAGGGATAGAACTCTTGAGAGAAAATATCTTATGTGTTAGTAGCAGTTTGTTTGCCACCCTTGGTAGTCAACTAATTGCTTAACACCCAATTCACTCTTGTGATTGATCCCTCATCCTGGGGGTTTGAGACTTGAAGAAAAGCCATTGTAGACTGAAGATTGATGACAAAGACCTTGCTTGAAGGCTGTGGAGATGGAGATTGATGCTTGCCTGAAGCTTGTAGCTGTGTGGAGATGACTTGAAAATAGGTGTTGATGCAGAGCTGCTGTGGCTGTTTATTTTAGTTGTTATTCATTTCTGATGTATTGATTGATTTCCCGGATTGTATTGTTTGCTGTTTACCCTGTTGGGGTTGAAAGTGAATCCTGTTCACTTTTGCCTATTGTTTTCTAGGTTCGAGGTTGAGTGGGACTCCCTTGCCTCGCTTGTATTGTTGCATCCATGCATTTTACTGCTTTATAGTATATCTGATATTGTTTCTGTTTCCGTCTATTCCCTTAGGATCTCTGTTTCTCTCTGCGCAAGAGAGGAGCATGATAGACACTAGGTCTTAACCCATGCATGATAACATTAGGTCAGTTTAATTCCCTTTGCAACCATAGGTTAGAGTTTTGTCTCTTCTTTCTCAAAACAACCAGAAAAGCACAATAAGATTTTAAACACAATAAAAGACACTTCTTCCGTAAAAGAATGTGAACTCATCAAAACGTCATTTTTGTCCGCTTGGACCTGTAATCAGAAAAACCCTTTTTCAGAAGGAATAAAAACAATCAAAACAGACTTGTGTCGTACGTGGCCCGAACTACGTTTGCTCTGATCTTTCATGCTGTATGAAAGTACGTAGGCATAGGATGCGACATCCTAGCGAGCAACCTTCCCCTCCTTTCCCGTAGGTAGGCGAACTACGTTGACTCTGATTTCTCGTTCCAGACGGGAATACGTAGGCATAAAGTGCGATACTTTGTCGAGTCCCTTTCTTTCTTTTTAACCCTAGACCTATAGAGTAGATAGAATAACCATCTTTTCGACCGAAAACAGGCGTGGATCCCGTCGAGTACGACGGACGTGAGGGGTGCTAATACCTTCCTCTTGCGTAACCGACTCCCGAATCCAGGTTTTGGTTGCGACGACCATACCTTTCCCGTGTTGTGCGAGGTTTACTCTGAGCGTTTCCTTTCCCTCCCGTGGGATAAATAACGCACGGTGGCGACTCTTCTGTTCAGCCGGCGCCGATTTTCGCAGTAGCGACAGCTGGCGACTCTGCTGGGGATCCAACATCCCCTGGCTGCTAAGGACTGCGATAGTTCTTATGCATTTGGGATCCAACGTCCCTTAAGAGAGTCAATCCTAACGCTTGTTTTCCCGTCGAGGATTTTGTATGGATTTATATTTCTGACCTTTACTTTCAGCATAATATTATTGTCATTATTGCTGTATTTTGGGGTTGTGATGGGTGTTCTGATATTGAGTGAGAAGCCGGACCTGGGCTTGAGTGCACCTTAGACTTAGAGTAGAGATTAGTGGGCGCCCACTTGCTTTGCTTGCCTTGGTGTCCCGCGAAATCTACACTCAGACGAGGTTCTTCTGGTTGGCCTCCTGCCCCTTCCTTTGGTTGGCGTGGGTTGCTGGTTAGTTGAATTGTCGACTCTGGGGACCGGTCATTTGGAAGTTGGCTAAGTGAGGCCTCTTCAGGATTTGATGATGCCACTCCTTCTGGGAATCGTATCATCAAACCTGAAAGTCTGTGACGCCGGCGACCGCATAGGATGCCATACCTTTGTCAGTTACTAGGACATCCACCTGTGATAGGGTTTGGGGTTATGCAGGTAACTAGACCTTCAGACACCAGTTATTTCTTGATCAGAGATCTTGAGTATTTATGGAGAGTTCTGAGGTCTGTCAGAGACCAGTTGGAGAGTTTGGAGGTCTATCAGAGACCATTTGAAGAGTTCTGAGGTCTGTCAGAGACCAGTTCGAGATATGATTTGAGGTCTACCAGAGACCAGTGGGAGTTTTTGTTTGAGGTCTGTCAGAGACCAGTGGGGGAGCTTTGTGTTAGGTCTATCTGAGACCAGGGTTTGAGGACGTCTAGAGAGTCTATCTGAGACTTATTGATATGGTTCAGGCCATTCAGCTACGGCATTTGGTCCCTGTTGCATGTCACTTGCATTGCATTTGTTTGCATACTCATCATCATTGCATCCCACTAACGTGTGTCTGTGCTGCAGGTGCATTTGCATTTCCCTAGTTCTAGTGTCCGGATTTCTGAGTGATTGGTCATGGCCAGCTTAAGGAGGACAGTTGCTTACAAATTGCCTACTCCTAATGTTGTTCCCCTGCTTGGGTTGATCTCTCTGGCTGATGAGGATGTTCGTAGGAGCTTCAGAATGAGCTATGGAAGACTATTGAGATTGGTGCGCAAACCCACGGAGATGGAGCTAGATGGGCTGTACGCCTTGATGCAATTCTATGATCCTGCATTGAGATGTTTTACGTTTGCTGATTTTATTCTAGGGCCTACCATTGAAGAGTATGTGGAATTTACTGAGCTACCAGTGCAGAACAAGGTTCCATTCATTCATTCTGGCGCTAAGCCCAAGCCGGAGGACTTGGCAAAAGCTTTGCATATGGATGCGTCTGAACTGTTGACTACTGTTTCCCGTGGAGTTCCAGGCTTCTCGCTCCAGTTATTGATTGGTAAAGCCCAGGAGTACGCTAAGAGCGGGTGCTGGATTGCCTTCAATGCTGTGCTGGCTCTGTGCATTTACGGCATAGTATTGTTTCCCAATGTACTGGATTTTGTGGACTTCGACGCCTTCTACTTGTTTGCCGCTGGTAATCCTGTACCTACCTTGCTCGGAGATTTCTACCACTCACTGCATTACAAGAATGAGAAGGGAAGAGGAAAGAATGTTCATTTCTGTGTACCATTGCTGGGTATGTGGTTTGAGAGCCACCTTCCTAAGAGGAGATCTGTCATAGAGACTACAGTCCCAGTTGGCTGGCCGGAGCGCCTGATGAGGTTATCTTCCGAAGACGTCGAGTGGTTTGATCGAGACCTGCTAAGGGATGAGCTTATATTCAGTTGTTCTGGGTACCCTAATGTTCCGTTGATGGGAAGGAAAGGGTGTATCAATTACAGCCCTTCTCTGTTCATTCGCCAATTCGGATATGCGCTGAAGAACCCACCCAAGGAGGAGGAAGTACGGGAGTCTCTGTACTTCACCGGAGATTTGAAGGGGGAGTTATTGGCCAAGCTGCAGCATGCCTGGACGTGTATTAACCGAAGAGGGAAGCCGCGGTTAGGGAAGAATGACTGTCAGGCCTATGCACCTTACAGAGTTTGGATCCAGGAGAGAGCAAGTCAGTTGCGGATGCCATTTCCAGATGCACCAGTCCTTGTTCCCATTCCGGTAGCAGAGCCAACTACTGTTTCTAGGAAGGCCTACGAGCAAGTGGTGAAAGAAAAAGAAGCCTTGATGAAGATCAACGAAGGGTTAGAGCAGGAGCTAGCCCAGGTACGCAGTGAGAAAAATAAGGCCGTGCATGCTTTCCAACAGCAGATCGAGCTAGTAAGCAGACTAGGGGCTGAGTTGACTGAAGAGAGGAAGAAGCGCGAACGTCTGGGGCAAGAGTTCAGAAGCTCCCATGACATGCTGGAATCCAAAAAGAAGGCACTCGACGCAGCACACCGAGAGATCTCTTCTTGCAATAAGACTTGGAATGCTACACTGACCAACAATAAAAAGAGGGAGGATAAGTTGAAGCAGCAAATTTCCGATCTCGAAGAGCAGTTGAAGTCTAGCATCAAGGAGTGTGAAGAAGAAGTGATGACCCGGTATAGTCTCCAGAATGCACTGAACAAGGCCATCAAAGGCAGGGACGAAGCCGTGTCTCAGAAGCGGAAGTTGGAGGATCGCTTCGGAGAAGGGGCATGGGAGGAAACTGCCGGTGACGTGCGCCGTGTGCTCAAACGAAGAAACCAACTCGTTGAAGGGCTGCTTACCAGACCAGGCCATCCAGAGACCAAGAAGTTAATAGAAGAGTACCAGACTTATGGGAGTGCTTGATCATTTCATGTATTTACTTGTATGCTTTATTTGCATAGTGCTGACCATCACCAGGATTGTTGGTTGAGGTCATGCCTTCTTATTGTACTCTCAGTGATATTGTATTCTTGGCTTATTGGTTTCTCCGCAATATATGAGGCTTTCTATGATTCAGATCCGATCTTTTTATTGCTAGCAATGTCACTGCACTGGCACCTTCACACTAGAATCCGGAAATGCTATTCCCTAATGCACAGACACACATTGCATTACATTCATATTCATATTGCATTACAGGTAATCATTGGATGGTATCTTATTTCCTGTTTTGAAGCAGGTATTTTCAGGATTGCAGATCAACGCCCGCACCGCTATTCCACTCGCACCAACTGTCGAAGAATCATGGACCAAATGCAGAGCGAGATGCAAGATGTGCGCGAGAAGCTAGCTCTCTTTATGCAGACTATGGAAGCTATTTCAAAAGGTCAGGAGAATTTGCAAGCCATGGTACAACCTCTGTTGGTCCGAAATGCTGGTCACGGTAATGAGGATCATCAGTCTGTGCGAGTCGACACTGTTCATGGGGATGGCACTCCCACGCCAGTGGCTCCACCTGTAGTCAATATACCGGCTGCTAATGTCAACAACGCTACCGCTGCTGGGAACGGTAACGTCGGAGTTGGGAACGAGACTGCCGTCCATAACGTTGGGCTTGGTGATGTCAACTTGGGTGATAATATGGGAGGCAACGGCTTCGGCAATACTGGATTCGGGTTCAACGATCAGGGATTCGATAACACTGGGAAATATGGTTTCAATGCTCAAGGCTTTAGGCAAGATGGTTATGGTGTGGCCAATCAGGGTTACGAAGGTTTCGGAAATGGAAACGGGGCTGGGTTAATGGCTTTTGGACCTGCTGGAGTTGCTCAGGGGTACGGCAACAGAGGGCGAGGCCCAGTGATGAATCAGATCAGAGCTGGCCGCAATAATGGATATGATGGGTATGGAGCTGGGAATGGTATGTGGCAAGAAAATCAGCAGGAGGACGCTTTCTCCGGCGGAGGTTTCGAAGGGCCGATGGATGACTCCCAGAAGATCAGAATGCTAGAAGAGCAGATGAGGGGGGTCCTGAACCAAAGTGTTGTGGGCTTAGACATGTCAACAATGGGCCTGGTACCTGGCTTGAGGGTGCCAATCAAATTCAAAGCTCCTACGTTTGATAAGTATAAAGGGGACACATGTCCGAAAGTGCACGTGCGGGCTTATTATCGAAAGATGTCTGCGTACTCAACTGATGAGAGAATGCTAATGCATTTCTTTCAAGATAGTCTATCAGGCCCTTCCCTAGAATGGTATATGGGGTTGGAGACAACTAACATAAAGACATGGAAGCAACTGGCAGAGGCATTTGTAGCTCACTATAAGTATAACAGCGACTTGGCGCCCAACCGGGTCCAATTGCAAGGGCTATCTCAGAAGAAGGATGAAAGCTTTAAAGAGTACGCGCAAAGATGGCGCGACATGGCTGCTAGGGTCCGTCCTCCTTTAGAAGACAAGGAAATGAATGACATGTTCGTCGGCACATTCACAGGCATGTTTCATGACAAGTTGTTTCATACATCTCTGGCCAGTTTCTCAGACTTAATCCTGATGGGAGAAAAGATTGAACGTAACATTAAGCAGGGAAAATTCCAAGCTGAGGAGTCAACTGCATCTGGCAGTAATAGGAAGGCTTTTGGTGGGCGCCGTCAGGGCGAGGCAAGCGCAGTGTTTGGAGGCCGAGGCCGAGGCCGAGGCCGAGGCAGAGGTAGGAACCAATATAATCAGCCGCAGCAGGTGGCGAGTGTTACTATTCCATATCGCCAACAACCGTTTCAGCAGCAGCCAATGCAGCAGCAACAGCAGCCATTTCAACAACAACAACAGCAGCAGCAGCAGCCACAGCAGGGGGCACAGCAGGCTCAGCGAAGATTCCAGGGTGGTAAACCAAGAAGAGTGTTTGAGAAGTCGCCCTCAACCTACGCAGATTTGTTGCAGACATTGTTGGGTTTGAATCTGGTAGAGAAGAGAACTCTGGCACCGATAACGGGAACTCCTCCGTATGGTTATGATGCAAGCAGGCACTGTGAGTTTCATTCTGGGGCTCCGGGCCACGATGTAGAGGGTTGCCATGCTTTTAAGCACGTTGTGTAGGATCTTTTGGACAATAAGGCTATCAATTTCGGAACGGAAGGTCCGAATATAGTGCAGAAACCCATGCCTAATCATGGGGCAAACGCCATTCTGACTGAGGAAGGTTTGAGTTTGATTACGAGAGTGGATGATTTAAAGACGCCGCTGAGCGAGATAAAATGCAGATTGCTACAAGGGGGTGTTTATCCAGGATGCGACGAGTATTGCTTAGAATGCTGGACCCTAGCTGGGGGGTGTGATGATTTGAAGAGAGGCATTCAGGCTTTAATTGATGACGGCACATTGCAGTTTGACCGAGCAGCAATCGAAGAGCCCGCAGGGGTAGTAGCAGATAATCATAGTGATGTGGCCACTGTAACGATTCCTCGAAAGACGATCACTATAACAGCACCGGCTCAGCGACTGCCGATCACCATAGCTAAGGCCGGACCGATCCCGTACGAGAGCACAAAAGCAGTCCCATGGTCATATGGGTTGGAAGTGCATTGTGACGGAATAAAGATTGATGTTAACAAGCAGACAGCCGAGACTGTGGACAATGTTGTTGGTTCAGGAGGCATGACAAGGAGTGGTAGGATCTTCGTATCGCCTGAGGTGGAGGCCGAAAGACTGGCAAAAGGAAAAGCAAGGATGGTTGAAAATGTCCCCGTGCAAGCAAGCGAAAAAGCATCGGCGTCGAAAGAGGTAGAAGAGTTCATGCGCTTGATTCGAAAAAGTGATTATAAGATTGTGGAGCATCTGCAACAGACGCCTTCAAAGATATCTATCCTGTCATTGCTATTGTGTTCTGAAGCTGACAGAAATGCTTTGTTGAAAGTCCTGGATACTTCCTTCGTACCCTAAGACGTCTCCGTGAATCAGCTGGAAGGAGTGTTGGCACATGTGAATGCAGGCCACAACTTGGGCTTTACCGACTTCGATTTGACCCCGAAGGGGAGAGATCATAATATGGCGCTACACATATCTGTTGAGTGTAGAGGGTCAGTAATGTCGCATGTATTGGTCGATACCGGATCATCCTTAAATGTGATGCCCAAGAAAGCGATGATGAAGCTGGATGTCAGAGGAATCTTGTGCACGCCCAGTGACTTGGTAGTTAGAGCGTTTGATGGCACGCGGAGAACAGTCTTTGGATCAATAACATTGCCTCTACAGGTAGGGCTGGAGGTGTTTGCGACAGAATTTTATATCATGGATATACAGCCTGCATATAGCTGCCTGCTCGGAAGACCCTGGATTCATGGGGCCGGGGCAGTCACATCTACCCTGCATCAGAAGTTGAAATATATGGTGGGGGACAACGTAGTCACCGTATGCGGAGAAGAAGACATCCTGGTCAGCCATATGTCATCATTTAAATATGTGGAGGTCGACGGAGAGATCCACGAAACACCCTACCAGGCATTTGAAGGGTTGCGTATCAAGGACAAAGGTCCCGGGCCGAGCAAAGTGTCGGAGATAGCCGTCTCGTCGTATAAAGAAGCTCAAGCTCTGGTAGAGGCAGGAGAAGCAAAGGGCTGGGGCAAAGTGCTGGATATTCCTGTGAAGATGGACCGGTTCGGGCTGGGGTACCAACCGTCGTCATCAACACCTGCTGTGGGGGCACCCCGTTTCAGAGGGCCAATAACCATCTCTACCAGTGGAGTATGTCATGAAACCATCAATGCTGTTTCGGAGGCTGACGAAGGAGACAGCGACTGTGATATGGATGCCTGGATTCAGCCAAGCACGCCAGGACAGGGACTGTGCAACTGGTTTATTCAGGAGCTTGTTCCTGTGACTCTTAAACAGTAATGCTTTGTTTTATTAATTGTTGAACAATCTGATGTCTTGCCCGGGGCATCATGATTTGCTTAGGGCTGTGCTGTTATGAACATTGCGTGATAATCATTAAATAAATGGCGTTTTTTCATGTGCAAATATTTCGATCTCTGCCTTTCTTGTTTTGTATTTTTCAATAAAATGGCAACGTGGTTATTCGCTTTATACGCATTTTGAAGCATTTAACCATTCCTTTTGCAGGATAACATTTTCAGATGACATCCTTGAACCACCTATGACTCGTCCCGACTTTGAGCACCCGGTATTTCAGGCCGAGGAAGAGGTTGTCGAAGATAGCGACGTTCCTGAAGAACTGTCTTGGTTGGTGAAGTAAGAGGAAAGAGTCATTCTGCCTCACGAAGAGGTCATCGAAATTATCAACTTGGGGTCGGAAGGGGTTGAGAAGAATATTCGTATCGGAGCCGCGCTGCAGAGCGGTATCAAGCGAAGACTGGTTGAAATGCTCAGAGAGTATAGTGATGTATTCGCTTGGTCGTATGAAGACATGCCAGGGCTCGATACAGATATGGTGGTGCACCGTCTGCCACTGAAGGAAGAATGCCCACCGGTCAAACAAAAGCTTCGCAGAACTAGACCAGACATGGCAGTAAAGATCAAAGAGGAAGTTCAAAAACAGTGGGATGCTGGTTTCCTGGCTGTGACAAAATATCCCTCATGGGTTGCTAACATCATACCAGTGCCAAAGAAAGATGGCAAGGTTCGGATGTGTGTGGATTATAGGGACTTGAATAAGGCGAGCCCAAAGGACGATTTTCCACTTCCTCATATCGATGTGCTAGTTGATAATACTGCTCAATACTCCGTATTCTCCTTCATGGATGGCTTCTCAGGCTATAATCAGATTAAAATGGCGCCAGAGGATATGGAGAAGACTACTTTCATAACGCCGTGGGGAACATTTTGTTATAAAGTGATGCCCTTCGGTTTGAAGAATGCTGGGGCAACGTATCAGCGTGCGATGACGACTCTTTTCCATGATATGATGCATAAAGAGATCGAAGTTTATGTTGACGATATGATTGCCAAATCCCAGACGGAGGAAGAGCATCTGGTGAATCTGCTGAAGTTATTTAAAAGGCTTAGGAAGTTCAGGCTGAGATTGAACCCTAATAAATGCACCTTCGGGGTGAGATCGGGTAAACTGCTGGGGTTTATCGTAAGCGAAAGAGGAATAGAGGTCGATCCTGCTAAAATAAAAGCGATACAAGAAATGCCGACGCCTAAAACAGAGAAAGAGGTGTGCGGGTTCTTAGGGAGGTTGAACTACATCGCTCGGTTCATATCTCACCTAACTCCCACGTGTGAACCATTATTCAAGCTGTTGAAGAAAGATCAAGCTGTAACATGGAACGAAAATTGTCAAAAGGCGTTCGATAAAATAAAGCAGTATTTGCAGGAGCCTCCTATTTTGATACCCCCAGTGGCAGGGAGACCCTTGATTATGTATTTGACAGTTCTTGAGGGAAGCATGGGTTGTGTTCTCGGTCAACACGACGAGACAGGGAGAAAAGAGCATGCAATTTACTACTTGAGTAAGAAATTCACAGATTGTGAATCTCGATACTCAATGATTGAGAAAACTTGTTGCGCGCTAGCCTGGGCCGCCAAGCGTTTGAGGCAATACATGCTGAATCACACAACCATGCTCATCTCGAAGATGGATCCGATTAAATATGTATTCGAAAAGCAGGCGTTGTCAGGGAGAATTGCCCGTTGGCAGATGGTCTTGACTGAATACGACATTCAATACGTCTCGCAAAAGGCTATAAAGGGGAGTGTACTGTCTGAGTATCTGGCGGAGCAGCCTATTGAAGATTATCAATCGATGAGGTTTGATTTTCCTGACGAGGATATCATGTACCTAAAGATGAAAGATTGTGAAGAGTCGTTGCTAGACGAAGGACCAGAGTTGGGTTCCAAATGGAAGATGATATTTGATGGAGCTGTGAACGCTTACGGTAGCGGAATTGGGGCAGTCATCACTACGCCACACGGGTCGCACATCCCGTTTACTGCCCGATTGACCTTTGCCGTTACCAATAATGAGGCCGAATACGAAGCTTGTATAATGGGGCTTGAAGAAGCCATTGATTTGCGAATCAAAAATCTGGACGTATACAGAGACTCAGCTCTGGTGGTGAATCAGATAAAAGGGGAATGGGAGACACGTCAGCCCAACTTGATACATTACATGAATTATGCAAGGAGACTGTTGCCTTTCTTCGACAAAGTTGAATTGCATCACGTACCACGGGCAGAGAATCAAATGGCTGACGCTCTCGCCACTTTGTCCTCCATGTACAAAGTCAACTTCTGGAACGAGGCTCCCAGAATCATTATCTCTCGGCTTGACAGACCAGCTTTCGTATTTGCTATTGATGAAGCATCCGACGACAAACCGTGGTATTTTGATATCCTTAATTTCCTGAAGAACAAAGAATATCCGGCTGGGGCATCCAGTCAAGATCAGAAGACTCTCAGGAAACTAGCGGGTAATTTCTATTTGAACCCGGATGGCGTCTTATACAGAAGAAACCATGACTTGGTGCTGTTGCGTTGCGTAGATGAAAGAGAGGCAAAACTGCTCATGGAGGAAATACATGAGGGTACCTTTGGTACGCATGCTGGTGGGCATGCTATGACGAGAAAGCTGCTGCGGGCAGGATATTTTTGGCTGACTATGGAAGCTGATTGTTTCAAGTTTGCGAGGAAGTGCCATAAGTGCCAAATTTATGCTGATAAAATTCATGTGCCTCCGAGTCCTCTGAACGTGATGTCATCGCCATGGCCATTCTCGATGTGGGGAATCGATATGATTGGAAAGATCGAGCCGACGACTTCTAATGGGCACTGGTTCATTCTAGTAGCAATCGATTATTTCACCAAGTGGGTAGAAGCGGCGTCTTACGCAAATGTAACTAAGCAGGTGGTGGCCAGATTCATCAAGAGAGATATCATTTGCCAATATGGGATCCCCGAGCGGATAATCACGGACAACGGATCAAACCTGAACAACAAAATGATGAAGGAGCTCTGTCAGAATTTCAAGATCGAACATCACAACTCCTCCCCTTACCGACCCAAGATGAATGGCGCTGTCGAAGCGGCCAATAAGAATATCAAGAAGTTTGTGCAGAAGATGGTGGTGACCTATAAGGATTGGCACGAGATGCTACCTTTTGCTTTGCACGGTTATCGTACGATGGTACGCACATCAACCGGGGCAACCCCGTTCTCGTTAGTATACAGAATGGAAGCTGTGCTACCATTGGAAGTTGAGATCCCTTCTCTGAGGGTATTGCGAGACGTCCAACTAGATGAGGCAGAATGGGTGAAAGACAGGTTGAATCAATTGAGTTTAATGGATGAGAAGAGGCTAGCTTCTCTGGCATACGGTCATTTGTACCAGAGCCGAATGAAGAAAGCATATGATAAGAAGATACATCCGCGGAGCTTTCAGACGAGCGACCTTGTGCTGAAAAGGATTCTCCCGCCGCAGGAAGATCACAGGGGCAACTGGACCCCTAACTACGAAGGGCCATATGTTGTCAAAAAAGTCTTTTCAGGAGGAGAGTTATTGTTGTCCACCATGGACGGTGAAGACTTCACGTCGCCTGTGAATTCGGACGCAGTTAAAAAATACTTTGCTTAAAATTGACCCGCTGGACAGAAAAAAGAGAGTCTAGGAAAAAATGGGGCATCCTGGCGAACCAAAAACAGAATGAAAGGTTCGGGCAAAAGTTAGGGATAAAATGAAGAATGTACACCCGCGAAGTTGAAAACCTACACTGGGCGGCTTCGGCAAAAAAGGGTATCCCGGTGAACTGAAAACCCGTAAAGGGCGGTTCACGCAAAAGTTAGAGATTTGAAAAGAAAATGACTGCGGTCCGAATTTGATATTGCAGTGAGCATCAGTGCGGGAGAATATACCTGAGGGGGCGATTATCAGATAAAATCTCTTCGGAAGTGTGGATACCGGGAAAGCATTAGAGTCGGGCGAGTCATGGGAGGATCAGTTCGTGGTGTTCATCTGCATCCCGTTGCCGACATGTGTACAAATTTAGTTGTCAATATATTTATGCTTCTTGTGCATACTTGTATATTTGCTTTGCGTAGCTTCCTCTTTTCAGGAGTTACATCCCGTGTACAAAAACTCCGCCCATTCAGGGGCCCAATCAATAAAATACGTTATTCAGTACCTGATGCTGTCTCTTTACTGTTTTGTGCATAATAAACGCCTAAGTTTACTGAAACTAGCATGTGTATAACATCACTGGCCCTTGCCGACAATTGCTAAAGCTTTGAATTAACTGAAAATAACGCCACTAACCTGAATCGATTTGGTGGCATAGGCTTGTCTTGTCTTGTTTGTGTTGTTGCAGGTTTCATAGCCGTACGAGGAAGATGATCAAAAGCTGGCGGTAACAAAAGACTCGACCCCCACGCAGGTCATGCATGGGCTTCCTGAAGAAGGATCAAATTCCCCAGCTAGCCGTAGCTTATCCAAAGCACATTCTCCAGCAAAGTCATTCATCCTCAGCAGAGTTTGGCGATTCCAAGATTATAAGGCTGTATTCAGACAGTGTATCTCAAGCCGAGTTGGTTGAGTCTCAGAAGATTAATATTGGTGAGCTGTATTCAGACAAGTTCACCTTGCCCCGCAGGGTCAATTTACCTCTCCCCCAGCGGATTCAGTTGATTTTCCCAAGAGAATCATCCCGCCCCAGCGGAGTTCTCTTTCCAACCAGTGTTTTCCTTCCTCCCAGTGGAACTCGAAGATTAAGACTCTCCCCGGCAGAGTTGGTGTGGCGCATTGGCATTTATTTTGTCAGAATACCGTGTGATATCCGTTCACTCTCCAGCATAAGTCCGATCATACCGAGCGCATCTGCTATTCCCCAGCAGAGTTGTATTCGCAGTAGGGTGTTACTTCGATGAGAGGTTTGGTTCGAGTTCCCAATTTCCCAGCTGAGTTGACTTCACTCTTCCAGCAGTTATTTTGCTGGAATAATTCTGTAGCATCTGGCTATCCCCAGCGGAATTGGCATTATCTTCAGCATTTATTTTGCTGAAGCGAGTCCTGTATCTCAGCAGTTCGGGTCTGCATTGTCATCGACATATAGTGTTATATTTGCATCCACCAAATAAAAGCGCAGCGTTTCCATGTCGAATGGAGCATTGCATCGTTGTCAAACATACACATTTTTGAAACATAAACTAGGTTGGCTAACCGTTTGTTTCAAGTATTGTTTCTCTTGCAGGTAGAGAGAGCTCTTGCTCAAATGAAGTATCAAGCATTCGAGGTCTCGACGTGAGACATTCAACGAAATGTCAGCTTTGGCATTATTCCCCGCAGAGCTATTTGTGTACATTTCTCATGTTTTCCCCACCGGAGGGAGTAGGCAAATTTCTCCTCATTTCTCAAGTAGAGTTATTTGTCATCAACAGGTCCATGAATCAGAATTTCAGAGGTTGTTGCAGGTTATCAGAACAGGCATCCAGTAGTTTGGTTTCCAAATATCCCCGGTAGAGTCCGCCTCAAAGTCGCTGTCACGTCAGCACTAAGAAGTTAGTGGTTTGAGACCAATGGAAGGATGAGTCCTGACGAGGACAATTTTATTGACAAGTTTTCTTTGTGTTAGAGAAGAGGTGGGTCCTAACGTGGACAGATTGATTTCCTCAGGCGACGATATGTGCCAGTCCTAACGTGGACAGGTTCAATTTCTCAGAATTGTTGGAATGTGGAGTCCTAACGTGGACATTTCTTCCAGGTGACGATATGTGTTAGTCCTAACGTGGACAAATTCGAGTTCTCGGTATGGATTGAGTGTGGAGTCCTGACATGGACAAAAGTGGGTTACTCTTCGTGTTGGGGTCCTGACGTGGACAATTTATTTCCAACAGATGGCTTTATTCGTGATGGTGAAATGTGCGTCCTGACGTGGACAAGCTTATAGTTCTTCGTGATGACAAGATACGAGAGTCCTGACGTGGACAAACTTATTCTTCTTTGTGTTGTGGACAAAGTATGAGTCCTGACGTGGACAAGCCTTATTTCCCTAGCAAGTCGAAGACACGCAAGTCCCGACGTGGGCAAGTCTCACTTCCTAGTGGGTCGAAGGTGCATGAGTCCTGACGTGGACAAGTTTTATTTCCTCAGCAAGTCAAGAGGCGAGTTCTGACGTGGACAAATCAAGACGAAACGTGAGTCCTGACGTGGATAGATTTATTCCTTACGTGTAAAGAGAAATTTTGGTTCCTTACGTGGAAAAGAAAGGTTGTTCCTTACGTGGAAAGCTTCGAGTCCTTACATGGACAAATCAGAAAGAATTGGTTTCCTTACGTGGAAAGATTGGAGTCCTTACGTGGACAAATCTAGATAAGATGTGATTCCTTACGTGGAACGACAGAGTGTCCTTACGTGGAAAAAGAATGGTTCCTTACATGGAACAAGTTAGAGTCCTCACGTGGACGAATCAGAATGTTATTCCTTACGTGGGAAGATAGCATTCCTGACGTGGAAAGATTTCTTCCTTACGTGGAAAAGATGAGTTCGTTCCTTACGTGGAAAGAGTGAGTCCTTACGTGGACATATCAAGCTTCGAGTCCTTACATGGACAAATCAGAAAGATTGTGTTTCCTTACGTGGAAAGGAAAGAAGTTCGTTTCCTTACGTGGAAAGATTGGAGTCCTTACGTGGACAAATTGAGAATGTATTCTTTACGTGGAAAGAGACTGCGATTCTTCACGTGGAAGATTTTATTCCTGACGTGGAAAGTTTAGTCCTGACATGGACAGATGTAGAGAAGAAGTTGTATTCCTTACGTGGAAGAGCGGTGTTATTCCTAACGTGGAAGAATTTATTCCTAATGTGGACGATTTATTTCTGACGAGAAGGCAGACGAGCCATCCCCCCAACAAAGCTGTCGAAGTTTTTTGAGTTGACGACACAGGCGTCCTAACATGGACAAAGTTTTATTCTTGCAATGATAGAAGCTTTTCGGGCTGGCGAAATAATCCCCAAGCAGTGGTGTAGTTCATGTCTGCGGTTGGCAAATTTCTGGGTTCTTAGTATTCAACCGTCTCGTGCCGCGAATGTCTGAAGGCTCCGGGCTCTTCACCCAATCGGGTCCAAGTCGTTTGAATAGGGGCAGCTGTTGCACCCTAAAATTGGCTCAACCTTATTCATTTGGTTTATGTTTCAATATCATTAGCATTTGTATATAGAGTCATGTACATAGCCTAACCATCTGCATAGCATAAGCATAGCAAGTCATCCAACAGGGGACCAATCATTATTCTCATCTCTATGAGCCTATCAAGAGGTTATTATTCTAATTCAATCCCATTCAAGTCATCAGAAAGAATTTGAAAGCTATCAAGTCAATGGATCAAGCAAGTGCATCCATCTCCTATCTGAGGGTATCTGAGGATCAACAAAGAAATTGTGAGCTGTGGTTTGAGCATGAAGAGTATCTAGACAACATGGGAGACTTAGAAATTCATTTTAAGAAGGAGACAAGTCATTGATGTGATCACAAGAGCTGCAGTTGAAGACAGTCAACTAGGGTTTCATCTGGGTCAACCCTGGGTCAACTCTAGGTCAATTGATTGATTGAAAGGCATTGAGGTCTATTGGAGAGATGTGGGGTTCATCATTTGACATGTGTATAAGGATATGGTGATATTCTAAGAAGAAATCAATAGAAATCAAGGAGAAGAGGAGTTTCTAAATTAGGGTTTCTGTGTAAAATCCCCTAGTTTAGGTCAAATTTCCCAGCAAGATAAGTCAAAATGAAAGCTCCAAATGGATCCTTGGCCAACATGAAAATCGTAGAGGATCTCAAGACCTTTAATTTGAGTGGTGGAAGACATCAAGGAGATTTATAGAACTCAAGTTATGGTCCTTGCAAGTTACAGGTCATCTGAGGTATCTGAAATTTTGTCTGTGAAAGTGACTTGACTTCCAAGGAATATTTACCCCTCAAGGAGATTTCGAATTAATTTCTGGTCAACATAAGAATTGTTCCTCATTGGCTTAGCTTTCTATAATGGTATAGTATGCCTTCATAGGATTTGCGGAACTCTACTTATGATCTTGGCAAGCAAAGGGTATTTTGGTTATCTGAGAATTACAGGTCATTCTTAGCCTATGCCTAAAACTCATACAAGGAAGCTTCAAATGAAAAACTTCACAACATCAAAGTTGCTAAAAATGCCATTTTAAGTCTAGAAAAGAAGTCATAAAAGTTTGTAAATGCATGGAATGAGACTTGACCAAAGTTGGTGAAAAATGACCTAAAAAAGGCATACAAGTTGAAAAAGTTGAAATAAAAAATTGGTTTGAGAGATCTACAAATCCAATATGGGTCATCCAATATACCAAATTGATTCCAAACATCATTTTAAAGACATTGGTTCAGCCACTTTTTTGAGTTAGGGTTTAAAAATTGGACTTGCTTTGTAATGTTGTTTCTTGCATCATAAGGCAACTTGGTAAAACTCAACACAAGGCAAGGAAAGGCTTGGTTTTTTTCACGTACACCTCCAATATCTCATGAAAGGAGATTTTAACACAAGCTTACAAAGGTGCAAGCATGAGATAAGAGATATTCAACATGCCATCAAGTGAAAAGTTCATGAAATTTCCACAACTTTCTAGAATCCTCCAAGATCATTCTAGAAACTTCTCAATCTGTTAATCATCATCTATATAATGAAATGAAACCATTTGTGCAAGAGGTTGGTGCATTGAAGGGTAGAATAGAGAGAATTAAGAAGTTGCTTCCATTGTAAGAAATTGAGAGAATCATCATAATCCACCATTTCTGATCATTTCTTTTCTCCCTCCATCATCCATTGAAGTTAGTGAGTGGGAAGAAGCATGATGCAAGGTCCAACAATGGAGGATTAAAGAGCTAGCTTTCACATTGCAAGAATCCATATCAGAAGTGCAGGCAAGAATCCAAGCATCTTCCACCATTTCTTTTGCAAACAGAAACCCTAGCACCTCCCAAAGATCATTGGTGAAAGCTTACAAGGGTTGAATCGAGCTCCTTCCCATCTGTTTCATCAAGAATTGCAGGTTGGTGAAGTTTCTTTTATCTCTCTGTTTAGGTGTTGTTAGGTTAGATTATTGGTGTAGGATTGTTAGGGTTAGGAAGATGAACATGCATACAAGCTGTTATGACCATTAGTGAAGGTTTGATCCATTACAGTTTTTCTTTGATGACCTAGAACACTCCATTTAGGGCATGATGATACTAGTGAGATAGCTCAGGATGCTCACCCTAATCTGTAGATCATTCTAGGATAATTTGAGCAGGAAATATTGATGTTCATGACAGAGCTAATCAATGGTGTCCAGAACTTATGGCTATCGGGTTTGGATTTTGGGAGGTCCTTAGAGAAAACTAAAAGCATAGTCTTGTAGAGGGGAAGAAATGGAGTGAATTTGGTCTTTATAAGTTTTGATTTCATGGCATATTGAGGGAGAACGAGGAGCTTGAAGTTTGTGCATGGGAGCTGCATTTCTCTGCAAACCCTAACTCATTTGGGACGATGACCGTGGACCGTCGGATTGGTTCAAATAATTGACCTTTTCACCTGATCGTATGGCTGAGATTCAAATTGAGAAACGGAGGGAGAGACCAAAGCGTGAAACGCAGCGTTTCACTAAACGTACCGTTCTGGGCTGGGTCCAACATATTGCTAACCCCACCCTCATTTTGAGAAGCCCAATGATTTACACGTGATTATGTTGCTATTCACAGCAAAGTTTTATTCTTTTTTATTTTATTTTCCAAGCCATTTTCTGAGCGCATTGGGCCTACTACATTTAATATCCGCACCCCTGGTTCATGGCCCACCTGGAATTTTAACTGGGCGAAGCTACTATTCAGACCCCCTCCCCTTTTATTTCTTATTTTGTGTTTTAATTTTCTTTAACATTTTTACATCTTTAAAAAAATCATAAAAAAATGGAAAATGGCTTGTTTTAATTGGTTCTTTTTGCTATGGGTCCATAATTTTGTCTAAGAAAATACCAAAAAGTAAAATTAACATTTTATTTTATTTTAATATTTTTCATGCATTTTTCTTGTAAATAGCATTTTGTTAAGTTTAGTTTGATGCTTACATTTGATGATTTTTGTTCTAATAGATGCTTTAGTATTTTTAATCCCTTCTTTTTAGGTTGATTAGGTTAGACATGTATCTTGTATATAGGATTTAATTCACAATTTTAGAAATTAATTTTAGGTGATTAGTCTAGGTGTGAATAACATGAACAAAATTAGGTTTTAAGTGATGACTTAGGAGAATTGAATCATTCCCCTTAGGATTTAGAGACTAAAATTTGGGATATGGGACTATAGGGGCTATGGGTAGTTATTAGATCCCTTAGAAAATATCAGGATTCCCCTACTGCTATTATTACTGTCTATATTTGTTTGACTGGTGTGGTGTGCCCTCTGGGGATTATTGTTTGCTTGTGTGGGTATTGGGATTGCTTGGGGATCTGGGTAGAGCTGAAGAAGATGAAGCCATGTGAAGACCCAAAGATTGAAGTCCAACTTCCAGAGTTGATGAGGAGATTCTGTGCTGGCAGCTGCTGAAGTTGGTAGGATCTAGGAGTTAGGCAGAGCCCTAGAGTAGGCAACTTGATTCTCAAACATGGAAGGTCTTGATTGCCTCCATTCTTCTCTGTGATGCAGAGTCTCTCTAAGACACTCACCCCCTTCCTTTGGAAGGCTTGGTGCTACTGTCTAAGGGATAGAACTCTTGAGAGAAAATATCTTATGTGTTAGTAGCAGTTTGTTTGCCACCCTTGGTAGTCAACTAATTGCTTAACACCCAATTCACTCTTGTGATTGATCCCTCATCCTAGGGGTTTGAGACTTGAAGAAAAGCCATTGTAGACTGAAGATTGATGACAAAGACCTTGCTTGAAGGCTGTGGAGATGGAGATTGATGCTTGCCTGAAGCTTGTAGCTGTGTGGAGATGACTTGAAAATAGGTGTTGATGCAGAGCTGTTGTGGCTGTTTATTTTAGTTGTTATTCATTTCTGATGTATTGATTGATTTCCCGGATTGTATTGTTTGCTGTTTACCCTGTTGGGGTTGAAAGTGAATCATGTTCACTTTTGCCTATTGTTTTCTAGGTTCGAGGTTGAGTGGGACTCCCTTGCCTCGCTTGTATTGTTGCATCCATGCATTTTACTGCTTTATAGTATATCTGATATTGTTTCTGTTTCCGTCTATTCCCTTAGGATCTCTGTTTCTCTCTGCGCAAGAGAGGAGCATGATAGACACTAGGTCTTAACCCATGCATGATAACATTAGGTCAGTTTGATTCCCTTTGCAACCATAGGTTAGAGTTTTGTCTCTTCTTTCTCAAAACAACCAGAAAAGCACAATAAGATTTCAAACACAATAAAAGACACTTCTTCCGTAAAAGAATGTGAACTCATCAAAACGTCATTTTTGTCCGCTTGGACCTGTAATCAGAAAAACCCTTTTTCAGAAGGAATAAAAACAATCAAAACAGACTTGTGTCGTACGTGGCCCGAACTACGTTTGCTCTGATCTTTCATGTTGTATGAAAGTACGTAGGCATAGGATGCGACATCCTAGCGAGCAACCTTCCCCTCCTTTCCCGTAGGTAGGCGAACTACGTTGACTTTGATTTCTCGTTCCAGACGGGAATACGTAGGCATAAAGTGCGATACTTTGCCGAGTCCCTTTCTTTCTTTTTAACCCTAGACCTATAGAGTAGATAGAATAACCATCTTTTCGACCGAAAACAGGCGTGGATCCCGTCGAGTACGACGGACGTGAGGGGTGCTAATACCTTCCCCTTGCGTAACCGACTCCCGAATCCAGGTTTTGGTTGCGACGACCATACCTTTCCCGTGTTGTGCGAGGTTTACTCTGAGCGTTTCCTTTCCCTCCCGTGGGATAAATAACGCACGGTGGCGACTCTTCTGTTAAGCCGGCGCCGATTTTCGCAGTATCGACAATTAGCCACTAAGAAGCAGCACTTGGATGAAGCGTACCGGAGAATATCCAAGTTTAATCAGCATTGGAAGGCCACCCTAGTCAACGGCAAAGAACGGGAGGATAAACTGAAGCAGCAGATCTCCAAGTTGAAAGCCCAGGTGAAGGCTAGTGAGAAGAGGTTTGATGAAGAAACCGCTCGCAGATATGCCGCTGAAGGCCAGCTCAACAAGGCTCTTGCTAACCTGAAGGAGCGCAAACTGACATTTGAATCCAAGAAGCGGAAGTTAGAAGATTGTTTCGGGGAAGGAGCATGGGGAGATTCGGTTGAAGGTCTCCAATACACCATTATGCAGAGAGAGTTACTCGTCGAAGGGTTACTCACTCGGCCTGATCATCTAGACACAAAGGGGTTGTTAGAAGAGTTTCGTGCCCGTGACCGTGCTTGACCATTTGTAATCCTTTTGTTTTGATCATTGTTGTATGCTGACCATCACCAGGCTTGTTGGTTGAGGTCACGCCATTGATTCAGCTTGTACTCGGTGACGTTATGTACTGCCTTGATGGGCTTTCTTTATATATATGAGACGTTATTTCCATGACTAGACTCAGACTTCTTATTATCAGCACTGGCACTCAGGCACTAGGATCGGGGGAAATCTTCCTAACGCACAGACACACGTTTGCATTTGCATGAAGCATCTCCATAACGAGCACTCTGTCGTTTTTCTAACCCTTTTGTGTATATAGGTTGTTTCAGGCTGTTCCAGGATTGATCAAAGACCAATCCACCGCTATCCGACCAGGGCAAATCAAGCCAGAATTATGGAGCAAATGCAAACTGACGTTCAGGAACTCCGAGAAAGGATGGACCGCTTCATGGAGCTCATGCAAGCGATCTCCAACGGCCAGGATCAGCTCAGAACCTTGGTTCAGCCTCTGATTTCAAGGGTCGACAGCAATGGTGTACTCCATGGTAGGACTGTTCCAACCCCTCCACCTGTTGAAACTCCTACAAATGGCGTCCCCGTGACCGGGGGGAATGGCAGTGCCAACGGCAATGTGATAGCTAACATGGGACTCAATGGTAATACGACGGGCGTCGGTAATTGGAATTTTGAAGCTAACGTCAATGGTGGGTTGGGCAACGGCAATGCGGGTGTTGGAAATCTGTTTGGGCCTCAGCCATGGTTAGAAGACCGGTAAGACGATGTGTTCTCGCAGAGAGGTGCTGAAGGAAAGCTGACCGCTGAAGCACGACTAAGGTTTAAGGCACTCGAGGACAAGATGAGGAATATCGAGAACCAGAACACCATGGGTGTTGATATGTCCAAGTTGGGACTGATTGTTGATTTCAAGGTGCCTCCCAAGTTCAAGGTACCTGACTTGGAAAAGTACAAAGGCACCACTTCCCCTCGCGTCCATCTGATATCATACTACCGGAAAATGTCCGCTCATTCTGAGGACGAGAAGTTGCTGATGCACTTCTTTCAGGACAGTTTGTCCGGGCCCTCCCTCGAATGGTACATGAGTCTGGAACCTGCCGGTGTACGCACGTGGAAGCAACCTGCTGAAGCATTCCTGCACCACTACCAATATAACAGCGACTTGGCTCCGAACCGAGTCCAATTGCAGAATCTGTCACAGAGGAACAACGAAGGGTTCAAGGAATACGCCCAGCGGTGGCGTGAGTTGGCAGCTAGGGTTCAGCCGCCGATGGTTGAACGGGAGCTTGTGGAAATGTTCGTAGCTACCCTCCTAGGGGTTTATTATGAGAAATTGGTCAGCAGTATGTCTGGAAGCTTCTCAGATCTCATTATCACGGGTGAGCACGTGGAAAATGGGATCAAACTGGGGAAAATTCAAGGCGATCTGTCCTCATCTGGAGGAGGAAAGAAACCTTATGGTGGCAAAAGGAGGGAAGGAGAGACGAGCGCTGTATCCAACGCTCGAAGGAAAGGCAAGGGCCAGCATTAGCAGGTGGCCAGCATAACTATCCCCGCTGTCCAACAACCCCAGCCACAGCAGCAGCAGCAGCCGAATCAGCAAGGGTACAGAAAGTATCAGAACAAGGCACCTCTGTCAAGTCGTCACCTTGAAACACCGCCCATGTCTTATGCTCAGCTATTACAGACTCTGCTTCAGTTACAGTTGATCCAGAAGAGAACCCTGGCTCCCTTGACAGGGGCACCTCCGCCAGGTTATGATGCGAATGCGACTGGTGAGTTTCACTCAGGGGCACCAGGCCACACAATAGATAATTGCAAAGCCTTCAAGCACAAGGTGCAGGACATGGTGGACGCCAAGATCATCAATTTCTCAGATAATGTGCCAAACGTCATGAAGAACCCTATGTCGAATCATAGGGGAGGTGGAGTAATGGCCATTATTGAAGAGGAGATATTGGATTTGTTGACTAACGTCAAGGATCTGAAGACACCGCTTAGCTTCGTTAAAGCCAAGCTGATGAAGAGAGGTTTCTTCCCGGGATGTGGAGAACTGTGTATGGGCTGTGCGACTAGTCCTGATGGATGCGAACAGCTGATAGAAGGGATTCAGAGTCTGATGACCGAAGGAATCTTGCAGTTTAGCCGAAGGGCCAAAAGCGGATCGGGAGAGGTAATGCTGAAGCAAGATGATAAGGTTGCCACCATCACCATCCCTCGCCGGACGATAACTATTTCTGCACCCAGGCCGCCCACGATTACCATCACCAAAGCTGGGCTGATACCCTTCGAAAGCACCAATGCTGTCCCATGGCATTATGGGGCAGACGTCTACTGCAACGGACAGAAATTGGAATTGGAACCATCAGGGTCGTGTGTGGATAACCTAGTGGGAATTGGCGGAATCACTCGTAGCGGGAGAGTATTTGCTCCACCTGAGATCGTGGCGGACAAAGCGGACAAAGTTGATGTAACTGATAAAGGAAAGAATAAAGTCGTTGAAGAGATCCCTCGTGGGGTAGAAAAAAACTTACTTGTTAAAGACGCTGAAGAATTTATGAGGTTGATTAAAAAGAGTGACTACAAGATCGTGGATCATCTCCATCAAACACCCTCGAAAATTTCCATCCTGAATTTGTTGCTGTATTCTGAGGCACACCGCAACGCACTGGTGAAGGTGTTGAATGCCACGTATGTACCACAGGAAATATCGGTAAACCAGTTGGAAGGGGTCGTAGCCCACGTGAATGCTGGAAATGGGTTAGGGTTCACTGACCTAGTGCTGATGCCGAAGGGGAGGAACCATAATAGCGCCCTTCACATCTCGATAGAGTGTAGGGGAACAATTATGTCTCATGTGTTGGTGGACACAGGGTCGTCGCTCAATGTTCTTCCGAAGAAGGCATTGATGAAGTTAGATACTCGCGGAGTGATTTGCACACCCAGTGATCTGGTTGTGAAAGCGTTCGATGGAACCAAACGGCATGTTTTCGGGGAAGTGACGTTACCGATCCAAGTTGGGCCGGAAATGTTCGACGCGGTCTTTTACATTATGGACATCATGCCTGCCTACAGCTGTCTCTTGGGCCGGCCATGGATCCATTCCGCGAGTGCCGTGACCTCCACGTTGCACCAGAAGCTCAAGTATGCTGTCGGAGGTAGCATCGTGACTATATGTGGCGAGGAAGATATAATGGTGAGCCATTTGTCGTCCTTCGAGTATGTTGAGATGGATGGGGAGATCCACGAAACCCTATGTCAGGCGTTCGAAGCTGTTAAAGTCAAGAACGTAGCTCCTGTAATCACTGAGAAGCCAGAGATGATTCTCTCTTCCTTCAAGGAAGCCCGGGCCGTTGTTCGAGCCGGATCTACCCCAGGCTGGGGGCGAATTTTGGAGATACCTAACAAGCAAGACAAGTTTGGGTTGGGATACTCTCCTGCGGCTGAAGCCTCCTCTTCTAGCAGTACTCGCGAGGTAAAGGACCGATCTAGTTTACCAGTGGCGGGGTGATATTTGAAAGCATCAACGCAGTGTCTGAAGATAGCGGAGACAGCGACTGTGACCTGGATTCTTGGATCCAGCCAAGCAAACCAGGCAAGAGCCTCAACAACTGGTCCGTTAGGGATGTCATCCAAGCGTCAGGCGAAGAGTAATGATTTACTTTTTCGAATCATTGTACAACCCTATGTCCTACCCGGGGCATAGTGGTTTTATTGCCAGGGCCTCGTTTGATTATGTACATGCATTTTACCAATAAATCAAAAGGCGTTTTTCTTCGTATTCAATATTGTGATCTCTGTTATTCCTGTTTTATATTTGTTTTGAAAAACAATAAAATGGCAATGGGGTTTGTGCTAACCTGCATATCCTTGTTTTAAGCTTAACCCTTGTTATTGCAGGATCCACATAGCAGATGACATCGACTCTGGACCTTCTACGACTCACTTCGACTTCGATTGCCCGATCTCTCAAGCCAAAGAAGAGATTGATGAAGACGAAGACCTTCCCGAAGAGTTGGCCCGCTTGTTGAAACAAGAAGAGAAAGTTATTCTGCCTCATGAAGAAGAGGTCGAGATCGTGAATTTGGGTTCTGAGGAACTTGTCAGGAACATCAGGATAGGGGTTGCATTGCAGAGTTTTGTCAAGCGGAGATTGGTCGAGATGCTAAGAGAGTATAATGACATCTTTGCTTGGTCATATGAAGATATGCCCGGACTTGATACTGACATCGTGGTCCACCACTTGCCGCTGCGAGAAGATTGTCCTCCCGTTAAGCAGAAGCTTAGGAGGACGCGACCAGATATGGCCGTTAAGATCAAAGAAGAAGTGCAAAAGCAGCTTGATGCTGGCTTCTTAGCGGTCACTACTTACCCTCCGTGGGTCGCCAACATAGTGCCTGTACCGAAGAAGGATGGTAAGGTACGAATGTGCGTCGATTATCGAGATTTGAATAGGGCGAGCCCTAAAGAAGATTTCCCGCTGCCTCACATTGATGTGTTGGCCGACAATACAGCTCAGTTCTCCATATTTTCGTTCATGGATGGCTTCTCCGGCTACAATCAGATCAAGATGGCGCCGGAGGACATGGAGAAAACTACGTTTATTACACCTTGGGGAACATTTTGCTACAAGGTAATGCCTTTCGGTCTGAAGAACGCAAGGGCCACTTACCAACGAGCTATGGTTACTTTGTTTCATGATATGATTCATCATGAGATTGAAGTCTATGTTGATGACATGATTGCGAAGTCCCAAACGGAGGAGGGGCATCTGGTCAATTTGCTGAAGCTTTTTGAGAGGCTTAGGAAGTTCAGGTTGAGGCTGAATCCTAACAAGTGTACTTTTGGAGTACGGTCTGGAAAACTACTGGGGTTTATCGTGAGTGAAAGAGGCATTGAGGTTGATCCTGCGAAGATTAAAGCAATATAAGAAATGCCTGCGCCAAAAACTGAAAAAGAAGTTTGTGGTTTCTTGGGCAGAATAAACTACATTGCGAGGTTTATTTCTCAGCTCACGGCCACGTGTGAACCGATGTTCAAACTGTTAAAGAAAGATCAGGCAATTATCTGGAACGAGGATTGCTAGAAGGCATTTGATAAGATAAAGCAGTATCTACAGGAACCTCCAATCTTGATTCCCCCAGTGGCCGGACGACCCTTAATCATGTACTTGACAGTCCTTGAGAGTAGTATGGGGTGTGTTCTCGGTCAGCATGACGAGACGGGCAAAAAGGAGCATGCCATTTATTATTTGAGTAAAAAGTTCACAGACTGTGAATCTCGTTACTCGATGCTGGAGTAGACGTGTTGTGCACTAGCCTGGGCTACCAAACGTTTATGACAGTACATGCTCAACCACACCACCATGCTAATTTCGAAGATGGATCTGATCAAGTACGTCTTCGAGAAGCAGGCGCTTTCGGGCAGGATTGCCAGATGGCAAATGGTCTTGACAGAATATGACATTCAGTACGTTTCCCAGAAGGCCATCAAGGGAAGCGTATTGTTTGAGTACCTTGTCGAACAGCCGATTGAGGATTATCAGCCGATGAAATTTGAATTCCCTGATGAGGATATCATGTTTCTCAAAGCGAAAGATTGCGATGAACCGTTGCCCGACGAGGGTCCAGATAGGAAATCTCAGTGGAAATTGATATTTGACGGGGCGGTTAATTCCTACGGAAGTGGCATTGGGGCGATCATCACGACTCCTCACGGATCCCACATCCCATTCACTGCGAGACTGACGTTTCCGGTCACCAATAACGAAGCGGAGTACGAAGCATGCATCATGGGTCTAGAAGAAGCAATTGATTTGAGAATCAAGAACCTAGATGTATATGGTGACTCGGCACTTGTGATTAACCAGATTAAAGGGGAGTGGGAGACTCGTCAATCGAATTTGGTGTCGTACGTGAACTATGCCAGAAGGCTACTTCCGTTCTTTGATCGAGTGGAACTCCATCATGTGCCCAGGGCCGAAAACCAGATGGCTGATGCCTTGGCCACGTTGGCTTCGATGTATAAAGTCAATTTTTGTAATGAAGCTCCAAGAATTGTCCTTTCTCGTCTTGATAGACCTGCATTCGTTTTTGCGATCGAGGAAGCCTCCGACGGCAAGCCATGGTTCCATGATATCCAGACCTTCCTTATGACTAAGGAGTATCCTGCGGGGGCGTCAACCCAGGATAAGAAGACTCTGAGGAGGCTGTCTGGAAATTTTTATCTCAATCCTGATGGAGTTTTGTATAAAAGAAACCACGATCTCGTGCTACTCTGATGCGTAGATGGGAAATAAGCGGGTATGCTCATGGAAGAGGTCCATGAAGACACATTTGGTACGCACGCCGGCGGGCGTGCTATGACAAGAAAGATCCTGAGAGCAGGATATTACTGGCTGACGATGGAATCAGATTGCTTTAAATTCGCGAGGAGATGTCATAAATGCCAGATTTACGCTGATAAAATTCTTGTGTCGCCGTGCCCGTTAAATGTCATGTCCTCCCCGTGGCCGTTCTCCATGTGGGGAATCAACATGATAGGCAAGATCGAGCCCACTACATCTAACGATCATCGCTTCATTCTAGTAGCTATCGACTAGTTCACCAAGTGGGTGGAGGCAGCCTCATATGCTAATGTGACCAAGCAGGTGGTGGCTAAATTCATAAAGAGGGACATCATCTGTCGTACGGAATTCCCGAGCGGATCATTACTGATAATGGTTCGAGTTTGAATAACAAGATGATGAAGGAGTTGTGCCAGAGTTTCAAGATTGAACACCACAACTCATCTCCTTACAGGCCGAAGATGAATGGCGCCGTTGAAGCGGCCAATAAGAACATCAAGAAGATTGTACAGAAGATGGTTGTGACCTACAAAGATTGGCACGAGATGCTGTCATTTGCTCTGCACGGTTATCGTACAACGATACGTACATCAACCGGGGTAATTCCTTTCTCCTTAGTGTATGGTATGGAGGCTTTCCTACCGTTAGAAGTGGAGATCCCTTCTTTGCGAGTTTTGGTTGACGTAAAACTCAATGAGGCAGAATGGATTAAGAACCGACTAAACCAACTCAGCCTGATGGACGAGAAGAGATTAGCATCGATTGCATATGGTCGTCTGTACCAAAGCCGAATGAAGAAAGCCTATGATAAGAAGGTGCGTCCTATAAGCTTTCAGACGGGTGACCTCGTCCTGAAGAAGATTCTTCCTCCACACTCCGATCACCGGGGCAAGTGGACTCCTAATTACGAAGGTCCGTACGTCGTCAGCAAGGTATTCTTGGGAGGAGCTTTGTTGCTATCCGCGATGGATGACGAAGATTTTGCATCCCCAGTGAACGCGGACGCAGTTAAAAAATACTTTGTTTAAAAAATGACCCCCTGCAAAGAAAAAGAATATCCAGGCAAAAATGGGGCATCCCGGCGAACCATAAAAAAGGAAAAAGGTTCGGGCAAAAATTAGGGATATAAAAGAAAAGAATGTACACCCGCAATGTCGAAAACCTGAAAGGGCGACTTTGGCAAAAAAGGGTATCCCGGTGAATCGAAAACCCAAAAGGGCGATTCAGGCAAAAGTTAGGGATTTGAAAAAGCAAATGACTGTGTTCCGCGTGTGGACTGTATTTGTTTAGTGGTTTGGAAGACCTGAGGGCCGTTTATCTGAATCAATATCTTCTGAAGCTGAAGCGTCGGAGAAGTATCGAAGTCGAGTGGGTCATAGAGGGGTCAACTCATGATGTTCATCTACGCCTTATTGCCAACATTTGTGTATATACTGATGTATATTTATGTTTTATTTTTGTGCAGCTTCCTCATTCCAGGAGCTTGCATCTGTTGTAAAACATTTTTACCCATTCAGCGGTTCGTTATCAATAAAATGTATATTATTCAGCAATTTTGTTTGCCTGTTTAGAATTTATTTGTTTTGTTTGTGAAAAAGAATGCCGATGTTTTTGATGAAATGCGCATACATAACCTTACTGGCCTAGGCCACTGATTGTTGAAACAATGAATTACTCGAACATGGTCACAAGATGATAACCTTGATAAGTCCCTTTGAGAAGGGTATCTCGTTTGTTTGTTTGTGTTGTTACAGGTATAGCATACTCTAGGCAGTACGCCGTATGCGTCCCCAAGCAGGATGATTCCTCCTTCCCCGCAAGTTCAGTAGCACCTCCCCGTGGAGTTTGAACATGAGACCGTAAGCATTGATATATCACCCTAATTAGAGAAGATTCTCTCCAAGCAGATGTATCCTGAAAGATCATCGTCTCCCCAGCTGAGTCATACACTGAAGCGTGCAGCACTCGATAGTTCAGACTGAAGTCTCCATCGGAATTGAAATTCCCCACAGAGTCGTACTCTCCCCAGTGAACAGGATGATTCCTAGGTCCCCAGCCGAGTTTGTAGTTCCCCAAGAGAGCCGAGGCCTTGGGAGACGTTTGGGCCATGAGTGGTTTTCCCCAGTAGAGTGTTGAATAGTTGATGTTGTATTTCCCCGCCGAAGTCGTTATCTCCAGGAAGTTCTAGCCGCGAAGGCCGTGCAGTTTGTTTCGGCGATTGACATCGTTTTCCTCAGCAGTCTTGGTTCGTACACCTAAACAAACAGGTCCAGGTTCTCGTAGAGCTTTATTCCCCTGCAGCAGTCAACTGAAGTTCAGTTCCCCAAGCGGAGTCCAATTGAGATTGGCGCGACTCTTTCTCCTTGGCAGGATGAGTCCTTCCTCCAACAGAGTGGTTCCTTCTCCTTGATAGGAGGATTCTCCCTTCGGCATTTATTTTGCTGATGGGGCTGTAGCATTTTGCATGATTGCATAGCATTTACCCTAAACGCGTAGCATTTCCATCGTGTGGAGCATGGCGCCATTGTCAAAGCATATGCATACGAAACATGAGCTAGGTCGTTACCGTTCTTGTTTTGCAGGTGTTCATACGCAGAATGGTTTGGTTCAAGATGATTCTTGAATACCCCCAGCAAAGTCGTTTGCCCAAGATGATTCTTGAATTCTCCAGCGAAGGTGTTTGTTTAAGATGATTCTTAAAATCCCCTGTGAAGTCGCCAGAGAGGGTTGCTCAAGTTGATTCTTGAAGTCCCCGGCAGAGTGTTTGCTCAGGATGATTCCTGAAATCTCCAGCAGAGTTATTGGTTTAAGATGATTCTTGAAGTCCCCAGCAGAATTATTTGTCCAAGATGATTCTTGAAGTCCTCAGCAGAGATGATTCACCTAGAACGATTTCTGGATCTCCGAAGCAAAGTTACTTGATAGTTCTCCGTAATTTCCTAGCGGAGATGTGTCATCCCCAGCAGGTTGCTGAAAAGCGAAGTTGAAACTTCCCTTGAAGACTTGATGATTGAAGCCCAACCGTATTAACGAAGCAGTTCTCTCAGCTGACGCGGAGTGCCTGATGGCAGAAGTTTGGATATCCCCAATTGGTTCATGATTGACTGAGAATTCTATTCCCGACTTAGGGATAAGGTTCGGCTGACGCCCAAAAAACTTCTTTGAATGCCTGATGGCATGATTAACTAGATTGTTGATCTGATGAGTCCCGAGGAATCTTGATGCCTGACGGCATGATTGACCATGTATCACCGGTTACCATGTGACCAATTCCCCAGCTAGTTGCCGTGCAACTTTTATTTCAGTTTCCGAAGATTTGTCCCCATCAAAGTACCGTGTACTTGTGCAGTTGGAAAATTTCCGAGTTTGTTGGTATTCAACTGTCTTTTACCTTAATTGATTGAGAGCCATTCGCTTCTCACCCAGTCAGGTCCAAGCCGTTTGAATAGGGGCAGCTGTTGCACCCCAAAATTTTCCCAACTTTCCTTTACCTAGCTTATGTTTCATTTCATTCACATTAGCATTATCATTTACATTTCATTGACATGTATGCAGGAGATCAATAGGTATGATTACCAATAAAAGGCTACACAATACTTTGAAGCTAGCTGGGAGGCTTATTCAGGTGTTCAAGGGTTGATATCCTTGTCAGAGAAGTTAAAAGATCCTCAGAGAGAGTGGTTGAAACCAAGAGGGTGTGTCTCCTAACTTGAGAGTTATGTGGAAAGCCATCAGAGGATTCTGAGGTCATGGAGATGGACTTGGGGTCTTGAGAGAGCTCATGAGAAGTATGAAGATCACTTTGAGGCCTATACAGTTCATTGTGCAAGATTAAGAAGGCTCAACCATGAGTGGTGCAGCTAGGGTTTGACTGGGTCAACCCTAGGTCAACTGATGATTTGAACAAGGTTGAGACCTAATTCAAAGGCCATGTGAGCATGTATTGATGCATTGAGATGTGATAAGGATGATTCCAAGTTCAACTCATCACGATTGAAGACTTTGAGAAGTTTCAGGCTAGGGTTTCTAAGGCTTGATAGTGTAAAATCCCCTAGTTTGACCCCTATCTTCAAAGCAATTTAGCTCAAGATGTGATTGTCATCTCATCTTACCCCCAACATGAATGTTGTAGAGAATGGTCTTAGATTTAATTTGAGTACTATAAGTCCTTGATAGGATTTGTAGAACTCAAGTTATGGCTTTGACAAATTACAAGTCATTTGAGGTATGTGAATTTGGGGGATTGAAAGTTGTCCAACTTGCATGAAGCTTTTGACCTAGAAGGATGATTCCTATGAACTTTTGGTCAACATTAATGTTGTTCCTTATCCTCTTATCTTTCTAGAGAGTACTAGAAGTCCTTGATAGGATTTGTAGAACTCAAGTTATGGCTTTGACAAGTCAAGGGCATTTTGGTCATTTAGAGATTATAGGTCATTTCAAGCATAACGCCATAACTCCCATTTCCAAGCTTCAAATGGGAAAATGTTCAACATCAAACTTGTTCAAAATGATTTTTTAAGGTTAACTAAGAGGTCATGATATGTTGGAATTGCTTGTAGCTCAAAGTTGCAAAAATTACCTAAAATAAGGATGATTTTCAAATGAACCAAAGTTGGAAATTGGTATTTTTGATCTACATGTCCAAACCAAGGCATGTAATATGTCATTTTGATTCTAAAACACATTTTAAGAACATTGGTTTTGCCACAATATTGAATTGAAGTTTAATTTGTTGACATGCTTTAAAAAGTAGTTACTTACATCTTAAGTAACCTTTGCCAAACCAAAATTCAAGGCATGACCAAGGCTTTTTCAATGCAAACTCATCCAAAATATCATTATGAGAAAATTGGAAGAGAAGGAGGGTGATTACAAGCTGCTAGAAGAATTGTGCATACCATGGCATGAGATTGAAATCTTCATGACATGAGAAATTGAATTTCTCATTAGAAGGATCTAGAGCTTTCTAGATCATACCTACATGTCCTATATATTGAATAGAGATTATCCAAGGCCAAGGTTGGTGATGATTGAAGGAGAGAACAGAGATTGAGATTGGAAAATTCTTGTTTGCAACTGAATTCGGTTACACCAATTTCTTCACTTTCCATCCATTTTCTTGATTGCAATCTCTTCCATGGATGCTAGTGAATGATTTCAGATCATAGTCAAGGCAAATTCATGGCTGATTGGTGTTCTTGATCTCAGTTTTTTCACCTGCAACTCAGAGTTGGTTCCAAGAATTGAAGCCATTTCAATCAATTTTATTGCATACAGAAGCTTGGAATTGATTCACTGAAGGAGACTAGAGCATTTGAGGGCTTGATTTGAAGGATTACTACTTCTGTGCACACGAAATTTTCAGGTTAGTAACTTTCAATCCCCAGCTTGTTTTAGGAAGAATCAAGAGAAATTAGGGTGTTAGATGCATAGTAGAATGGTGTAGGGAGGTTTTCAGATCATTAATTTGAGAGTTAGTGACCAATTAGGGTTGTTACCATTTTCGGGTGAGAAGTGGTTCTTGCAAATCTTGAGGTTTTAGGTTGAATTAATGGTATGATTGAATTCCTTGTGAAATTTGGGACAAGTTTGATCAAGGAATCGTGGCCAATGGTGGATTCTATGTCAAGCTAGGGTTGTGAGATGACGACCGGAGAAAGTCACCGGCGGTGACTATGGCGCGCAGGTGACCTGAGTTTTAGAGATTTGAATTGGGGAAGATGATCCCAGAGCCCTTGGATTGTGGTTTGACTTGGACCAAAGACTTCATCCAACGGCCACGCGTGCTTCTAATTTGTGAAGGACTCTGAACTAAATGAAACGATGCGTTTCATTAATCAGTGGTCTTTGGGCTTAATGCATTAGTTGATATCTGCACCCCCTTTATGGCCCAATCCTAAAAATGAACTGATTTCTATTGCTACCTGCAACGTGCATTTGTTTATTTTCTTTGGATTTTCTATTATTTTTCATTTTATTCATGGTTAATGATTAATTCATAAAAAATGGAAAAATGACTCAATTGATCCCATTCTTTTTGCATTGGATTCATGATAGGATCTAGTATTTTTTAGATAAAAAATATTATTATTTCATGCATTTTCTGAGTTTATGGGAATTTTTACATTTTAATTGATATTAAAATAGTCATGTTTGATGCTTGATATTGTGGAATTTGGTTTGATCATGTGATGATGATTTTGGCCTTAATTTTTTGTGAGTAGTTAGCGTAGATATGCATGCTCCCCATAGATGTTTCTCCCATTTTTGTGATGAATATAAGTGGTAGTTTTAGGTTGAAACTTTAGAAGCTCCATTTTTAGGGTTTATGGTTGATACCTTGTGATTTAGATTTTATTTGTAGGACTTGGTGGATGATTCAACCTCTGATTTTTGTAGGGTAGACTCATGATTGAATTATGGTCCCTTAGGAATTTTGGTAGGAATGTTCAATGAAGTTTACTATTTTTGCTTGATTTTAGTTTAGATGCTAGTCTTAGATGATTCTAATGCACTAATTCAACTAGAATGACTTCTTTAGTTCCCTTAGATTAGGGTTTTGCTTTGCTTCTTCTTGGGTGATGATCAGGGCAAGTTGAAAATGCATTGGATTGCTTGAAGAGGCTCGGATGTGAGGATCTTCCCTTCTTTTGGTGTAGTTTTGTTTAGGTGTTAAGATTAGGGTTTTGTAGGCAGAGCTTCTAGATAGATTCTCTTTCTTTATAAACATGGAATATGTTGATCAATTCCATTCTTCCCTATGATGCAAGGTCCCCTTGTAAAGGCCTCATCCCTCCTTTGGTAGGATGTGTGGCTCTTTGCAAGTTGGTAGAACCTTTGAGGGTCCCTTTCTCTGATGATAGGATACTTAGTGGTGACCTTTGGTCTTCACTCTGCTACCAGTCATCCAAACTTTGCTCTTGATGGATGAATCTTTCTCCCTTGTTAGAGGATGGAGTTCCTTGCTAGGGGATGGGAGATGACAAAGTTGATACTTCTTTGTGTTTGAAGATTATGCTGAGAAGCTGAAGCTTATAGATGAAGAGGAGCCAAGTTGATACTGGTAAAGAAGAGAGAGCTGAAGCTTGAAGACCAAGTTGACACTTGTGAAGAAGATCAAATTGATATTGAAGGAAGAGATGAGGCTTAAGGAATGAAGGATAAGTTGATACTTATGTTGACACATTGAGTCCCTGAAAGAACCAGTTAATACTTGATATTAGGGTTGAAGCGTGAAAGTGGAGTTTACCCTGGAGCTGAAGCTTGAAGAAGAAGAAGAAGTTGATACTTATGTTGGATGTGTTAGAAGCTTGAAGAAGCAAGTTGATATTTGCTATTGAAGATGATAGCTTTGAAGAGCAGTTGAAGTCTGAGGATTGAACTGCTGTTAGAGGAGAGCTTTGCTGTGAAGCTGTGGAAGCTGTTGATCTGCTTTCCTGTCTGTTTTCTTTCTGTGCAACTATATTGGTGTGACTTGTTTGATTTGCTTGATGCATTAGGATAAGTTCATATCTAGACTGATGTAAGTTAGGAGCATGATTGCACTAGAGGTTGAGTTGCTCCCTCTGCTTGTATTTTTACTGTATGGCTTTGCTTGCTGGTATTTGGTAGAGCCCAGCTCCCTTGCCTATGTGGTCTGGTGTGTTTGCTTGATGGAATTTTATTTCATTTCCTCTGTATGATTACAGTCACTCATTTTTGCTTGATAGCATTTCCTCTATATGATTGCAGTTATTCATATCTGGCTTGAGGTTGAGATGAGCTTGTGGAGGCTGATGCCCCACACACATTTCCTCCCTCACTTGCATTGCATGCATTTTACAATCGTTTACTGTTTACTGTTTCAGCTGATGCTTTACCTGTTTCTGTTTATCATTGACATGATCCCCTAGGAATCTCACTTCCTTTGATAATGAAATGATGATAGAACTTTAGGTTGAAACCTATGCATGATAACTTCTAGGAGTTCCCTGTTTCAAACCTCAACCGTAGGATGAATCCTTGGCATGACAACATTAGGACTCGATAGTCTCCCCCTTAGTTGAGCTTGTTCTCTCTTCTCATCTCAAAACAAAGTTAAATATAGTAATAAAGGTTAACTGACGTCGTACGTTACGAGCCTTAAGCTATCTGAGAAAGGATTGTTGGAGAGTTTCTTTTCAACAGTCTGGATGTTTAGTATGGCACCCTTTGGGTGACATGCGACGCATTCACTCTCAGGTCATAGTCTCTAGTGCGATATTAGTTGCAAACAACCATAAAAAACAGTTCTTCCATAAAAGACAGAAAACAAACTTCAAACCTTTTTGCCCCGTGGGCCCATAATTCAAAGGAAGCTTTTCTGAAGAAAAGAGTGTCGTTAACTCCCAGTTCTACCGCAAACGGTAACGCTTAAGTCTCCAAGGGTCGAGCTGCGTACATCCAACTGCTGGAACTGTTTGTTAACCCTACTCGGAAAAAAAACAGATGAATCTGAATCCCCGTAATCCGTAGTATGCCGAACTACGTAAGCTCTGATCTCTCATATCTGTTGAGAGTACGTAGGCACAATACTGACGTATTGGTGAGCCACCTTCCCCCATCACCCGTAGTTAGTCGAACTACGTTGACTCTGATTTCTCATTCTCTGATGAGAATACGTAGGCATAAAGCGTGACGCTTTGCCGAGTCATTTTCTTTTCTTTTTTAGCCAGCCTTGATAGGTAGATAGATAAACTCAACCCGTCCGATAAACACAACAAGCTTGGATCCCATCGAGTACGATGGGCGTGAGGGGTGCTAATACCTTCCCCTTGCGTAACTGACTCCCGAACCCAGACAATGGTTGCAATGACCTTGTCTTATACCTTTTTTCGTCGGGTTTTTCCGATCGTTTCCTTTCTTGTTCTGAGGGATAAATAATGAAAGGTGGCGACTCTTCTATTTTGCCGGCACCTTATTTTTACGGTAGCGACAGCTGGCGACTCTGCTGAGGACTTGATAGTTTCCTGGGATCCAACATCCTGTATGCGAGTCAGTTTGGGGATCCAACGTCCCCTGCGAGAGTCAATCCTAGAGCTTGTATGATTACTCGTTGGGTTGTGTTTATTTATCGCACTTTATTTCCCGCATTTTATTTTCAGTATGATATGATTATCTGTGCTGTTGTGGGAGGGGCATTCTGATGAGTGAGAAGCCGAACCCAGGCTTGAGTGTACTTAGCATTAGTTGTGGAAATTAGTGGGTGCGTGCTTGCTTTGCAGGCACTAGTGTCTCATGAAATCCACGCTCAGATGAGGTTCTCCCGGTTGACTTCTTTTTCAACCCTTTGGGTTGAGGGGGTTGTTGGTTTGGAGGATTGTCGACTCTGGGGACCGATCATTTGGAATTCAGCCGAGTGAGGCCGCTTCAGGAGATGGTGATGCCACACCTTCTGGGTATCGTATCACCCCTCTTGAATGTCTGTGACGCTGATGACCGCATAGGATGCCGAACTTGTATCAGTTTAGGTCCATACCTGTGAGCAGGGTTGGGTTTGTTGCAGGAGACCTTAACCTTCAGACTACCTGGTTTTCTTGATAGTGAATCAGTTTTGTTGATATCAGAGGTTCTCATCATCGGATGTACATGTGTTCTTGACAGAGCAGAGTTATGGTCCTGTATCAGAGGTCATTATCTTCAGAGATGTATATGTGTTCTTGATGGAGCAGATTTATGGTCCTGTATCAGAGGTCCTTATTATCAGATGTGTGTTTGTTCTTGACAGAGCAGATTTACGGTCCGATACCAGGGTTTTCTTCTCATCAGAGACAGTGATTGTTCTCGACAGAGCAATGTTATGGTTTTGTTGATACAGAATCTTCACCTTCATCTCCTCAACAGCATAGTCGTCTTGATCTCATGCTGCATGATTGCATTTTACATTGCTTTGCATACCCATTTTGATTTCATTAACGTGTGTCTGTGTTGCAGGTACCGTTTCCCCCGATTCAGGTTTTCTTGCCTTCTATTGTGCTATCATGGGTTCTATGAGGAAGACTGTGGCTTACAAGCTCCCCACTCCTGATGTTGTTCAGCTGACTGGTTTGATTGCTTTGGCAGATGATTCTGTGAGAGATGAATTCAGAAAGTCTTACGGTAAACTGCTCAGTTTAGATCGTAAACCCTCTGTGTTTGAGTTGAATGGGTTGCACGCCTTGCTGCAATTTTACGATCCTCTGTTGAGATGCTTTACTTTCCAGGACTTCGTTCTCGCACCCACACTAGAGGAGTATGTTGATTTGTTAGGTGTGCCTATCAAGAGTCAGATGCCCTTTGTTCATATGGATGTCGAGCCTGATCTGGCCAGCCTAGCTCCTTCACTTCATTTGGATGCATCCGAGTTAGTTTTGTCTAGCTGGAACAAGGTCCCTGGTTTCTCCTTGCAGTTCTTAGTGGGAAAGGCTTAGCAGTGCGCCAAAGACGGATGTTGGGTCGTGTTCAACGCCATTCTCGCTCTGTGCATATATGGCATCATTCTGTTCCCCAATATGCCCGATTTTGTAGACTTCGACGCATTCCACATCTTTGCATCAGGCAATCCAGTCCCTACCTTGATAGGAGATGTCTACCATTATGTCCACTACAAAAACGAGAACATAAGGGGTAAGAACATCTCGTGCTGTGTGCCCCTGCTCTATAGATGGCTTGATAGTCACCTACCCAAGAGGGGTCCCTTTGCTTCGTCTGCAGCCACAACTGAGTGGTTTGAGCGTTTGATGAATCTATCAGCGGAGGATTTTGCCTGGTTTGATAGAGACAAGTTGGGTACTGAGATCATCTTCAACTGTAGCGGGTTTCCGAATGTGCCTTTGATAGGCAAGAAGGGTTGTATCAACTATAATCCATCTCTGCTGGTCCGACAATTTGCTTATGCTTTGAGAGCTCCACCGAAGGATGAAGAGGTGCAGGAACCTTTGTACCTCACTGGTCTTCTAGAGGGGGATATGTTATCCAAGCTTCAGCACACTTGGAATGGTATCAGTAAACGGGGAAAACCATTGCTGGGAAAAAGTAATAGCCAAGCCTACGCTCCGTACGTGACCTGGATCAGAGCCATAGCAGATGTCATAGGGATGCCGTTTCCTCCTACCAAGCTAGAAAGCCCTCCAGTGATTGAAGAGCCTACCACCGTGCCTATTCAGCAGCATAATCAGGTGTTAGCTGAGAGAGATGAGCTGAAAAAGGCAAATGAAGAACTGGAGAAAGAATTGGCTCAACTCAGAAGCGAGAAAAGTGAAGTCGTTCATTCCTTCAAGAGGCAGACAGAGCTGGTGAACCAGTTAAGGACGGATTTGACTAAGCAGATGGTTGAGCGCGAGCATTTGGGTCAGGACTTCAAAGCTGTCAATGACGTACTAGCCACTAAGAAGCAGCACTTGGATGAAGCGTACCGGAGAATATCCAAGTTTAATCAGAATTGGAAGGCCACCCTAGCCAACGACAAAGAACGGGAGGATAAACTGAAGCAGCAGATCTCCAAGCTGAAAGCCCAGGTGAAGGCTAGTGAGAAGAGGTTTGATGAAGAAACCGCTCGCAGATATGCCGCTGAAGGCCAGCTCAACAAGGCTCTTTCTAACCTGAAGGAGCACAAACTGACGTTTGAGTCCAAGAAGCGGAAGTTAGAAGATTGTTTCGGCGAAGGAGCATGGGGAGATTCGGTTGAAGGTCTCCAATACACCATTATGCATAGAGAGTTACTCGTCGAAGGGTTACTCACTCGGCCTGATCATCCAGACACGAAGGGGTTATTAGAAGAGTTTCGCGCCCATGACCGTGCTTGACCATTTGTAATCCTTTTGTTTTGATCATTGTTGTATGCTGACCATCACCAGGCTTGTTGGTTGAGGTCACGCTATTGATTCAGCTTGTACTCGGTGACGTTATGTACTGCCTTGATGGGCTTTCTTTATATATATGAGACGTTATTTCCATGACTGGACTCGGACTTCTTATTATCATCACTGGCACTCAGGCACTAGGATCGGGGGAAATCTCCCTAACGCACAGACACACGTTTGCATTTGCATGAAGCATCTGCATAACGAGCACTTTGTCGTTTTTCTAACCCTTTTGTGTATACAGGTTGTTTCAGGTTGTTCCAAGATTGATCAAAGACCAATCCACCGCTATCCGACCAGGGCAAATCAAGCCAGAATTATTGAGCAAATGCAAACTGACGTTCAGGAACTCCGAGAAAGGATGGACCGCTTCATGGAGCTCATGCAAGCGGTCGCCAACGGCCAGTATCATCTTAGAACCTTGGTTCAGCCTCTGATTTCAAGGGTCGACAACAATGGTGTACTCCATGGTGGGACTGTTCCAACCCCTCCACCTGTTGAAACTCCTCAGAATGGCGTCCCTGTGACCGGGGGGAATGGCAGTGCCAACGGCAATGTGGTAGCTAACATGGGACTCAATGGTAATACGACGGGCGTCGGTAATGGGAATTTTGAAGCTAACATCAATGGTGGGCTGGGAAACGGCAATGCGGGTGTTGGAAATCTGTTTGGGCCTCAGCCATGGTTAGAAGACCGGCAAGACGATGTGTTCTCGCAGAGAGGTGTTGAAGGAAAGCTGACTGCTGAAGCACGGCTAAGGTTTAAGGCACTCGAGGACAAGATGAGGAATATCGAGAACCAGAACACCATGGGTGTTGATATGTCCAAGTTGGGACTGATTGCTGATTTGAAGGTGCCTCCCAAGTTCAAGGTACCTGACTTTGAAAAGTACAAGGGCACCACTTCCCCTCGTGTCCATCTGAGATCATACTACCGGAAAATGTCCGCTCATTCTGAGGACGAGAAGTTGCTGATGCACTTCTTTCAAGACAGTTTGTCCGGGCCCTCCCTCGAATGGTACATGAGTCTGGAACCTGTCGGTGTACGCACGTGGAAGGAACTTGCTGAAGCATTCGTGCACCACTACCAATATAATAGCGACTTGGTTCCGAACCGAGTCCAATTGCAGAATCTGTCGCAGAGGAACAACAAAGGGTTCAAGGAATACGCCCAGCGGTGGCGTGAGTTGGCAGCTAGGGTTCAGCCGCCGATGGTTGAACAGGAGCTTGTGGAAATGTTCGTAGCTACCCTCCCAGGGGTTTATTATGAGAAATTGGTCAGCAGTATGTCTGGAAGCTTCTCAGATCTCATTATCACGGGTGAGCACGTGGAAAATGGGATTAAACTGGGGAAAATTCAAGGCGATCTGTCCTCAGCTGGAGGAGGAAAGAAACCTTATGGTGGAAAAAGGAGGGAAGGAGAGACGAGCGCTGTATCCAACGCTCGAAGGAAAGGCAAGGGCCAGCACCAGTAGGTGGCCAGCATAACTATCCCCGCTGTCCAACAACCCCAGCCACAGCAGCAACAGCAGCCGAATTAGCAAGGGTACATAAAGTATCAGAACAGGGCACCTCTGTCAAGTCGTTACCTTGAAACACCGCCCATGTCTTATGCTCAGCTATTACAGACTCTGCTTTAGTTACAGTTGATCCAGAAGAGAACCCTGGCTCCCTTGACAGGGGCACCTCCGCCAGGTTATGATGCGAATGCGACTTTTAACTTTCACTCAGGGGCATCAGGCCACACAATAGATAATTGTAAAGCCTTCAAGCACAAGGTGCAGGACATGGTGGACGCCAAGATCATCAATTTCTCAGATAATGTGCCAAACGTCACGAAGAACCCTATGCCGAATCATAGGGGAGGTGGAGTAAATGCCATTATTGAAGAGGAGAGATTGGATTTGTTGACTGACGTCAAGGATCTGAATACACCGCTTAGCTTCGTTAAACCCAAGCTGATGAAGAGAGGTTTCTTCCCGGGATGTGGAGAACTGTGTATGGGCTGTGCGACTAGTCCTGATGGATGCGAACAGCTGATAGTAGGGATTCAGAGTCTGATGACCGAAGGAATCTTGCAGTTTAGCCGAAGGGCCGAAAGTGGATCGGGAAAGGTAATGCTGAAGCAAGATGATGAGGTTTCCACCATCACCATCCCTCGCCGGACGAAAACTATTTCTGCACCCAGGCCGCCCACGATTACCATCACCAAATCTGGGCCTATACCCTTCGAAAGCACCAATGTTGTCCCATGGCATTATGGGGCAGACGTCTACTGCAACTGACAGAAATTGGAATTGGAACCATCAGGGTCGTGTATGGATAACCTAGTGGGAATTGGCGGAATCACTCGTAGCGGGAGAGTATTTGCTCCACCTGAGATCGTGGCGGACAAAGTTGATGTAACTGATAAAGGAAAGAGTAAATTCGTTGAAGAGATCCCTCGTAGGGTAGAAAAAAACTTACTTGTTAAAGACGCCGAAGAATTTATGAGGTTGATTAAAAAGAGTGACTACAAGATCGTGGATCATCTCCATCAAACACCCTCGAAAATTTCCATCCTGAATTTGTTGCTGTGTTCTGAGGCACACCGCAACGCACTGCTGAAGGTGTTGAACGCCACGTATGTACCGCAGGAAATATCGGTAAACTAGTTGGAAGGGGTCGTAGCCCACGTGAATGCTGGAAATGGGTTAGGGTTCACTGACCTAGAGCTGACGCCGAAGGGGAGGAACCACAATAGCGCCCTGCACATCTTGATAGAGTGTAGGGGAACGATTATGTCTCATGTGTTGGTGGACACAGGGTCGTCGCTTAATGTTCTTCCGAAGAAGGCATTGATGAAGTTAGATACTCGCGGAGTGATTTGCACACCCTTGTGATCTGGTTGTGAAAGCGTTCGATGGAACCAAACGACTGTTTTCGGGGAAGTGACGTTACCGATCCAAGTTGGGCCGAAAACGTTCGACGCGGTCTTTTACATTATGGATATCATGCCTGCCTACAGCTGTCTCTTGGGCCGGCCATGGATCCATTCCGCGGGTGCCGTGACCTCCACGTTGCACCAAAAGCTCAAGTATGCTGTCGGAGGTAGCATCGTGACTGTATGTGGCGAGGAAGATATAATGGTGAGCCATTTGTCGTCCTTCAAGTATGTTGAGATGGATGGGGAGATCCACGAAACCCTATGTCAGGCGTTCGAAGTTGTTAAAGTCAAGAACATAGCTCCTGTAATCACTGAGAAGCCAGAGATGATTCTCTCTTCCTTCAAGGAAGCCCGGGCCGTTGTTTAAGTCGGATCTACCCCAGGCTGGGGGCGAATTTTGGAGATACCTAACAAGCAAGACAAGTTTGGGTTAGGATACTCTCCTGCGGCTGAAGCCTCCTCTTCTAGCAGTGCGTCGCGAGGTAAAGGACCGATCTAGTTTACCAATGGTGGGGTGATATTTGAAAGCATCAACACAGTGTCTGAAGACAGCGGAGACAACGACTGTGACCTGGATTCTTGGATCCAGCCAAGCAAACCAGGCAAAAGCCTCAACAACTGGTCTGTTAGGGATGTCATCCAAGTGGCAGGTGAAGAGTAATGATTTACTTTTTCCAATCATTGTACAACCATATGTCCTACCCGGGGCATAGTGGTTTTATTGTTAGGGCCTCGTTTGATTATGTACATGCATTTTACCAATAAATCAAAAGGCGTTTTTCTTCGTATTCAAATATTGTGATCTCTATTATTCCTGTTTTATATTTGTTTTGAAGAACAATAAAATGGCAATGGGGTTTGTGCTAACCTGCATATCCTTGTTTTAAGCTTAACCCTTGTTATTGCAGGATCCACATAGCAGATGACATGGACTCTGGACCTTCTACGACTCACTTCGACTTTGATTGCCCGATATCTCAAGCCGAAGAAGAGATTGATGAAGACGAAGACCTTCCCGAAGAGTTGTCCCGCTTGTTGAAATAAGAAGAGAAAGTTATTCTGCCTCATGAAGAAGAGGTCGAGATCGTGAATTTGGGTTCTGAGGAACTTGTCAGGAACATCAGGATAGGGGCTGCATTGCAGAGTGATGTCAAGCGGAGATTGGTCGAGATGCTAAGAGAGTATAATGACATCTTTGGTTGGTCATACAAAGATATGCCCGGACTTGATACTGACATCGTGGTCCACCACTTGCCGCTGCGAGAAAATTGTCCTCCCGTTAAGCAGAAGCTTAGGAGGACGCGACCAGATATGGCCGTTAAGATCAAAGAAGAAGTGCAAAAGAAGCTTGATGCTGGCTTCTTAGCGGTCACTACTTACCCTTCGTGGGTCGCCAACATAGTGCTTGTACCGAAGAAGGACGGTAAGGTACGAATGTGCGTCGATTATCGGGATTTGAATAGGGCGAGCCCTAAAGATGATTTCCCGCTACCTCACATTGATGTGTTGGTCGACAATACATCTCAGTTCTCCATATTTTTGTTCATGGATGGCTTCTCCGGCTACAATCAGATCAAGATGGCGCCGGAGGACATGGAGAAAACTACGTTTATTACACCTTGGGGAACATTTTGCTACAAGGTAATGCCTTTCGGTCTGAAGAACGCAAGGGCCACTTACCAACGAGCTATGGTTACTTTGTTTCATGATATGATTCATCATGAGATTGAAGTCTATGTTGATGACATGATTGCGAAGTCCCAAATGGAGGAGGGGCATCTGGTCAATTTGCTGAAGCTTTTTGAGAGGCTTAGGAAGTTCAGGTTGAGGCTGAATCCTAACAGGTGTACTTTCATAGTACGTTCTGGAAAACTACTGGGGTTTATCGTGAGTGAAAGAGGCATTGAGGTTGATCCTGCGAAGATTAAAGCAATACAAGAAATGCCTGCGCCAAAAACTGAAAAAGAAGTTCGTGGTTTCTTGGGCAGAATAAACTACATTGCGAGGTTTATTTCTCAGCTCCCGGCCACGTGTGAACCGATGTTCAAACTGTTAAAGAAAGATCAGGCAATTATCTGGAACTAGGATTGCCAGAAGGCATTTGATAAGATAAAGCAGTATCTACAGGAACCTCCAATCTTGACTCCCCCAGTGGCCGGACGACCCTTAATCATGTACTTGACAGTCCTTGAGAATAGTATGGGGTGTGTTCTCGGTCAGCATGACGAGACGGGCAAAAAGGAGCATGCCATTTATTATTTGAGTAAAATGTTCACAGACTATGAATCGCGTTACTCGATGCTGGAGAAGACGTGTTGTGCACTAGCCTGGGCTGCCAAACGTTTACGACAGTACATGCTCAACCACACCACCATGCTAATTTCGAAGATGGATCCGATCAAGTATGTCTTCGAGAAGCAAGCGCTTTCGGGCAGGATTGCCAGATGGAAAATGGTCTTGACAGAATATGACATTCAGTACGTTTCCCAGAAGGCCATCAAGGGAAGCATATTGTCTGAGTACCTTGCCGAACAGCCGATCGAGGATTATCAGCCGATGAAATTTGAATTCCCTGATGAGGATATCATGTTTCTCAAAGCGAAAGATTGCGATGAACCGTAGGGTCCAGATATGAAATCCCAGTGGAAATTGATATTTGACGGGGTGGTTAATTCTTACGGAAGTGGCATTGGGGTGATCATCACGACTCCTCACGGATCCCACATCCCATTCACTGTGAGACTGACGTTTCCGGTCACCAATAACGAAGCGGAGTACGAAGCATGCATCATGGGTCTAGAAGAAGCAATTGATTTGAGAATCAAGAACCTAGATGTATATGGTGAATCGACACTTGTGATTAACCAGATTAAAGGGGAGTGGGAGACTCGTCAATTGAATTTGGTGTCGTACGTGAACTATGCCAGAAGGCTACTTCCGTTATTTGATCGAGTGGAACTCCATCATGTGCCCAGGGCCGAAAACCAGATGGCTAATGCCTTGGCCACGTTGTCTTCGATGTATAAAGTCAATTTTTGGAATGAAGCTCCAAGAATTGTCCTTTCTCGTCTTGATAGACCTGCATTCGTCTTTGCGATCGAGGAAGCCTCCGACGGCAAGCCATGGTTCCATGATATCCAGACCTTCCTTATGACTAAGGAGTATCCTGCGGGGGCGTCAACCCAGGATAAGAAGACTCTGAGGAGGCTGTCTGGAAATTTTTATCTCAATCCTGAAGAAGTTTTGTATAAAAGAAACCACGATCTCGTGTTACTCAGATGCGTAAATGAGAAAGAAGCGGGTATGCTCATGGAAGAGGTCCATGAAGGCACATTTGGTACGCACGCCGGCGGGCGTGCTATGACAAGAAAGATCCTGAGAGCAGGATATTACTGGCTAACGATGGAATCGGATTGCTTTAAATTCGCGAGGAGATGTCATAAATGCCAGATTTATGCTGATAAAATTCGTGTGCCGCCGTGCCCGTTAAATGTCATGTCCTCCCCGTGGACGTTCTCCATGTGGGGCATCGACATGATAGGCAAGATCGAGCCCACTACATCTAACGGTCATCGCTTCATTCTAGTAGCTATCGACTACTTCACCAAGTGGGTGGAGGCAGCCTCATATGCTAATGTGACCAAGCAGGTGGTGGCTAAATTCATAAAGAGGGACATCATCTGTCGTTACGGAATTCCCGAGCGGATCATTACTGATAATGGTTCGAATCTGAGTAACAAGATGATGAAGGAGCTGTGTCAGAGTTTCAAGATTGAACACCACAACTCATCTCCTTACAGGCCGAAGATGAATGGCGCCGTTGAAGCGGCCAATAAGAACATCAAGAAGATTGTACAGAAGATGGTTGTGACCTACAAAGATTGGCACGAGATACTGTCATTTGCACTGCACGGTTATCGTACAACGATACGTACATCAACCGGGGCAACTCCTTTCTCCTTAGTGTACGGTATGGAAGCTGTCCTACCGTTAGAAGTGGAGATCCCTTCTTTGAGAGTTTTGGTTGACGTAAAACTCGATGAGGCAGAATGGATTAAGAACCGACTAAACCAACTCAGCGTGATGGACGAGAAGAGATTAGGATCGATTGCATATGGTCGTCTGTACCAAAGCCGAATGAAGAAAGCCTATGATAAGAAGGTGCGTCCTAGAAGCTTTCATACGGGTGACCTCGTCCTGAAGAAGATTCTTCCTCCACACTCCGATCACCGGGGCAAGTGGACTCCTAATTACGAAGGTCTGTACGTCGTCAGCAAGGTATTCTCGGGAGGAGCTTTGTTGTTATCCACGATGGATGGCGAAGATTTTGCATCCCCAGTGAACGCGGACGCAGTTAAAAAATACGTTGCTTAAAAAATGACCCCCTGGAAAGAAAAAGAATATCCAGGAAAAAATGGGGCATCCCGGCGAACCATAAAAAAGGAAAAAGGTTCGGGAAAAAATTAGGGATATAAAAGAAAAGAATGTACACCCGCAAAGTCGAAAACCTGAAAGGGCGACTTTGGCAAAAAAGGGTATCCCGGTGAATCGAAAACCCGAAAGGGCGATTCAGGCAAAAGTTAGGGATTTGAAAAAGCAAATGACCGTGTTCCGCGTGTGGACTGTATTCGTTTATCTGAATCAATCTCTTCTGAAGCTGAAGCGTCAGAGAAGTATCGAAGTCGAGTGGGTCATAGAGGGATCAACTCATGATGTTCGTCTACGCCTCATTGCCGACATTTGTGTATATACTGATGTATATTTATGTTTTATTTTTGTGCGGCTTCCTCATTCCAGGAGCTTGCATCTGTTGTAAAACATTTTTACCCATTCAGGGGTTCGTTATCAATAAAATGTATACTATTCAGCAATTCTGTTTGCCTGTTTAGAATTTATCTGTTTTGTTTGCGAAAAAGAACGCCGATGTTTTTGATGAAATGCGCATACATAACCTTAATGGCCTAGGCCACTGATTGTTGAAACAATGAATTACTCGAACATTGTCACAAGATGATAACCTTGATAGGTCCCTCTGAGAAGGGTATATCGTCTGTTTGTTTGTGTTGTTACAGGTATAACATACTCTAGGCAGTACGCCGTATGCGTCCCCAAGCAGGATGATTCCTCCTTCCCCGCAAGTTCAGTAGCACCTCCCCGTGGAGTTTGAACATGAGACCATAAGCATTGATATATCACCCTAATCAGAGAAGATTCTCTCCAAGCAGATGTATCCTGAAAGATCATCGTCTCCCCAGCTGAGTCATACACTGAAGCGTGCAGCACTCGATAGTTCAGACTGAAGTCTCCATCGAAATTGAAATTCCCCACAGAGTCGTACTCTCCCCAGTGAACAGGATGATTCGTAGGTCCCCAGCCGAGTTTGTAGTTCCCCAAGAGAGTCGAGGCCTTGGGAGACGTTTGGGCCATGAGTGGTTTTCCCCAGTAGAGTGTTGAATAGTTGATGTTGTATTTCCCCACCGGAGTCGTTATCTCCAGGAAGTTCTAGCCGTGAAGGTCGTGCAGTTTGTTTCGGCGATTGACATCGTTTTCCTCAGCAGTCTTGGTTCGTACACCTAGGCGAACAGGTCCAGGTTCTCATAGAACTTTATTCCCCTGCAGCAGTCAACTGAAGTTCAGTTCCCCAGGCGGAGTCCAATTGAGATTGGCGCGACTCTTTCTCCTTGGCACGATGAGTCCTTCCTCCACCAGAGTGGTTCCTTCTCCTTGATAGGAGGATTCTCCCTTCGGCATTTATTTTGCTGATGGGGCCGTAGCATTTTGCATGATTGCATAGCATTTACCCTAAACGCGTAGCATTTCCACCGTGTAGAGCATGGCGCCATTGTCAAAGCATATGCATACGAAACATGAGCTAGGTCGTTACCGTTCTTGTTTTGCAGGTGTTCATACGCAAAATGGTTTGGTTCAAGATGATTCTTGAATACCCCCAGCAAAGTCTTTTGCCCAAGATGATTCTTGAATTCTCCAGCGAAGGTGCTTGTTTAAGATGATTCTTAAAATCCCCTGTGAAGTCGCCAGAGAGGGTTGCTCAAGTTGATTCTTGAAGTCCCCGACAGAGTGTTTGCTCAGGATGATTCTTGAAATCTCCAGCAGAGTTATTGGTTCAAGATGATTCTTGAAGTCCCCGGCGGAATTATTTGTCCAAGATGATTCTTGAAGTCCTCAGCAGAGAGGATTCACCTAAAACGATTTCTGGATCTCCGAAGCAGAGTTACTTGATAGTTCTCCAGAATTTCCCAGCGGACATGTGTCATCCCCAGCAGGTTGCTGAACAGCGAAGTTGAAACTTCCCTTGGAGACTTGATGATTGAAGCCCAACCGTATTAACGAAGCAGTTCTCTCAGCTGATGCGGAGTGCCTGATGGCAGAAGTTTGGATATCCCCAATTGGTTCATGATTGACTGAGAATTCTATTCCCGACTTAGGGATAAGGTTCGGCTGACGCCCAAAAAACTTCTTTGATTGCCTGATGGCATGATTAACTAGATTGTTGATCTGATGAGTCCCGAGGAATCTTGATTCCTGACGGCATGATCGACCATGTATCACTGGTTACCGTGTGACCAATTCCCCAGCTAGTTGCCGTGCAACTTTTATTTCAGTTTCCGAAGATTTGTCCCCATCAAAGTACCGTGTACTTGTGCAGTTGGCAAATTTCCGGGTTTGTTGGTATTCAACCGTCTTTTACCTTGATTGGTTGAGAGCCATTTGCTTCTCACCCAGTCAGGTCCAAGCCATTTGAATAGGGGCAGCTGTTGCACCCCAAAATTTGCCCAACTTTCCTTTACCTAGCTTATGTTTCATTTCATTCACATTAGCATTATCATTTGCATTTCATTGACATGTATACAGGAGATCAAGAGGTATGATTACCAATCAAGGGCTACACAAGACTTTGAAGCTAGCTGGGAGGCTTATTCAGGTGTTCAAGGGTTGATATCCTTGTCAGAGAAGTTAAAAGATCCTCAGAGAGAGTGGTTGAAACCAAGAGGGTGTGTCTCCTAACTTGAGAATTATGTGGAAAGCCATCAGATGATTCTGAGATCATAGAGATGGACTTGAGACCTTGAGAGAGCTCATGATAAGTATGAAGATAACTTTGAGGCCTAGACAGTTCATTGTTCAAGATTAAGAAGGCTCAACCATGAGTGGTGCAGCTAGGGTTTGACTAGGTCAACCCTAGGTCAACTGATGATTTGAACAAGGTTGAGACCTAATTCAAAGGCCATGTAAGCATGAATTGATGCATTGAGATGTAATAAGGATGATTCCAAGGTCAACTCATCATGATTGAAGAGTTTGAGAAGTTTCAGGCTAGGGTTTCTAAGGCTTGACAGTGTAAAATCCCCTAGTTTGACCCATATCTTCAAGGCAATTTAGCTCAAGATGTGATTGTCATCTCATATTACCCCCAACATGAATGTTGTAAAGAATGGTCTTAGCTTTAATTTGAGTACTAGAAGTCCTTGATAGGATTTGTAGAACTCAAGTTATGGCTTTGACAAGTTACAGGTCATCTGAGGTATGTGAATTTGGGGGATTGAAAGTTGTCCAACTTGCATGAAGCTTTTGACCTAGAAGGATGATTCCTATGAACTTTTGGTCAACATGAATGTTGTTCCTTATCCTCTTAGATTTCTAGAGAGTACTAGAAGTCCTTGATAGGATTTGTAGAACTCAAGTTATGGCTTTGACAAGTCAAGGGCATTTTGGTCATTTAGAGATTATAGGTCATTTCAAGCATAACACCATAACTCCTTTTTCCAAGCTTCAAATGGGAAAATGTTCAACATCAAACTTGTTCAAAATGATGTTTTAAGGTTAACCAAAAGGTCATGAGATGTTGGAATTACTTGTAGCTCAAAGTTGCAAAAATTACCTAAAATAAGGATGATTTTCAAATGAACCAAAGTTGGATATTGGTATTTTTGATCTACATGTCCAAACCAAGGCATGTAATATGTCATTTTGATTCTAAAACACATTTTAAGAACATTGGTTTTGCCACAATATTGAATTGAAGTTTAACTTGTGGACTTGCTTTGAAAAGTAGTTACTTACATCTTAAGTAACCTTTGCCAAACCAAAATTCAAGGCATGACCAAGGCTTTTTCAATCCAAACTCATCCAAAATATCATTATGAGAGAAATTGGAAGAGAAGGAGGGTGATTACAAGCTGCTAGCAGAATTGTGCATACCATGGCATGAGATTGAAATCTTCATGACATAAGAAATATAATTTCTCATTAGAAGGATCTAGAGCTTTCTAGATCAAACCTACATGTCCTATATATTGAATAGAGATGATCCAAGGCCAAGGTTGGTGATGATTAAAGGAGAGAACAGAGATTGAGATTGGAAAATTCTTGTTTGCAACTGAATTCGGTTACACCAATTTCTTCACTTTCCATCCATTTTCTTGATTGCAATCTCTTCCATGGATGCTAGTGAATGATTCCAGATCATAATCAAGGCAAATTCGTGGCTGATTGGTGTTCTTGATCTCAGTTTTTTCCACCTGCAACTCAGAGTTGGTTCCAAGAATTGAAGCCATTCCAATCAATTTTATTGCATACAGAAGCTTGGAATTGATTCACTGAAGCAGACTGGAGCATTTGAGGGCTTGATTTGAAGGATTACTACTTCTGTGCACACGAAATTTTCAGGTTATTAACTTTCAATCCCCAACTTGTTTTAGGAAGAATCAAGAGGAATTAGGGTGTTAGATGCATAGTAGAATGGTGTAGGGAGGTTTTCAGATCATTAATTTGAGAGTTAGTGACCAATTAGGGTTGTTACCATTTTCGGGTGAGAAGTGGTTCTTGCAAATCTTGAGGTTTTAGGTTGAATTAATGGTATGATTGAGTTCCTTGTGAAATTTGGGACAAGTTTGATCAAGGAATCGTGGCCAATGGTGGATTCTATGTCAAGCTAGGGTTGTGAGATGATGACCGGAGAAAGTCACCGGCGGTGACTATGGCGCGCAGGTGACCTGAGTTTCATAGATTTGAATTGGGGAAGATGATCCCAGAGCCCTTGGATTGTGGTTTGACTTGGACCAAAGACTTTATCCAACGGCCACGCGTGCTTCTAATTTGTGAAGGACTCTAAACTAAATGAAACGATGTGTTTCATTAATCAGTGGTCTTTGGGCTTAATGCATTAGTTGATACCTGCACCCCCTTTATGGCCCAATCCTAAAAATGAACTGATTTCTATTGCTACCTGCACCGTGCATTTGTTTATTTTCTTTGGATTTTCTATTATTTTTCATTTTATTCATGGTTAATGATTAATTCATAAAAAATGGAAAAATGACTCAATTGATCCCATTCTTTTTCATTGGATTCATGATAGAATCTATTATTTTTTAGATAAAATATATTATTATTTCATGCATTTTCTGATTTTATGGGAATTTTTACATTTTAATTGATATTAAAATAGTCATGTTTGATGCTTGATATTGTGGAATTTGGTTTGATCATGTGATGATGATTTTGGCCTTAATTTTTTGTGAGTAGTTAGCATAGATATGCATGCTCCCCATAGATTTTTATCCCATTTTTGTGATGAATATAAGTGGTAGTGTTAGGTTGAAACTTTAGAAGCTCCATTTTTAGGGTTTATGGTTGATACCTTGTGATTTAGATTTTATTTGTAGGACTTGGTGGATGATTCAACCTCTGATTTTTGTAGGGTAGACTCATGATTGAATTAGGGTCCCTTAGGAATTTTGGTAGGAATGTTCAATGAAGTTTACTATTTTTGCTTGATTTTAGTTTAGATGCTAGTCTTAGATGATTCTAATGCACTAATTCAACTAGAATGACTTCTTTAGTTCCCTTAGATTAGGGTTTTGCTTTGCTTGTTCTTGGGTGATGATGAGGGCAAGTTTAAGATGCATTGGATTGCTTGAAGAGGCTTGGATGTGAGGATCTTCCCTTCTTTTGGTGTAGTTTTGTTTAGGTGTTAAGATTAGGGTTTTGTAGGCAGAGCTTCTAGATAGATTCTCTTTCTTCATAAACATGGAATATGTTGATCAATTCCATTCTTCCCTATGATGCAAGGTCCCCTTGTAAAGGCCTCATCCCTCCTTTGGTAGGATGTGTGGCTCTTTGCAAGTTGGTAGAACCTTTGAGGGTCCCGTTCTCTGATGATAGGATGCTTAGTGGTGACCTTTGGTCTTCACTCTGCTACCAGTCATCCAAACTTTGCTCTTGATGGATGAATCTTTCTCCCTTGTTAGAGGATGGAGTTCCTTGCTAGAGGATGGGAGATGACGGAGTTGATACTTCTTTGTGTTTGAAGATTATGCTGAGAAGTTGAAGCTTGTATATGAAGAGGAGCCAAGTTAATACTGGTAAAGAAGAGAGAGCTGAAGCTTGAAGACCAAGTTGACACTTGTGAAGAAGATCAAATTGAGATTGAAGGAAGAGCTGAGGCTTGAGAAATGAAGGATAAGTTGATACTTATGTTGACACATTGAGTCCTTGAAAGAACCAGTTAATACTTGATATTAGGGTTGAAGCCTGAAAGTGGAGTTTACCCTGGAGCTGAAGCTTGAAGAAGAAGAATAAGTTGATACTTATGTTGGATGTGTTAGAAGCTTGAAGAAGCAAGTTGATATTTGCTATTGAAGATGATAGCTTTGAAGAGCAGTTGAAGTCTGAGGATTGAACTGCTGTCAGAGGAGAGCTTTGCTGTGAAGCTGTGGAAGCTGTTGATCTGTTTTCCTGTCTGTTTTCTTTCTGTGCAACTGTATTGGTGTGACTTGTTTGATTTGCTTGATGCATTAGGATAAGTTCATATCTAGACTGATGTAAGTTAGGAGCATGATTGCACTAGAGGTTGAGTTGCTCCCTCTGCTTGTTTTTCACTGTATGGCTTTGCTTGCTGGTATTTGGTAGAGCCCAGCTCCCTTGCCTATGTGGTCTGGTGTGTTTGCATGATGGAATTTTATTTCATTTCCTCTGTATGATTACCATCACTCATTTTTGCTTGATAGCATTTCCTCTGTATGATTGCAGTTATTCATATCTGGCTTGACGTTGAGATGAGTTTGTGGAGGCTGATGCCCCACACACATTTCCTCCCTCACTTGCATTGCATGCATTTTACAGTCGTTTACTATTTACTGTTTCTGCTGATGCTTTACCTGTTTCAGTTTATCATTGACATGATCCCCTAGGAATCTCACTTCCTTTGATAAGGAAATGATGATAGAACTTTAGGTTGAAACCTATGCATGATAACTTCTAGGAGTTCCCTGCTTCAAACCTCAACCATAGGATGAATCCTTGGCATGACAACATTAGGACTCGATAGTCTCCCCCTTAGTTGAGCCTGTTCTCTCTTCTCATCTCAAAACAAAGTAAAATACAATAATAAAGGTTAACTGACGACGTACGTTACGAGCCTTAAGCTATCTGAGAAAGGATTGTTGGAGAGTTTCTTTTCAACAGTCTGGATGTTTAGTATGGCACCCTTTGGGTGACATGCGACGCATTCACTCTCAAGTCATAGTCTCTAGTGCGATATTAGTTGCAAACAACCATAAAAAACAGTTCTTCCATAAAAGACAGAAAACAAACTTCAAACCTTTTTGCCCCGTGGGCCCATAATTCAAAGGAAGCTTTTCTGAAGAAAAGAGTGTCGTTAACTCCCAGTTCTACCGCAAACGGTAACGCTTAAGTCTCCAAGGGTCGAGTTGCGTACATCCAACTGCTAGAACTGTTTGTTAACCCTACTCGGAAAAAAAAAACAGATGAATCTGAATCCCCGTAATCCGTAGTGTGTCGAACTGCGTAAGCTCTGATCTCTCATATCTGTTGAGAGTACGTAGGCACAATACTGACGTATTGGCGAGCCACCTCCCCCCATCACCCGTAGCTAGTCAAACTACGTTGACTCTGATTTCTCATTCTCTGATGAGAATACGTAGGCATAAAGCGCGACGCTTTGCCGAGTCATTTTCTTTTCTTTTTTAGCCAGCCTTGATAGGTAGATAGATAAAATCAACCCGTCCGATAAACACAACAAGCATGGATCCCATCGAGTACGATGGACGTGAGGGGTGCTAATACCTTCCCCTTGCGTAACCGACTCCCGAACCCAGACAATGGTTGCGATGACCTTGTCTTATACCTTTTTTCGTCAGGTTTTTCCGATCGTTTCCTTTCCCGTTCTGAGGGATAAATAACGAAAGGTGGTGACTCTTCTGTTTTGTCGGCACCTTATTTTTTGCGGTAGCGACAGTAGTGACCCAATTTGTGGGGCCTTTTTGTTATTCACACTTTATCATTAAATAAAGGACGTTTTCGCATTCAAATATTGTGATCCCTGTTTGTCTTGTTTTTGTTTTGCATTTATATTAAACAGAAAAATGGCAATGTGTTTTGTTTGTTGCATCGCATAATAAACATAACATCATCATGCAAGTCTTTTATATCAGATGCCATCGGTTCAGGTTCAGCTATGACATTGTATGACTTTGATAATCCCATTTATCAAGCTGAAGAGGAGACAGACGAAGACTGTGAACTACCCGAAGAGTTAGCCAGGCTTCTCAAGCAGGAGGAAAGGGCTATTATACCTCATCAGGAGGATATTCAGATTATCAATCTGGGCACCGAGGATGATAAGAAAGAGGTAAATGTGGGGGATACATTGGAAGACAGGGTCAAGAGAAGATTGGTTGAGATGCTCCGTGCGTATAAGGATATCTTCGCTTGGTCTTACCAAGACATGGCCGGGCTGGATACAGATATTGTGGTACACCGGTTACCTCTTAGAGAAGAATGTCCGCCAGTCAACCCGAAGTTGAGACGAACAAGGCCTGACATGGCAGTTAAGATCAAAGAAGAGGTTTAGAAGCAGTTGAATGTTGGGTTTCTTGCTGTCACGAATTATCCTCCGTGGGTCGCTAATATCGTTCTTGTTCCTAAGAAAGATGGAAAGGTCCGGATGTGCGTCGATTATCGAGATCTGAATAAAGTGAGCCCGAAAGACGATTTCCCGCTCCCCCATATCGATGTGTTAGTTGATAACACCTCTCAGTATTCTGTGTTTTCATTCATGGATGGCTTCTATAGGTATAACCAAATCAAGATGGCCCTAGAGGACATGGAGAAAACTACTTTCATCACACCATGGGGGACTTTTTGCTACAAAGTGATGCCTTTTGGATTGAAAAATGCATGAGCAACTTACCAGCGGGCGATGGTCACTTTGTTTCATGATATGATTCATCATGAGGTTGAATTCTATGTTGATGACATGATTGCAAAGTCACAGACGGAGGAAGGACATCTGGTCGATCTTCTGAAATTGTTTGAAAGGTTGAGGAGGTTCAAGCTGAGGCTGAATCCTAACAAGTGCACCTTCGGGGTGAGATCTGGAAAGTTACTGGGTTTCATTGTCAGTGAAAAGGGTATTGAGGTAGATCTTGCCAAAATAAAAGCTATACAAGATATGCCTGAGCCGAGGACGGAAAAAGAGGTTCATGGTTTCCTGGGGAGATTAAACTACATTGCAAGGTTTATATCTCATCTTACAGCCACTTGTGAACCAATATTCAAATTGCTAAGAAAAGATCAAACAGTCAGGTGGAATGAAAATTTACAGAAAGCGTTCGAAAGAATAAAAGAATATATGCAGGAACCTCCAATACTCATGCCTTCAGTTCCAGGGAGACCACTGATCATGTACCTCACGGTTCTTGAGAATTCAATGGGATGTGTGCTCGGTCAACAAGACGACTCGGGTAGAAAAGAGCATGCCATCTACTACCTGAGTAAGAAATTCACTGATTATGAGTCGAGATACTCAATGCTGGAAAAAACAGGTTGTGCACTCGCTTGGGCTGCTAAGCATTTGAGACAGTACATGTTAAATCACGCCACCCTATTGATTTCGAAGATGGATCCGATCAAGTACGTCTTTGAAAAACAAGCACTCTCCGGAAGGATTGCCCGATGGCAAATGATTTTAATGGAGTATGATATTCAATACGTTTCCCAGAAAACCATTAAGGGAAGTGTCCTGTCGGAATATCTCGCGGAACAGCCAATTGAGGATTATCAGCCGACGAAGTTTGATTTTCCAGATGAAGACGTCATGTTTTTGAAAATGAAAGACTGTGATGAGTCTTTACCTGACGAGGGTCATGAGACTGGATCTTAGTGGAAATTGGTTTTCGACGGAGCGGTTAATTCATATGGCAATGGGATCGGGGCTATCATTACTACTCCTCATGGTTCTCATATACCGTTCACTGCCCGATTGACTTTCGCCTGCACCAATAATAAAGCCGAGTACGAAGCGTGCATATTGGGTTTAGAAGAGGCCGTAATATGAGGATAAAGAATCTGGATGTATACGGTGAATCAGCATTAGTCGTTAACCAAATCAAAGGAGAGTAGAAAACTCGTCAGGCCAACCTGGTGCCTTACAGGGATTATGCCAGGAGATTGTTGTTGTTCTTTGATAGAATCGAGTTCCGTCATGTGCCAAGAGTCGAGAATCAGATAACATATGCCTTGGCCATGCTATCTTCGATGTAAAAAGTGAATATTTGGAATGGAACTCCAGCCATCACCATTATGCGTCTTGATAGACCTGCTTTTGTGTTTGAAATTGAGAAAGCAACAGATGGAAAGCCTTGGTATTTTGATATCAAGTATTTTCTCAAGACTCAGGAATACCCATCTGAGGCATCTGGCAAAGATAAGAGGACCATGAGAAGGTTAGCCGGTAACTTTTATCTGAACAAAGACAATGTGCTCTACAGGAGAAACTTCAACATGGTCTTGTTGCGCTGTGTTGATGAACTTGAAGCAAACCTGTTGATGGAGGAAGTCCACGAGGGTTCTTTCGGTACTCATGCCAATGGACATGCAATGGCTAGAAAATTGTTGAGAGCTGGGTATTATTGGATGACTATGGAATCTGATTGCTTCAAATACGCCAGAAAATGCCATAAATGCCAGAGGTGCATGTGCCACCGGCTCCTCTGAATGTGTTAACGTCTCCTTGGCCTTTTGTTATGTGGGGAATTGACGTGATTGGAAGGATTGAGCTGACTGCTTCTAATGGACATCGCTTCATTCTGGTCGCGATTGATTATTTTACGAAGTGGGTTGAAGCATCGTCCTCGCTAATGTTACGAAACAGGTGGTCGCCCGATTCATAAAGAAGGACATCATTTGTCGTTATGGAATTCCTGAGAGAATCATTACCGATAATGGTTCAAATTTTAATAACAAAATGATGAAGGAACTGTGTCAGGGTTTCAAGATTGAGCATCATAATTCTTCTCCATATCGTCCGAAGATGAATGGCGCTGTTGAGGCAGCTAATAAGAATATCAAGAAGATTATGCAGAAAATGGTAGTAACCTACAAAGATTGGAATGAGATGTTGCCCTTTGCTCTTCACGGTTATTGTACTTCGACACATACATCAACCGGGGCAACTCCTTTCTCACTGGTGTATGGCACGGAAGCGGTCCTGCCATTAGAAGTTGAGATTCCTTCTTTAAGGGTATTGTCGGATGTAAAGCTTGACGAAGCTTAATGGATGCAAACCAGGTTGAATCAGCTGAGCTTGATTGACGAAAAGAGATTCACAGCCATTGCTCATGGCCGGTTGTACCGAAGTAGGATGAAGAAAGCCTTTGATCAGAAAGTGCGTCATCGGTGCTTCCAGATGGGTAATTTGGTGTTGAAAAGGATCCTTCCTCCTCAGACAGATCACAGGGGAAAATGGACTCCTAACTATGAAGGTACGTATGTGGTAAGAAAGGTTTTCTCTGAAGGAGCCTTATTACTATCTACCATGGATGGTGAAGATTTTTCGTCCCCTGTGAACACAGACGTGGTTAAAAAATACTTTGCTTAAAGAGACCCGCTGGACAGAAAAAGAAAAGTCAAGGCAAAAATGGGGCATCCCGGCAAACCATGAAAAAGAGAAGGTTCGGGAAAAAATTAGGGAAAAGAAAAAAGAAAGATGTAAACCCGCAAAGTTGAAAACCTGAAAATGCGACTTTGGCAAAAATGGGTATCTCGGTGGATTGAAAACCCGAAAGGGAGATCAAGGCAAAAGTTAGGGATTTTGAAAGCAAACAACTGTGGTCTGCATTCGATCTGTGAGCTTAAGAGCAGTTATCCCGAAGGAAAGGAATCAGTCTAGTCAGTCTTTTCAGAAGGCAAAACACGGGGCACATCGAAGACATACAGGTCATAGCCGAATCGACACATGGTGGTTGTCTGTTTCCACGTTGCCGACATTTGTATATTCTTTTGCTTTTTCGCAATTGCTTCTTTTCAAGAATTGCATCTGAATTGTAATTTGCCTATTTACAGGCCTTTTATCAAATAAAGTATTCACTTCAGTCAAAGAGCTTTCATTTTCTTGCTTTACTTTTACTGTTTTGTTTGCAAAAACGTCCGATATTTTGATAAACATTGCAGGTGAAAACAGGAGGCTTTACAGGGCGTAACGAAAGCAAATGACTTTGCTCAGGTGGTAAATGTCATGAATGGTAACTGAGGTAACCATTTCGCATGTGCGCATTCTTTTGTCTTATTGCAGGATGGAAGCACTCCACAACAGAGGTGTTCCTCCACGGCATTGAAATTATAATGCAGATTCATTTCTCCCCTGCAGAGTCTCACTATCAGGTCAGGTATCGCCAACGGAGGTGTTTGAGGAATCTACAACGAAGTAGGGTTTTGACTCCCTGCAAGGGCTAACCCCCGGCAGGGTGGGTTTGTTCCCAGCATATTATTCTCCAGCAGAGGTAACGTTTTCGACGCCCTCTCCCCAACGGAGTTGACTTTCTGGTGTTCTCCCGGTAGTACCGGTATTCAGGGTTTCTTCCCCAAGTAGAGTTCAGTGTTGATTCCCTCGACATGACATATGTTAAGGCGAAGCATGATCCATTTCTCAGTAGAGTGAATCCCTCAGTAGAAGTATCTGATATCCTCTAGCAGGGTGTAATTTCTTTCAAAGCAGAGTAGAGCTATTTCTCAATAATTTACTTCCCGATAAGGTCGTATTCTGAACGGTTCTCCCCGGTTGAATGTGTTCATTCCCTAGAGTGTTGGAAGGCTGTTCCGGGTGTTTCCCCAGCCTGTACATTTGATCCCCATAAGAGTTGTTTCTTGGGAAGCCATCCATGGCATTTTGCCTCAGCAGAGTCCTGATTCCCAGCAGGTTGATTTGTTGTTCTCTTTAGAACAGTTATATCCGAGAAGGTGCTTTACAAGGAGGTCATCCAAGGCTTGTTTGTGCCCCAGTATGAGTCTGATCATACTCGGTGTAACGCCCGTTCATTTTAATTAAATGATTTATGAATTGTTGGTGTGCCTTTATGTGGGAGTGTGTCTGAGAGCGTTGGTGGGTGTCCTTAAAGTATAGGAAACCATTTAATAAATTATTGAGTTTGATAATAATATAATATAATTACTAATGATGATAATTTAATAATTAGTAGTAATATTATTATTATTATTATTATTATTATTATTATTATTATTATTATTATTATTTGTAGTATTAGTGGATGGAATAAGAGAAGGGAGTTATTAGAGAAGTTGTGGGAGAAAGTAACACGATAAACTGCCCAGAAAACCAAAATTGAGGAAAAAGGTTGAAGAGAAGGAAAAAGGAACGTGACTGTGGAGAATGTAAGAACAGAAGAATTTTTCATCGATGAAATTGGAAGAAAGTTGCAGGAGAGTTACCGTAGAACAGAACCAGAACAAGAAAGCTTGGAATTGTCCTCTATTCAAGGTAAGGGTGGGGTTCAATTCTATAACTGTGGGTATGATCGATTTCATGTAGGGAATTGAATCATAGGATTAATGTTCCTGTAGGTCGATAAATATTAAGGATTAATGTTCCTGTAGATCGATAAATATTAAGGAGTAATGTTCCCGTAAGTTGAAGGAATATTAAGGATTCCCGTAGTAACGTTCCCGTAGTAATATTCCCGTAGTCATATTCCTGTAGTGATGTTACCGTAGTAACGTTCCCGTAGTAATATTCCCGTAGTGATATTCTTGTGGTAATGTTCCCGTAGGTTGAGAAATATTAAGGATAAATTTTCCCGTAGGTTGAGAAATATTAAGAGAATATTAAGGGTAAATGTTCCCGTAGGTTGAGAAATATTAAGGGTTAAAGTTTGTCTACGCCTGCGTTAATGGTTATCTCATTAGTTTTAGTAGTAATGTTGGGAATCGGCACTGACACGCGCTAATTTCCCATTTGTTGAGAAAAGGTTGTTATTAGGCTCTTACTTGATCGACTTCAGGTAGGGAATTGAATCATAGATATAGTTCCCGTGACTCGATAAATGTTAGGGACGAGGTTTTTCTGTGTAGGAATGAATGTGTTATATCGTCAGTGTTGTACAATGCTGTATGGTTCCCCTTAATGAGGCAAGATTAGTTGCCCCATAGTTATAGAACCTTTTCAGGAACTATAATTAACTTAGTGAGTAAAAGTTGTAATGTTGTTTTTACGATAATGTGATGAATTCTTAATTGTCGAAAGTATGTTGTTATTGTTCTCCTACATGAACAGCTTGAAATGATGAATACTTGATGCATATGAAATTGTTATGTCACTGTTGAGAAAATGTTATTATAATATTCTCCTTGTATTATGTGGGTAAGTTGTAGAGACGAGGTTGTTTTTAATTGTTCTCTGCGAAAATGTGTTAGCGTCTTATTCGTAGGAACGATACTGTTGGTAGTTCTCTGATATGAATAGATTGAAGTCGTAAGTATATGACGTATGCGAAATGTGATGTTTCTGTTATGGATAATTGGTTGTAGGCGTGATGCCTTGTTCCACGGTTGTTGCACAGTTGTTGTTGTTGTTGTGTTATAGTCCATAATAGTTGCGTCTCATAACATATCATTTGGCCTGGATTGGCGATGGTTGTGTCTTTAATGACAAAATAAAATGATTGTGGAGAGTTGTCTCCCGAATTATTGTGGAGTGTTATCTCCCGAATTATTGTGGAGAGTTGTCTCCCGAATTATTGTGGAGAGTTGTCTCCCGAATTATTGTGGAGTGTTGTCTCCCAAAATGGTACCACATGCATATGCACAGTTGAGTTGCATTGTTGAGTCGCATTGTTGAGTCGCATTGTTGAGTTGCGTTGTTGAGTTGTTTTGATGAGTTGCTGAGATATGATGATAATTGTTGTGGTTATGAATAAAGGGTGGTTGTAGTTTATTATTACTAATATTTATGCGAACTGTTGGAATTATAATGCTGTGATAATATTCTGACATGACTTTTATCATGCCTTATGTTATGTTGTTGATATCTCACCCTTTACATTGTATGTTACCTCCGTTGGTGGTAATTTGCAGGTAATCCGAAATAAGTGTAGCTTTCCGTTTAAAGTTGTCGGTCGCTCTGATACGTAGCACTCTTGGGGGGATGAACGATTGATGTTATTGCTTTTATTTAATTTCCTTGTTTCTGAATTTTATCAAGTATTTTTCATTAAATTTGTGGCTGCTGTTAAGTGCCAAATGTTGGTTGGATGCACTATACCGAGGAATTAGTAGTGCTTATTTTTATGGTTGAAACTCGTTGTTTATGTTGAATTGATGCAAGATAATTACTTGCTGAATTTTCAATGAAATATAGTTGTTGAATTTATCATGAGTTGTTGAAAGTTTATTAAGTTCCGCTGGGAAATAAAAGGGTGTTTTATTATTGAGATGCTGAGCATGTTGTCGTTACTTGTTCATCCAAAAATCTGTGCTATGTATGATACTGAATGAATAATTGCAAGTGTATGGTTTCTGTTCAAGTTGAAGTGTAACATCTCTGATGCATCCAGTTTTTGTGAGTGTGACGGTCGTCATGCAGTCCGTTTTTATGAACTCTGATATTTCTGTTGTTTTTCTTAATTATCCGTCGGGTTAGATTGGGGTGTTACATTAGTGGTATCAGAGCAGGTTGGTCCGTCCAGCCAAGTTGTCTAATGTTGTTTGTTCCCTTGTATGCGACATATGTGTGAAAACACAGTCGGTACGTGTTTGTTGCCTAACCTCGTCTGCAGAAGTGGGAATGATTCAAGAGGGGGAGAAGATTGTACTTCTCCAGGATGCTGCAAGTGTGGAGTTGTAGCTCGGTGTGTGGTTGAACGCTCTTACAGTTTGGTATAGATGGTTTATACCTCATCATGATTTTCGGCTGGCTATTGATAAATTGAGGAACTAATCAGCCTTAATCTCTTGTTGATAGTATTTGGGATTATGCTGGATGGGATATGCGTGTCTTGCAAGCTTGGATGGCGTGAGAAGTGAATTATCTTGAGTTAAGCTAAGTGCTTAAGAATTGTTTTGATGAGTCGGTGCAGGAGGGTGCTGAGGTGTTTAATTTTGATGGGAATTTTTGAATTATAATGAAAGCGGGAAGTTGGCGACTGCCGATTAATTGTGGTTGGCTGGAAGTTTTCTGAGGAGATAAGTGATGTACGGCCAGGACGTGAAGTGGATTTGTGACCGACTTAGTTACGAAAACTAGTCTGAGAGTGAGAGCTCCATATTTCATGTCTGTTTGGATGGTCAAGGAATTAAACTGATTAAGTAGTGTTGAGACTCGTGTCTGGTGTGTGTGCTAAGGCAACAGAGTGTGAGGTCGAGTATATTAAGAGTGGACAGTGACTTCTGATGATTATTAAAGAAAGTAAGATGTGGAACGCAATATTGGTATAATTAGACCTTTAAATATTCCAAGAGTTGAAGATGTGTTGAATGACGTTCTAAGTGTGAAATTGTTGTCGTACGTCGAATTCCGAGATCGCAGATTTTTACGGAATCGATGTTTTTATGGACGAAAGTTGGAATAGATTACGCTGTTGTGTCGGGTAATGTTAGGTCGTGATCGAGTATACTTGTTTTATCGAATTTGATTGATTTTTGTAAGTTTTTGCATTTTTGGAGATTTGAGGATTTAAGATTCGGATTGAAATCGAAAGTCGTAGATTTCCCGTTTGATGGTTCTAAATCACGAATATACGTTTGGTATGAATGAGTATGTGTTTGTTTCGAAGAAAACAATTGAATCGGTCGGATTTTCGGGCGAAAATGCTCAAACCCGTAGCAGTCTTTATGCAGAAAAATTCTGTTTTGGAAAAACTTCGAAAATTCATAACTCTTGAACCGTATGTCAGTTTTGATCCCCGTTCGAAGCGTTGGAAAGCTAACAAGATGCTATTTCTAGGAAAAATTGTTTTGAGGCCTGTACCTGGTTTAATTATAGCAGAAAATTGAAAATGTATCGTGTATTGATTTTTGACGAACCCGAAAGGACCATTAGTTGTGTTTTGTGATGCTTTATTGATATGATTGGGAGATATGCTAAGTGAAACTCCAGCAATTTTGGGTTATGCTTTAAGGCAACTTGAAGTACATAAGAGGAATCACCTGACGAGTGATTTAGAGTTGGTTGTTGTTGTGGTTGTGCCGGAGTTGGAAGCTTCAATTAGTTAGTTTGAGATTTGATATGTTTGGTGACCTCGAGAGTTTAAGGTATTTATTTTATTTGGAAGAGTTGAATATGAGGCAGAGAAAATAATTGGGACTCCGGAATGGATTATGGTTTTGGATTGAATTACAATCAAAACGTGGTAGCCTATGCAGTGATTTGGAAATCTTTGCATACGCCGATGATGGTGGTGAAAAGAGTTAGGACTGATTGAGCAATTTTGTGGTATGAGTTGGTTTGTGAAGAGACTTCTTATGGAGTTAAGCTTAGTATGTTGGACCTTACTAGTGGTATTCTTGACGAGATTCGATAAGGTCAGAACTCTGGTTTGAGTTGGTAGATTGGTTGAATATGAGGAACTAAAGTCGAAGGGATGATTTTCAGAGTAATGGAAATGGTATAATGAGATGTCGTGATGGAGTTTGTGTTCTATATATTATTAAGTGGAATGAGAGTATTGGGGTAGATGGAGTATCCACCCCGGTGCTATGAAGATGTAACCGGATTTGAAGAAATTATTTTGAGGGCCATAGTTGAAGAGATAAGTGGTTGAGTTTGTATGTGCTGACTAGACTTGTTGGAAGTCGAAGAATAAACGTCAGAGACCGTTGAGTCCGATGCAACCGTTGAATATTCCAGACTGGAGATCAGATATTATTCCCATGGATTTTGTGTTGGGTTTTCCGGAGAATTTGAGGGATATGATTTTACTTGGGTGATTTTGGATAGAATGACTAATTTGGCTCTTTTCCTAACAAGTGAGGTTAATCATTCTATGTTGAAGCTAGCTGAGATTGTGCAAGAGACGACTGGAAAAAAAAATCCAAAGGATCCAAGAAGGACGTGTTTTGAGAGTTACGATAGTAACTGGTGTTGGTCGAGCTTGAGGTCTCGGAAGCACACTGTGTTTTGTGATCTGTACCAGAGTGGGGCAGCAGAAGCGTGGGAAAAATAGCAGGATTAGACTGTTTTACCGCTGTCACTCGTGGGAATTTACATGATGTGGCATGTGCCTAAGTTGAAGAAGTACATTGATTCGGATGGATGATGTACAAGTGAAAGGTAATTTGACTGTTGAGGCGTTGCTAGTTCGTGTGGATGAACGAGAAGCAACTTCGAGGTGAAGAGATTGCTTTGGTGAAAGTGGTCTGGTTGGGAGCTGTTTGATTGAGGTACTTTCGAGGACCAAATTCTTTTAAGTAGGGGAGAGTTGTAACGCCCGTTCATTTTAATTAAATGATTATTGAATTGTTGGTGTGCCTTTATGTGGGAGTGTGTCTGAGAGCGTTGGTGGGTGTCCTTAAAGTATAGGAAACCATTTAATAAATTATTGAGTTTGATAATAATATAATATAATTAATAATGATGATAATTTAATAATTAGTAGTAATATTATTATTATTATTATTATTATTATTATTATTTGTAGTATTAGTGGATGGAATAAGAGAAGGGAGTTATTAGAGAAAGTGTGGGAGAAAGAGGAATAACACGATAAACTACCCAGAAAACCAAAATTGAGGAAAAAGGTTGGAGAGAAGAAAAAAGGAACGTGACTGTGGAGAAAGTAAGAACAGAAGAATTTTCCATCGGTGAAATTGGAAGAAAGTTGCAGGAGAGTTACTGTAGAACGGAACCAGAACCAGAAAGCTTGGAATTAGCCTCTATTCAAGGTAAGGGTGGGGTTCAATTCTATAACTGTGGGTATGATCGATTTTATGTAGGGATCTGAATCATAGGATTAATGTTCCTGTAGGTCGATAAAAATTAAGGATTAATGTTCCTGTAGATCGATAAATATTAAGGAGTAATGTTCCCATAAGTTGAAGGAATATTAAGGATTAATGTTCCCGTAGTGATGTTACCGTAGTATTCCCGTAGTAATATTCCCGTAGTGATATTCCCATAGTGATGTTACCGTAGTAACGTTCCCGTAGTAATATTCCCGTAGTGATATTCCCGTGGTAATGTTCCCGTAGGTTGAGAAATATTAAGGGAATATTAAGGGTAAATGTTCCCGTAGGTTGAGAAATATTAAGAGAATATTAAGGGTAAATGTTCCCGTAGGTTGAGAAATATTAAGGATTAATGTTTGTCTACGCCTGCATTAATGGTTATGTCATTAGCTTATGTAGTAATGTTGAGAATCGGCGCCGACACGCGCTAATTTCCCATTTGTTGAGAAAAGGTTGTTATTAGGCTCTTACTTGATCGACTTCAGGTAGAGAATCAAATCATAGATATAGTTCCCGTGACTCGATAAATGTTAGGGACGAGGTTTTCCTGTGTAGGAATGAATGTGTTATATCGTCAGTGTTGTACGATGCTGTATGGTTGCCGTTAATGAGGCAAGATTAGTTGCCCCGTAGTTAACGAACCTTTTCAGGAACTATAATTAACTTAGTGAGTAAAAGTTGTAATGTTGTTCTTACGATAATGTGATGAATTCTTAATTGTCGAAAGTATGTTGTTATTGTTCCCCTACATGAAAAGATTGAAATGATGAATACTTGATGCATATGAAGTTGTTATATCACTTTTGAGAAAATGTTATTATAATATTCTCCTTGGATTATGTGGGTAAGTTGTAGAGACGAGGTTGTTTTTAATTGTTCTCTGCGAAAATGTGTTAGAGTCTTATTCGTAGGAACGATACTATTGGTAGTTCTCTGATATGAACAGATTGAAGTGGTGAGTACATGATGTATGCGAAATGTGATGTTACTGTTATGGATAATTGGTTGTAGGCGTGATGCCTTGTTGCACAGTTGTTGCACAATTGTTGTTGTTGTTGTTGTGTTATAGTCCATAATAGTTGCATCTCATAGCATATCATTTGGCCTGGATTGGCGACGGTTATGTCTTTAATGACAAAATAAAATGATTGTGGAGAGTTGTCTCCCGAATTATTGTGGAGAGTTATCTCCCGAATTATTGTGGAGTGTTGTCTCCCAAAATGGTACCACATGCATATGCACAGTTGAGTTGCATTGTTGAGTCGCATTGTTGAGTTGCGTTGTTGAGTTGTTTTGATGAGTTGTTGAGATATGATGATAATTGTTGTGGTTATGAATAAAGGGTGGTTGTAGTTTATTATTACTAATATTTATGCGAACTGCTGGAATTATAATGCTGTGATAATATTCTGACATGACTTTTATCATGCCTTATGTTATGTTGTTGATATCTCACCCTTTACGTTGTATGTTACCTCCATTGGTGGTAATTTGCAGGTAATCCGAAATAAGTGTAGCTTTCCGTTTAAAGTTGTTGGTCGCTCTGATAGGTGCACTCTTGGGGGGATGAACGATTGATGTTATTGCTTTTATTTAATTTCCTTGTTTATGAATTTTATCAAGTATTTTTCATTAAATTGGTGGCTGCTGTTAAGTTCCAAATGTTGGTTGGATGCACTATACCGAGGAATTAGTAATGCTGATTTTTATGGTTGAAACTCGTTGTTTATGTTGAATTGATGCAAGATAATTACTTGCTGAATTTTCAATGAAATATAGTTGTTGAATTTATCATGAGTTGTTGAAAGTTTATTAAGTTTCGTTGCGAAATAAAAGGGTGTTTTATTATTGAGATGTTGAGCATGTTGTCGTTACTTGTTCATCCAAAAATATGTGCTATGTATGATACTGAATGAATAATTGCAAGTGTATGGTTTCTGTTCAAGTTGAAGTGTAACATCTCTGATGCGTACAGTTTTTGTGGGTGTGACGGTCGTCACGACTCCATGACGGTCGTCATGCAGTCCGTTTTTATGAACTCTGATATTTCTGTTGTTTTTCTTAATTATCCGTCGGGTTAGATTGGGGTGTTACACTCGGCGTCCTGTTTCTCCCCAACGGAGTTTGGTTTCCTCTCTTTAGCATTTATTTTGCAAAAGTGGTCCCTTTGCATTAGCATTTTTGCATAGCATCCTCCCAAATGTGTGGCATTTCCATTTCGTATGGAGCATTACGCCATTTTCAAACATGTGCATCTGAAGCATAAGCCAGGTTTTGTGTCTTTAAGACCGAATATCTTCTCAGCAGAGACTATTTGATTCAAGGGGTTGTCGTGTTATCCGCGTCAGGATGGATCTTTGGGTTTGTTCTTTTATCAGATTCTTCCCAACTGAGTCGTTTGGCTAAATGTCTTCGCTCTCCCTAGGTGAGTGACTTGCGAGTGTTGTCTTCCCTGGTCAAGCCTGTTGTTCTTTTCCCCAACAGAGTTGTTTGATTTCCTCTGTAGAGTCCTTATTCTAACTTTTGGTTGGTCATCTTTGCTTTATTTCAACTTTTGGTTGGTAACCCAATGGCGTTTGTTATTCCAACTTTTGGTGGTTAATCCTTATTTTTCTCAGTAAAGTAGGGGATTCCAACTCTGGGTTGGTACTCCCCAGCGAAGTTCAAATTTTTGTGTTTGGTGTTCCAACCCTTGGTTGGCCTAGAATGTAATCCCAATTGTTGGCTGGTAATCTCTGGTTTCCCCTCGCGTAGTCTTTGTTCCAACTTTTGGTTGGCAGTCTTGTTAGTTGTTATCCTAACTCTTAGTTAGTAGCTTTTGTTCCGACTTTTGATCGATGAGGATTTATTTTCTTGGTTATCCTAACTCTTGGTTAGTAGCTCTTGCTCCGACTTTTGGTTGATGAGTATTTTCCCAGCGATCCTAACTCTTGGTTGTCGCAACTGCGAAAAACACCCGGCGGAAAACAGAAGAGTCGCCACCTTTTGTTATTTATCCCAAAGAAAGGGAAAGGAAACAATCAGAGAAACCTAACGAAAAAGAGAAAGACAAGGTCATCACAACTAAGTCCTAGATTCGGGAGTCGGTTACGCAAGGGGAAGGTATTAGCACCCCTCACGTCCGTCGTAATCGACGGGATCCACGCTTGTTGTCTATCTAAGTGTGTGTTTAATCTATCTACGCTACAGGCTCACAGGACAAAAAGAAAAGAAAAGAGACTCGGCAGAGCATCGCCGCTCTGTGCCTACGTATTCCCTCGTGCAATGGGAAACTCAGAGTCAACGTAGTTCGGCTAACTACGGGTGAAAGGGGGGAAAGATTGATCACCAAGACATCCGTCTTGTGCCTAGGTATTCTCATCTGGTATGAGAAATCAGAGCAAACGTAGTTCGGGCTAACTAGAACACCGGTTGATTCAAAATATTTTACCCGAGTGGGGTTAACAATCTGTTTCAGCAGTTAGGTGTGCGCAGCTCGACCTTTGGAGACTTAGGCGTTACTTGTTTGCGGTAGAACTAAGAGTTAACGAAACTCTTTTTATGAAAAGGTTTTCCATTATTAAAGGGTCCCAAAGTACAAAATGAAGTTTGATCATTTGTTTTTGAAGTCTTTTAAGGAGAAGTGTTTTTGAATTGTTTGTAATTCATATTGCACTAAAGACTATGACCTGGGAACGAATGCGTCACACATCACCCAAAGGGTGAACACTAAACACTCTAGGACATCAAGAGGAAACCCCCAATAACCATTTCCTAAGTACTTAAGGCTCGTAACACACAATATTCATTAGCCTTTATTAAGTATTTTGAAGTTGTTTTGAGACGAGAAAGAGAGAGAGGGCAAACTAAAGGGAAACTAGTTTAAACCTAGTAGTTGTCATGCAAGATGGACCTATAGTTGAGGTTAAGGGGAATTCTACTTAATGTTCTCATACATGTTTTGAAATCTAGTGTCTATCACAATCATCCTTAAATAAGGAGATTGGAAGTCCTAAGGGAGCATGGTAAAAGAAGAGAAGAAGAGAACATGATATAAAACATGAAATATAAATGAATGAATGAATGAATGCATATGCAATGCAACACACAAACAAAGGGAGGAAATTGTGTGGGGTGAAAACCTCCACAAGCTCATCTCAACCTTTAATGAAAATAAGAAAACAAAAGGGCAAATCACACACAAGCAAAGGGAGGAAATTGTTTGGGGTGAAAACCTCCACAAGCACATCTCAACCTTTTATGCAAGTAAAGTGCAAACAAACCCTAAAGTCTACAACTTGAACATGGAATGAATTATAAACCAAAAGAGAAATGGGAGAAGAAGAGAGAACAACCATGGCATCCCTAATGTCATTCAACCAAAGTCTCATTATGACTTGTGCAAAAGATGCACAAAATGTCCTCATGATTCATCATTCAAGTTAAGCTTCAAATACCTCCAAAGGAGGGACAAAGCAACTTTAAATGATGCTCCAAGGTCCTTGGACAGAAAGGGAGATGAAAGAAGAGTGCACAAATTCAATCACAACATTAACAAAAGAAAATGCAAATCCATGTACAAGATAAAGCAAAACATGCAACATGAAAAACCCTAATTGAGATGCCTAAAAGAAAGGGATGCTTGAACAAGTTACAAGGAAAATAAGGACCTATAATTGAACCTACACATGCTTCAACATCTTAGGGGTACAAAAAAGCAGGAGTTGGTGTTCAAAAGTTTGCACCAATATCATTTTCAAGGCCTATAAGTTCAAGCATATGTGTAAACTACAATTATAGGACACTTAACTTGTGAAATACACCAAAAAATAGTTAACAACTTCAAAAAATGCCAAATAAAATCCTAGATGTCCCCTAAGGTGTTAGGAACCAGGGGCCAAAGCTATGGGGAAAAATTCTAAACAAAACTAGGCAAACAGAGGGAATGTTCTAAGGGATACCCTAAAAACTAAGGCAAATCGAGGGTTCTAAAAGTCCAACTAAAACCCTAACAATAATAAAACCCGGGGTAAAAATTTCACAAAAATCACCCAACATGTCATGGATATACACAAGAAAAATCAAACATTTATATGAAAGTTTTATCACAAAATAAAATCAAGAGCAAAAGATATGCATTTTTCAATTCACATAAAATACCTCAAAATGGAAAATCAATTTTTAATTGAAAAATGGCTTAAAAATTAATCCAAAAAATTTGTAAAATCAGATAACATCTAAAAGTACAACAAAATATTTTTCTATGATTTTTTTACATGCATTGAGGTATTTTTTATGAATTAAAACTCAACAGCAAAATAAATGGGAAAATAAGAAAAAGAAAATAAAAATGGAAAAAGGCGGTGACAAATTGCAACAAATTCCAGTTAATACAATGGGCTAGCACGCAGGGGGGTGTCAATAGTATCTAAGGCGCAAGATCCAAATAACCTAGCTTGGGAGCAAAACGCTCCGTTTTACTAATCCAACATGGCAATCAAAGTGAGTCAAACGCGCTTCAGATTAAATCTAAGCTGTTGGTTCCAGATAGGTCAACAAGTCAAAACGTGAGTTGGCATGACACATAGGACGTCTGAGGTTAAAAGCACACGTCGGAGAGGATGAACCAGACGGTGGCTCCGGTTGTCTTCTCTGGCCATCCAAAAATGCAGAGGTGGATTCCATACTCAGACGGTGGCTCCGGTCATTTTCATTTATCACTCCTAAATCAACCAATACGAACCAAACTAGAATCAAGCAGTTTTCAAGAATTTTCAAGAACAAGCATTAAACCAACTAGAAACGATCTATGGTTCTAGGGGATCATGAACATATGAAAATTGCATGTGATTATGGCATGAACAGAGAGCAATAGTGAATGATAGCTTACCTAACGGAGTGCCTCCGTTGGGCCTTGATTTGGTGATGAAACTTAGGGAAAAACAACCAGAAAGCTTCCACAAACTTCAATGGAGATGTTAGTGCTCTTGAATTGGATTGAAGCTGGTGAATTCTTGAAAACGCGATTTCACATGTTCTCGAGTTGTTGTAACTGAGTTCTTCCTCAATCTTGCTCAAAAATCCATTATGAGACTTTGTGAATGATCATAAACTTTTATACTTTGGATCTGAAGCACTTTGGAGGCCCAATCATGGCCTTCTAAGTCCAATTAAAAATCCAAATTGAGTTTGAGCTTGCACAATTCGCGTGAAAACAGAGCTCTAATGGCTTCCAATTTGATTCATACACATTTCTTGGGATGTTGAGTGATCAGAGGGATGCGATTGATCCCTTGAAACCATCTAATGGTGAATCTTGAATGTGTTGCTTCATGGTGAAGTTACATGGAATTTGGCATACCAAAAATCATCCAAAGTTAATTCTGAAATTGGCATCACATTTAGTACATTCAAGGCAATCAAAAAAATGCATAAACATACCATTATATGGTTCCAAATGAATTTGATCCAAACTAACCCTTTTAAGTACTTTTCCATGGAATTTTCTTCATCAATCTTCCAATTCAATCTAAAACCATGATAGGTGATAGCTTGATGATGAAAGTTCCATTTGAAGTGCACAAAGTTGTGAAATTGACCTATAACCAAAATGACCTATAATCAAAGTTTCCCAAAATACCCTTGCCTTGCAAGTTTCATATCTTGAGCTCTACGAATCAAATGAAGGACTTCTAGTATGTTTTGGAAATCTAAGATCATAAGGAAATACTTTTAGGTTTGGGTCAAAGTGAGGAGAAACATCCTTCTAGGTCAAAAATGTCTTGGAATTTGGTTGACTTTTGCTTACCAAAATCACATTCATCTAATGACCTGTAACTTATCAGCTTCATAACTTGAGTTCTAGAAACCTAATGGATGAGTTCTAGTACTCAAACGAAAGCTAGAAACATGCGCTACAAGTTTCTTATTGGGGTCAAGATGAGATGAGACTTGTATTTTGAGATATGTGGTCTTGAAGTTAGGCACTAACCGGGGATTTTACATTGACAAGCATAGAAACCCTAGCTCAGCAACTTCTCACACTCTTGATTATTCTTGATTTGATCTTGGAATATCATCTTAGACATCTTAACACAACATTTCATGATAACAAAGACTTGGAATTGAGTTTTAATCTCCTTCAAATCCACCTTTGACTGTGGCTTTTTAAACTTGATATAATGACTTGAACAAGATCCTCAATGACCCTTAAGACATCCAATGAGCTTCTATAATTTTCTCTATCCAGAGTCATGGACTCAATATCCTCTGATGAACTTCACATGGTCTCCAAGATGGGAGGTGAACCCTATTCATTCATCTGCTCTTTCAAAGAACTTTGACTTCCTTATGATGATGATAAGCACTTGATAAATTGAATAAGACCTCTTGATTAGGCTTGGAAACTTTGGTAATCTCCTCTTTCTAGGCACACCTCTCTCCATCCTCTGTAAATGGGCAATGATATGCAAATGCTAATGTTATGAAAATGCAATGAAACATAAACTAGGTTAGAAAGGTTGGGCAAATTTTGGGGTGCAACATTGGTTAGTAGCTTTGGTTCCGACTTTTGGTCGATGAGGATTTCCCTAGCAATCCTAACTCTTGGTTAGTAGCTCTTGTTCCGATTTTTGGTCAATGATAATTTGTTCTGGTGATCCTAACTATTTGGTTAGTAGCTTTGTCTCCCAACTTTTGGTTGGATGTTATCCCCTTCAGTTGTTATCCCAACTCTTGGTTGGTAGTCTATCGCTTGATTGTTTGTTGTTCCAACTTTTGGTTAGTAGTTCTCGTTTCCTGGATTTCTTATTCCAAATTTTGGTTGTTAGTCCTCCCTTATTCCTCAGCGGAGGTTTTATCCCAAATTTTGGTTGGTAATTGGCGACTTGACAAGTGTTTTATTCCAACTTTTGGTTGGTAATCTTCGGTGTGTAGGAGTTATCCTGGCTTTTGGTTGGTATTCCTTTGGTATTGTTTTTCGGACAGATTTGTTGGTGGCATTGTTTGATTCCAACATTTGGTTGGTAGTGTTGGTAATTCCAACTTTTTGTTGGTAGCCTTGCTTGTTATTCCCAACTTTTGGTTGGTACAGTTTGGTTGACGTTATCCCTACTTTTGGTGGGTAGTCTTTGATTCCCCAATAAGGTCGTGATATTCGGTTTGGTTGACTTGTTGACGTTATTCCAACTCTTGATAGGTAACCTTTGTTCTCTGGTCGTTGATTCCAACTTTTGGTCAATATACTTCCCCAGCGAAGTCGTCTCTCCATGTAAATTTCAGTTAGTGTTGTGATGATTCCAATTCTGGGTTGGTAGTGTTTGATTCTTTCCCCAGAGAGTAGCCATTATCCCATCTTTTGGATGGTGTCGCTACTGCGAAAATCGGCGCCGGCTGAACAGAAGAGTCGCCACCGTGCGTTATTTATCCCACGGGAGGGAAAGGAAACGCTCAGAGTAAACCTCGCACAATACGGGAAAGGTATGGTCATCGCAACCAAAACCTGGGTTCGGGAGTCGGTTACGCAAGGGGAAGGTATTAGCACCCCTCACGTCCGTCGTACTCGACGGGATCCACGCTTGTTTTCGGGTATGGATTGTTATTCTATCTAAACTATAGGTCAAGGGTTAAAAAGAAAATAAAATGAAAATAAAAATGACTCGGCAAAGTATCGCACTTTATGCCTACGTATTCCCGTCTGGAACGAGAAATCAGAGTCAACGTAGTTCGCCTACCTACGGGAAAGGAGGGGAAGGTTGCTCGCTAGGATATCGCATCCTATGCCTACGTACTTTCATACAGCATGAAAGATCAGAGCAAACGTAGTTCGGGCCTCGTACGACACAAGTCTGTCTTGGTTGATTTTATTCCTTCTGAAAAAGGTTTTTCTGATTAACAGTCCAAGAGGACAAAAATGACGTCTTGATGAGTTCACATTCTTTTACGGAAGAAGTGTCTTTTATTGTGTTTGAAATCTTTATGTGTTTTTCTGTTTGTTTTGAGAAAGAAAGAGACAGAACTCTAACCTACGGTTGCGAAGGGAAACAAACTAACCTAATGTTATCATGCATGGGTTAAGACCTAGTGTCTATCATGCTCCTCTCTTGCACAGAGAGAAACAGAGATCCTACGGGATAGGCAGAAACATAAACAATAACAGATATATACAGTAAAGCAGTAAAATGCATGGATGCAACAATACAAGCGAGGTAAGGGAGTCCCACTCAACCTCGAACCTAGAAAACAATAGGCGAAAGTGAACAGGCTTCACTTTCAACCCAGCAGGGTAAACAGCAAACAATACAGTCCAGAAAACCAATCAATACATCAGCAATGAAATACAACAGCAAAAGAAGCGGCATCAGCAGCTCTGAATCAACAACTGGCTTCAAGCAATCTCCAATCAACTACAGGCTTCCGCAAGCATCAATCTCCATCTTCATGACCTTCAGGCAAGGGTTTTGATCATCAGTCTTCCATCTGCAATGGCTTTTCTTCAAGCTCAAACCTCCAGGATAAGGGATTAGTCACAAGAGTGAATTGAGTGTTAAGCAATCAGCTGACTACCAAAGGTGGTGAACAGACTGCTTCTAACACAAAGAGACATTTTCTCTCAAGAGTTCTATCTCACAGACACTATCACCAAGCCTTCCAAAGGAAGGGGGTGAGTGTCTTAGAGAGACTCTGAATCACAGAGAAGAATGGATGCAGACCAGGCAATCCATGTTTGAGAAACAATCATTCTAATCTAGAGCTCTGCCTAGCTCCTAAACCCTAATCTCTTCAGCAACTGCCAGCAAGAAACTCATCCTCAACTCTGACAGTTGATCTTCAGTCTTTGAATCTCCAATAGCTTCATCTCCACAAATCTTCAGCTTCCCCAGGGCCCCAGACAAACCCAATACCCAAACAAACAATCAATAAACCCCAGAGGGCACACCACACCAGACAACAGATATACAGACAGTAATAATAGCAGTAGGGGAATCCTAATTTTCTCTAAGGGATCTAATAACTACCCATAGCCCCTATAGTCCCATAACTAATCTATTTAAATCCTAAGTCCTAAGGGAGAAAATTGAACTTCCTAAGTTGTCACCTAAAAAACCCTAGTTTTGTTCATGATATTCAAGCATTTATTAATCACCTAAAATTAACTCCTAAAAATGGGAACTAAAATATTTCTACAAGCTTAACATCTTATCTAAACAAAATGAAAAGAATGATCAAAAAATATTAAAGTATGCGAGAAAACAAAAATCATAAAAATAATGCATGAAATGTAACTATTTAATATGACATTTATTTAGAAAATATGGAAAAAATATGAAATAAAACTAAAAATGAAATTTTATTTTCCTATAATATTCTAGACATTTTAAAGAAAATATGGTAAAAAGAATGGATTAAAAAACATTTTTTATGAATTATTTATGAATTTTCAAAGATTAGTAAAAATTAAAATGAAATAAGAAAAATAAAATGAATTAAATGAGGGGAGGGGGTATGAAAAGAAATTCGCTCAGTTCATTATTGGATGGGCCCTCAGACTGGGGGGTGTTAGTAGCGCTTTTGACAAAGCCCAGACTTATTCAGAATCAATGAAAAAAATAAGAAGAGCGCTGGGGGTGAGAATAGTAGCGAATTCACGTTGCAATTGGTATTGGGCTCAACATTGGGGGTGGGAAAAGCAACACCAACTCAGGCCCGCCCGTTTCAATTAATGAAACGGTGCGTTTAGGGCCAGGGTAATCTCCCTCCAATTCAGATTGAATAACAGCCATTAGATCCTACCCTAAGTCAAAGGTCCAAGGCGCAATGAATGGACCTGATTACGTCTTCTCCAAACGACCTGCAACCTAGGGTTTTATCTTCTCCATGGCAGCCATGCACGACCTACCTTCCACCTCTTCGTTCTCATCATACACGCAACCAATCCCCATGCTGTAAACATGAAATCTGTTCCAAATCTCTCCCTCTACAAGCTTAGGGCATCAATTCACTTTGAAATTCACCACATCAACAAATTCGATTGAGTCAACATCCTGCCTCCATTGAAATGCACTGGTATAGACCTTCACCATTCTTCCTCAGACTTAGCCTAAATTAAACTACACCTAATGGAGATTAACACATGCTATCAAGTTGCAATTATAACACCTTCATCCAAGAGATTCGAACCCAAACAGTTCCTTACACCTGTCACTAACCATCACCAAAACTCTCCAAATTCATCTAACCTAATCTCCTAACCACCTAGATCAATTCTACACTAACAAAATCATGCCTAACTAACTGGATCAAGCAGTTTGATTGAAAACTTACCTTGTAAGAAATCTTGAGAAACAGCTATGGAGATGAAAGATCTGAGGCTTTCAAGTGTTGAATCCTGATCAATCCTTGAAGAACTTAATTCTGTATGCACAAACTTGGAGGTTCCTTGCTTGAATCATGCAATCCACTTGAACTTTTGATTTTGATGATCTTGAGAAAAGCACTCGAAAATGGATGATAACCACCAGAAACTTGCTTCAATTATGATCTATGATGATGGTGGAGTGGAATTGAATTGATTATGATGAAAGTTGTTGAAGGTTTTGAGAGAATTGTAATGAAACTTTTATGGAAAAGTATGAGAGATTTTGTGGAATTCTTGGTGCAAATGAGGCCAACCCTTGATCAATGCACATTTCATGAATATATAGACCCCAAATGAACATTCTAGATCCATCTTGCACATTCCCTTGTTTTCAAATTTTGATCCATTTTGATTATGTTTCTTAAATGATAAGCAACCATGGATAACTTCATTTTTTCCTTCTAAACTCAAAAAAGTGTGTGAACCATTGTTCTTAGAATTGTTTTTCCATTCAAAATCATATATTGGAAGTCTCCATTTGGACTTGTAAATCTCCCAAACCATTTTCCAACTTGAAATTATTCACTTTATAAGCCTTTTTAGTTCATATTTTGACCAATTGTGTAATTCCATGCTATGAGCTTCTCCAATAACTTGTGACCTTCTTTCTAGACTTAAAATCCCATTTGGAGCAAGTTTGATGTTGTAAGTGTTTCCATTTGAGGCCTCCTTGTATGAGTTTTGGGTATAGGTTAAAATGACCTGTAATTCACAAATGCCCAAAATACCCTTTGCTTGTCAAGACCATAAGTTGAGTTCTCCACATCATATGAAGGCATACCATACCATTCTAGAAAGCTAAGACAATGAGGAACAATTCTTATGTTGACCAAGAATTCATTTGAAATCTCCTTGAGGGGCAAAACTAGCTTGGAAGTCAAGTCACTTTCTCAGACAAAAATTCAGACACCCCAGATGACCTATAACTTGCAAGGACCATAACTTGAGTTCTATAAATCTCCTTGAGGTCTTCCACCACTCAAATTAAAGGTCTTGAGATCCTCTACAAGTTTCATGTTGGCCAAGAAGCCATTTGAAGCTAGCATTTTGACTTATCTTGCTTGGAAATTTGACCTAAACTAGGGGATTTTACAGAGAAACCCTAATTTAGTAACTCCTCTTCTCCTTGATTTCTCTTGAATTCTCCTTGTCATATCTCCATATCCTTCTTTATATGCTCAATGATGATCCCCACATCTCTCCAATAGACTTGAATGCCCTCCTAAGTCAGTCAATTGACCTAGGGTTGACCTAGGGTTGACCCAGATGAAACCCTAGTTGACTGTCTTCCACTATAGCTCTTGTGCTTTCATCAATGACTTGCTTTCTTCTCCAAATGACTTTGTAAGTCTCTCATAAGGTCTAGATGCTCTCCATACCTTCACTCCACAGCTTACAACCCTCTTGTTGATCCTCAGATACCCTCAGCTAGGAGATGGACTCAAGGCTTGATCTGCTGAACTCTTTGCTTTCAAATTCTTTCCTGATGACTTGAATGAGATTGAATTGGGATAATAACCTCTTGATAGGCCTCTAGAGATGAAAATAATGATTGGTCCCCTGTTGAATGACTTGCTATGCTTATGCTATGCAGATGGTTAGTCTATGTACATGACTCTATATGCAAATGCTAATGATAATGAAACATGAATCCAAGGAATAAGGTTGAGCAAATTTTAGGGTGCAACAGCTGCCCCTATTCAAGCGACTTGGACCCGATTGGGTGAATGGCCCGGAGCCTTCAGACATTCGCGGTACGAGACGGTTGAATACTAGTGAAACCAGAAATTTGCCGACCGCAGAAATAAACTACGCTCCTGCTTGAGGAATGACATTCATCAGCTGAATCTGACTGTTAGAGTAACCCACTGATCTCGCACGACCGTGCTGGGGATTGTCTTCATCGTTCTGAAGAGGATTCTGTCATAACAGATTGCTTGCTTGTCCACGTTAGGACTCTGTCTGTCGTCGATACGAAGAAATCTCAACTGAAACTTGTCCACGTTAGGACTCCACTTGCTGTTATCCCAGAAAAATCTCGGCAACTCCGCTGGGGATAATTCGTCTGCATTTCCATAAACCGCATCGTCCACGTTAGGAATAAAACTCTTCCACGTTAGGAGTAACACCTGTCCACATTAGGAATCATCTTTTCTGCGTCTGTCCACGTCAGGACTAACCCTTTCATCTTTCCACGTCAGGAAACAATCTTCTTTCCGCGTTAGGAAAACTACATCAATCTATCCACGTAAGGACTCCAATACCACTTGACATGTCCGCGTCAGGACTCCGATCTTTCCACGTAAGGAACACAACTATTTCTGAACTTGTCCACGTCAGGACTCAACTTTTCTTGCATCTGTCCACGTTAGGACTAATTTCCTTCTTCTTCCACGTAAGGAATCAATCTTGATATGTCCGCGTGAGGACTTAATCTTTCCACGTAAGGAATAAGCTCGTCTTTCCATGTAAGGAAACCATTTTTCTTCCACATAAGGAATGCTCTTGATATGCCCACATAAGGACTCTGATCTTTCCACGTAAGGAATACCAACTTCTTTCTGATTTGTCCGCGTCAGGACTCATTTTTCCACGTAAGGAATGCCATCTTAACCTGTCCACGTAAGGACTCTCTTTTTTCCACGTCAGGAATACCGTCATTTCCACATAAGGAAACCTCTTCTGATACGTCCGCGTAAGGACTACATCGTCCACGTTAGGAATAACGATCTCTTTGATCTGTCCGCGTTAGGACACTGATCTCGTCTTGATTCGTCCACGTTATGACTCAGGCGTCTTCGACTCACTGAGGAAATAAGACTTGTCCACGTAAGGACTCACACCTTCGACTCACTGGGGGAATAACTTGTCCACGTAAGGACTCACACGTCTTCTACTTGCTGGGGAAATAACCGCGTCAGGACTTACCCTTGTCAACAACACGAAGAAGGATAAATTTGTCCACGTCAGGATTCTTGTATCTTGTCATCACAAAGAACTACAAACTTGTCCACGTCAGGACGCACATTTCACCATTACGAATAAAGATATCTGCTGCAAACACATAATCCACGTCAGGACACCAACACGAAGAGTAACCAATCTTTTGTCAACGTTATAACCTCCCTTTCTCCAAATTTCAAAAGACCGAATCTATCCGCGTCAGGATTAACACACCTTACCAATCTGGTAACACAAACCTGTCCACGTTAGGACGCCCACTTCTGAAGAAACCCCGTCATTCTAGGAGTAAATTGTCCACGTCAGGACTTAATTCTTCAATGATCCTTTCCCACAAACTGCTCAGCACTGACGTGACAGCGACTTCGAGATGAACTTTACTGGGGATGTCCGAAAACCAACTATCGGACACCTGCTTCGAAATTCTGATTCATGCGACCCGTTGATGACAAACGAACTCTGCTTGGGGATAAGAAGACACTTATCCTGGCCACTCTGGTTGGGGAAAATAAGATACATTTGCATAAATGACTCTGCTGGAGACAAAGAGAATTCTATCACGATAACTCTGTGGGGAATACCGCCGAAACTGACATTATCATTGAATATCTCCTGCCGAGATCTTGACTGTTTGGTAATTTATTTGAGCAAGAGCTCTCTCCACCTGAACTACTAGAGTACAGAAACTGCTTCAGCAAAATAAATGCTGGAAGGATAACGCAGACTCGCCGGGGATAGCCTGATGCTACAAAATTATTCCAGCCAAAATAAGTGCTGGTAGGATGAAGTCGACCCTGCTGGGAATTTGGGAACTCAAACCACACGTCTTGTTGAAATAACCCCCTGCTGGGGAATATAACTCTGCTGGGGAATAACAGATGCGCCTGATATGATTGATCTTTCTGCTGGAACGTGAATCGATATCACCAGTATCTCTGACAAAATAAATGACAGGAACCACCATCGACTCTGCCTAGGAGAGTCTGGATCTTCGAATTCCACTGGAAGGAAAGAACATTTGCTGAAAAGAGAACTCCGCTGGGGATGGCTGGATTCTCTTGGGGAAAATTAACTGACTCCACTGGGGGAGAGTGCATGACCCTGCGGGGAAAAATGAACCTGTCTGAATACAGCCTTACGATCTTGGAATCGCCAAACTCTGCTGAGAACGAGGAACTTCTCTGGAGCACGTCCTTTGGATAAGCTATGGCTAGCTGGGGAATTCTATCCTTCTTCAGGAAAAACATGCATGACCTGCGTGGGGATCAAGCTTTTCACTATTGCAATCTTTTGATCATCTTCCTCGTACGGTTATGAAACCTGCAACAACACAAACAAAGCACGACAAGCCTATGCAATCCAAATCGATCCAGGTTTGTGACGTTACACTCAGTCAATTCAAAGCTTTAACAATTGTTGGCAAGGGCCAGTGATGTTAGACTCATGCTAGTTCCGATAAACTTAGGCGTTTTATCATGCGCAAAACAGTAAAGAACAGGCATCAAGTACTGAATAACACATTTTCATTGATTGGGCCCCTGAATGGGCGGAGTTTTTTGTACACGGGATGTAACTCCTGAAAAGAGGAAGCTACGCAAAGCAAATATACAAGTATGCAAGTATTCACAAGAAGCATAAATATTGACAAATTAAATTTTGTACACATGTCGGCAACTGGATGGAGATGAACACCACGAACTGATCCTCCCATGACTCGTCCGACTCTAATGCTTTCCCGGTATCCGACTTCTGAAGAGGTTGTATCCGATAACTGACTTCTCGAACATATTCTCCCGCGCTAATGCTCATTGAATTCGAATTCGGACCGCAGTCATTTGCTTTTCTCATCCCTAACTTTTGCGTGAACCGCCCTTTACGGGTTTTCAGTTCACCGGGATACCCCTTTTTGCCGAAGCCGCCCAGTGTAGGTTTTCAACTTCGCGGGTGTACATTTTTTCAATTTTATCCCTAACTTTTGCCCGAACCTTTCATTCTGTTTTTGGTTCGCCAGGATGCCCCATTTTTGCCTGGACTCTCTTTTTCTGTCCAGCGGGTCTATTTTAAGCAAAGTATTTTTTAACTACGTCCGAATTCACAGGTGATGCAAAGTCTTCCCCGTCCATGGTGGACAACAATAAAGCTCCTCCTGAAAAGACCTTACTGACAACGTATGGCCCTTCGTAATTGGGGGTCCACTTGCCCCTGTGATCTGCTTGCGGCGGGAGAATCCTTTTCAGCACAAGGTCGCCCGTCTGAAAGCTTCGCGGAAGTATCTTCTTGTCGTACGCTTTCTTCATTCGTCTTTGGTACAAACGACCGTATGCCAGAGAAGCTAGCCTCTTCTCATCCATCAAACTCAGTTGGTTCAATCTATTCGTTACCCATTCTGCCTCGTCCAGCTGAACGTCTCGCAATACCCTCAGAGAAGGGATCTCAACTTCCAATGGTAATACCGCTTCCATTCCGTATACCAACGAGAACGGAGTTGCCCCGGTTGATGTGCGTACCGTCGTACGATACCCGTGCAAAGCGAAAGGTAGCATCTCGTGCCAATCCTTATACGTCACCACCATTTTCTGGACGATCTTCTTGATATTCTTATTGGCCGCTTCGACAGCGCCATTCATCTTGGGTCGGTAAGGGGAGGAGTTGTGATGTTCGATCTTGAAATTCTGACAGAGCTCCTTCATCATTTTGTTGTTCAGATTAGAACCATTATCCGTGATTATCCGCTCAGGAATTCCGTATCGGCAAATGATATCTCTCTTGATGAATCTAGCCACCACTTGCTTCGTTACATTTACGTAAGACGCTGCTTCCACCCACTTGGTGAAATAATCGATTGCTACGAGAATGAACCGATGCCCGTTAGAAGCCGTCGGCTCAATCTTTCCAATCATATCGATTCCCCACATTGAGAATGGCCATGGAGATGACATCACATTCAGAGGACTCGGAGGTACATGTATTTTGTCAGCATAAATTTGGCACTTGTGGCACTTTCTTGCAAATTTGAAACAATCAGTTTCCATCGTCAGCCAAAAGTAACCTGCCCGCAGCAGTTTTCTCGTCATAGCATGCCCACCAGCATGCGTACCAAAGGCACCTTCGTGAATTTCCTCCATAAGAAGCTTTGCCTCTTTTTCGTCTACACAACGCAACAACACCAAGTCGTGGTTTCTTCTGTATAAGACGCCATCCGGGTTCAAATAGAAATTACCCGCTAATCTCCTGAGAGTCTTCTGATCTTGACTGGATGCCCCAGCCGGATACTCTTTATTCTTCAGGAAATTAAGGATATCAAAATACCACGGTTTGTCATCAGATGCTTCATCAATAGCAAATACATAAGCTGGCCTGTCTAACCAAGAGATAGTGATTTGGGGAGCTTCGTTCCAGAAATTGACCTTGTACATGGACGACAAGGTGGCAAGGGCGTCAGCCATTTGATTTTCTGCCCGTGGCACGTGATGCAATTCAACTTTGTCGAAGAAAGGCAACAATCTCCTTGCATAATTCATATAATGTATCAAATTAGGCTGCCGTGTCTCCCATTCCCCTTTGATCTGATTCACCACCAGAGCTGAGTCTCCGTATACGTCTAAATGTTTGATTCGCAAATCAATGGCTTCTTCAAGCCCCATTATACAAGCTTCGTATTCGGCCTCATTGTTGGTAACAGCAAAGGTCAATCGGGCAGTAAACGGGATGTGCGACCCGTGTGGCGTAGTGATAATTGCCCCTATTCCGCTACCGTAAGCATTCACAGCTCCGTCAAATATCATCTGCCATTTGGACCCCGGCTCTGGTCCTTCGTCTGGTAACGGCTCTTCACAATCCTTCATCTTGAGATACATGATATCCTCGTCAGGAAAGTCAAATCTCATCGATTGATACTCTTCAATAGGCTGCTCCGCAAGGTACTCAGACAACACACTCCCCTTTATCGCCTTTTGCGAGACATATTGAATATCATATTCGGTCAAGATCATCTGCCACCTGGCAATTCTACCTGACAACGCCTGCTTTTCGAATATATATTTGATCGGATCCATCTTCGAGATGAGCATGGTTGTATGATTCAGCATGTACTGCCTCAAACGCTTGGCGGCCCAGGCTAGCGCGCAACAAGTTTTCTCCAGCATTGAGTATCGAGATTCACAGTCTGTAAATTTCTTACTCAGATAGTAGATTGCATGCTCTTTTCTCCCCGTCTCGTCGTGTTGACCGAGAACACAACCCATGCTTCCCTCAAGAACCGTCAAATACATTATCAAGGGTCTCCCTGCCACTGGGGGTATCAAAATAGGAGGCTCCTGCAGATACTTCTTTATTTTGTCGAACGCCTTTTGACAATTATCGTTCCACGTTACAGCTTGATCTTTCTTTAACAGCTTGAATAATGGTTCACACGTGGCCGTTAGGTGAGATATGAACCGGGCAATGTAGTTCAATCTCCCCAAAAACCCGCGCACCTCTTTCTCTGTTTTAGGCGTCGGCATTTCTTGAATCGCTTTTATTTTAGCAGGATCGACCTCTATTCCTCTTTCGCTTACTATGAACCCCAGGAGCTTACCCGATCTCACCCCGAAGGTGCATTTGTTAGGGTTCAGCCTCAGCCTGAACTTCCTAAGCCTTTTAAACAACTTCAACAGATTCACCAGATGCTCTCCCTCCGTCTGGGATTTGGCAATCATATCATCAACATAAACTTCAATCTCTTTATGCATCATGTCATGAAAGAGAGTTGTCATCGCACGCTGATATGTTGCCCCAGCATTTTTCAAACCAAAGGGCATCACTTTATAGCAAAATGTTCCCCAAGGCGTTATGAAAGTAGTCTTCTCCATATCCTCTGGCGCCATTTTAATCTGATTATAGCCTGAAAAGCCATCCATGAAGGAGAATACAGAGTATTGAGCAGTATTGTCCACTAACACGTCAATGTGAGGAAGTGGAAAATCGTCTTTTGGGCTAGCTTTATTCAAATCTCTATAATCCACGCACATTCGAACCTTGCCATCTTTCTTTGGCACTGGTACGATGTTAGCAACCCATGAGGGATACTTCGTCACAGCCAGGAAACCAGCGTCCCACTGTTTCTGAACCTCCTCTTTGATCTTCATTGCCATATCTGGGCGAGTTCTGCGAAGTTTTTGTTTGACAGGCGGGCAGTCTTCTTTTAGTGGCAGGCGATGCACAACCATATCAGTATCGAGCCCTGGCATATCTTGATACGACCAAGCGAATACATCATTATACTCTCGGAGCATTTCAACCAGTTTTCGCTTGATATCACTCTGCAGTGCGGCTCCGATACGAATATTTTTCTCAACCCCTTCCGACCCCAAGTTGATAATTTCGATAACCTCGTCGTGAGGCAGAATGGCTCTCTCCTCTTGCTTCACCAACCAAGACAGTTCTTCAGGAACGTCGCTATCTTCGACAACCTCTTCTTCGGTCTGGAATACCGGGTGCTCGAAGTCGGGACGAGTCATAGGTGGTTCAAGGATGTCATCTGAAAATGTTATCCTGCAAAAGAAAGGGTTAAGTGCTTCAAAATGCGTATAAAGCGGATAACCACGTTGCCATTTTATTGAAAAATACAAAACAAGAAAGACAGGGATTACAGTATTTGCACATGAAAAAAACGCCATTTATTTAATGATTAACGAAGCAATGTTTATAACAACACAGCCCTAAGCAAATCCTGATGCCCCGGGCAAGACATCAGATTGTTCAACAATTAATAAAGCAAAGCATTACTGTTTAAAAGTCACAGGAACAAGCTCCTGAATGGACCAGTTGCACAGTCCTTGTCCTGGCGTGCTTGGCTGAATCCAGGCATCCATATCACAGTCGCTGTCCCCTTCGTCGGATTCTGAAGCAGCATTGACAGATTCATGGCATACTCCACTGGCAGAGATGGTGATTGACTTTCTGAAATGAGGGGCCCCCACGGAAGGAGTTGATGACGACGGTCGGTACCCCAGTCCGAATCGGTCCATCTTCACAGGGATATCCAGCACTTTGCCCCAGCCTTTGGCTTCTCCGGCTTCCACTAGAGCTCGAGCTTCTTTGTACGATGAGACAGCTATCTCTGGCACTTTGCTTGGCCCGGGACTCTTGTCCTTTATGCGCAAACCTTCGAACGCCTGGCATGGCGTCTCGTGGATCTCCCCGTCGACTTCCACATATTTGAACGAAGAAAGATGGCTGACCAGGATGTCTTCTTCTCCGCACACGGTGACTACACTGTCTCCGACCATATACTTTAACTTCTGATGCAGGGTTGACGTGACAGCCCCCGCCCCATGAATCCAAGGTCTTCCCAGCAAGCAGCTGTACGCAGGCTGTATATCCATGATATAAAACTCCGTTGCAAACACTTCCGGCCCCACTTGCAGAGGCAAGGTGATCGATCCGAAGACTGTTCTCCGCGTGCCGTCAAACGCTCTGACTACCAAATCACTTGGTGTACACAAAATCCCTCGAACATCCAGCTTCATCATAGCCTTCTTAGGCAGCACATTCAAAGACGACCCGGTGTCAACCAATACGTGCGACATTGTCGACCCTCTGCACTCAACAGATACATGTAATGCCATATTATGGTCCCTTCCTTTCGGAGTCAAGTCGAAATCAGTAAAGCCCAGACTGTGGCCTGCATTTACATGTGCCAATACTCCTTCTAGCTGGTTCACGGAGACATCCTGTGGTACAAAAGAAGTGTCCAGGACTTTCAGCAAAGCGTTCCTGTGGGCTTCTGAACACAACAGCAATGACAGAATAGATATTTTGGACGGCGTTTGCTGCAGATGCTCCACGATTTTATAATCGCTTTTCCGAATTAAGCGCATGAATTCCTCTACGTCCTTCGACGCTGCTTCTTTTTCATTTGCTTGTACCGGAACATTCTCAACCGCTTTCCCTTTTCCTTTCGCTAGCCTTTCGGCTTCTACTTCAGGAGATATAAAGATCCTGCCGCTTCTCGTCATGCCTCCCGGGCCAACAACATTATCCACAATCTCCGCTGACTGCTTGTTAACATCGATTTTAATCCCGTCACAATACACCTCTAGCCCATATGACCATGGGACTGCTCTCGTGTTCTCATACGGGATTGGCCCGGCTTTAGTTATAGTAATCGGTGGTCGCTGAGCTGGTGCGGAAATAGTGATCGTCTTCCTAGGAATTGTCACTGTGGCAACATCACTCTGATTATCCATTACTGCCCCTGCCGGCTCATCAGTTGCTGTTCTATCAAACTGCAATACACCTTCATCAATCAAGGCCTGAATGCCTTTCTTCAACTCCTCACACCCCCCAGACAGGGCCCAACAATCTAAGCAGTACTCATTACAACCCGGGTAAACACCTCCTTGCAACAGTCGGCTTTTTATTTCGCTCAGCGGCGTCTTTAAATCCTCAACATTCATAATCAGATTCAGACCTTCCTCAGTCAGCACGGCGTTCGCCCCATGATTAGGCATGGGTTTCTGGACTATATTCGCACCGGTCGTTCCGAAGTTGATAGACTTGTTGTCCAAGAGATCCTGCACAACGTGCTTAAAAGCGTGACAACCTTCTATATCATGGCCCGGGGCCCCAGAATGAAACTCGCAGCGCCTATTTGCATCATAGCCGAACGGGGGAGTTCCCGTTATTGGTGCCAAGGTTCTTTTCTCTACCAGATTCAATCCCAACAAGGTCTGCAATAAATCAGCATAGTTAGAGGGAGGCTTCTCGAACACCCTTCTCGGCTTACCACCCTGGAATTTTCTCTGAGCTTGCTGTGCCCCCTGCTGAGGCTGCTGCTGCTGTGGCATTGGTTGCTGCTGAACCTGTTGTTGTTGCTGGATTGGTTGTTGTTGATACGGGATGGTGACACTCGACACTTGCTGCGGCTGACGATATTGATTTCTTCCCCTGCCTCGGCCTCGGCCTCGGCCTCCAAATACAGCACTAGCTTCGCCCTGACGGCGCCCACCATAAGCTTTCCTATTACTGCCAGATGCAGCTGATTCATCGACCTGGAACTTTCCTTGCTTAATGTTCCGCTCAATCTTTTCCCCCATCAAGATCAGGTCTGAAAAACTAGCCAAAGACGTATGAAACAACATATCATGAAACAGCCCGGTGAATGTGCCAACAAACATATCGTTCATTTCTTTATCCTCCACAGGAGGACGGACCCTGGCAGCCATATCGCGCCACCTTTGCGCGTATTCTTTAAAACTCTCCCCCTTCTTCTGCGAAAGCCCGGCCAACTGGACCCGATTGGGCGCCAGGTCGCTGTTATATTTGTAATGGGCTACGAACGCCTCTGCTAATTGCTTCCAAGTCTTGATATCAGTGGGCTCCAACCCCATGTACCACTCTAAGGAAGGACCCGATAGACTATCCTGAAAGAAATGCATGAGCATTCTTTCGTCAGTGGAGTATGCTGACATCTTTCTGTAATAAGCTCGTACATGAACCTTCGGACATGTGTCTCCTTTGTACTTATCGAACGCAGGCGCTTTGAACTTGATTGGCACCCTCAGCCCAGGTACCAAGCCCATTGTTGCCATGTCCAGACCCACAGCACTCTGGTTTAGGACTCCCTTCATTTGCTCTTCCAGCATTCTAATCTTTTGAGAATCATCCATCGGCCCTTCAAAGCCCCCTCCAGAGAAGGCGTCCTCCTGCTGATCCTCTTGCCACATACCGTTTCCAGCCCCATATCCATCATACGCATTATTACGTCCAGCTCTGACCTGATTCATTCCCGGAACTCGGTCTCTATTGCCATACCCTTGAACACCTCCAGCAGGACCACCAGCCATAAATCCAGCACCGTTTCCGTTTCCAAAGCCTCCGTAGCCCTGATTGACCATACCATAACCATCTTGCCCAAAGCCTTGAGCATTAAAGCCATACTTGCCAGTGTTGTCGAATCCCTGATCGTTGAATCCGAACCCAGCGTTGACAAAGCCATTGCCTCCGAGATTATCTCCCACATTGACATCACCCAGCCCAGCGTTGTGGACAGCAGTTTCATTTCCAACTCCGACGTTACCATTCACAGCAGTGGTAGCGTTGTTGACGTTAGCAGCATTCACATTGACGACAGGCGGAGCCACTGGCGTTGGAGTGCCATCTCCATGAGCAGTATCAACCCGGACAGACTGATGATCTTCGTTACCATGACCAGCGTTGCGAGCCAACAGAGGCTGGACCATGGCCTGCAAATTCTCTTGCCCTTTTGCTATAGCCTCCATGGTCTGCATGAAGAGGGCGAGCTTCTCGCGTACATCCTGCATCTCGTTCTGAATCTGGTCCATGACTTTCCGACAGTTGGATCGTGTAGAATAGCGGTGCGGATGTTGATCTGGAATCCTGTTAAGTACCTGATACAGAGCAAGAGATAAGACACCATTCATAGATTACCTGTTATGCAATATGAATATGAATGCAATGCAATGTGTCTGTGCATTAGGGAAGTTCATTCCCCCAGTTCTAGTGCGAAGGTGCCGGTGCAGTGACAGTGTTGACAATAGGAATATCGGAGTTGAATCATAGAAAGCCTCGTATATTGCAGAGAGAATCAATAATCCCAGGGTACAATATCTCTGAGAGTACAAAGATGGCATGACCTCAACCAACAATCCTGGTGATGGTCAGCACTATGCAAATAAAGCATACAAATAATGGAATGATCAGATCCTCCCAAAAGTCTGGTACTCCTCTATCAACCTCTTGGTCTCCGGATGGCTTGGTCGATCAAGCAGCCCTTCAACAAGCTGGTTTCTCTTCTTAAGGATACGGCGTACGTCTTCAGCAGTTTCTTCCCATGTTGCTTCTCCGAAGCAATCTTCTAACTTTCGCTTCTGGGACACTGCTTCATCTCTAGATTTGATTGCCTTGTTCAGTGCATGCTGGACACTATACCGGTTCATCACTTCTTCCTCACACTTCTTGATGCTAGCCTTCAACTTCTCTTCGAGGTCGGAAATTTGCTGCTTCAGCTTATCTTCCCTCTTCTTGTTATTGGTGAGTGTGGCATTCCAAGTCTTATTGCAAGAAGATATCTCTCGGTGTGCTGCGTCGAGCGCCTTCTTTTTGGCTTCCAGCATGTCATGGGAGCTTCTGAACTCTTGCCCCAGACGTTCGCGCTTCTTCTTTTCCTCGGTCAACTCAGCTCCTAACCTGTTTACTAGCTCAATCTGTTGCTGGAAAGCATATACGGCCTTGTTTTTCTCGCTGCGCGCCTGGGCTAACTCTTGCTCTAACCCTTCGTTAATCTTTGTCAAGGCTTCTTTCTCTCTCACAACCTGTTCATATGCTTCTCTAGAAACAGTAGTCGGCTCTTCTACCGGAATAGGATCAAGAGTTGGTGCATCTGGAAACGGCATCTTCAACTGACTAGCCCTCTCCTGAATCCAAGCTCTATAAGGTGCATAGGCCTGACAGTCATTCTTTCCTAACAACGGCTTCCCTTTGCGGTTAATACGCGTCCAGGCATGTCGCAACTTGGCTAATAACTCCCCCTTCACGTCACCGGTGAAGTACAGAGATTCCTGTACTTCTTCCTCTTGAGGTGGATTCTTCAGCGCATATCCGAACTGGCGAATGAATAGAGAAGGGTTGTAGTTGATACACCCTTTCCTTCCTATCAATGGCACATTAGGGTACCCAGCACAGCTGAAGATGAGCTCCGATCCCAACAGGTCCCTATCAAACCACTCCATATCTTCCGACAATAACCTCATCAAACGCTCCGGCCAACCAACTGGAACTGTAGTCTCTGCAGCAGATCTTCTCTTAGGAAGGTGACTCTCAAACCACATACTCAATAAGGGTACACACAGATGAATATTCTTCCCTCTTCCCTTCTCATTCTTGTAATGCAGTGAATGGTAGAGATCTCCGAGTAAGGTAGGTACAGGATTACCAGCAGCAAACAAGTAGAAAGCATCGAAGTCCACGAAATCCGGTATATTGGGGAACAGTACTATGCCATAAATGCACAAGGCCAACACAGCGTTGAAAGAAACCCAGCACCCATTCTTGGCGTACTCTTGGGCTTTACCAACTAAGAACTGAAATGAGAAGCCTGGAACTCCACGGGAAACAGTAGTCACAAGTTCAGAAGCATCAACATGCAAGGCTTTTGCCAATTCCTCCGGCTTGGGTTTGGCCTCATAATGAATGAATGGAACCTGGTTCTGCACAGGCAGCTCAACATACTCAGCGTATTCCTCCAAGGTTGGTCCCATAATGAAGCCAGAGAACGTGAAGCACCTCAAAGCAGGGTCATAGAATTGCATCAAAGCATACAGCCCATCTAACTCTACCTCTGTAGGTTTGCACACCAATCTCAATAATCTACCATAGCTCATCCGGAAACTCCTACGAACACTCTCATCAGCAAGAGAGATCAACCCCAGTAAAGGAACAATATCAGGCGTAGGCAACTTGTAGGCAACCGTTCTCCTTAAGCTAGTCATGATCAAACACTCAGAAGTCTGGGCACTAGAACTAGGGAAATGCAAATGCACCTGCAGCACAGACATACGTTAGTGAAATGCAAATGATAATGGATATGCAAGGATGCAATGCAAGTAACATTCAACAGGGACCAAAGCTGCAGCTGAATAGCCTAAACCCAATCAAGAAAGGTCTCAGATAGACCATCCAGAAGTCATCAAACCCTGGTCTCAGATAGACCTAAAATAAAACTCCAACACTGGTCTCTGACAGACCTCAAACCATAACTCACTGGTCTCTGATAGACCTCAAATCACCTCCATAATTGGTCTCTGACAGACCTCATGACTCTCCAACTGGTCTTTGACAGACCTCAGAACACATCTCCAAATGGTCTCTGACAGACCTCCTAACTCTCCATAAATAACCAGGATCTCTGATCAAGAAATAACCGGTAGTCTGGAGGTCTAGTTACCTGCATAACCCTGAATCCCCTCACAGGTGGGTGGCCCTATAACTGGCACAAGGTACGGCATCCTATGCGGTCGTCGGCGTCACAGACTTTCAGGGTTGATGATACGATTCCCAGAAGGAGTGGCATCATCAATTCCTGAAGAGGCCTCACTCAGCCAATTTCCAAATGATCGGTCCTCAGAGTCGACAATCCAACTAACCAGCAACCCACGCCAACCAAAGGAAGGGGCAGGAGGCCAACCAGAGGAACCTCGTCTGAGTGTAGATTTCATGGGACACCAAAGCAAGCAAAGCAAGCGGGCGCCCACTAATTTCTACTCTAATTCTAGGTGCACCCAAGCCCAGGTCCGGCTTATCTCTCAATATCAGAACACCCGTCACACCCCAATACAGCAATAATAAACAATATATATAAAGCTGAAAAACACAGGGTTAGAAATATACAATAACTCCATACAAAATCCTCGACGGGAAAACAAGCGTTAGGATTGACTCTCTCAAGGGACGTTGGATCCCAAATGCATAAGAACCATCGCAGTCCTTAGCAGCCAGGGGACGTTGGATCCCCAGCAGAGTCGCCAGCTGTCGCTACTGCGAAAATCGGCGCCGGCTGAACAGAAGAGTCGCCACCGTGCGTTATTTATCCCACGGGAGGGAAAGGAAACGCTCAGAGTAAACCTCGCACAATACGGGAAAGGTATGGTCATCGCAACCAAAACCTGGGTTCGGGAGTCGGTTACGCAAGGGGAAGGTATTAGCACCCCTCACGTCCGTCGTACTCGACGGGATCCACGCTTGTTTTCGGGTATGGATTGTTATTCTATCTAAACTATAGGTCAAGGGTTAAAAAGAAAATAAAATGAAAATAAAAATGACTCGGCAAAGTATCGCACTTTATGCCTACGTATTCCCGTCTGGAACGAGAAATCAGAGTCAACGTAGTTCGCCTACCTACGGGAAAGGAGGGGAAGGTTGCTCGCTAGGATATCGCATCCTATGCCTACGTACTTTCATACAGCATGAAAGATCAGAGCAAACGTAGTTCGGGCCTCGTACGACACAAGTCTGTCTTGGTTGATTTTATTCCTTCTGAAAAAGGTTTTTCTGATTAACAGTCCAAGAGGACAAAAATGACGTCTTGATGAGTTCACATTCTTTTACGGAAGAAGTGTCTTTTATTGTGTTTGAAATCTTTATGTGTTTTTCTGTTTGTTTTGAGAAAGAAAGAGACAGAACTCTAACCTACGGTTGCGAAGGGAAACAAACTAACCTAATGTTATCATGCATGGGTTAAGACCTAGTGTCTATCATGCTCCTCTCTTGCACAGAGAGAAACAGAGATCCTACGGGATAGGCAGAAACATAAACAATAACAGATATATACAGTAAAGCAGTAAAATGCATGGATGCAACAATACAAGCGAGGTAAGGGAGTCCCACTCAACCTCGAACCTAGAAAACAATAGGCGAAAGTGAACAGGCTTCACTTTCAACCCAGCAGGGTAAACAGCAAACAATACAGTCCAGAAAACCAATCAATACATCAGCAATGAAATACAACAGCAAAAGAAGCGGCATCAGCAGCTCTGAATCAACAACTGGCTTCAAGCAATCTCCAATCAACTACAGGCTTCCGCAAGCATCAATCTCCATCTTCATGACCTTCAGGCAAGGGTTTTGATCATCAGTCTTCCATCTGCAATGGCTTTTCTTCAAGCTCAAACCTCCAGGATAAGGGATTAGTCACAAGAGTGAATTGAGTGTTAAGCAATCAGCTGACTACCAAAGGTGGTGAACAGACTGCTTCTAACACAAAGAGACATTTTCTCTCAAGAGTTCTATCTCACAGACACTATCACCAAGCCTTCCAAAGGAAGGGGGTGAGTGTCTTAGAGAGACTCTGAATCACAGAGAAGAATGGATGCAGACCAGGCAATCCATGTTTGAGAAACAATCATTCTAATCTAGAGCTCTGCCTAGCTCCTAAACCCTAATCTCTTCAGCAACTGCCAGCAAGAAACTCATCCTCAACTCTGACAGTTGATCTTCAGTCTTTGAATCTCCAATAGCTTCATCTCCACAAATCTTCAGCTTCCCCAGGGCCCCAGACAAACCCAATACCCAAACAAACAATCAATAAACCCCAGAGGGCACACCACACCAGACAACAGATATACAGACAGTAATAATAGCAGTAGGGGAATCCTAATTTTCTCTAAGGGATCTAATAACTACCCATAGCCCCTATAGTCCCATAACTAATCTATTTAAATCCTAAGTCCTAAGGGAGAAAATTGAACTTCCTAAGTTGTCACCTAAAAAACCCTAGTTTTGTTCATGATATTCAAGCATTTATTAATCACCTAAAATTAACTCCTAAAAATGGGAACTAAAATATTTCTACAAGCTTAACATCTTATCTAAACAAAATGAAAAGAATGATCAAAAAATATTAAAGTATGCGAGAAAACAAAAATCATAAAAATAATGCATGAAATGTAACTATTTAATATGACATTTATTTAGAAAATATGGAAAAAATATGAAATAAAACTAAAAATGAAATTTTATTTTCCTATAATATTCTAGACATTTTAAAGAAAATATGGTAAAAAGAATGGATTAAAAAACATTTTTTATGAATTATTTATGAATTTTCAAAGATTAGTAAAAATTAAAATGAAATAAGAAAAATAAAATGAATTAAATGAGGGGAGGGGGTATGAAAAGAAATTCGCTCAGTTCATTATTGGATGGGCCCTCAGACTGGGGGGTGTTAGTAGCGCTTTTGACAAAGCCCAGACTTATTCAGAATCAATGAAAAAAATAAGAAGAGCGCTGGGGGTGAGAATAGTAGCGAATTCACGTTGCAATTGGTATTGGGCTCAACATTGGGGGTGGGAAAAGCAACACCAACTCAGGCCCGCCCGTTTCAATTAATGAAACGGTGCGTTTAGGGCCAGGGTAATCTCCCTCCAATTCAGATTGAATAACAGCCATTAGATCCTACCCTAAGTCAAAGGTCCAAGGCGCAATGAATGGACCTGATTACGTCTTCTCCAAACGACCTGCAACCTAGGGTTTTATCTTCTCCATGGCAGCCATGCACGACCTACCTTCCACCTCTTCGTTCTCATCATACACGCAACCAATCCCCATGCTGTAAACATGAAATCTGTTCCAAATCTCTCCCTCTACAAGCTTAGGGCATCAATTCACTTTGAAATTCACCACATCAACAAATTCGATTGAGTCAACATCCTGCCTCCATTGAAATGCACTGGTATAGACCTTCACCATTCTTCCTCAGACTTAGCCTAAATTAAACTACACCTAATGGAGATTAACACATGCTATCAAGTTGCAATTATAACACCTTCATCCAAGAGATTCGAACCCAAACAGTTCCTTACACCTGTCACTAACCATCACCAAAACTCTCCAAATTCATCTAACCTAATCTCCTAACCACCTAGATCAATTCTACACTAACAAAATCATGCCTAACTAACTGGATCAAGCAGTTTGATTGAAAACTTACCTTGTAAGAAATCTTGAGAAACAGCTATGGAGATGAAAGATCTGAGGCTTTCAAGTGTTGAATCCTGATCAATCCTTGAAGAACTTAATTCTGTATGCACAAACTTGGAGGTTCCTTGCTTGAATCATGCAATCCACTTGAACTTTTGATTTTGATGATCTTGAGAAAAGCACTCGAAAATGGATGATAACCACCAGAAACTTGCTTCAATTATGATCTATGATGATGGTGGAGTGGAATTGAATTGATTATGATGAAAGTTGTTGAAGGTTTTGAGAGAATTGTAATGAAACTTTTATGGAAAAGTATGAGAGATTTTGTGGAATTCTTGGTGCAAATGAGGCCAACCCTTGATCAATGCACATTTCATGAATATATAGACCCCAAATGAACATTCTAGATCCATCTTGCACATTCCCTTGTTTTCAAATTTTGATCCATTTTGATTATGTTTCTTAAATGATAAGCAACCATGGATAACTTCATTTTTTCCTTCTAAACTCAAAAAAGTGTGTGAACCATTGTTCTTAGAATTGTTTTTCCATTCAAAATCATATATTGGAAGTCTCCATTTGGACTTGTAAATCTCCCAAACCATTTTCCAACTTGAAATTATTCACTTTATAAGCCTTTTTAGTTCATATTTTGACCAATTGTGTAATTCCATGCTATGAGCTTCTCCAATAACTTGTGACCTTCTTTCTAGACTTAAAATCCCATTTGGAGCAAGTTTGATGTTGTAAGTTTTTCCATTTGAGGCCTCCTTGTATGAGTTTTGGGTATAGGTTAAAATGACCTGTAATTCACAAATGCCCAAAATACCCTTTGCTTGTCAAGACCATAAGTTGAGTTCTCCACATCATATGAAGGCATACCATACCATTCTAGAAAGCTAAGACAATGAGGAACAATTCTTATGTTGACCAAGAATTCATTTGAAATCTCCTTGAGGGGCAAAACTAGCTTGGAAGTCAAGTCACTTTCTCAGACAAAAATTCAGACACCCCAGATGACCTATAACTTGCAAGGACCATAACTTGAGTTCTATAAATCTCCTTGAGGTCTTCCACCACTCAAATTAAAGGTCTTGAGATCCTCTACAAGTTTCATGTTGGCCAAGAAGCCATTTGAAGCTAGCATTTTGACTTATCTTGCTTGGAAATTTGACCTAAACTAGGGGATTTTACAGAGAAACCCTAATTTAGTAACTCCTCTTCTCCTTGATTTCTCTTGAATTCTCCTTGTCATATCTCCATATCCTTCTTTATATGCTCAATGATGATCCCCACATCTCTCCAATAGACTTGAATGCCCTCCTAAGTCAGTCAATTGACCTAGGGTTGACCTAGGGTTGACCCAGATGAAACCCTAGTTGACTGTCTTCCACTATAGCTCTTGTGCTTTCATCAATGACTTGCTTTCTTCTCCAAATGACTTTGTAAGTCTCTCATAAGGTCTAGATGCTCTCCATACCTTCACTCCACAGCTTACAACCCTCTTGTTGATCCTCAGATACCCTCAGCTAGGAGATGGACTCAAGGCTTGATCTGCTGAACTCTTTGCTTTCAAATTCTTTCCTGATGACTTGAATGAGATTGAATTGGGATAATAACCTCTTGATAGGCCTCTAGAGATGAAAATAATGATTGGTCCCCTGTTGAATGACTTGCTATGCTTATGCTATGCAGATGGTTAGTCTATGTACATGACTCTATATGCAAATGCTAATGATAATGAAACATGAATCCAAGGAATAAGGTTGAGCAAATTTTAGGGTGCAACAGATGGTATTGTCCAATTACTGTCTTGTGATGGATGTTTATCCTGTGCAGAGTCGTCTGGTTAGTCTACTCTTTTCCCAAGGAAGTCGCCGCAAGGCTGTTGGGTTAGCTTTCCCTTTTGTTCCCCAGCAGGTTTGTATCCCGACTTTCAGTTTGGTATTCCAACTCTTGGTCGGTGTTCTTTGATCGTTGTCCCAACTTTTGGTTGGTATCCAGAGTTCGTTATTCCGGCTCTTGATTGGTATCTTTGGTTGTTTCCCAACTTTTGGTTGGTATCTAGAGTTTTTTTATCCCGGCTCTTGGTTGGTATACCTTCGGTTGTATCCCCACTCTTGGTTGGTATCCTTTGGTTCTTGTCGTCCCAAATTTTGGTTGGTATCCTTTGATTATTATCCCAACTCTTGGTTGGTATCTTTTGGATGGAGTTCAGATTGTATTTGATTGTTATCCCCAGCGTGTCGTATTCCTACTCTTGGTTGGTATTCGCTGTTTTGCATTCCCGCTGGGTGTAAATTTTTGGGTTCTTTTGTATTCAATCACCTTATACCTTGAATGTTTGAAAGCGAATGCTTTTCCTCCCTTCAGGTCCAAGTTGTTTGAATAGGGGCAGCTGTAGCACCCCAAAATTTGCCTTTTCGTTTTGTAAGCATCTGGCTTTTTCTTCTTTGCATTTTCGCATTTCCGCATCTGCATAGCATTCGTCCTTGAGACAGGGGATCAAGGTTTTCCCGTCGCTCAGTTTTCATCTCAGTGCATGAACCTGAACAACGAGCATTAGAGGCTCTGGCATTTATTTTATCCAGTGGTCGGGCGACCGATTTTATTTTATTTTGCAGGGTATTTTTAGCTCAGGAAGCAGCATTCAGGATATCGCAAGCATTTTCATGGTTATGATATTCAAGAGTAAGCTTCATAAGCTTAATAGAGCTCCAAACAGTTGGAAACAGACAAACAGGCATATTTCCCTCCAAAAGGCACCAAAATTCAAATTTTGGACGTGTTAATCGATTAACCAAGTCAAACTCAGGTCAAACCTGAAGTTTTGAAGGTGTTAACCGATTAACCTATATGGTTAATCGATTAACCAGTGCATATTTTGCCTCTGCACGTGAATTTTCAATCCAAGTCATTTTGGGGTCCAATTTTGGTCATGTGCAAATATGATTTTCACTTTGGGAAGGATCTAGAACCTATTTGAAATTTGGTTAATTTCATTTTCCCTCCAAATGGCCATTCCACATTCCAATCCAAATTTTCCAAACCATATTTCAAACCTTACATTTGGATCCAAGCCTAAGTGATATTTAAGTGATCCACTCCAAACCTCACACACCTAATCACTCATAATTCACTCTCATTTTGAGAATTGATCTCATTCTGTCTCAATTTTCCAATCTTCAAAACCTTCACCAAAAGATCTTCTAATTGAGATCATTGATTCTTCATTGGAATCCTTGATTTCTAAGAGCTAAACCTTCATCCATTCTTTCATTTGAATCCATTTCTTCATCCAATTTTCGTGCAAAATTGGATCTGAACTTGGAAGTGATTTTGGAAGTGATTATTTGGCTTAATTTGGTTTAATCCTGAAGGATCTTCATTGCTACTACAAGAATTGTGTGGATCTTGAAGTATTTCGGACTTCTATCATTGGATCTATTCAATTATTGTTGAATCAACATTAACCGGAGCAAATCTTCGCTCCGAAGGTTGGATCCGAATTTGTTTTTAGCTTATTTGCATAATCATGTGGATATTCATCTTTGATGAGCTTGTGGTTAATTTGATCCGTTTGATCTATGATTTGGTTGTGTTAATCTGTTCACATGCTGTTTGAATCATGATTTTTTAGTTTAATTTTGTGATTAAGTGATTATGTGATCATCCGGTTGATCGGATAAGTGCTTATTTGCTGAACATGCTGTTCTGTTGCTGTTTTTCTGCTGTTGGCACAGTGTTAATCGGTTAACACATATGGTTAACCGATTAACCATTTCAAATATTCAATTTTTTCAAAATTTTCAGAGTGTTGATCGGTTAACGACTGGTGTTAACCGATTAAAATGTGCAAATTTCCAGATTTTCATCCTTTTTTAAGTGGTTAGTCGGCTAACGCATTTGGTTAACCAATTAACACTGTGCTAGTGGGTCTGTTTTGCTGATTTTCTTGCTTGATTGAGTACTGTATCGCATTGAATCATCATAGTTCAATATGATGCATTAGAAGTGAAATGTTTTGGGATATACATCATTGTTTTAGTTTTTTAATCGAGACTTCGTCAACTTGTGTTTGTTTTCCACTTGGTTGCACACTTGTGTGTTGTTGTTCATAGTGATGATGTTCTTGCATTTGCATTTCCTCTTGTGTTTTACATCTTTATTTCTTGCACTAATAAAGGTCGAGATGTGCTTGTGGTGGTGTTTACCCCACACTTTAATCCTCCCTTTGCTTGTGTGTTGAATTACATGTTTGCATCCCTATTTTCACTCTCATTGATGTTTGATCTTTCTTCTTCCTTTGTCTTTCTTGGCCATGCTCCCCATAGGATCTCTAATCTCTTTTGAGGTTGGGATAGATATTAAGACTCAAATCATACATGCCAACATTAATTTAGATGTTCCCCTTTTGATCCTAACCTTAGGACCACTTTGCATGACAACGTTAGGGCCGAGTTTCCCTTAGACCTTCTGTGCGTCTCTCTTCTCATCTCAAAATCATTCTAAACCATATAATAAATACGAGGAATGTTGTGCGCTACGAGCCTTAAGCTACTTGGGAAATGGTGATTGGGGGGCTTCCTCTCAATGGCCTAGAGTGTTTAGTGTACACCCTTTGGGTAATATGTAACGCATTCACTCCTAGGTCATAGTCTTTAGTGCAACGTGAATCACAAACCGAATTAATTCACCTCACTAAAAAACACAAAACCAAACATCAAACTTTTTCCCTTGGGATTAATTGGAAAACATTTTTTCATAAAAAGAGTGTTGTTAACCTTTGGTTCTACCGCAAACAGGCATCGTCCCTAACTGCTAGAACGAAGGTTTAAAACCAACCGGTGTTCTCATTAGCCTGAACTACGTTTGCTCTGATTTCTCATACCAGATGAGAATACGTAAGCACAAGACGACGATGTCTTGGCGAGCAACCTTCCCCCTTTTCACCCGTAGTTAGCCGAACTACGTTGACTCTGACTTTCTCATTGCAAGAGGGAATACGTAGGCACAGAGCGGCGATGCTCTGCCGAGTCTCTTTTCTTTTCTTTTTGTCTTGTGAGCCTGTAGTGTAGATAGTTAAACACACCCTTAGATAGACAACAAGCATGGATCCCATCGAGTACGACGGACGTGAGGGGTGTTCATACCTTCCCCTTGCGTAACCGACTCTCGAATCCAGGACTTGGTTGTGATGACCTCGTCGTTTCCCTTTTTCGTCAGGTTTTTCCGATAGTTTCCTTTCCCTCTCTTTGGGATAAATAACAAAAGGTGTTGACTCTTCTGTTTTTCGCCGGGTGTTTTTCGCAGTTGCGACAGTCCTTGAACTATGGTTGGAGTTGTTGATGCTTTATTTGATTTTCATAATTTTGATGTATTTGGATTTGCTCGATTAGTGGTTTGCTTTGGATCTTTGTTTTGGTTTCATGATGCATTTATGCAATTCCTTTTGAGATCTTTTGCACAATTATTATTGATGGATATAAAATGAGTTAGAGCCTCTTGTTGGAATTTATTAGGTCATTTTTCTATTTTTGATTGATGCCTAACTGTGATTTGGTTTTGGATTGAATATGCATGAGGTTTGACCTAGTATTAAACCATTTTGCCTACTTGTGTTTAAGCAAAGCTTGCGATGACTAGTTGATGTGATTACATGCTATTTTAACTTGATCATGGCTTTGGATTCATTGGAATTTGTTTATTTTCCTATTTATGGTTGAATTCTTAAGTTCATTTTGGGTAGTTGTTGAATTGTCACTGTGATTTTGAATGATTAGGAAGTGAGAGGGTATCTCATATCTCGAGGATGTCTAGGTAGAAGTTGCACAAGGTAGTGATTAGGCGAGAAGTTGTAAACGGGGGAATTTAGCTTTGAACTAATACTATCATAATGGATTTCCTTCCTGGCTTGGTAGTCCCCAGAAGTAGGCGAGTTGCACCGAACTGGGTTAACAAATACTTGTGTTATTTTAATTTTCTTTCAGTTAGATTTCTTCATTTTTATTTTTGATCAAGCTGTTTTGATCCCAGTATTGTGACATATGTCTCAGCATTTAGTATCTGTGTGCCAGAATTTCAACATAGACATGTGCCAGATCAGTTGAGAAGAAAGCTTGATGACAAGTCGAGTCAAATGATCCTAAAAGGCTATCATTCGACTAGAGGATACAAGTTGTTCGACCTAGTAAACAAGCAAGTAATGATCAGCAGGGATGTGATCATAGATGAGTTTAAAGAATTGGATTGGACTAAAAATATCAAGAAAGATTCAGTAGAAATCTTACTTGAAGAACCAACAAGTGAAGTCAAAAGAGAAGTTCGACAGGAAGAAGTCAGAGATCAAGCAACCACAAGCATACCTCAAAGAATGATATAATGCCTGCAAGGTTACAAGAATTTATTATTACATCATATGATATGGTGTTTAATGAAGGTGGATTCTACATTATGCTTTCTATGTAGTTGTCAAACCAGTCAATGCAGCTGAAGCATTGAATTATTCAAAGTGGGTGAAAGCAATGAATCAGGAACTGAAGTCCATCATAGTCAACAACACATGGTCTTTTGTTGAATTGCCTCAAGATAAAAAGGAAATCAATGTGAAGTGGGTATACAAGGTGAATTTGAATCCTAAAGGTGAAGTAACTTGACATAGGATGAGACTTGTGGTGAAAGGATTTCTTTAGAAAGAAGGAATCGACTTCAATGATGTTTTTGCACCTGTTGCTAGGATCGAAATAATTAGGTTGGTTATTGGTCAAGCAAACATGAACAATTGGACATATATCAGATAGATGTGAAATGTGCATTCCTGAATGGCCTCATAGATAAAGAAGTTTATGTTGCACAACGGGTTGGATTTGTGAAGAAAGGAAATGAAAGCAAGGTATACAGGCTGCATAAAGCCTTGTATGGGCTTAAGCAAGCTCCTTCATAGTTAGAGTCTTTTGAAAAAACTCTTGTTCGATTGTCAAGATTGTGTAAGGAATACCGGGTACTGCTACATTAGCATTATTGAGGAAAGATTGGATGAAGGAGCCATATGACAGTACGGTTCCTCTGCCAGAGTGTTTCAAAGAGTTGGTTCTACTCGCAATGTAGTGAGGACAGTTAATCTTGATCTTCTTTTTTAGAATGTAAACCAAGTGAGTCTAGGCTTGGTCAACCCGAGAATAACCACCTTTCTTAGTTCGAAGAATGTATGAGACAATCCACTGTAAAATTCTGTCAACCGACTTCAACCTACCAGTTGTGACTGATTTCGGAAAAAGGTCGCTAGCAACAATGTCGTCAGCATATGGTTTCTTCAGCATAGATTTTAAGGCTTCCTTAACCTCATACACGTCCACAGTTCGAGTATTCGTGACCTTAATCAGTGGCTCAACAGTCAGAGTATTGAAAAGATTTTTCCAGACAGAGTCATTGACATATACCTTATTATTTCCGATCTAAGTACTAAACTCAAAACCTTTGAATTTTCCTTGAAGACCAGTGTAGAAAATTCTGACCAAGTCCTCATTATATTCATTATCGAATTCCAAAAATTTGTTGAAATTCTGAGCATCCATAAGTTCAAGTACTTCTTGGATGTGCATTCTTTCAGTAGCTATTCGATAATAAACATATTGTTTGACAATTGATCTCTTACTTAGATTTTTTTCATAAATATCAGTGTAGCCAGGAGGTAAAAGAGAGAAAGAGAGAGAGAGCAGTTACCGGTAGAGCAACTCTAGAAGGACCATCTTGAGAAGATGGAGATCTGGTTGTTCTTTTCCCTATTACTCTTTGTGTAGCCATTTAAGCAATTCTTGGAAGAAGATGAATAGTGAAAACAGAGTTTTTGTTGTTGATTAGAGAGACTCACTATACTCCTTGACTATATAGTGAAATTATGTTTTGAAAGAGTTTTGGGGAAGAGGAGATGTAGAGAGTAGCCTTGAGTAGGTGCAAAGTACCAATGTAAATGTTAATGATGATGTTTGAATACATAAAAAGATTGAATGCATTAAATGGGTCAAATATTTTGAACGTTTCATCAAAACAGAGATTTTTCAGCAAAGTTGCGCGACATGTCGACCCATAAAAGTTTTGTATCGACGCATACCGTGAAAATATAGATAATGAGAAATGTTCAAAGTTTGAGTTGACCTAAGGATCGACCTGAGCGGACCCACTTCTAAATCATGAAAAATTGTCATTTTATGAGTCGACCGAAGTTCTGTGTAGGTCGACTCATTGATCCGCTGTCGCACACAAATAAAAAACAAGTGTTTTTGAAAACAATAGTAATGGGAAACGACACTCAGATGTCATATCGCGGGGATTCTTGTATTGTTGTTAACCGACCAAATGGATAATGAGGGGGGTTTGAATTTTGATTAAAATAAAAATAGTGGAAAGTAAAAGTGATTATCAAATAAGCTGAAAAGTTAATTTGCTGATTGGTTCCTACCAATCATCGGTTAATATAATTCCAATCTCCTAACAGATTATCTATTTCTATTTCATTACAAACTCATTAACAAACACAATTTGTATGTGTGATGTAGGTTCCTATTATCCGAATTAAGCAAATGGAATTAAGCCCTCATAAATTAAGCAAACACGATTTGATCAATCATGATATCGAATTAAGCAAACGCTAATGTGATTATGGTTAAGGGTCATACAACAATCAAATTAAATCAACGTACTCTATGAAAATTGGATTAAGCAAATAAGAATCATAGAATAAGATTGAAAGAAATAAAAACTAAATTGAAATTATTATAACCTCAAGGTGTCGGAACCGAATACAACAAAATCAACAATTGAAATTAGTTTTCCATGAATTTTTCGTACCAAGCAAAGTAAAATCGTGAAAAGAACGTAATTAACAGTAGCACGACTGCTACTAGGTATAGGGAAGCATCAAAAAATTCGGTTCTAACCCAACTGGGTCGAAAAACATAAAAATCCTAGCCCAAAACTAAATATTCCTAAAGGCAGAATTCAGGTCCTGACTTCAACGAATTATTCGAGCCTGCTACACTCTGAGTCACATTTTTCCTACAACATAAAAGTTGTAGCTCTTTGTTTTAGCTTTCAAATGCCTATAGAACGCGTCGATCCGATCCTCTTAGCTCCAGTTATGATTCGAATAGTGAACAGTTATCAAATAACCGCTAAAGCTGAAAATAAACTGCGAAAATAGATTAAAGGCAAACAAAGACTTAATTTTAAAAACATAATAAAATACTAAAATAAATGCCTAAGTACAAATATAAGAGAATGTGCATTAAAACTCACTGATCACTCATCTAGTAAAAAACAACACAAATCATCAATTTGAGTCATACAAGCATCACAAAGACATAAATATAAAACTTACACATATGTCAAATGTAACGCCCCGATTATGAATTCCCATTTTTTATTGAGTCCTTATTTGATTTATTTAAGTAATTATTTTATTTATGTGGAATTTGTGTGATAATATGTTATGTTTACATATTGAGCTATTTTTGCCGACTTTGAGAGTTTTGGGTAAAAATAGGTTGGAGGGTATTTTGGGCATTAGTGATAATATTAAGTGGATATTTTGTGAGGATTAATTGATAAGTGTGTGGAAAGAATTTGGGAGGAAAGAAAATAGAATATATGATATAGAGAGAAAAGAGAAAGATAGAAACATTAAGAGGAAAACAAGAGAAAGAAAAGAGGAGGATAGAAAAGAAGAGAAAGTGGAACAAACCTAGAATCATCAAGAATCAACCTTAGCTTGCGATTAATCAGGTAAGGGTGAGAAGTTTTATCATCTTGATAATGTATGTGCTAGATTGGATTTGTTGGATTGTTTTCTATGTTTCCATTTCTAGGTCGGAAGTTGGTTTAATCGGTAGAAACTGAATTTCATAGGTTAGAATCTGGAATAGATGGTGTAGTTTAGTCGGGTGATGAGTGGGCTATGCTACTGGAATTGGTTTGGATTTAATCGGTCGATTTTTAAGGTTTGGTGATTTTGGGACAGTTGGGGTTTTCTGGTTTCGCAGATTCGCCAGCATTCGCCAGGCGAGTGGCAGCGAAGCTTCGTCGGGCGAAGCCCAGCGAGTGGGCAGCGAACCTATGGCAGTGGCCAAGATCAGTCTTCACTGGCATGTTCTCCAGGCGAAGGTGGTAGCGAATGGGTTCGCCAGGCGAATCCCAACGAACGTGGCAGCGAACCTATGGCAGTAGCTTCTGTTTGGCTTCTCCAACGAGTTCGCCAGGCGAATGGCAGCGAGCCTTCGCTGGAAGGCTTCGCCAGGCGAAGGTTAGCGAACATGACAGCATGTTTTCTTCTCTTGTGTTTCCTATCCGTGGGTTGGTTGTGTGGTTTGATTGCGATCATTCCTTATCTGAGATGACTAATTATATGCTGTTATGTACGCTGTGGGTAGCCGTATGGCGTGAATCCTAGTTTGTGATTTGTGAGGTGTGAAATGTGGCTTTTTGGCAATTTTGTGCATTTACTTGAATTGAATAAAAATGCATGGCGAGATTGATTATGAATGTGAACCATGTATGAAATTGGTTTGAATGGATGATGAATATATATATGCTTTGTGATACATATATTTTGAATGCATAATGAATATATGCGACGAATGTGATGAATGCATGAGTGTGTTTGTAAACATGTGTGCATTTCAAGAGTGTCATGAGTCATGTTGCATGTGAAGCATCATGGTATGCATTCTTGTGTCGATTGATTCCTCGGTGAATCTGCAGAACCTCGTGTGCCCTTGTGGGGTTTGAGCGATGGTTATATATTGATTCCTCGGTGAATCTGCAGAACCTCGTGTGTCCTTGTGGGGGTGTGAGCGATGGTTATTTATTGATCCCTCAGTGGATTTGCAGAACCTCGTATGTTGTGATGGTTATATTTGATTCCGTGTAGAATCTGCAAAACCTCGTGTGCCCATGTGGGGTGTGAGCGATGGTTATTTTTGGTTCTTCAATTGAACCTGATGAAATGAGTCGGTACCGCATTTGCATTTGCATAGAGTCGTGTGTCGGTCTCTATGAGTTGCATGTCGACATCTGTGCATGGTGTATGGTGAATAAACATGAATGTAGATGTTTATGTAAATTGTTGATAATTGGCATGAATGGAAGGCTTGAAGATACATGTATGTGTGAATATATATGTATATGTGTGTATGTTTATGAATTGATATAAACATTGTTGATGGATATTGTATATGCTTGGTGCTCTATTTGTAAATTATTTATTGTGAATACATTGCGATGTACGGTGTAGTGAGATGAGTGGCGGTGAGAATGCGGAAGACGTTATTGGACGTTATGTGTGTGTGTGTCTCTCTCTCTCTCTCTCTCTCTCTATATATATATATATATATATATATATATATATATATATATATATTTATATATATATATATATATATATATATATATATATATATGTATATATATATATATATATATATATATATATATATATATATATATATATATATATATATATATATATATATATATATATATATATATATATATATATATATATATATATATATATATATATATATATATATATATATATATATATATATATATATATATATATATATATATATATATATATATATATATATATATCTGTGTGTGTGTGTGTGTGTGTGTGTGTTTATATGCATTATGTATTATGATATTGTTTCTCACCCTTCTGCTGTTTTATAATGATCTATGAGGCATTGCAGATTAGATTACTGGAGTTTTGTGAAGCGTGGCTTCATTCGTTTTGGTCGGTCGACTCTGATATGTAGCACCGGGTAGCTAGGGATTATTTTGATTCTTTTGTGATACATCTATGTTTGTATCTGCTGATGAATGTTTATGAAACATGCTGGATGAATATTTTTTATATCGATGATGTTGTAAATTAACTTGAATGATGTATATGTATGTGATTACATGTTTCGGAGGTTATGAAATATTTAGATGTTTCCGCCTATGTTCTAAATGTTTTTCCTTGTGGGTGTTGCCCCGTTGTTGCATATCTGTTGAGCAGGTGTTGTACGTGTTGAATTTTTGTATAATGTGGCATGCCTCTTTTATACCGTGATTGTAATTATACTCTGATGATATATTGATTACGTGCCTAAATGATTAATTATATTTATTTGGGGGTATAGAAAGGGGGTGTTACATTAAGTGGTATCAGAGCCAGTGTTGAGTCAGTTGTGTCTGTCTCGTTGTTTTGTTGGTTGAACGGTTGTTTAACCTTGTTGTTATTTTTGGGAAAAATCAGAATATCGCTGGTCATAATGACAATGAGATGGCTGCTGCATTGGAGGCAATGGCTAGGGCGGTGCAGGGTGCGCCGAATTTGAACGCTAATGATGAGTTTAGAAAGAATCAGCTGCCGGTATTCAAGGGAAGGTTTGATCCAGACGGTGCGCAGATTTGGTTAAAGGAGATTGAGAGGATCTTTAGAGTTATGAATTATGCTGAAGGGAACAAGGTGAGACTTGGGGCTCACATGCTGAGAGAAGAAGCCGACGACTGGTGGGTCGGTATGAGACAAGTTCTTGAAGTAGACGATGAGGAAATCACTTGGGATTTATATCGCACCGAAGTTTTGAGAAAGTATTATCCTGAGAGTGTGAAGGGAAAGAAGGAAATGGAATTTTTGGAATTGAAACAAGGCAATATGTCCGTGATAGACTACACGGCTAAGTTCACAGAGTTGGTGAAGTTTCATCCTCACTATGATGCGGTGACAGCGGAATTTTCCAAGTGTGTTAAGTATGAGAACGGCTTGCGTCCTGAGATCAAGCAAGCGGTGGGTTATCAGAGGATAAGGAGATTTTTGGACTTGACCGGATGCTGTAGAATCTTTGAAGAAGATAGTAAAGCTCGTTCTACTCACTATAAGAGTTTGAATGAGAAGAGAGGGAAGTAACCGGTAAGGAGTAGACCTTATGTGACGCCTACTGATAAAGGCAAGCATAGGGAACACTTTGTTAAGAGGTCCGGAGGTGAAAGTTTTGGTCCCATTAAGTGCTATAGGTGCGGTGAAGTGGGGAACAAATATTTTGAGTGTAAGAAGGATGGAGTGAAGTGTGCTAACTGTGGAAGTATCGGCCATGCTACAACTGATTGTAGAAGGAACGTGGTGAAGTGTTACAACTGTGGGGAAGTTGGTCATATTAGTACAAAGTGTACTAAGCCAAAGCAGGCTCCAACAAGTGGGAAGGTATTTGCATTAGCCGGTGCAGACACTATTAATGCGGATCAGTTGATTAAAGGTACGTGCTTTATTAATAATATGCCTTTAGTTGCTATTATTGATACTGGAGTGACTCATTCTTTAATTTCTTTTGAGTGCACTAAGAGTTTGGATTTGTGTTTGTCTTCTTGTGGTGGTCATATGGTTATTGAGACACCCGCTTCGGGGTCGGTAACTATGTCTTTGGTATGTTTAAGTTGTCATTTGACCATGTATGGTAAAGACTTCATTATGGACTTGGTGTGTTTGCCGTTAGAAGGATTAGATGTGATCTTGGGTATGAATTGGTTGCAGTATAATAGAGTCCGTATTGATTGTTATCACAAGTTGGTGAGGTTTCCTTCTTTGGAAGAGGAGGAGGAAGAGAGTTTTCTATCCACTAAAGAGTTGAAGAAACTTTTGGCGGATGAAGCTCAAGTGTTCTGTCTGTTTGCATCGTTGTCGGTAGAGAGTAAGGTTGAACTGGATATGGTTCCAGTGGTGTGCGACTTTCCAGAAGTATTTCCGGAGGAAATTGCGGATGTACCGCCGGAAAGAGAAGTCGAGTTTTCGGTTTACCTAGTTCCGGGTACTAGACCGATTTCGATGGCACCGTATCGTATGTCGGCATCTGAGTTGGTAGAGTTGAAGAAACAATTGAATAATTTGTTGGAAAAGAGGTTTGTTAGGCCGAGTGTTTCTCCTTGGGGTGCACCAGTACTGTTAGTAAAGAAGAAAGATGGGAGTATGCGGTTGTGTATTGATTATCGGCAGTTGAACAAGGTAACTATTAAGAACAAGTATCCGCTTCCTAGAATTGATGATTTGATGGACCAATTGGTTGGTGACCGTGTTTTTAGTAAGATTGATTTGAGATCAGGTTATCACCAGATTCGTGTTAAAGAGGAGGATATTCAAAAGACGACTTTTAGGACACGATATGGTCATTATGAATTTTCAGTGATGCCATTCGGAGTTTCGAATGCGCCAGGTGTGTTTATGGAATACATGAATCATATTTTTCATGATCAGTTGGATCATTTTGTGGTTGTGTTCATCGACGACATTTTGATTTACTCTAAGTCCCAAGAAGAGCATGTAGAGCATTTGAGAGTTGTGTTGCAGATTTTGAAAGAGAAATAGTTATATGCTAAGTTGTCGAAGTGTGAGTTTTGGTTATCGGAAGTGAGTTTTCTTGGGCATGTTATTTCCGGTAATGGTATTAGTGTTGATCCGTCCAAGATTGATGCGGTAATGCAGTGGGAAGCTCCTAAGTCAGTTACGAAGATTCAAAGCTTTTTAGGATTAGCCGGTTATTATCGGAGGTTTATTGAAGGACTTTCGAAGTTGGCACTTCCGTTGACTCAATTGACTTGTAAGGAAAAGGCTTTTGTTTGGGATATTGATTGTGAGAAGAGTTTTGTTGAGCTTAAGAGAAGGTTGACAACGGCGCCGATTTTGATTTTGCCAGATCCGACGGAATCGTTTGTGGTGTATTGTGATGCTTCCTTGTCCAGTTTAGGTAGTGTTTTAATGAAAGATGGGAAAGTTGTGGCTTATGCTTCGAGACAATTGAGAGTGCATGAGAAGAACTACCCTACACATGATTTGGAGTTAGCGGCCCTGGTGTTTTTTTTGAAAATTTGGAGACATTATTTTTATGGTGCGAGATTTGAAGTGTTTAGTGATCACAAGAGTTTGAAATATTTATTTGATCATAAGGAATTGAACATGAGGCAGAGGAGATGGTTAGAGTTTTTGAAGGATTATGATTTTGGTTTGAATTACCATTCGGGTAAGGCAAACGTGGTAGCTGATGCTTTAAGTCGAAAGTTGGTTCATATGTCAACACTGATGGTAAGAGAATGGGAATTGTTGGAGAGTTTTAGAGATTTGAGTTTGGTTTTTGAGATGACGCCGAATAGTGTGAAACTTGGTATGTTGTATGTTACGAATGATTTTCTTGCTACCGTGTGCGAAAAGCAAAAGTTGGATTTGAAGTTCGTTGATTTGATGGTGAATGAGAATGAGGACTTCAAGGTTGATAATTTTGGAGTTTTAAGATTTCGTGGTCGTATTTGTATTCCCGATGATGTAGAGTTTAAAAAGGCGATATTGGAGGAAGGACACCGGAGTAACTTAAGTATTCATCCAGGGGCGAATAAGATGTATCAAGATTTGAAGAAAATCTTTTGGTGGTCCGGATTGAAGAGGGATGTAGCTCAGTTTGTGTATTCGTGCTTGACTTGTCAGAAGTTTAAAGTGGAACATCAGAAGCCTAGTGGTTTGATGCAACTGTTGGACATTCCAGAGTGGAAATGGGATAGTATATCGATAGATTTTGTTACGGGATTGCCTAATACGCAAATAGGTCATAATGTTATTTGGGTTATTGTTGATAGGCTTACTAAATCTGCCCACTTTATTCCGATTGATATTAGTTATCCTTTGGAGAAGTTAGTCGAGATTTATGTTGGTGTGATTGTGAAGTTACATGGGGTTCCTAAGAGTATTGTGTCGGATAGGGATCCTAGATTTACTTCGAGATTTTGGGAAAGTTTGCAAAAGGCTTTGGGTTCTAAGATGAGATTGAGTTCGGCTTATCATCCGCAGACGGATGGTCAAACCGAAAGGACGATTCAATCATTGGAAGATTTGTTGCGTGCTTGTGTGCTCGAGCAAGGTGGTGCTTAGGATGGTTATTTGGCATTGATTGAGTTCACCTACAACAATAGTTTTCACTCAAGTATTGGTATGGCACCATTTGAGGCTTTGTATGATCGGAGATGTCGAACACCTTTGTGTTGGCATGAAACTGGAGAGAAGCCGGTAGTTGGGCCGGAGATGGCACAACAAACGACGGAGAAAGTGAAGTTCATTCGGGAAAAGATGAGAGTTTCTCTGAGTAGGCGAAAGAGTTATCATGATAAGAGAAGAAAGGATCTTGAGTTTCAAGAAGGCGACCATGTGTTTTTGAGGGTTACACCGGTTATGGGTGATCGTGCTTTGAAGTAGAAGAAGTTGACTTCTCGTTTCATTGGTCTGTATCAGATTACTGCACGAGTTGGTGTTGTGGCTTATCGTGTGGCGTTGCCTCCGAACCTTTCGAATTTGCACGATGCGTTTCATGTTTCGCAACTTCGAAAGTATATTTCGGATCCGTCACATGTTATTCCTATGGATGAGGTTGAGGTAAGAGATAACCTTACAGTTAAGGTTTTATCGGTTAGGATTTTGGACCGTGAGGTTAAGAGGCTCAGAGGCAAGGATATCGCGCTTGTGTAAGTAGCATGGGGAGGTGCTGTGGAAGGCAATATGACTTGGGAATTGGAGAGTAATATGCATGAGTCGCCTCCGGGGCTGTTTGGATCAGGTAATATTTCGAGGACGAAAATTTCTAAAGTGGGGGAGAGTTGTAACGCCCCGATTCTGAATTCCCATTTTTATTGAGTCCTTATTTGATTTATTTAAGTAATTATTTTATTTATGTGGAATTTGTGTGATAATATGTTATGTTTACATATTGAGCTATTTTTGCCGACTTTGAGAGTTTCGGGTAAAAATAGGTTGGAGGGTATTTTGGGCATTAGTGATAATATTAAGTGGATATTTTGTGAGGATTAATTGATAAGTGTGTGGAAAGAATTTGGGAGGAAAGAAAATAGAATATGTGATATAGAGAGAAAAGAGAAAGATAGAAACATTAAGAGGAAAACAAGAGAAAGAAAAGAGGAGGAGAGAGAAAAAGAGAAAGTGGAACAAACCTAGAATCATCAAGAATCAACCTTAGCTTGCGATTAATTAGGTAAGGGTGAGAAGTTTTATCATCTTGATAATGTATGTGCTAGATTGGATTTGTGGGATTGTTTTCTATGTTTCCATTTCTAGGTCGGAAGTTGGTTTAATCGGTAGAAACTGAGTTTCATTGGTTAGAATCTGGAATAGATGGTGTAGTTTAGTCAGGAGATGAGTGGGCTATGCTACTGGAACTGGTTTGAATTTAATCGGTCGATTTTTGAGGTTTGGTGATTTTGGGACAGTCGGGGTTTTCTGGTTTCGCAGATTCGCCAGCATTCGCCAGGCGAGTGGCAGCAAAGCTTTGCCAGGCAAAGCCTAGCGAGTGGGCAGCGAACCTATGGCAGTGGCCAAGATCAGTCTTCGCTGGCATGTTCTCCAGGCAGAGGTGGTAGCGAAGGGGTTCGCCAGGCGAATCCCAGCGAACGTGGCAGCGAACCTATGGCAGTAGCTTCTGTTTGGCTTCACCAGCGAGTTCGCCAGGCGAATGGCAGCGAGCCTTCGCTGGAAGGCTTCGCCCGGCGAAGGTTAGCGAACATGACAGCATGTTTTCTTTTCTTGTGTTTGCTATCCGTGCGTTGGTTGTGTGGTTTGATTGCGATCATTGCTTATCTGAGATGACTAATTATATGTTGTAATGTACGCTGTGGGTAGCCGTATGGTGTGAATCCTAGTTTGTGATCTGTGAGGTGTGAAATATGGCCATTTGGAAATTTTGTGCATTTACTTGAATTGAATAGAAATGCATGGCGAGATTGATTGTGAATGTGAACCATGTATGAAATTGGTTTTAATGGATGATGAATATATGTATATATATATGCTTTGTGATACATATATTTTGAATGCATAATGAATATATGCGACGAATGTGATGAATGCATGAGTGTGTTTGTAAACATGTGTACATTTCAAGAGTGTCATGAGTCATGTTACATGTGAAGCATCATGGTATGCATTCTTGTGTCGATTGATTCCTCGGTGAATCTGCAGAACCTCGTGTGCCCTTGTGGGGTGTGAGCGATGGTTATATATTGATTCCTCGGTGAATCTGCAGAACCTCGTGTGTCCTTGTGGGGTGTGAGCGATGGTTATTGATTGATCCCTCGGTGGATTTGCAGAACCTCGTATGTTGCGATGGTTATATTTGATTCCGCGTAGAATCTGCAGAACCTCGTGTGCCCATGTGGGGTGTGAGCGATGGTTATTTTTGGTTCTTCAATTGAACCTGCTGAAATGAGTCGGTACCGCATTTGCATCTGCATAGAGTCGTGTGTCGGTCTCTATGAGTTGCGTGTTGACATATGTGCATGGTGTATGGTGAATAAACATGAATGTAGATGTTTATGTAAATTGTTGATAATTGTCATGAATGGAAGGCTTGAAGATACATGTATGTGTGAATATATATGTATATGTGTGTATGTTTACGAATTGATATAAACATTGTTGATGCATATTGCATATGCTTGGTGCTCTATTTGTAAATAATATATTGTGAATACATTGCGATGTACGGTGTAATGAGATGAGTGGCGGTGAGAACGCGGAAGACGTTATTGGACGTTATGTGTGTGTGTGTGTGTGTGTGTGTGTGTCTATATATATATATATATATATATATATATATATATATATATATATATATATATATATATATATATATATATATATATATATATATATATATATATATATATATATATATATATATATATGTATGTATATATATATATATGTTTATGTGCATTACGTATTATGATATTGTTTCTCACCCTTCTGCTGTTTTATAATGCTCTATGAGGCATTGCAGATTAGATTGCTGGAGTTTTGTGAAGCGTGGCTTCACTCGTTTTGGTCGGCCGACTATGATATGTAGCACCGGTTATCTAGGGATTATTTTGATTCTTTTGTGATACATCTATGTTTGTATCTGCTGATGAATATTTATGAAACATGCTGGATGAATATTGTTTATATTGATGATGTTGTAAATCAACTTGAATAATGTATATATATGTGATTACATGTTTTGGAGGTTATGAAATATTTAGATGTTTCGGCCTATGTTCTAAATATTTTTCCTTATGGGTGTTGCCCCGTTGTTGCATATCTGTTGAGCAGGTGTTGTACGTGTTGAATTTTTATATAATGTGGCATGCCACTTTTATACCGTGATTGTAATTATACTCTGATGATATATTGATTACGTGCCTAAATGATTAATTGTAATTATTTGGGGGTATAGAAAGGGGGTGTTACATCAAACATTCAAAAGGACAAAACATGCTTAATCATGCAATAAACATCAATAATAACATATAACTTGATACATCAACTTACACATATGAGGTGAATAAGAGAGTTTGATAATGAGGAAAGATATTACCTCAACCGCGATTGATGATAGATGTCCTCATATATGGCTTAGTTACTTCTCCATTTTGTTAGATGAAGATATAGACAAAGCACATATATAGAAAGCATGAAATAATAAACTCCTAAACACGACCTGAGATGTAGAGAATGCCTAGTTTCCTACGGATGTGAAAGAAAGGCTCTGTAGCGAGTGGTTTTGTAAAAATACTCCCAAGTTGATTTTTGGTATCAACATGCTCAAAGACCATATCACCCTTCTCCACATGATCCCTAAGGAAATGATGATGTATTTCGATATGCTTGGTGCGATAAAGTAATACGGGGTTCTTGAGCGCAAGATTTAGATTGAAGTCGAGCAATTTTTGCTTAAGCCATATGACTTGAGCGCAACAACTACCGGCTACAACGTATTCTGCTTCGCCTGTTGACAAAGCAACAAAAACTTGCTTTCTGCTATGCCAACTCACTAAAGAATTTGAAAAGAGATGACAAGTTCCACTTGTGCTTTTCCTATCCGATTTGCAACCGGCAAAGTCAGAATCAGAAAAGCCAACCAAGGAACAATCATTACCCTTGGAATACCAGAGCCCATACTTTGGAGTACCAGAGAGGTATCTAAGTATGCACTTTACGACTTTCAAATGAGATTCTTTGGGACATGATTGATACCTCTCACACATGTAAACACTAAACATTATGTCGGGTCGAGATGCGGTAAGCAAGAGGAGAGAGTCAATCATACCACTATACTTCTTCACCTCCACATACCTCTGTTGAGATTTGCACATGTCGGCATCGAAGTGTCAATTTCCTTGGAGTTTGCCATGTCAAAACGCTTGAGAAGCTCAAGGCAATATTTTGTCTGGCTCACAAACATACCCTCTTTGAGTTGCTTGATTTACAATCCGAGAAAATATTTGAGCTCCCCCATCATGCTCATCTCAAACTCCCCCTGCATTAAGCTAGAAAACTCCTTGACCATATTCATGTTAGTTGATCCGAAAATGATATCATCAACATAAATTTTGTTGCACCCCAAAATTTGTCCAACAAACTATTGTATTTGGCTTATGTTTCGACAGCAGGAAAGTTTCTATAGTGGAAAGTCTGATCATGATAGAATGCAGAACACCCGAATGCTCCATAAGTCGGGGTAAGCTATATCAAGTGACCCCAGTGAGGTCAGCCATCCGAAGTCGGTTATTCTGAAGCAGTCAGGTCGAGATTTGATGAATCTCTCGAAGACAACCAGTGTATCTCCCCGCAGATCAGCCTATCAGGGGCAGAGTTATCGCAGACAGGGGCAGGCCACTCTAAGAAAAGCGCCAAAGTTATTTCTTGCCCGAGGGGCATTTGATCCGAAGCATCTCTCTGAAGTACATAGTGCTAGGGCAGTGCGTATCAGACCATCAGGGTACAGATTTTTAGATTTCCATTCGAGGAATATCCCTACAGAGATCCCACAGGCTAGGGCATATCGGAAGCGAAGGAATTGTTCCTCTCCGTGTCATCAGAGCTAATCATAGCTACTCGAGCAGGTTCAGCCGGTCTTCAAGTGTGAGACGAATGTCGGGAAGTCGTATTATCCTTTGACCTTTCAATCAGAAACTGCGAATTCAGACAGGATGTTTTCCAGAGTCAGTCGTGCCTGACCCATCACGGATAGCCCAAGAGCCCAATCCTTATTGGCAATTTTGAGGAAGCCCAATTCTCATTAGCGAGCCATTCCTAAAGCCCAATCCACATTGGCAATCACTGTGAGGCCCATCCATGTTGGCGCATCAGTTTCAAAATCCAAGCTTCATTGGTATGCGGGAAGACTCTGTCTGTTTTCCCCAGCAAAAGTCCAACGGTCATTGGCACGTGTAAGCTATTCCCAGGGAAGTCTAATCATGCTTAGCACATTTGGTTACCCCCAGCAGAGTTGGGTTGCCTTTCCAGCATTTATTTTGCTGGAATAATTATGTGATATCCGGTTATCCTCAACGGAGTTGGCTTTGTCTTCAGCATTTATTTTGCTGAAATGGTTCCGTATCAGCAGAGTTGGCTTCACCTTTCCAGCATTTATTTTGCTGGAATGGTTCTTCTGTGTATAGCTTTTCTCCAGCAGCCCGAGCCTGCATTTGCATCTTGCATATATCATCATATTTGCATCATATTTGCATTTCATCGTCAAATGCGTAGCATTCCATCTTATATGGAGCATTTACGCCATAGAAAAATTCAGACATACGCATATGCATACGAAGTATAAGCCAGTTTCTATCAGCCTTACGTGGCAACATGAAGTACTCTGTAATCAGTTCAGGGGCATTTATTTAGCAGCTTTGATCAGACAGCTCTTTGGTATTTGATTCTCAGATCATACGACGATTATGCTTTATCTATCGATCATCTGATAAAGACAGACTGTTCTTCCCGTCAATTCCTATTGACGATGTATTTCCCCAGCAAGAATTTTCTCCGTCTATCTTTAGACGTCCTGAGTTCGATTATGGTTTTCTTCGTCTATCTTTAGATGTCCTGAGTTCGATTATGATTTTTCTCCGTCTATCTTTAGACGTCATGAGTTCGGGTATGGATTTCTCCGTCTATCTTTAGACGTGGCGAGTTCGATTATGGTTTTTATCCGTCTATCATTAGACGTCATAAGTTCGAGTATGGTTTTCTTTCCGTCTATCTGTAGGCGATGTGAAGTTTCAAAGTTGTTTCTCCGTCTATCTGTAGACGTCATGAGTTCGAGTATGGTTTTCTCCGTCTATCTTTAGACGTCGTGAGTTTGGATATGGTTTTCTCCGTCTATCTTTAGACGTCGTGAGTTTGGATATGGTTTTCTCCGTCTATCTCTAGACGTTGTGAGTTTGAGCAGGTGATTTTTCAGCAGGTTTCTTACCGTCAGTTCATATTGACGATGTGTCTCCCCAGCGAGTTTTATCCGTCTATCATTAGACGTCGTGAGCTTGGATATGGTTTTCTCCGTCTATCTTTAGACGTTGAGAGGTTTCAAGGCAATATTTCAGATATTGGCTTTCTTTCTGTTTATTGGATGAGATGACATTTCAAGAGGGATTTTTCTGACCGTCGATCTTTATTGACGTCGAGGCTCTTTGAAGAATGTTTGGTTTTCCTAGTTGTTGATCCTTATCGACGACATGGCTCTTTGAAGGTGGTTTTCTTCCTGTCGATCCTTATTGATGATGTGGCCCCTTTGAGGATATTGTTCTTTTCATCAATTCCTATAGACGAAAGGATTCTGAATTTGATGGGTAGTGTTGAAGTTTATATGGCTTTCCTTCCGCTAGTTCTCACTGACGATGTGGCTCTTCGGACAAGGTTTTCCTCTCGTCTATCATTAGACGATGCGAGATTTGAATACGGTTTTCCTCTTGTCTATCATTAGACGATGCGAGATCAAGATTGTTTTTCTTCTTGTCTATCATTAGACAGTGTGAGCCTTCGGGAAGGTGTCTTTCCGTCTTTCTTTAGACGATGCGAGATCAAGATTGTTTTTCTTCCTGTCTATCATTAGACAGTGTGAGCCTTTGGGATGGTGTCTTTCCGTCTTTCTTTAGACGATGTGAGTATTTCTCTTCCTGTCTATCTTTAGACGACGTGAGAGGATCAAGTGCATGTTGATCCAACCTTCGGGTTTGTTATCTGTGGCGTCACGCAGGTAATTGGTGCTAAAGTCAGGTTCTTTGTCTGATGATTGATCAGTTTGTTGCCGTGACAACTAGATTCGGTTTTCTGTATATTTGTTCCCCAAGCAGTTTGTGCAGTTTATTTTTGCAGGTTGGCAAATTTCTGGGTTTCTTTTGTATTCAACCGTCTTCTACGTTTGAATGATTGAAAGCCATTCGCTTCTCAACCCTTCAGGTCCAAACTGCTTTCATAGGGGTAGTTGTTGCACCCCAAAATTTGACCAACCAATTATTGTATTTGGCTTATGTTTCGACTCATTTTGCACTCTGCATTTACATTCCGCATCCATTGCATTTTTGCAGTCAGATTGACTTTATCGGGATTGCAGCCTCCCCTGGTGTTTCAGGCATTCCAGGCCAGTTTGAATAAGAGGATTTATTTTGAGAATTTGTGCTCGTCCCGATGTTTTCAGTTGTCGCTGTTGTTTTTGAGGACATTTCGATGTCAGGTTTTTACCGCTTATTTAGCTATAGTTGCGCATTTGTTTTCTAATCGATTTAATTGGCTTCCTTGCCTTTTTAGAATTTTCCCTTTTATTTTATAGATTTTTAAATAGATTTTAATAGATTTATTTGAGTTTTTCTAGATATGAAATAGGTTTTTTTATAAATATTTTCTTATAGATTTAATAGTTTGTCTAGAATTTTAAATAGATAATTTTCTTTTTAATTAGTTAAATAGATATTTGTTTCTAGATATTAAGTAGATTTTGAAATGGTTTTTTAATAGAGTTAATTGAAGTTAATGTCTTTTTTTAGAATTAATTCATAGAAGTTAATTAGGTTTTAATCTTTCTTTAATTAGGATTAATTAGGAGAATCGATTAGTGTTTTTTAATTACTTAGCTTTAATTTCGTTTTATAGTTAATGGAGTTTTAATCATCATTAGCATAATTGATTATATCAGGTTTTTGATTAGTGTTAATTGTGATCAGAATTTAATTAGGTTAAGTGGAGTCTTAATCCATTAATTAGTGTTCATTTAATCAAAGTCTGCAGTGTCTGATTCGTGGGCCAGATGGCACGTTTTGGGGGCCCAAATCCCAGTCTGCAGCGCCACTTGTCACGTATAAGGTCTGCCACGCTTCACTCTCTCTCACCGCCAACTCACACACACCTCATCCACTTCACTGGACACCTCACAACACTGCATGGACGCCACACATCCCTCACCTCTCTCTCTCTCTCCGTCTCTGCCTACCACGCAATCCCCTGAGGTGTCGCTCCCACATCCCTCGCATGCAAAGCACGGTTTCCATCCACTGGGGAAATCAAGCGGTGGTTCTCACGGCCGGAAATCCGCAAGAATCTGCATATGCTCGCCGGAAACTTCAACAGACTCCATCGATGTTCATTGTCTATTCCACCAAATTCATCATCATCTTCATAGAACCACCAGTATTTCTCCAGGAAATCCAAGAACTTCCATGAATGTTCATCCGTTCTTCCAGATCTATCAAGATCACCATGAGTTTTCCAGTTTGTTCATACATTCAATGTTTTTATTCAAGCATCATTTTCCAGATCTTCGAGAACGCTATGGTGTTCTTCATGAGTGTTCCAGATTTGTGAAGATCTTCACCAGCGATCTTCATCTTCCTCCAGTTTCTCATCAACAACATTCAAGATCTAGAGATCTTCAAGAACGTCCACTAGTCCTTCATCCTTTGTCCAGATCCTCAAGACGCCATCGAGTTCTTCGTAAGTTTTCCAGATCTGCGACATATTTCGTTCAATCTTCAAAGGTGTCTATCATTTCCTTGAAGATCTTGTCCAGTTTTCCAGAAGTCCTTCAAAGATCCATACGAATCTTCATCCAACGCCCTCGCGTTGTTTCTAGATCTGTTTCGCCACCATCAATATTCATTGTGTTCTTGAGGACCTTCATCAAATCAATCACCGATCGTTCATCAGATCTTCATACCGCTTCAGAATTATCATCAAACCTCAACGATCTTCATCCAGGTTTCAGAAGTCATCAAACTTCAAGACTTCACTCGATCTCCACCATTTTTCGTTAGATCTCAAGCGAGATTCCAGGTTTCAGAATATCCATCATCTTCAAGTGGATTCAATAGTCTTCAACCAGATTTCGTCCATCTCTAGCTTCAAGAATGAAGGAGGAGGTTGAGACGGCGAGAACGGAGAAGTTTGTTGTTGGTTGAAGGCGGCGGAGAGAAGAAGGAGTTAGGGTTAGGGTTTCTGAGTGAGGGAAGAGGGGAGAAGGGAAGTGGATTGAGGGAGTGGGCCTCAGGCCCAACGTGTTTTTTGGCTATGCACCCGGTTTTTTTTCTTTTCAGCCCCAGTCCCTGGTTTTTTGATGTGGTTTTTGTTGTTGATGGGCTGGGCCCAACAATAATGTTGCCCGCACACCCTCCAGTCTACCTGACGCACCTCCCTTTGTCTGTTGTTTTTGTTTTTTTATTTCTTGCTGAATTTTGTATTGTGGGCTTAGGGCCCAGTGGCTATTTTTTTCTGCATACACCCAGTTTTGCAGATTGTACCCCCCCCCCCCCCCCCTTTGGATTTATTTTTTCCCTTGTATTGGATGATATGCTTGTAATAGTTTAGACTTATTTTCCTATTTTCTTCTAGGAGATTATTTTTTTTAGGGATTATAATTTAGAATATCATGCATATTTTTTTAATATAGATTTTTTCTATTTTCTTTATAGAATAATATAGTATTTTAGATAGAAATTTTCTATGCTATTTTCATATGCATTTTCTTTTATTTTCTTTAGAATATTTTTCTAGTAGAATTTAATTGTTAATTTTAGGAGTAGATTTTTATTTCCATTTGTTAGTGGATTTTTCTCCTATTTTCTCTCCTATTTTCTTTTCTATCCGATTTTATTTTCGATTTCATTGTTTGGCTGGTCGTGTGGCACGATTCAATTGGAGAAGGATTGTCGATATCATTTCTCTATCTTGTCTTTGACACGAACATCAATACGCTACCTCTGAGAGTTCGATTTATCATATAAGTCGAACCATGACGGTCTAAGCATTACATTGTTCCTGATTCGAGCGTCATCATCAAGGATCCAGAGAGGAGAAGATTGGAATGGAGCTTGCGCGCATGTCAGGAGCCAACAGGAGCTGCTTCGTTCATCCTCATCTTATTCAAGTCTTCAGGAAACCGTCGAGTGTTGTAAGTTGTTTCATTAAATACGTGGGAAATGACAGTTGAGGAGTTTCTTCTCAATCGTCTAGGATGTCTAGTATGGTACCCTTTGGGAGACATACAACGCATTCGCTCCTACGTATTAGGTTTGTGCGTGTGTGTCCAGAGTTTCTTCCCGTTTAGGCGTAAGCCTGCTTCCTCGTTGTTCTCGCCCTTGGCGATCGAAACCTTTTTTCTCTCGCGTGCAGGCGATTGAGACCCCTTCTCTTGCCCATGTGCAATTGAGATTCGTTTTCCCGTCGAACTACGTTTGCTCTGATCTCTCGTATCAGACGAGAGTACGTAGGCATAGGATGAGATATCCTAGAGAGCTCCCTTTCTCTCTTTTCCCTGTTTTGCTGTAGTTAGCTGAACTACAGCTGCTCTGATTTCTCGTACCAGACGGGAATATGTAGGCATAGGATGCGATATCCTAGCAAGCACACTAACAACTAACCTCTCTGTTCTCTCGCTTCCGTGCGATCGAGACTTTCCCGCTAACGACTGATGTACCCTTTCTCTTGCCCGTGCGCAATTGAGACCAGACCGTAGTTCTAGAACCCGTAGGTTCCCATACTTTTCGAACCTGACATACTACGTCCGTTCTACCGCAAACAGGTAACGTCTAAGTCTCCGTCGAGCTAGCAGCAAACACCTAACTGCTAGAATGCGCACGCTAGTATCGTCAATCCTTTCTCTCACTCCTGTGTGATCGAGAACACCCTGTCTAGCCGTAGTTAGCCAGAACTACGTAAGCTCTGATCTTTCACGCCGTGTGGAAGTACGTAGGCACGAGATGCGATATCTCGGCGAGCCGATTCCCCGTAGTTTCTCGAACTACGATGACTATGACTTTCCCATTGCACGAGGGAATACGTAGGCATGGAGTGCGATGCTCTATCGAGTCAATTTATTTCCATTTAGCTTTAGCAGCCATAGATAGATTGTTTTTCACCCGTAGACAAACCAGCAAGCGTGGATCCCATCGAGTACGATGGACGTGAGGGGTGCTAATACCTTCCCCTTGCGTAACCGACTCCCGAACCCAGACAATGGTTGCGATGACCTTGTCTTGTACCCTTTCATCAGGTTTTTCCCGATCGTTTCCTTTCCCGCTCTGAGGGATAAATAACGAAAGGTGGCGACTCTTCTGTCATAGCCGGCGCCAATTTTCGCAGTAGCGACACATTTGTACCAAGATTAAGTGTTTTCCTTGACTTTTATTGAAGAGAGTTGTGTAAAACTTTCCTCTTGAATACCCTTGATTAAGTAGAAATTTGCTAAAATGGTCATACCAAGCCCTAGGGGCTTGTTTTAGTCCGTACAAAGCTCGTTTTAACTTGTAGACATGATTAGGATACTCATGGGATTCAAACCCAAGAGGTTGGGCTACATAAACCTCTTCATTGGTATATCCATTAAGGAAACCATTTTTTACATCCATTTGAAATAATTTGAAAATTTTCATACATGCGTAAGTAAGCAAAAGGCGTATAGCCTTGAGTCGGGCAACCGACACATAAGTATCCTCATAGTCGATTCCTTCCTCTTGGTTATACCCTTGCATGACTAACCGCGCCTTGTTACGTGTTATAAATCCATTTTCATCCAGTTTATTCCTAAACACCCATCGGGTGCCAATTACTCGATGGTCTCGCTGAGGAGGGACAATGTCCCAAACCTCATTTCTTTTAAACTGATTCAGTTCCTCTTGCATTGATAAGAACCAATGTTCATCGAGTAATGCCTCTTTTGGGTTTTTAGGCTCAACTTGAGAGACGAATGTGAAATGATAACAGAAGTTACTTAGCTTAGATCTTGTGGTCACTCCCTTTGAGATATCACTGAGAATGTTGTCAATAGGATGGTCTTTAGAAGACTTCCAAGCTTGAGGAAGGCCATAGGTGTTAGTTGGATAAACCTCCTCAATCTCCTCATGATGGTGATCTTTTTTCTCCTCAACTTTCATTAATTCAGGTTGATCAATTCCTTCCTCAGTGTCTTTGAGTATGTCTTCAGAAGATACACCTGCACCATGAAATGAAATACCTTTTTCGACACTTTTCGTATAAGTTTCATCAAAAGTGATATGAACAGATTCTTCAACAATAAGTAACCTCTTATTATATATACTATATGCTTTACTTGATTGAGAGTATCTAAGAAAGATACCTTCATCTGCCTTGGAGTCAAATTTATCAAGACTATCCTTACCATTTTTTCTGGACTAGACTGGCACCAGCCCCACAGCTAGGCAAGGCCTAATTCAGCCTAGCTTAAGGCCATGCCCAATATGACCATAGGGCACAATATAAATGTTGGAGCACATATCCGTTGGGGATGTGCCCCTCATGCGTTTGACAGTTCACGCGACCAACTGCCCCTCTGAAAGTCATCGAGACAGTTAGACCAAGTCAAAGATCACGCGCGAGATCTTCCACCTGGCAGTCCCCCATTGACCGACCAGATATTTTGGTTACATGGGAGACCTTGGCCCCATGCTGAGGGGAATCTTATAAATACCCTCTCTCTTGAGAGGGTCAGGTATTCTAATCATTCTTGCTCATACCTAACACTCGTACTTGCTTTCTCTCTTTAGTCCAAACACTTACTTTGGTATTGGAGTACCTTGCAGGTACAACCCCCTCTCCTACAACCATTGTTGTTGCCCTACATTGGAGGCCAAGACGATCCATTCTGATCACTCTATATCAGTGGCGTCGTCTGTGGGAACACTAGCTCCCCCGTCTTTTTGAACCAAGATTTCCCAATCTTCCAAAAAAAAGCCAAAGCTACCTCTCTGAACCTTCATCGTCATGGCCTCCCACCGTAATGACGTCCAACAAGATTCCCTCGTCGATGTTCTGGGTTATGGCGAAACCCTCATTCCTAGAGTTTCCACCGGAAAAATTGATCACAAGGACGGAAAACCAAGATCTCCTGACAACGTGAAGCCTCGTGTCCAAAGTTCCGACCATGTATACGAACCTTTCACCATCCCATAAAATGTTGACCCTTGCACAACGACCCTCATCGCCTCCATCAACAAATCCAACTACCTGCTCTTCCAACAAGGAGAAAAAATCAACACGATGGAAAACACCATCCGAGTTCAACCTCCCTCGCAGGGATCCCTCAGCTCCTATCGCCGATCATATTCCCCTCTTTAGAAGAGTCACCAAGACGAATCTAGAAGCATCTCCCTTGTCAAAGAACGGTCCAAACTAGAGAAGCATGGACACAAGACCATCTGAAAACGTGATCGCACCCCTCCTCGAGAATCCAGGCACTCCCATGTATCCAAAAGTACCAGGCCTTCCAAAAAGCCCCGCGAAGAGCACCGAAGCCGACATAAACGTTCTCCTCAATGCAGCAGGAGCTGGGGACGCAATTATTTATTCAACAGGTCGCCCAACATGAGCGACAAAGACAACCTAAGTGGTCCCCTATAACAAGAAATCATGGACACCTGCATTCCGTTTGGACTAGAGAAACCTCCCCCTCTAGCTCTCTATGATGGTACCACCAACCTTAGTGACCACATAGAAAACATTGAGGCCATGATGCACTACCACAATTTCCCTGAAGCGATCAAATACATGTTATTCCCCACCACCCTCAAGAGAGGGGCTATGACTTATTACAAGAGCCTTCCTTGGAGCTCGATCACGTCATGGAGGAGTGTTAAGGAGCAGTTTTCCCGACACTTTACTACCTCTAGGCGCCACCCGAAATTCGAAGTTATGCTTGAGGGTATCATCCAGGGCAGGGACAAACCTCTTTGCAATTATGTCGATAGGTTCACTAAGGAAGCGGTCGAAATCCGCACAATCGACCACATGAAAAAAGTATCTGCTAGAAAAGGGATTGAGGTCGAAAAGCGAGTTCTACAAGGCAGTAGGACTCAACCCTTCTCGGTCTCTAGTCGAACATCTCCATTGGGAATAATGTTATATTCAATACAAAGAAAAGGACGCCGTGTGTAAGGCCAGAGACTCTAGGGAGAAAGGGAGTTCCAAAGCATCGAACAAAGACGAAGCAGAGACTTCCAAGCGATATAAAGAAAAGCGACAAGACGATCTTCCTCGAGATCATAAAGGTCCTTCCGATCGATTTACTGAATACACCATGTTGAACGGTCCGTGCAACCTATTCTTTCCGAATATTTCAACGCCGAATTCAAGCAAGGAGGCGTCCGATTCCCCATGCCAACAGCTTCAAAGAACAATACCGACCGAAGAAAATACTATCACTTCCACCGCAGCCACGACCATGTAACAGAAGACTATGTCCACTTGAAAGACACCCTGGAAATCCTCATCAAAGAAGGCCACCTAAAGCAGTATACAAATAAAGGAGAAGCCCTTCAAGGAGAAACATTAGAATCTAAGAAAGATACGAGAGCCTTATCTTCTAGCCCTCCCCATCTGGTCGCCATGTCTATCTCGCGACCAGAAGACTTTTTCATCCCCAGCGGGTTCGAAGGCCCTGCATATTTTTCTACGTACAGCCCCTGGGAGGCCTCCCCTGCCACAATGGTTATTTCCTGCAATGGATACAACAAACTCACAGTAGGATCAGTAAAGAGAAAGTTCGAACAACTGATCGACCGTAGTCTAGATCGTCTGTTAACACGAGAAATTCTGAGGTCGATCCCAATTGAAATTATGGCAAGCACATGATGGATATTATTGTAGATGTTATAACATCCACTGTAACATGTACTACTGCACTTAATAATAAGCTGTAAACGGAAAGCAGTAAATAACACAATTAATTGTTCACCCAGTTCAGTGTCAACCACACTTACATCTGGGGGCTACCAAGCCAGGGAGGAAATTCACTATCAGTAGAATTAATTCAGAGTCAAACAATTCCAGTTTGCACTCCTCACTTAAGACCTACCCGATGACACTTCAACCTAGAGACAACTAGACCTGAGTATACCCACTCACTCCCCCTCAATCACCCCAGTGATATCAATACACAATTACAAAACCAATATGAAGATAAACTTCAAACACACCTTGATCTTGCTTCACAGCTTTGATCAAGGTACACACACTCTTTCTTAACATCTTTGAGTGACACAATGAACACACCTGTTCATACACAATAACCATAACAATTCTACAACATACAATTGCTTGGCACACAAGGAATCCTAAGACTCCTAGACTCACGTGAAGAACAAAGTTCTTCACTCACAAACATACTTTATGATCTCTCACTAGATGCCCACTCCTCTGTGTTTCTGTCCATTCGGAATGCTCCTTCTGCTATTTATAATAACAGACCTGCTTTGGGCCTTGGTGGAGAATTTAGGTTTACCCAAGATAAACCTTTCTTCATGAAGCTGCGCACTTATCATTAGGTCAGGAGCCTTCAATGTTATCCTTAGCAATTCCTGTTATGTTGCCTAAAATAATTAGGCTTCCTGGATTGTTTCCTGAAGTATATTCTGAGCTAATAACATAAAGATAAACCCTGCGCGCCCTGATGTCATATGATCAATGTCATAACATTCAGTCATGACATTCAGCTTCACTTACTCTTAGCTTTCCCTGCATAACACTCTTCATATATGTCCTAACATCAGTTATGACATTTACATATACATTAATGTTTTGCCATAAAATGAAGCCAATCAAAAGCATATACAAACTCCCCCTTTGGAAAATTTTTGGCTAAAACACCCTGTTAACATATCAGAGTTTACAAGCAGCAGAAGTCTTACATAACATGCAGGAAAGCTACTAGCTACACACTATCAGTGTTGTCTACACACTTATACTGTTAGCTCTCAGGATCAACCTGTTCACACACAACCATTTGTTAGTCAGCACTACAGATGTCACAATGTGTTGAGTAACATATTAGAGTTACTCCCTCTCAACTGATGCATATCATATCAGTTGTACAAAATCTGCAGTCACACATATTCATCCAGCCTGCTCTGGATGTTATGACATTCAGGATGACATCCTGAAGCACACCTACTCCCCCTGAAGAGATGCATAACATTCTGCAATCATCCTGCAGATACACACAACACTAGCAACTATAGAGCTACTAGGTTCCATCAAGGAACACACATATATCTAACATACATTCCTATACTCATTAGGAACTCACACATCAATAACAGCATCAGCTGTTATCACACACGCACATTTGCAGCAGCTCCTGCAACACACTGTAGCAGCAACTCAACCCAGTCTTCCACCTGTGAAAGATACACTTCTCTAACCTACTGTAACTACTTGCTGTTATCTAACACTTTGCTGTTATCTAACACTCTCTCCCCCTTTTTAGCCACAAATTAAGATCACAATAATAGAAGTATAGATGATAATGAGTAACATTACACATGTTTGGGGTCATTACAAACAAAAACTGCTCATGGAGAGCATCACAAATTCAAGCTGTTAAAAACACAAAATTCTAAGCAAATAACCAACAAAAACTCATCGGCAACACATCATCAGCTCAGCACCCATCCACCTGAACTCCACAGCAGTCTAGCAAGGCATTATTCTTCCTCCTCAGAGGCAGACTTGGAACTGACCTCCTCAGATCCTTCATCGTTGGCCTCCTCAGAACTGGCAACAGCTTCCTCTGATGCAAGATTCTGGTCATCAGTGGCAGTGAATTCGGCATCCTTATCTTGCTCAAGAGTCTTGATCAATTTCTCAATTTTCTTCCTTGTGTCCAACTCAGTGCAAGTTTCTTTGAGCATTGTAATCACCTCAACTTTTCTAGTCTTGGCACTCCCTTTGGATGTCTCTGCTGATGTTATGACAATGTCAGGAACATGATTTCCTAGAAACATCTTGTGATGAAATGAAATAGGGTTTTCTCTCTTGCTTGCAGTATCATTTTCTTTGAGAATGTTGGGATACTGAGCTAAGATTATTCCACAGATGAGAGAGGGAAATGCTATGGGGCCTTTTATGCTATAGCTACTAGCATGCTTCATAGTCTGATCAAAAATATATGTCCCAAAGTCAAATTTGGCCTTGGTTCCAATAACATAGATGATCTTCCCAAGAACAGTTGCCACAGTAGACTTATGGTTTGTGGGTACCCAATTAGCAGCACCAATCTTGTGTAACATAATATACTTGACACTCAGTTTGCTGGCAGCTAGCTTTTCTTTTGATGGCCAGCTTTTTACCTGGTTGGCTGTTATCACTTGACACATTTTGTTGTCAGACACAGTTATATCAGGGTGAGCTCTATTTGACCTACCCAGATACTTGTTGATTGTTGTTGAAGAAAAAGTGACACACTTCCCTCTTACATACACCTTGCCAAACTCTTTAGATTTCCTGTCAGCACATTCTTCAGAGAGATTAACTATGAATTCTTTGACAAGTAACTCATAGCATTGTGAGAATTGAGTAACTTTTTTCATTAATCCAGCATCATGAATGAGATTCATGATTTCTCTTCTTTCAAGAGCATTCTGTCCCAGCTCCCTCTCCAATGTCAGTCTCTTCTGAAATACATACTTCCATCTATTGACACATGAAGGATAATGAAATGAAATGTTGTCAATAGGAACCTCAGGGACACTAGCAGCAAGTTTGCTAGTGGTTGGTTTCTTCTTTAATGGAACTTCAGATACATCTTCATCATCTTCTGAGATAGAGTCAGTTTTAGTACTGGATTGAGCCTTCCTCTTCTTTGGAACCACCTTGTTCCATGCTTTGGTAGGCCCAACCGAAGTTCTTTTAGTCACAGTCTTCTTCTTGGGGTTACTCTGGACAACTTCTTTCTTCCCTCTCCTAGTCATGAGCCTTTTGTCTATACTAGGATTGACTGTGGCTATCAACTTATTAGCATCATTTTCTTTACTTAGCGTGTGTTAATTGTCTTCAGAGACATGATCCTTGTCATTGTCCTTTGGAGAGGTTGCTTCCAAGGTTTCAACATTGTGAGTGACATTAGCTTCTTCCTCAATGCTTGGGGGAATGGATATTCTTGGCACATCATTTGGCTCAATCAGAACCCTGGTAACCAAGTTGGAAATGGTGGAGTGGATTTGCTTGGCTTCTTCATCATTGATATCCTTGAGACTTCTTGCCACCGTGTTAGCCCTTTGTTGGTCAGAATCACCATGCTTCACACAATCCTTTTCAAATTGATCCATGTCATCCCAGTGCATGGTTCTCTTGAACTGAATGGAGTTCATATTGAAGTTACTGTGAGTGTCACAAAATAATGTCATGACATCCTTAGTTACATTGTTTCCTTTATGACGATTACTTATCATAAACTCCATAAGATTCCAGTATAACAGGTCTAGGTTTCTATGATGTCCCCTTTTTGGATATGCTATCTTGGCTTGCCTGCCAACCTGACATTCACCACAACCCCTTTTTCCATCTAGAGGAAATTTAGAAGTTCCTCTTATTGATTCCTTGGTTATGGTCTTTTTCATCTTGTGAGGAAGTCTACCTTTCTCCAACCATATTGGATCCTTCTTCTCTTTTTGAGTCATGGTACAATCATTGTGGTTACTTTTAGACTCCCATAAATAACAGTTATTCTAAGCTCTATTACCCCTCATGACTTCCTCATCTTCTTTATTGACCACCACACATGTCTCCTTAGTGAATTTAACACTAAGTCCTTAGTCACAGAGCTGACTGATACTGATAAGATTTATAGTCAGTCCTTTAACCAACAAGACATTGTCTAGTTTTGGAGCACCAACACAGTCTAGTGGTCCAATCCCTTTGATCTCTCCTCTAGCTCCATCACCAAAGGTCACATGACTTGAGGTAAGAGGTTTGATGTTTACCAACAAGTCCTTTGTTCCAGTCATATGTCTAGAACAACCACTATCAAAATACCAGTCTCCTTTGGTAGGCATCCTCAAATGAGCTACTAGAGCAACCTCCTTGGTAATCCATTGTTTTTTCTTGGCAGGGACAACCTTCTTGAGCTTAGCATGATGTTGTTTCTTGACATGAGCACCCTGTTTGGATTTGCCTTGATGAGGATGACTAGGAAATCAATGCAGCCAGAAACATAAAGGTTTAATGTGTCCAAGTTTACCACAGTAGTAACACCTATACCCTTGGAACTTTTTCTTAGTTTGGTTCTAGCTTCTGTTTCTTGGATGTTGTGACATTGGTCGTGACATCCATTTTGACTTCTGAGTTTTAGGCTTTGGTCTTTTGAGCTCCAAGATGGGTTTATATTCACCAATAAATCCCAGTCCAGCCATGTTTCCAGCTCTCTGACCACTCTATAGAATCCTTTCTAGAGTGTCAGTCCCAGGGTTTAACATCCTTAGGGATTTTGACATCTGCTCCATTTTGGATTCCAACAAACTTGCCTCACTTTTGAGTGATTCTATTGTTGCAAGATGCTCTATCTTCTCAACCTCTAATTCCATTATGAGCTTTTTTTGTTGCTCTCCTTGCTGAGACAATTTTGTACTTCTGATGTGAAGCTTTTCATATGAGGCTGCAAGCACATTAAAGGTTAACTCATCTTCACTTGAGTCTTCATCAGAAATACATACATTGTTCAAAACAGAGACATGTTTAACACATTCTTCTTCTGATCCACTTTCAGACTCTCCATCTGACCAAGTGACTGCTAGGCCCTTCTTTTGCTTCTTAAGATATGTGGGACACTCAGTTTTAATGTTACCATAACCCTCACATTCATAGCACTGAACTCCTTTGCCTTGGTTAGATCCATCTTCAGATTTTTCTTTTCTACTGTTGTCAGTGGAGATGTTCTTGGCATAAGGTTTAGACTTATGGTTTATTCTCTTGATTAACTTGTTGAATTGTCTTCCAAGAAAGGCTATTGCTTCTGACAAATTCTCATCACTTTCACCATTGTCTTCCTCAGAAACTTCTCCAGCTTTTGACACAAGGGCTACGCTTTTGTTCTTTTTCTCCACAGCCTGATCACACATTCCCATCTCAAATGTTTGGAGAGAACCTATGAGCTCATCCACCTTCATACTGCATATGTCTTGGGCTTCTTCAATGGCAGTGACCCTCGTGGAAAACCTTTTAGGTAAAGACCTGAGAATCTTCCTCACAAGCTTTTCGTCAGACATCTTTTCTCCCAAGGCTCATGAGGTGTTTGCAATTTCAAGGATATTCATGTAGTATTCATGAATAGTCTTGTCCTCCTTCATTCTCAGACTTTTAAACTTTGTGGTCAACATTTGAAGTCTTGACATCTTGACTTTAGAGGTTCCCTCATGAGTTATTTTGAGTGTATCCCAAACCTCTTTAGCCAGCTCACAATGACGCACCAGTCTGAAGATGTTCTTATCTATACCATTGAATAATGCATTCAATGCTTTAGAATTCCCAAGAGCCAAGGCTTCTTTCTCTTTCGTCCATTCTTATTCAGGTATAAGCACAGACAATCCATCTTTATCAGTCTTCACTGGATGTGCCAATCCTGAGTTTGCAGCTCTCCATGCCTTGTTGTCTAAAGACTTTAAGAAGGCAATCATCCTAGGTTTCCAATAGTCGTAATTAGAGCCATCCAGAATTGGTGGTCTATTTGTGAATCCTATGTCTTTATCCATAGTACAAGAATTTATCTTCCCTAGATCTCACCCATAAAGTAACAGGCAGGGTGTCTGCTCTGATGCCAATTGAAATTCTAGCAAGCACACGATGGATGTTATTGTAGATGTTATGACGTCCACTGTAACATGTACTACTGCACTTAATAATAAGCTATAAATGGAAAGCATTAAATAACACAAGTAATTGTTCACCCAGTTCAGTGTCAACCACACTTACATCTAGGGGCTACCAAGCCAGGGAGGAAATTCACTATCAGTAGAATTAATTCAGAGTCAAACAATTCCAGTTTGCACTCCTCACTTAAGACCTACCCAATGACACTTCAGCCTAGAGACCACTAGACCTGAGTATACCCACTCACTCTCCCTCAATCACCTCAGTGATATCAATACACAATTACAAAACCAATATGAAGATAAACTTCAAACACACCTTGATCTTGCTTTACATCTTTGATCAAGGGACACACACTCTTTCTTAATAGCTTTGAGTGACACAATGAACACACCTGTTCATACACAATAACCAAAACAATTCTACATCATACAATTGCTTGGCACACAAGGAATCCTAAGACTCCTAGACTCATGTGAAGAACAAAGTTCTTCACTCACAAACACACTCTATGATCTCTCACTAGATGCTCTCTCCTCTGTGTGTCTGCCCATTAGGAATGCTCCTTCTGCTATTTATAATAGCAGACCTGCTTTGGGCCTTGGTGGAGAATTTAGGTTTACCCAAGATAAAACTTTCTTCATGAAGCTTCTCACTTACCATTAGGTCAGGAGCCTTCAATGTTATCCTCATCAATTCCTGTTATGTTGCCTAAAATAACTATGCTTCCTGGATTGTTTCCTGAAGTATAGCATGAGCTAATAACATAAAAACAAACCCTGTACGCCCTGGTGTCATACAATCAATGTCATAACATTCAATCATGACATTCAGCTTCACTTACTCTTAGCTTTCCGTGCATAACACTCTTCATGTATTTCCTAACATCTGTTATGACATTTACTCATACATTAATGTTTTGCCACAAAATGAAGCCAATCAAAAGCATCTACACCAACCAATCACTTTATAACGAGAAAAGCTCCCCGAAGGCTCCCCCAAATCTCACACCCCTCTTCTCAACAGAGCCAGGTTAACCCACACTGACGTCCGCCGAATACTTGTCGATCAGGGTAGTTTGGTGGACATATTGTACACCAGCCTATTCCGTGCCCTCAAGCTTGACCAGAAGAACCTGTCCCCATATGTAGGGTCAGATCTACAAGTATTAAATGGGGCCACGGCTAGACCCCGTGGATACGTAGAGCTCCAAGTTATGTTTGGAGAAGAGGATGCCACCAAAATGATTAAGACTTAGTTCTTATTCGTAGACTGCCCCTCATTAGACCAATGCATCCTTGGGAGACCGACACTCGTCGAACTAATTGTTGTCCCTTCCACAGTTCATCTGAAGATGAAGTATTATACTGAAAAGGGGCATGTCGCCACTCTGCACGGGGACATCGAGGCCGCAAGATGATGCTTCAAAGCGGCTACTAAAGGGCAAAGTTCAATCAGTGCAGCACCGCAGACCGTCAAGCGGGCAAGAGAATAGGAAATTCCCAGCGAAGAAAGCTAGCCTGGAAAGAAGTCAGTGCTCCAAGTTCATACCATCAACCTTGACAGCCGGATCCCAGAAGAAGGCGAAGAAGATACTTCATCCTCAACGGGAAACTCATCCTCCTCGACTGTTACGTGCCCAACACCAGATGGAGAATTCGAGGTAATCACATTCGGGGATGACCCCGGCCGAGAAGTCAGGATCGATGCGGGACTGCTGGATGAAGTGAAAGAATAGCTAAAGACTTGCTTGAAGAACAATTCTGACTTGTTTGCTTGGAACGTTGCGGACATGCCCGATCTTAGCCTAGAAATCTCCTACCATCAGCTCACCATCGACCCATCTGCTTGGGTGATAGCACAAGGCATGCACAAGCAATCTGATAAGAAGACTGAAGCGACGAATAAACTTATAAAAGACCTCTTAGAGGCCAAATTTATCTCGGAAGCCAGGTATACAACCTGGATGTCCAACATTGTATTAGTAAAAAAATATAATGGAAGATGGAGAATGTGCGTTGATCACAGTGATCTCAATCGGGCTTGCCTGATAGATGCATACCCCTTCCTAGCATCGATAAGCTAGTGGATAACTCCGTCGATTTCAAACTTCTGTCCTTCGTGGACGCCTACTCGGGATATAACCAGATTCCCATATAGAGAAGGACAAGAAGTGCACCTTTTTCATGATCTCGTCGGGTAACTATTACTACAACGTAATGCCCTTCGATCTGAAAAACACAGGGGCAACGTACCTGAAAATCATGAACAAAGTCTTCCAATCACAAATTGGAGACATGCTCGAAGTATACATGGACGAAATGATCGTGAAATCCTAAGACGAATCTGATCATACACTCTACCTGCAAAAGGTCTTTGACCAAGCTAAGGAGTGTAAAATGCAATTCAACCCAGAAAACTGAACCTTTGGTGTGCGGGCAGGAAAGTTCCTCGGATTCTACTTCACTGAGAGGGGGATTAAGGCCAACCCCGACAAATGTCGGTCATTTTCTAAACTCCCCACACCTAAGTCAAAGAAATCCATACAATCCCTAAATGGGATGCTCACCTCGCTATCTCGTTTCATGGCCAAATTCGCCCAACATGCCTCACCCTTCTTCAAGCTCCTTTGGAAAAAGGCAACATTCGAGTGGACGGAGGAATGCGAGCAGGCACTATGCCACCTCAAGAAAGCATTGTCCTAAACTTCTATTGTTTCACGACCAGACAGCGGGGAAACTCTTTACCTTTACCTCTCCATCACTAATGAAGCCATCATCGCTGCCCTCATTCGAGAAATCCTTGACGGGCAAAAGCCAATATACTTCACAAGCAAAGCCTTACAAGGGCCAGAACTTAGATACCAACAGATCGAGAAGGTAGCCCTGGCCCTCATCAATGTTGCGAGAAAATTAAGACATTACATCCTGGCCCACACAATAATAGTGTGAATGGACCAACCTATTAGGCAGCTACTCGGTCGACCAGATATGGCCGAAAGGATGCTCAAGTGGTCTCTGGAACTGTCAGAATTCAATGTCCACTACAAAGTTAGGAAGGCCTTTAAGGCATATGTCCTGGTCGATTTCGTGTCCGAAATGAAACCCCAAGCATCCCCTTCTAGTGGGATGCATATGTGGACGATTTTTGTTGATGGAACGTCCAGTTCCATCGGCAGCGAGGCAGACATCATCCTCGAAAACAAAGAGGGGATCTCGATCGAAGTATCGTTGGTCCTGTCCTTACCAACCTCGAACAATCAAGCCGAATACGAAGCTTTCCTCGTAGTCTTACGACTGACGGAGGACCTGGGCGCAAAAGAAATAAAAATTTTCACGGACTCCCAGATCGTAGCATCCTAGGTACAGGGAGAGTATCAGGCTAAAAACAACCACCTCGTCGAATATTTGACATTGGTGCAAAAAAAAGATATCCAAGTTCGAAACATGGGAAGTCCAACACATTCCTCACAAAAGGAACGCTCGGGTAGACATCTTATCAAAGCTAGCTAGCACTAGAAGGAAGGATGGCGACAAATCCTTCATACATGAGACTCTTCCCCATCCAAGCATCACAAAACCGACAGGACCGCTCGATGTTAATGCCATCAGCGACAATGATTGTTGGATGACTCTGATGCATGAATACCTCACCACGAGGAAGCTACCCAAAGATAGTAAATAGGCCAACATAACTAAACAAAGGGCCTGCTCATACGTCCTAGTCGAAGGCAAACTCTACCGACGAGGATTCTCCACTCCCCTCCTAAAATGCATCGAGGAGAACATGGTCCCAGACATTCTCCAAGAAATTCACAATGGGGTCAACACACAACACTTTGGAGGAAGATCGTTGGCACGAAAAGCCCTTCGAGCAGGATACTATTGGCCAACCATGCAACATGATTCAAAGGAGCATGTCAAAAAATGTGATATATGTCAACACCACGGGGACATGCACTTAGAATCCCCCAATGAGTTGAAGACCATGTCCTCCCCGTGGCCTTTTTCCTGGTGGGGAATGGACATACTCGGGCCCTTCACCGTGGGATCGTATAAGAACAAGTTTCTGATCGTGACTGTCGACTATTTCACAAAATGGATCGAAGCTAAGGCCCTCACCAAAATCACGGCATTTAACATACTTCAATTTTACAAAGGAAACATCCTCGCACGATTCAGTGTACCCCAGGCTCTCATAACTGATAATGAGACATAGTTCATGAACAGGAAATTTCAGAACTTCGTTGCCAAACTAGGCACCAAGCAAAACTCCACATCTGTCGAACACCCCAGACCAAAGGACAGACAAAAGCCTCGAACATGGTGGTCCTTCGCAGACTAAAACGAAGGTTAGGTGAGGCTAAAAAGTGGTGGGTCGAGGATTTATATAGTGTGCTCTGGGCATACAAGACAACTCCTCACTCCACTACCGAGGAAACTCCCTTCCGACTAGCATACGACACCGAGGCAGTAATCCCAGTGGAAATCAGAGAACCCTTGAGACGGACTGAAGCTCCCCTCGATGAGGAACTAAACGACGAAACATTAAGAGAAGAACTTGACCTAGTCGAAGAGATCCGATCTGGGGAAGCTTTCCGAGAAACTTCGTTGAAACTAAAAATAACCCTGCGCCATGACGCCAAGGTCATAAAGCGTAACTTCCGAGTGGGCAGCCTTGTCCTGCGCTGAAACCAAAAAGACTCGCGTGAGGGAAAACTGGCCGCAAATAGGGAAGACCCTTACCGGGTGAGATCGAAAAAAGGTACCAAGGCTTATTACCTCGAACACCTGGACGGAGAACCATTTGCTCGACCTTGGAATGCTGAAAAACTAAAATAATACTACAGCTAACATTAGCACAAGTAGAATGGACCGCCAACAATTATACTCCCAAAGGAGGGTCGTCCGACCAAAGGAGCGTGCCCTGGTGCAAGCATAATCCTCAAACATTAACGAGGGCAAGTCTTTGCTCATGAAAAGAGCGAATTATGTGTGCGACGAGGACAACTCAATCGAGCTCCGCTGTTGTCGTACCAGCATGGCAGGACACCCATCTCGTGATGAGAAAGTTCAAGCCATGTGCAATCAAGACCTCAACCGAGATCCTAGTCCCACACCCGACGAGATTACTCCGCCACCTCTACAAGTTCCATAAACTATCGAGTAACACGAGCAGTCGAGCAAAATCTAAACAATCCATAAGGAAAAATAAACAAGGCATACAATGTCAAAATAAACATCCATAAATATACCCGACCTCATGGCCGGGAAAGTGTTTAAATATTACATAAATGTCGGTCATAGTTCGACAATCAAAAGTACAAAAAATTGGCACGGAGGCTGAAGTACATTAAGTCAGAATAATCATTCATCATTAACGAGGATTTCTGGTGGGACCACCTTCCCGTCGACCACCTGATGCAGAACACTCATCCCTTCGGTGACCAGCTGAAGGTCGGGATTTAAGGCCGTCACCTACTCCACAACGGCAAAAAACCCAAATTCAGCAGCTCTAAGGGCGTCCTGCTTGAGAATACGTATTATCTCGACCATTTCCTGTCGAGTCTTCAAAGACTTTTCCTCTTCAATTTCGTCTGGCCCTACAGTTGAGGAGCCCTCCAGATCAGTGACCCCGGTCTTCAAATTGGCGTTCTCCTCCTTGATATTCTTCATTTCTTCTGACATCTCATTCATGTCCTTGAGGAGCGCGACCTTGGCCTTGTAGTTGCCTTTAAGGGTCTACAACTGGTTGAATAGATATGTCGTCTCCAACTAAAGTTCAGCCTCCCTGGCCTGTGCTTTCTTCAACTCCTTGAGCAGAACGGTCTTCGCATCTCTAAGGGTCAGAGTCATCTCCAAAACTCTCATCATCGCAGCAACATCACGACAAAGGAGTGACCTCCTCACCTTCGGATCAGCATCCAAGATGTTCGTCGCCTCCAGATCGGGGACCTACACAGACCCCTCCCCGTCAAAAATATTGTCTTGCAAAAAGCAAGGGGGGGCAGGGTGAATTTTCCCCCATCAAAATCGGAGCCTTCGACCGAAGAAGATCCAAGGTCGTCTTGCTTCCTCTTCTTCTGAGGATCCAGGGTAGGAGGGTTTGAGGTGATGGCCGACGAACTACTCTAGGGTCACCTGCTACCTGACCGCATCCGCCCTCGAGGTCGAATCCTTTTTGACATTTTTAGCTGCGGCTGACTTGGCCAAGCGTTCACTAGCCTTAATTAAGTATTTTGAAGTTGTTTTGAGACGAAAAGAGAGAGAGGACAAACTAAAGGGGACTAAATCAAAACCCTAACGTTATCATGCATCATGGTCCTAAAGTTGAGATTGAAAGGGAAACTACCTAATGTTGTCATGCATGGATTAAAATCCTAAAGTCTATTATCACTACCCTTACCCAAGGAAGTGAGAATTCCTAAGGGAACATGTTAATGAGGAGAAAAGAATCAACATAATATTATGATATAAGACATGAAATATGAGAATGGATGAATGCACATGCAATGCAACACACAAGCAAAGGGAGTGTTGCACCCCAAAATTTGCCCAACATTTCTTTACCTAGCTTATGTTTTATTTCATTCACATTAGCATTATCATTTGCATTTCATTGACATGTATGCAGGAGATCAAGAGGTATGATTACCAATCAAGGGCTACACAAGACTTTGAAGCTAGTTAAGAAGGTTATTCAAGTGTTCAAGGGTTGATATCCTTGTCAGAGAAGTTAAAAGATCCTCAGAGAGAGTGATTGAAGCTAAGTGGGTAGGTCTCCTAACTTGAGAGTTGTGGGAAGCCATCAGATGATTCTGAGGCCATGGAGATGGACTTGAGGTCTTGAGAGAGCTCATGAGAAGTGTTAAATATCACTTTGAGGCCTAGACAGGTCATTGTGCAAGAATAAGAAGCCTCAACCATGAGTGGTGTAGCTAGGGTTTGACTGGGTCAACTCTAAGTCAATTGAGGATTTGAAAGAGGTTGAGACTTAATTCAAGAGCCATGTGATCATGGATTGATACATTGAGATGTTATAAGGATGATTCTAAGGTCAACTCATCATGATTGAAGAGTTTGAGAAGTTTCAAGCTAGGGTTTCTAAGGCTTGACAGTGTAAAATCCCCTAGTTTGGACCCTATCTTCAAGGCAATTTAGCTTAAGATGTGATTGTCATCTCATCTTGCCCCCAACATGATTGTTGTAGAGCATGATCTTAGATTTAATTTGAATGCTAGAAGTCCTTGATAGGATTTGTAGAACTCAAGTTATGACTTTGACAAGTTACAAGTCATCTGAGGTATGTGAATTTGGAGCTTGAAAGTTACCCAACTTGCATAACACTTTTGCCCTAGAAGGATGATTCCTATTGTTGCACCCCAAAATTTGACCAACATTTCCTTACCTAGCTTATGTTTCATTTCATTCACATTAGCATTATCATTTGCATTTTCATTGACATGTATGCAGGAGATCAAGAGGTATGAGTACCAATCAAGAACTATGGATCTAGCTAAGAATGTTATTCAAGTGTTCAAGGGTTGACATCCTTGTCAGAGAAGTTAAAAGATCCTCAGAGAGATTGGTTGAAACCAAGGTTGTGTGCCTCCTAACTTAAGAGTTGTGGAAAGCCATCAGATGATTCTGAAGCCATGAATATGGACTTGAGGTCTTGAGAGAACTCAATAGAATTTTTGAAGATCACTTTGAGGCCTAGACAGGTCATTGTGCAAGATTAAGAAGACTCAGCCATGAGTGGTGCAGTTAGGGTTTGACTAGGTCAACCCTAGGTCAACTGATGATTTGGAGAGGGTTGAGACCTAATCCAAGAGCCATGTGATCATGGATTGATGCATTGAGATGCTATAAGGATGATTCAAAGGTTAACTCATCATGATTGAAGGGTTTGAGAAGTTTCAAGCTAGGGTTTCTAAGGCTTGATAGTGTAAAATCCCCTAGTTTGACCCCTATCTTCAAGGCAGTTTAGCTCAAGATGTGATTGTCATCTCATCTTGCCCCCAACATGAATGTTGTAGAGCTTGTTCTTATATTTAATTTGAGCACTAGAAGTCCTTGATAGGATTTGTAGAGCTCAAGTTATGACTTTGACAAGTTTCAGGTCATCTGAGGTATGTGAATCTGGGGCCTTGAAAGTCACCCAACTTGCATCCAACTTTTTCCCAAGAAGGATGATTCCTATGGACTTTTGGTCAACATGAATATTGTTCCTTATATTCTTAGCTTTCTAGAGATTACTATAAGTTCTTTATAGGATTTGTAGAACTCAACTTATGGCTTTGACAAGTCAAGGGCATTTTGGTCATTTGGAGATTATAGGTCATTTCAAGCATAAGGCCATAACTCCTATTTCTAAGCTTCAAATGGAAAAATCTTCAACATCAAACTTTCTTAAAATGACGTTTTAAGGCTAGTAAGGAAGTCATGAGATGTTGTAAAAGCTTGTAGCTCAAAGTTGCAAAAATGACCTAAAATGAAGGCATAAGTTAAATAAACCAAAGTTGGAAATTGAAATTTTCAACCTACACATCCAAACCATGGCATGTAATATATCATTTTGACTCTGCAAAACATTTTAAAGACAATGGTTTAGCTACATTTTTGATTTGAGGTCTAAATCATGGACTTGCTTTGAAAAGCACTTGCTTGCATATTAAGTAACATATGCATAACTTAAAATTGAGGCATGGGCAAGGAACTTGGCAAGCTAAACCCTTCCAAACTGTCACTAGGGGAGAAATTGAAGGAGATTGAGATGAATTTCAAGCTGCAAACAGAATTGAGCATGGCATGATAAGTGATTCAAAATCTCATGCATGAGATGTGTAAAATCTCATTGGAAGGATCTAGAGGGTTCTAGATCATCCAAACTTCATCTATATATTGAGTAGAGTGCATCCATGGCAGAGGTTGGTGATCATTGAAGGTTTGAGAATAGTTTGAAATTGAGTTTTCATAGATTGCAATTGAAATCGGTTTCATCAATTTCCTTCATTTCCTTCCATTTTCTTGATTGGTTCTTCTTCCCTGAGTATCAAGGATTGATTCCAGATCATTTCCAAGAAGAATTGGTGGCTAGTTCGTGTGGGAGCAAGGGATTTTCAGCACCTGCAACTCTTCATCGTGTTTCAAGATTGAAGCACTTTCCATTGAATCTTTTGCATACAGAAGCAAGGAGGAAGTTCAGTGATCGTGTCTAGAAGATTTGAGAGCTTGAAGTGAAGATTTCGTGCATCTATTATTCAAGAATTTCCAGGTTTGTAACCTTCTTCCTATAGCATGATTTAGGTAGAGTTAGGTTGAATTAGGGTGCTAGATTAGTTGTAGAATGGCCTAGGATGGTTTTCAGATGGTTAATTGTTGAATTAGAGACAAAATAGGAAGATCCCCATTTTCGGTTGAGATTGGGAGATGATGATTCTTGGGGTTTCAGAAGAAACTATCGCCATGGTTGAGTTCGTGGCAAGATTTGGAGTGTGTTTCATGTTTTGACCTCTTGGATTGGAGGCCTCTAGGAAGAACTAGGGTTGAAGGGGACGATCGGAGCTCCACCGGCGGTGGCCGGAGCTGGGCGCGAAGCTCAGAGCTTTGAATTGGAGAAGATGAAGTTCTCATCATCAGATCATGTTTTGACCATTGACTGGGAGAAGATCCAAGGGCCACGTTTTAATTCTGAGTTGTGAAGGAAACGCTGCGTTTCATTTAGATGTTAGACTTGAGTTTGAAGATGAGGACTTCATTGAAGAGTGTGGTAGAGGATGATTCCTTGAGCAGTGCCATTGCAGCTGAAGCTCGAAGAGCAAGAAGAACCAGTTGATACTTAAAGACCCAATGGATATTGAATGAAGAGCTGAGGCTTGAAAGAGAATTGAAAGATGAAGTTGACACTTCCAGGTGATTGAAGATTACTCTGAGAAGCTGAAGCTTGTAGATGGAGAGAGAAGACCAAGTTGAGACTGGTAAAGCAAAGAGAGTTGAAGCTTGAAGACTAAGTTGATACTTATGAAGAGGATTCAATTAAGATTGACTGTAGAGCTGAGGCTTGAAGAATAAAGGATAAGTTGATACTTACATTGAATCATTGAGAGCCTGAAGGAATCAAGTTGACCCTTGCAGTTAAGAGTGAGGCCTGAAGGTGGAATTGACTAGAAAGCTGAAGCTTGAAGAAGAAGATTAAGTTGAAACTTATGTTGAAGGGTTGAAACCTGGGGAAGCAAATTGATATTTGTCATGAAAGATGATAGCCTTGAAGGGTGATTGAAGTCTGAAGACTGGATTGCTGTTAGGAGAGCTGAAGCTTGGAATGAGATTGAAAGTAGGAAGCTGTTGATTTGTTGCTTTCTTGTCTGTTTTCTGTTATGTATTGCTGATGTGACTTGTTTGATTTTCCTGATGCATTAGAATAAGTTCATATCTAGAATGACTTTAATCTAGGAGCATGATTGCACTAGAGGTTGAGTTGCTCCCTCTGCTTGTATTGTTACTGTATGGCTTTGCTTGCGGGTATTCGGTAGAGCCCAGCTCCCTTGCCCATGTGGTTTATTTTGCTTGACAGTATTTTATTTCCTTCTGTATGATTACAGTCTCTTATATTCTGCTTGATAGCATGTGATTTCTTCTGTACGATTGTTGTTATTCATTCTGGCTTGAGGTTGAGATGAGCTTGTGGAGGCTGCTGCCCCACACACATTTCCTCCCTCACTTGCATTGCATGCATTTTACAGTCGTTTACTGTTTACTGTTTAAGCTGATGCTTTATCTGTTTTTGTGTATCATTGACATGATCCCTTAGGACTCTCACTTCCTTTGATAAGGAAGTGATGATAGAACTTTAGGTTGAAACCTATGCATGATAACTTCTAGGAGTTCCCTGTTTCAAACCTCAACTATAGGATGAATACTTGGCATGATAACAGTAGGACTTGATAGTCTCCCCGTAGTTGAGCCTGTTCTCTTCTCATCTCAAAACAGTTTAAGATACAGTAATCATGAATGGTTTCTTTCGTACGTTACGAGCCTTAAGCTATCTGAGAAAGGATTGTTGGAGAGTTTCTTTTCAACAGTCTGGATGTTTAGTATGGCACCCTTTGGGTGACATGCGACGCATTCACTCTCAGGTCATAGTCTTTAGTGCGATTGAAATTGCAAACACGATAAAAAAAACACGTCTTTCGTAAAAGACAGAAAACAAACTTCAAACCTTTTTGCCCCGTGGGCCCATAACTTAAAGGAAAGCTTTTCTGAAGAAAAGAGTGTCGTTAAACTTCAGTTCTACTGGAAACAGGCTTTGTCCCTAACTGCTGGAGCTGCTGTTTAACCCTACTCGATAAAACAGATGAATCTGAATCCTCATAGTCCGTAGTATCCCGAACTACGTAAGCTCTAATCTCTCATACCTGTTGAGAGTACGTAGGCACAATACTGATGTATTGGCGAGCCACCTTCCCCGTAACCCGTAGTAGGTCGAACTACGTTGACTCTAATTTCTCATTCTCTGATGAGAATACGTAGGCATAAAGTGTGACGCTTTGCCGAGTCATTTTTCTTTTCTGTTTAAGCCAGCCTTGATAGGTAGATAGATAAACCAACTCGTCCAGTAAACACAACAAGCATGGATCCCATCGAGTACGTTGGACGTGAGGGGTGGTAATACCTTCCCCGTGCGTAACCGACTCCCGAAACCAGACAATGGTTGCGATGACCTTGTCTTATACCTTTTTCGTCAGGTTTTTCCGATCGTTTCCTTTCCCGTTCTGAGGGATAAATAACGAAAGGTGGCGACTCTTCTGTTTTGCCGGCACCTTATTTTCGCGGAAGCGACACCTATGAACTTTTGGTCAACATGAATGTTGTTCCTTATCCTCTTAGCTTTCATTAGAGTACTAGAAGTCCTTGATAGGATTTGTAGAACTCAACTTATGGCTTGGACTAGTCAAGGGTATTTTGGACATTTGGTGATTATAGGTCATTTGTGATCATAGGCTATTTTCACCAACTTAGAGGTCTCAAATGAAATTTTGTTCAACTAGAAAGTTGCTCAAAATGGGATTTTAACCTTGACCATGCATCAAGGAGGCATTGAAATGGCTCAAGGAGAGATTTGGTTCAAGAAATTTTGAAAAAGGAAGAATTAAAAGGATTAAATGACCAAAAATTCAAATAATTCATTTTGTGACCAAATGAAGCAAAATTATAGGTCAAATTGATTGGAAAAATGGTTTTAGAAACAATGGCAATGTTAAAATTTTGATTTGAGGTCATTTCCATACCATTCCATTTCATTTCTTCATGATGAAGCAACATAATCAAACTCACACCATTGGATTACAAACAAGGAAACAATCACCACCATCCAATTCCTTAGCTCATGAGGAGTGCAAAGCAAGCTTGCTGAGGCCCAAACAGAGGAGATATCGCATATGCCATGAATGATATTTGGGGAAGAAATTGAAAATCCAAAATCTCATTTGGATGGCTCCAGAAGTTTCTAGATGATTCTAAACACTTCTATATAAGTCATTGAGTGAATTCAGCCTTTTTTTTTGGAAGAGATTGGTGCTGGGAGCAGAGAGTGAGATTGAAGTTTCACCATTGCAAGTTGAAATCGGTTTTTGAGTTCAAGAAAGAATCGAGCCAAATCAAGGCGTGCAAAGGCTTCAAGAGTGAATTTGGAGTGTGTCTGCATCATCTTGGAGGTTGAAGTGATCAAGAACACCTTCTGTTACGCGTTTGAAACCAGGTTGGTATACATTGAATTTATGCTTAAACTATAGGGAGATGCTTAGAAATTGGCATGTGGTTAGGGTCCATTCATGATCTAGATGGATTTAGGATGGTTAATTACACGATTAGAGACAAAATAGGTGTGTGATCAATTTCTATCGAGGCTGAAAACTAGAGTTTCTTGGACTGATAATCAAGATTAGATAGTGCAAATTGATCACCATTGTTGCACCCTAAAATTTGACCAACCGATCCCCATATCTGGTTTATGGTTCGACGCATTTTTGCATTCGCATTCGCATACCGCATACAGTGCATTTTCTCATTCATATTGATTTTATCGAGATGTCAGCCTTGTTTTCACATTTCGGGTATTTCAGACCGGTTCGGATAATCGGAGATTATTTTGAAAAGTCACGCGCTTCCTGAGTGTTTTCAACTTACACAATGATTTTGGAGGTTCTTGGTGTCTGGGTTTACTGCTTGCTTCGATCTGGTCTCGCGCTCTCTTTTATGTTGGTTGTTTGCCTTTGTTTGCATTTTTAGGATTTAATAGCCTTTTATAGATTTTAAATAGGTTTTATAGTTTTTTTACTAGAATTTAAATAGATGATTCCTAGAATTTTTGAGATAATAGATTTTTATGGATTTAATTGATTTTTCTAGATATTAAATAGGTTTTTTTAATAGCTTTAATAGATATTAATTGTTTTTAAATAATTTTTAGTTTTAATTTCCTTTTTAGGAACTTCTCTAATCATTTTTAGATAATAGGTTTTAATAAATCTTTTTTCTAGAGTTTAAGTAGATTTTTAAAATGATTTTTAAATAAGGAAATTCTTTTACTAAGATTTTTTTATAGGATTAATAGAGTTTTTTTTACTTGTTTAGAAATAAATAGGCTTTATAGAGTTTATTAGTTAATTCTCATTTTTTTGGATTTAATTTGGGTTTAGGATTAAATAGAGATTAATTAGATATTAGTCATTTCCTTTTAATTAGAGTTTAATCATTTTTTTAATTGGGTTTATTAAGCTTTAATTAGGCAGATTAGTCTTAATTTTTCACTTAGGCTTTAATTACAGTTTTTAATTTTCGTTAGTCTTAATGGTGTTAATTAGAATTAATCATGTGTTAATTAGGTAGAAATCATGTTCATTAGTGGTTAATCAGAGTCCATAATTAGTGGGCCACTTGTCAGATTTTTGGGGGCCCAAAGCTCAGCGCCACATGTCATCTATAAAGCTCTCCACATGTGCATTTTCAGAACCTCCACTCCATTCCACGTTTTACACCCAGAATCCGCCAACTCATTCAATCCACTCTGCTCTCTCTCCGCCACGCGTCTACCCTTCACACTCACTCTGCATGCAGCCTCCACACGCGTCCCACTCACGCTGATCCCCACATGCATCGCGCCACGTATCCTCCCCGACGGCAACTCCTCGCTCCGACCATGCAAACGCCGGAGAACATCACCAGCAAGATCAAACGGTGGTTCTCACGGTAAAACTTCACCAGAAATCCATAACTGTCGCCGGATAACTCATCCACTCGCCGGAAACCGCGAGAACCCGCCGGAAACTTCATACGAAGTTCATCACCTTCATCATAATCTCGTCCGCGTGCATGAATCTTCAGCTACATTCATCAGATCTGTTCAACGATCTTCTTCAAGATTTTTTCAGAGAGTTGCATCTCTGTTCATCTTGTTCATCATAAATCTCCAGGATCTTCACCATAGATCCACATCAATATCAACAGATCCTCAAGTTTTTCTCAGATCTCAAGTGTTCAACCGGTTTTGTATTGTCCGAAATCAATTAATCCTCCAGATCCGTTCAAGATTTGTAACAAACATCAAGAATCGTCATCATACTCGTCAGATTTTCCAGATCTTGATGCGTTCTTCAAGATTCATCATATCTTCATCAGGTCATTCAACTTTTTCCAGAAAACATTAGTGTTCAAGAAGCTCATCAATCTCCGTGATTATCATTATCCGCTCATCATTTATTCTCCAGAAACCTTCAACAACTTCAAGATCATCTTCAGATCCATCACCAGTCTTCATGAAATCTCCAGAAATTTAAGAACCTTCACTTCATCTGCCTCAAATCTGAAAATAAGCCTTGAATGAGCTTCAACATGCAATCTCCCGTGGATCTTCGAAATCAATAATCTCCAGAACTCTTTCAAGAAATATTCATCAGCCTTTCTTCGCAATCTGCAGATTTATGTTTTGTTATTAGGATGTGTTTTTTCGGAGAATGAGAGGTCAAGCGAGGAAGAGAGTAAGGTTGAACGGAAGAAGATGGGGGTGTGACGGTGGTGTAAGAGGTGGAGACGGAGGAAGATTGAATGGAGGGAGAGCGAGGTACGAGCGGCGGCGGAAGCTGAGAGATAAAAGAGATTAGGGTTATGTTACGTGGCTAGGGATTGGGCTCCGAGGCCCATTGGTTGTGGTAACGCACCCCCCATTTTTCCTTTCACCCCCCGTTCGTGTGTGTAGTTGGGCTGGACCCACTATACCTTTTCTGGACTCATGCTCCATTTTTGGCCATAAAACCCCCCTGTTCTTATTTTCTAAATTGCTTTATGGGCTGGGCTCTGTATTATTTATTTTTCTGCATTCACCCCCCAGTCACTAATAAACCCCCCCTGCTGCATTTTATTTTATTTTATATTTTTCTTGGAAATATTAAAAGCATATTATAGGGTATTATAGATTAATATAGTTTTTCATATTTTTCTCTTTAGAATATTATAGTATTTTCTATGCCATTTTTCTATTACGCATTTTCTTTAATATTTCTTAGAATATTTTCTAGTTGGAAGTTAATTGCCGTATTTTAGGAGTAGTGTATTATTTCCATTTAGCTATTGGATTTTGTCTCCTATTTTCGTTTTCATCTGACTTTATTCTCGATTTTATTTCTGGCTGGCCGTGTGACACGATTCAATTGGAGAATGATTTTCGATATCATTTCTCCATCTTGTCTTTGACACGGATATCGATACGCTATCTCTTAGAGTTCGATTTCTCGTATAAGTCGAACCGTGACGGTCTAAGCGTCACATTGTTCTTGATTCGAGCGTCATCATCAAAGATCCAGAGAGGAGAAGATTGAAATGGAGCTTGCGCGTACGTCAGGAGCCCCGAAGCTGTTTCGTTCATTATCATTGTCGTATTCAAATCTTCAGGCAACCAGCGAGTGTTGTAGGCTGCATCATTTGATACAAAGGAAGTGCCAGCTGAGGAGTTTCTTCTTAGGTTCTTGCGTGCGTGTCCCGAGTTCCTTCCCGTTTAGGCGTAGGCCTGCTTCCTCTTTGTTCTCGCCCCGCGCGAGCGAATCCCTGTTTCTCTCTTTTGCTCCTGTGCAATTGAGATTCGTTTTCTAGTCGAACTACGTTAGCTCTGATCTCTCGTGCCCGACGAGAGTACGTAGGCATAGGATGCCGTATCCTAGCGAGCTCCCTTTTTCCCTTTTCCCTTTTTTCCTGGTTTTAACTGTAGTAGGCTGAACTACAGCTGCTCTGATTTCTCATATCTAATGAGAATATGTAGGCATAGGATGCGATATCCTAGCGAGCACACTAACAACTAACCTATCTGCTCTCCCGCTGCTGTGCGATCGAGACTTTCCCGCTGACGACTGATGTTATCCTTTTCTCTTGCCCTTGCGCATTTGAGACCAGACTGTAGTTTTTAGTTCCCGTAGGTTCCCGTACCTTTCAAACCAGCTTAATCTCACTCCTGTGTGATCGAGAACACCCTGTCTAGCCGTAGTTATCCTGAACTACGTAAGCTCTGATCTTCCATGCTGTGTGGAAGTACGTAGGCACAAGACGCGAAGTCTTAGCGAGCCCATTCCTTGTAGTTTCCCAAACTACGATGACTCTGACTTTCTCTCTTGAGAATACGTAGGCATAAAGTGCGATGCTCTATCGAGTCAGTTTCCTTTCTGTTTAGATTTAGCATCCGTAGATAGATTGTTTTGCATCCTTTAGACAAACCAAGCAAGCGTGGATCCCGTCGAGTACGACGGACGTGAGGGGTGCTAATAACTTCCCCTTGCGTAACCGACTCCCGAATCCAGGATTTGCTTGCGATGACCATTCCTTTCCCGTCTTTGTGGTAGGTTTACTCTGAGCGTTTCCTTTCCCTCCGTTGGGATAAATAACGCACGGTGGCGACTCTTCTGTTCAGCCGGCGCCGATTTTCGCAGTAGCGACAACTGGCGACTCTGCTGGGGACTCCAACGGTTCCTAGCTGCTGAGGCTGCGATGGTTCCTTATGCATGTGGGATCCAACGTCCCCTAAGAGAGTCAATCCTAGCGCTTGTTTGCTTGTCTATTGGGTGTTTATTTTTGTATTGCTATTATCTGTTGTTGTTGTGCTGTTGGGTGGGGGATGTTCCTTTGAGTGAGAAGCCAGACCTAGGCTTGAGGGCACCTTAGACTTAGAGTGGAAAGTAGTGGGTGCGTACATGCTTTACATGTACTAGTGTCCTGCGAAATCCACACTCGGACGAGGTTCTTCTGGTTGACTTCCGGTTCAACCCTTTGGGTTGAGTGGGATGTTGGTTAGTTGGATTGTCGACTCCGGGGACCGATCATTTGGAAGTCAGCTAAGTGAGGCCTCTTCAGGATATGATGATGCCACACCTTCTGGGTATCGTATCATCAGTCTTGAAAGTCTGTGACGCTGATGACCGCATAGGATGTCGTACCTTGTCAGATTAGGTCCATACCCGTGAGTGGGTGGGTTTTGCAGGAAACCTGACTTCCAGCCAACCCATTATTTGGTCTTCTCTTTAGAGCGAATGTACTCCGTCAGCAGCGCAGCAGTATTCAGAGATTGTGTGGGGGCTGTGATCCTGTGTTTGCTGCATATTGTATTGCATTTGCATAAACGTGTTGCATCATATTGCATGTCGTACTCCAACTAGCTAGAGCTCTTATCCAGTCGTTGTTTTGATTCTGAAGGTGATTACCCGGTGTTTGGCCTGAGCAACTGTTGATTTTTAGAGGAAGACCAAGAGGTTGAGTAGATTTGAGCAGAATCGAGCAGTGAAATCAGTTGAAGGTCAGTAGTAGCTATGTCTGAAAGCAATTTCCAGTCTCCTAACACCTTGGCAGGGTCCACTATGACGACCAACCCTCTGTATGGTTCTACTTCCGAGGCAGACTTTCCGCCAGTGAACAACCTTACGGCAGACCAGTTGGTGCAACCTCCTGTTATGGACCGAGATCGACATGAGCAGTTTGTTGTCCGCAATGAACGACCTCCACTTATCAACAGTCAAGGTGTTGTTTTCCCTGTGCCGAGTATCCGAAGAGAGATCCCAGTAGCCAGGACTGTATACCCAAGAGCTCTTGAATGTGATAGAAGACTCCAAGTGTTGGAAGAACAAGTTAAAGCCTTGAAGGTCAAAGATGCTGATAACCTGAGTGCTGCAGGCATGTGTTTGGTTCCTAGCCTAGTGTTGCTTTATAAGTTCAAAGCGCCGAGATTTGAGAAGTACGGAGGAGATAGCTGTCCGAAGCAACACTTAGTGATGTTCTGCCGAAGAATGACTTCGTTTGTGCAAAACGACAAGTTGATGATTCACTCCTTTCAGGATAGTCTGACTGGGGCATCTTTGCGTTGGTATATGCAGTTAGAGAGTAATCAGATTCGATCATGGGTGGATTTAGCCAGATCTTTTTTGAAGCAGTATGATTACAACCTAGACGTAGCTCCTCATCGCGTGCAGTTGCAAGAGTTGTCTCAAGAGAACAATGAACCCATCAGGAAGTATGCGCAGAGATGGAGAGAATTTGCTGCCAGGGTACAACCACCGCTTTTAGACCGAGAGCTAACAAGCATGTTTGTAGACTCACTGCAGGATCCGTACCATGAAAGAATGCTTGGACTTCCGTTAAGTTTCTCTTACTTGGTAGTACTGGGAGAACGCCTTGAGCATGCCATCAAAATCGGGAAAATTCAGATTATTTCATACGGTCAGGCTAGTGAAGCTGAATCTCTTTATGAATATCATAACGAAGAAGAAGTTGTGATCAATGCAATCATGCCAGATGTTGGATATCCTCGAGATGAATTGTTGAAACCTGTTGGTTCTTCATCTTCTCAGAGATCAGTACCTCCTGTGTCTTGTTATGCTGGACAGACAACTGTGCCTGGGGCACCCTAGCAGGAACGTTATGTCGCTTCTCATGCAAATCAGTGAACTCGTGGCCGAGGTTATCAGAATCAGAACAGGCCTCGTAACAACTTGGAACGAAGAAATGCTCCTTTCGACCCAGTGCCTATGCCGTATAGCCAGTTGCTGCCATCTTTGATCCAGAGTTCTTTAGTGGAACCGAAAGCTCTTAAGCCTGTTCCAGAGCCTTACCCTCCTGGGTACAATCCCCACGTTCAGTGTGGTTACCATGGCGGATTCCCAGGGCATTCGACTGAAGATTGTAAAGCTTTTCAGGCAAAAGTACAACAGTTGATCGACCAAGATTGCATTTCCTTTCGAGAAGGATTTCTGTTTGTTCATACCAACCTCTCAGCTGTCTAAGCTCGTAGATTCGGAGTTTGTTTTCAAGAAGCCATTGGTTCAGACAGGCAGACGTCCTCAGCATTGGTAGTCCTCAGACTGTTATATCATTTGCATTTGTAGTTTCTTTTCTGTTAGTTACTACTTGCTGCTAAACATTGTTTGTTTTCGAATGGTAATATTGATAAAGTGACTATGCATTTTTATGAATTAATCATGTCGATGTCGCTCATTTATTGCATTGCACTGACACTTGCATTTTATTTACTCCGCCTTATCACTGTGATTAGCAAAGATTGGAGGGATGACGAAACTGAAAACTCATAACCGAGGATCGTATGCTTTCAGATAAAACCTTGCCGATGACGTACAAGGCATTATTTCAAATCCCCCAAACACTGGAGATATAAGGAGTTAGTCCCTTGTTAACCACTTCGAGCCAGGAAGTAGAAGTTTTTTCGGACTTTTTAACCCTCACGTCTTAACCCGGGGCATGGTAGTTGTCAGTTAGCTTGACCGAGCGTTCAAATCCTACAGAGGAATGTTGCCTTTCGAGGACCAATCAGTTTATACCTCTCAAGAGGTCATACCTCGTCAACCACAATGGTTAAACCTCACCGACCAGGAGTGAGACAGTTACAATCCTTTCGGAGCAATCAAGACAACCAGTGTTACACGACTTTGTTCCAAAAGAAAAAAGAAAGAATAAGAAATCCCGCTAAGTAAAAAGAGAGAAAAAACTGGAAAGCTAATACTTAGGCAAAAATTAGGGCATCCCGCTGGACTAAAAAAAGAAAAATCGAAAAGAACTCAAAAGGAGTCAGTCCAGGCAAAAATTAGGGAATCAAAAGAATGAAAAAGAAAGGATATCAATAGAAAAAATCCCCAGTGAAGTCGCCAAAGTCGTGTGGATACAGACACCGAAAACGAAAAAGGAGTAACGGTCACCCCGAGAAAAAACCTTGTGAGTTCCTTAACTATGGTCCTTACCATTCAACATACCTCTCGAAGAGGCGAGCGCTCGAGCCAAGTTAACTGAACTTTAGGATCGGAGATCATCACGTAGAAGGGGTGGTTACAAATCATAATTTGAGCCAAATATCCTTTGTTTCACGAACCGTGAACCCGACCGCGATACAACCCTTAAAAGACCTAATTGAGGTAGGGTTTATTCTGAAAGTGCATTACGATAAGGTTGAGTAACCTGACTCCTTCTTGATTTGCTAATCATATCCTTGTTGTATTTTTCACTGATCACATCAGCACTATGTTTGAACCCTGGTTCACTCGTCACTCACAATCATGACATATAAATGAGTGACAGCACAAAATTTTCAAAATCTGCATGAACACTGCATTAAAATTACCATTCTGGATTAAACAATTTTACTTGCAGGTCAGTAGTTGACATGAAGGAAATTCCAACAGGGAATAATCAAACAGGATTGAATAATTTAGCAGTCTGGGTCAGAATGGTATATTGTGAAACCCTGTGAATCAGGGGCATTGACTTCCAATAAGTTCAGAATCAGTTAGTCTGAGGACAAATCCCGAAGCTTCAGTTGATCATGGGGCAGTTTATTTGAGAAGCTGTTGATCAGAAATGAATCTTTTCGAGACCCAATCAGGGGCAATCATTTAGAATGTTGTGATTTGAAAGCAGATCCTTCCAATGGGTGATCAGATCAGGTTAAGTCGCTTGTACGCTCATTCAGGGGCAAGTCACCTCAGAGATAGTGAGACCAACTGGGTTGATAATTGTTTGATTGAGGTTGAATCCGTTTGTCGTACGGATACCGGGGCAAGTAATCTCGAGGTCGTCTCGTAGCAAGCTGTTTAGAGTGATCTTCCCAAGAGTTAGATTGGGGCAAGTTATTCAAGCAAGTCTATTTATCCCCAGCAAGAGTTGAGTATAGGGGAATCGTGTTGCTACCCCCATCAAAAAAAAATAAAAAATAAAACGTAACCTTCCGAAAAAGGTCTTGTTGTCCGGGGATCGTTATCCTACAATAAAACCTGTTACGTGTCAGAACTTTGTAACCAAGTCATTTTCCAAAGTCCAGTTCTCGCCTGGCAAACCGATAACCAGTTCTCGTCTGGCCCACATTTCTGTAAATACCAGTTCTTGTCTGGTACATGTTTTCGTTTAACCCATTATCGTATGGTCAACCTTACCGTAAACATCAGTTCTCGTCTGGTGTATGTTATTGTTACCAGTTCTCGTCTGGTCACCGTTGCTTTAACCTATTTTCTGTATCAGTTCTCGTCTGGTGCATGTCAGATTTCAACCAGTACTCGCCTGGTCATTTGTTTCTTAACCTATTATCCAGTCAGCCCCGTCTGATGTTCAAACCATAAATAAATTTTCGTCCGACAACCTAATCTATTTTGCTATCAGTTCTCGTCTGGTAGTCCATCCTTGAATGCTAGTTCTCGTCTAGTATTTTCCCTATTTTCCGTTTTGTAAATAACCAATTTTATCCTTAAACCAGAAAAAGCCTAAAAAAATATCTGACACGGTAATTCCCAGTGACTCGCATGTTGTCACATTCCCCGATACGAAGCTCGATTGATACTAGTTCCCGGATTAATGTTCTTCATTCCTTATGGATGTTGGATTAAGATCGGAGTACTTTTCCTCAGCAGATCAAAAGTCGCGTATTATCCCCAGAAGAGTTGAGAATGCATTTTACCCCGCATCGGAGTAGGATCAAGAGTATTCTCAGCAGATTAAGATTGATATCCTTGATAGAAGGGGCATTCCCAGCAGTGTGCTGCACACAATCAACCCCAATTCGGTCAATCCCCACAGAGTACAGGTCGTCAATGGTTTAGAAAGAGTATCCCCGTGCAGGGTTGTCCCTTTTCCAGCATTTATTTTGCTGAAAGGATTCTATGATAACCCGTTACCCTCAGTGGAGTCGACTTTGCCTCCGGCATTTATTCTGCCAAGTGGTTTTAGACCTGGTGTTCTCCGGCAGCTCGAGCCTGCATTTACATTTGCATATATCGTCATACTTGCACCTATCCAGAACGCATAGCATATCCATGCCGTATGGGGCCTAGAATCTATCAAAACATGTGCATATTATTTCCATGTCGTGTGGAACATTGCATCATTTTCCAACATACGCATTTCGAAACATAGACCAGGTTGGTTACCTCCTGGCTTTCGAGTATGTTCCCCCGCAGAGTTGTTTGGTTAAGCTTCTCTTCACCCCCAGCGTAGTGATTTCTTCATATTTGGTTGTTCACGCGGCACTGAAAAAAAGAAGAAAAATTGACATCATATCAAACTTCTGAAGCTGCCGCCTGTTGTCGAAAATGGGTGCCTGGTAGTCGATTCAGAATTTCCCCAGGAGAGTTTTTCTCAGGTTCGCCGTGAACTGTGAGATGACAAGATTCAATCCCATAGCAGATGGGAAGGTGTTTGCTTTCTGAAGCATTATTTCGAAGATTCAGTACCCGTGGCATCTCACATGTGATTGACGAAAAAAGAAAATTTATCAGATAATTGACCAGTTGTTGTCGTGACAACCAGACTTCAGTTCTTTGGAAGCTATTTCTCAAGAATTTTTGCAGTTTATTTCTGCGGTTGGCAAATTTCAGGGTTCTTTTGTATTCAACCGTCTTCTACCTTTGAATGTTTGAAAGTTGTTCGCTCTTCAACCATTCAGGTCCAAGCCGTTTGAATAGGGGCAGCTGTTGCACCCTAAAATTTGACCAACCAGTCCCCATATCTGGTTTATGGTTCGACGCATTTTTGCATTCGCATTCGCATAACGCATACAGTGCATTTTCTCATTCATATTGATTTTATCGGGATGTCAGCCTTGTTTTCAGATTTCGGGTAATTCAGACCGGTTCGGATAATCGGAGATTATTTTGAGAAGTCACGCGCTTCCTGGGTGTTTTCAGCTTACACAATGATTTTGTAGGTTCTTGGTGTCTGGGTTTACTGCTTGCTTCGATCTGGTCTCGCGCTCTCTTTTATGTTGGTTGTTTGCCTTTGTTTGCATTTTTAGGATTTAATAGCCTTTTATAGATTTTAAATAGTATTTATAGTTTTTTCACTAGAATTTAAATAGATGATTCCTAGAATTTTTGAGATAATAGATTTTTATGGATTTAATTGATTTTTCTAGATATTAAATAGGTTTTTTTAATAGCTTTAATAGATATTAATTGTTTTTAAATAATTTTTAGTTTTAATTTCCTTTTTAGGAACTTCTCTAATCATTTTTAGATAATAGGTTTTAATAAATCTTTTTTCTAGAGTTCAAGTAGATTTTTAAAATGATTTTTAAATAAGGAAATTCTTTTACTAAGATTTTTTTATAGGATTAATAGAGTTTTTTTTACTTGTTTAGAAATAAATAGGCTTTATAGAGTTTAGTAGTTAATTCTCATTTTTTTGGATTTAATTTGGGTTTAGGATTAAATAGAGATTAATTAGATATTAGTCATTTCCTTTTAATTAGAGTTTAATCATTTTTTTTTAATTGGGTTTATTAGCTTTAATTAGGCAGATTAGTCTTAATTTTTCACTTAGGCTTTAATTACAGTTTTTAATTTTCGTTAGTCTTAATGGTGTTAATTAGAATTAATCATGTGTTAATTAGGTAGAAATCATGTTCATTAGTGGTTAATCAGAGTCCATAATTAGTGGGCCACTTGTCAGATTTTTGGGGGCCCAAAGCTCAGCGCCACATGTCATCTATAAAGCTCTCCACGTGTGCATTTTCAGAACCTCCACTCCATTCCACGTTTCACACCCAGAATCCGCCACCTCATTCAATCCACTCTGCTCTCTCTCCGCCACGCGTCCACCCTTCACACTCACTCTGCATGCAGCCTCCACACGCGTCCCACTCACGCTGATCCCGACATGCATCACGCCACGTATCCTCCCCGACGGCAACTCCTCTCTCCGACCATGCAAACGCCGGAGAACATCACCAGCAAGATCAAACGGTGGTTCTCATGGCCAAACTTCACCGGAAATCCATAACTGTCGCCGGATAACTCATCCACTCGCCGGAAACCGCGAGAACCCGCCGGAAACTTCATACGAAGTTCATCACCTTCATCATAATCTTGTCCGCGTGCATGAATCTTCAGCTACATTCATCAGATCTGTTCAACGATCTTCTTCAAGATTTTTTCAGAGAGTTGCATCTCTGTTCATCTTGTTCATCAGAAATCTCCAGGATCTTCACCACAGATCCACATCAACATCAACAAATCCTCAAGTTTTTCTCAGATCTCAAGTGTTCAACCGGTTTTGTATTGTCCGAAATCAATTAATCCTCCAGATCCGTTCAAGATTCGTAACAAACATCAAGAATCGTCATCATACTCGTCAGGTTTTCCAGATCTTGATGCGTTCATCAAGATTTATCATATCTTCATCAGGTCATTCAACTTTTTCCAGAAAACATTAGTGTTCAAGAAGCTCATCAATCTCCGTGATTATCATTATCCGCTCATCATTTATTCTCCAGAAACCTTCAACAACTTCAAGATCATCTTCAGATCTGTCACCAGTCTTCATGAAATCTCCAGAAATTTAAGAACCTTCACTTCATCTGCGTCAAATCTGAAAATAAGCCTTGAATGAGCTTCAACATGCAATCTCCTGTGGATCTTCGAAATCAATAATCTCTAGAACTCTTTCAAGAAATCTTCATCAGCCTTTCTTTGTAATCTGCAGATTTATGTTTTGTTATTAGGATGTGTTTTTTCGGAGAATGAGAGGTCAAGCGAGGAAGAGATTAAGGTTGAACGGAAGAAGCTGGGGGTGTGACGGTGGTGTAAGAGGTGGAGACGGAGGAAGATTGAACGGAGGGAGAGCGAGGTACAAGCGGCGGCAGAAGCTGAGAGATAAAAGAGATTAGGGTTATGTTACGTGCCTAGGGATTGGGCTCCGAGGCCTATTGGTTGTGGTAACGCACCCCCCGTTTTCCCTTTCACCCCCCGTTCGTGTGTGTAGTTGGGCTGGGCCCACTATACCTTTTCTGGACACATGCTCCGTTTTTGGCCATAAAATCCCCCTGTTTTTATTTTCTTAATTGCTTTATGGGATGGGCTCTGTATTATTTCTTTTTCTGCATTCACCCCCCAGTCACTAATAAACCCCCCCTGCTGCATTTTATTTTCTTTTATATTTTTCTTGGAAATATTAAAAGCATATTATAGGGTATTATAGATTAATATAGTTTTTCATATTTTTCTCTTTAGAATATTATAGTATTTTCTATGCCATTTTTCTATTACGCATTTTCTTTAATATTTCTTAGAATATTTTCTAGTTGGAAGTTAATTGCCGTATTTTAGGAGTAGCGTATTATTTCCATTTTGCTATTGGATTTTTTCTCCTATTTTCGTTTTCATCTGACTTTATTCTCGATTTTATTTCTGGCTGGCCGTGTGACACGATTCAATTGGAGAATGATTTTCGATATCATTTCTCCATCTTGTCTTTGACACGGATATCGATACGCTACCTCTTAGAGTTCGATTTCTCGTATAAGTCGAACCGTGACGGTCTAAGCGTCACATTGTTCTTGATTCGAGCGTCATCATCAAAGATCCAGAGAGGAGAAGATTGGAATGGAGCTTGCACGTACGTCAGGAGCCCCGGAGCTGCTTCGTTCATTATCATTGTCGTATTCAAATCTTCAGGCAACCAGCGAGTGCTGTGGGCTGCATCATCAGATACAAAGGAAGTGCCAGCTGAGGAGTTTCTTCTTAGGTTCTTGCGTGCGTGTCCCGAGTTCCTTCCCGTTTAGGCGTAGGCCTGCTTCCTCTTTGTTGTCGCCCCGCGCGAGCGAATCCCTGTTTCTCTCTTTTTCTCCCGTGCAATTGAGATTCGTTTTCTAGTCGAACTACGTTAGCTCTGATCTCTCGTGCCCGACGAGAGTACGTAGACATAGGATGTCGTATCCTAGCGAGCTCCCTTTTTCCCTTTTCCCTTTTTTCTAGGTTTTAGCTGTAGTAGGCTGAACTACAGCTGCTCTGATTTCTCATATCTAATGAGAATATGTAGGCATAAGATGCGATATCCTAGCGAGCACACTAACAACTAACCTTTATGCTCTCTCGCTGCTGTGCGATCGAGACTTTCCCGCTGACGACTGATGTTATCCTTTTTTCTTGCCCTTGCGCATTTGAGACCAGACCGTAGTTTTTAGTTCGCGTAGGTTCCCGTACCTTTCAAACCAGCTTAATCTCACTCCTGTGTGATCGAGAACACCCTATCTAGCCGTAGTTAGCCTGAACTACGTAAGCTCTGATCTTCCATGCTGTGTGGAAGTACGTAGGCACAAGACACGAAGTCTTGGCGAGCCCATTCCCTGTAGTTTCCGGAACTACGATGACTCTGACTTTCTCTCTTGAGAATACGTAGGCATAGAGTGCGATGCTCTATCGAGTCAGTTTCCTTTCCGTTTAGATTTAGCAGCCGTAGATAGATTGTTTTGCATCCTTTAGACAAACCAAGCAAGCGTGGATCCCGTCGAGAACGACGGACGTGAGGGGTGCTAATACCTTCCCCTTACGTAACCGACTCCCGAATCCAGGATTTGGTTGCGATGACCATTCCTTTCCTGTCTTTGCGGTAGGTTTACTCTGAGCGTTTCCTTTCCCTCCGTTGGGATAAATAACGCACGGTGGCGACTCTTCTGTTCAGCCGGCGCCGATTTTCGCAGTAGCGACAACCATGAGATGAGGATTGGATTGAGACCTTTAATTTGAAGAATGGTGAGATTCAAGATTTTGATGAATTCTGAAAATGCTATCGGGTTTTGAATTTGAGAAGGAATTAGCGGATTAGGAATTGATATTCTCGATCAGCATGAAAAATGGAGTAAGATGATGTATTATTTTGTAATTTTTGATGACGTGTATATGGGACCTCACCGGAGAAGACGGTGGCGCCACTGCTCATGCCACCGTCTGGTTTCCCCCCACGCCTGAGTGTTTGAATGAAGAAGATGACTAGTGACCATCAGATCATGGTTGGACCATTGACTAGCCCAACGTTTCCACGGCCATGATTGCATCTCAACTCTGAAGAGAAATATCTAAATGAAACGCACCGTTTCATTTAATGGTTGTTTTGGGCTTAGGACTCAGATTGTTATTCCCACCCCCCTCTGGGCCCAATCCAGAAAATGAACTGCATTGGATTGCTATTCAGCGCGCATGATTACCAATTTCCATTTAATTTCTTTTAATTTCTTCATTTCATACGGTTTAGAAATTAATTCACAAAAAATAGGAAATTAACTCAATTAATTCCAAACTTTTTTCCTCTGATTCATGATTGAATCTAGAATTTTATAGATAAAAAATATTAGGAATTCATGCATTTGTGATTTTATTTGCAATTTTTGAAAATTAATTGATATTAAAATGGCCATGGTTGATACCTTGTTTTGTTCAATTTTGTTTGATCATTTCGTGATGATTCTTGACTTGATTTTTTGGGTGTAGCTAGCATAGATATGCATGTTCCCCTAGAAATTTTCTCACATTTTTGTGGTGGAATTAGGTGGTAGTTTAAGGTTGAAACTTTAGGTGCTCTAGTTTTACGGTTTAAGCTTAGTGCCTTATGAGTTAGGTTTTATTTCTAGGACTTTGTGGATGATTCAACCCCTGGATTTTGTATGGTAGATTCATGATTGAATTAGGTTCCCATAGTTATCTTTGTAGGATTTTACAATTGGTTTTAGTATTTTAGTTAGGATTAACTTTAGTACTAAGTTTTAGGTGATCCTAACTTGCTAATTCAATTAGAATGACTTCTTTAGTTCCCTTAGATTAGGGTTTTGCCTCTCTTAAGACAAGCTTGGGATACTATGGAGTGCTTGAAGAAGCTTGGATGTGAAGATTTCCCTTCTTTTGGTTTGAGTGTTGCTTGGGTGTTAAGATTAGGGTTTGTAGGTAGAGCTTCTAGATAGATTCTCTTCTTTCATAAACATGGAATGTGTTGATCACTTCCATTCCTCCCTATGATGTAAGGTCCCCTTGTAAAGGCCTCATCCCTCCTTTGGTAGGATGTGTGGCTCTTCAAAAGTTGGTAGAACCTTTGAGGGTTCCTTTCTTTGATGATGGGGTGCTTAGTGGTGACCTTTGGTCTTCACTTTGCTTTCCACTATCCAAACCTTGCTCTTGTTAGATGAATCTTTCTTCCTTGCTAGAGGATGAAGTTCCTTGCTAGAAGATTGAAGATGCTAGAGGTTGCACTTCCCTGTGTTTGAAGATTGCCATTGAAGCTGAAGCTTGGAGAGCAGGAAGAACAAGTTGAGACTTGTGTGGAGAGGATCAAATTGAGATTGAAGAAAGAGCTGAAGCTTGAGGAAAACAAGTTGATACTTGTGTTTTATGCATTGAGAGCCTGAAAAACAAGTTGATACTTGCTATTGGGATTGAAGCCTGAGGGTGGAGTCTACTTTGGAGCTGAAGCTTGAAGAAGAAGGATAAGTTGATACTTATGTTTGATATGTTGGGAGCTTAGAGAAGTAAGTTGATACTTGCTATTGAAGATGATAACCTTGAAGAACAGTTACAGACTGAGGACTGATCTACTGTCAGAGGATTGCTTTGCTGTGAAGCTGGGGAGGCTGTTGATCTGCTTTCTTTCCTGTCTGTTTTCTTTATGTGTAACTGTATTGATGTGAATTGATTGGTGTGATGCATTTAGATTAGGTCATGTAGTTGAATAAGCCTAAGAGCATCCTAAGGGTTGAGTTTCTCCCCTTGCTTGTATTGCATTAGAGATTGAGTTTCTCCCTCTGCTTGTATTTTTACTGTATGGCTTTGCTTGCTGGTATTCGGTAGAGCTCTGCTCCCTTGCCTGTGTGGTTTGTGATTTGCTTGATGGCATTTTATTTTCCTTCATGATTGCAGTTATTCATACTTGGCTTGAGGTCGAGATGAGCTTGTGGAGGCTGATGCCCCACACACATTTCCTCCTTCACTTGCATTGCATGTATTTTACAGTCGTTTACTGTTTACTATTTAAGCTGATGCTTTATCTGTTTCGGTTTATCAGTGACATGATCCCCTAGGAATCTCACTACCTTTGATAAGGAAGTGATGATTAGAACTTTAGGTTGAAACTTATGCATGATAACTTCTAGGATTTCCCTGTTTCAAACCTCAACCATAGGATGAATCCTTGGCATGACAACATTAGGACTCGATAGTCTCCCCCTTAGTTGAGCCTGTTCTCTCTTCTCATCTCAAAACAAAGTAAAATACAATAATAAAGGTTAACTGATGTCGTACATTACGAGCCTTAAGCTATCTGAGAAAGGATTGTTGGAGAGTTTCTTTTCAACAGTCTGGATGTTTAGTATGGTACCCTTTGGATGATATGCGACACATTCGTTCCCAGGTCATAGTCTCTAGTGTTGTACGAACTACAGGCAAACATAAAAAACAGTTCTTCCGTAAAAGACAGAAAACAAACTTCAAATCTTTTTGCCCCGTGGGCCCATAATTCAAAGGAAGCTTTTCTGAAGAAAAGAGTGTCGTTAACTCCCAGGTCTACCGCAAACGGTAACGCCTAAGGCTCGATAAAACAGATGAATCTGAATTCCCGTAATCCGTATTATCCCGAACTACATTGACTCTGATTTCTCATTCTCTGATGGGAATACGTAGGCATAAAGCACGACGCTTTGCCGAGTCATTTTCTTTTCTTTTCAGACCAGCCTTGATAGGTAAATAGATAAAACCAACCCGTCAGATAAACACAACAAGCATGGATCCCGTTGAGTACAATGGACGTGAGGGGTGCTAATACCTTCGCCTTGCGTAACCGACTCCCGAACCCAGACAATAGTTGCGATGACCTTGTCTTATACCTTTTTCGTCAGGTTTTTCCGATCGTTTCCTTTCCCGTTCTGAGGGCTAAATAACGAAAGGTGGCGACTCTTCTGTTTTGCCGGCACCTTATTTTCGCGGTAGCGACAGCTGGCGACTCTGCTGGGGACTTGATAGTTTCCTAGGATCCAACGCCCCTTATGCGAGTCAGTTTGGGGATCCAACGTCCCTGCACGAGAGTCAATCCTAGCGCTTGCGTGTTTACCTGTTGGGTTGTGTTTATTTATCGCATTTTATTTCCCGCATTTTATTTTCAGTAAGATATGATTATCTGTGCTATTGTGGGAGGGGCATTCTGATGAGTGAGAAGCCAGACCCAGGCTTGAGTGTACCTAGCATTAGTTGTGGAAATTAGTGGGCGCGTGCTTGCTTTGCAGGCACTAGTGTCTCATGAAATCCATGCTCAGACGAGGTTCTCCCGGTTGACTTCTTTTCCGGCCCTTTGGGCCTGAGGGGTTGTTGGTTTGGAGGATTGTCGATTATGGGAACCGATCATTTGGAATTCAGCTGAGTGAGGCCGCTTTAGGAGACGGTGATGTTACACCTTCTGGGTATCGTATCACCCCTCTTGAATGTCTGTGACGCTGATGACCGCATAGGATGCCGAACTTGTGTCAGTTTAGGTCCATACCTGTGAGCAGGGTCGGGTTTGTTGCAGGAAACCATAACCTTCAGACTACCTGGTTTTCTTTATAGTGAATCAGTTTTGTTGGTATCAGAGGTTCTCATCATCAGACATGTATTTGTTCTTGACAGAGCAGAGGTGTGGTCCTGTATCAGAGGTCCTTATCTTCAGCGATGTGTTTGTTCTTGACAGAGCAGAGTTATAATCCGACATCAGGGCTTGTCATTATCAGATGGATATTTGTTCTTGACAGAGCAGAGTTATAGTCCGACATTAGGGCTTCTCATTATCAGATGGATATTTGTTCTTGACAGAGAAGATTTATGGTCCCATATCAGGGTTTTCTTCTCATTAGAGATATGATTGTTCTTGACAGAGCGGTATTGTGGTTTTGTTGATACAGAACCTTCATCACTTCAATAGCACAGCCGTCTTGATCTCCTGCTGCATGATTGCATTTTGCATTGTTTTGCATACTTCATTTGCATGTCATTAACGTGTGTCTGTGTTGCAGGTACCGTTTCCCCCGGTTCAGGTTTTCTTGCCTTCTATTGTGCTATCATGGCCTACAAGCTCCCCACTCCTGATGTTGTTCAACTGACTGGTTTGATTGCTTTGGCAGATGATTCTGTGAGAGGTGAATTCAGAAAGGCTTATGGGAAACTACTCAGCTTGGTTCGTAAACCCTCGGTGTTTGAGTTGAATGGGTTGCACGCCTTGCTGCAGTTCTACGATCCTCCTTTGAGATGCTTTACTTTCCCAGACTTCATTCTCGCACCCACACTAGAGGAGTATGCTGATTTGTTATGTGTGCCTATCAAGAGTCAGATGCCCTTTGTTCATATGGATGTTGCGCCTAATCTAGCTAGTCTAGCCCCTTCACTTCATCTGGATGCCTCCAAGTTGGTCTTGTCTAGTTGGAACAGGGTTCCCGGTTTCTCCTTGCAGTTCTTAGTGGGAAAGGCCCAGCAGTGCGCCAAAGACGGATGTTGGATCGTGTTCAACGCCATCCTTGCTCTGTGCATATATGGCATCATTCTGTTCCCCAATATGCCCGACTTTGTAGACTTGGACGCCTTCCACATCTTTTCATCAGGGAATCCAAATCCTACCTTGATCGGAGATGTCTATCATTTCGTCCATTACAAAAACGAGAATAGAAGGGGTAAGAACGTCTCGAGCTGTGTGCCCCTGCTCTATAGATGGCTTGATAGTCACCTACCCAAGATGGGTCCCTGTGCTTCGTCTGCAGCCACAGCTGAGTGGTCTGAGCGTTTGATGAGTCTGTCAGCGGAGGACGTTGCCTGGTTTGATAGAGATAGGTTGGGCACTGAGATTATCTTCAGCTGCAGTGGGTTTCCGAATGTGCCTTTGATAGGCAGGAAGGGTTGTGTCAACTATAATCCATCTCTGTTGGTCCGACAGTTTGCATATGCTTTGAGAGCTCCGCCGAAGGATGAAGAGGTGCGGGAATCTTTGTACTTCACTGGTCTTCTAGAGGGGGGATATGTTATCTAAGCTTCAACGCGCTTGGAATGGTATCTGCAAGCGGGGAAAGTCGTTGCTGGGAAAAAGTAATAGCCAAGCCTACGCTCCGTATGTGACCTGGATCAGAGCCAGAGCAGATATTATAGGGATGCCGTTTCCACCTGCCCAGCCAGAAAGCCCTCCAGTGATTAAAGAGCCTACCGCCGTGCCTATTCAACAGCATAATCAGGTGTTAGATGAAAGAGATGAGTTGAAGAAGGAAAATGAAGAACTGGAGAAAGAATTGGCTCAACTCAGAAGCGAGAGAAGCGAAGCCGTCCATTCCTTCAAGAGGCAAACAGAGCTAGTGAACCAGTTAGGGACGGATTTGACTAAGCAAATGGATGAGCGTGAGCGCTTGGGTCGGGACTTCAAAGCTGTCAATGATGTACTGGTCACTAAGAAGCAGCACTTGGATGAAGCGTACCGAAGAATATCCAAGTTTAATCAGCATTGGAAGGCCACCCTAGCCAACGGCAAGGAACGAGAGGATAAACTGAAACAACAGATCTCCAAGTTGAAAGCCCAGGTGAAGGCTAGTGAGAAGAGGTTTGATGAAGAAACTGCTCGCAGATATGCCGCTGAAGGCCTGCTCAACAAGGCTCTTGCTAACCTGAAGGAGCGCAAACTGACGTTTGAATCCAAGAAGCGGAAGTTAGAAGATTGTTTCGGCGAAGGAGCATGGGAAGACTCAGTTGAAGGTCTCCAATACACTATTAGGCAGAGGGAGTTACTCGTCGAAGGGTTGCTCACTCAGCCTGATCATCCAGAAATGAGGGATCTGTTAGAAGAGTTTCGAGCCCGTGGTCGTGCTTTACTATATTTGTAATCCTTTTGTTTTGATCATTGTTGTATGCTGACCATCACCAGGCTTGTTGGACGAGGTCATGCTATTGATTCTGCTTATACTCAGTGACATTGTGTACTGCCTCGATGGGCTTCCTTTATATACATGAGATGTTATTTCCATGACTGGAATCGAACTTCTTATTATCAGCACTGGCACACTGACACTCAGGATCGGGGGAGAAATCTCCCTAACGCACAGACACACGTTTGCATTTGCATGAAGCATTTGCATAACGAGCAATTTGTCGTTTTTTCTAACTCTTTGTGTATCCAGGTTGTCCCAAGATTGATCAAAGACCAATCCACCGCTATCCAACCAGAGCAAATCAAGCTAGAGCAATGGAACAAGTGCAGACTGACGTTCAGGAGCTCCGAGAGAGGATGGACCGCTTCATGGAGCTCATGCAAGTGGTTGCCAACAGCCAAGACCAACTCAGAACATTGGTCCAGCCTCTGATCTCAAGGGTTGGCAACAATGGTGTACTCCATGGTGGGAATGTTCCAACCCTCCACCTATTGAAACTCATCAGAATGGCATCCCCATGACCGGGGGGAACGGTAGTGGTAACGACAATGTGATCGCTAACATGGGGCTCAATGGTAATGCGACTGGCGTTGGTAATGGATATTTTGAAGCTAATGTCAATGTTGGACTGGGCAACAGCAACACAGGTGTTGGAAATCTGTATGGGCCTCAGCCATGGTTAGAAGACCGTCAAGAAGATTTGTTCTCACAGAAGGGTGCCGAAGGAGAGCTGACCGCTGAACCACGTCTGAGGTTTAAGGCACCCGAGGACAAGATGAGGAATTTCGAGAACCTGAACACTATGGGTGTCGACATGTGCAAATTAGGATTGATTGCTGATTTCAAGGTGCCTCCCAAATTCAAGGTACCCGACTTTGAGAAATACAAGGGAACCACCTGCCCTCGTGTCACTTAAGGTCATATTACCGAAAGATGTCCGCTCACTCTGAAGACGAGAAGTTTCTGATGCACTTCTTTCAGGATAGCTTGTCCGGGCCATCCTTGGAATGGTACATGAGTTTGGAGCCTACCAGTGTGCGCACGTGGAAGGAACTTGCTGAGGCATTCGTGCACCATTACCAATATAACAGTGACTTGTCTCCGAATCGAGTTCAACTACAGAACTTGTCACAGAGGAACAACGAAGGGTTCAAAGAGTACGCCCAGCGGTGGCGTGAATTGGCAGCTAGAGTTCAGCCGCCGATGGTTGAACGGGAGCTTGTCGAGATGTTTGTAGCCACCCTCAAAGGGGTTTATTACGAGAAATTGTTCAGTGGTATGTCTGGAGGTTTCTCAGATCTCATCATCACCGGCGAGCACGTTGAAAATGGGATCAAACTGGGGAAAATCCAAGGTGTCGATCTAACCTCAGCTGGAGGAGGAAAGGAACCGTATGGTGGCAAAAGGCGGGAAGGAAAGACGAGCGCCGTATCCAACGCTCGAAGGAAAGGTAAAGGCCCTCGCCAGCAGGTGGCTAGCATAACCATCCCTGCAGCCCAACAGCCACAACAGCAGCCGCAACAGCAGCAACCGAATCAGCAAGGGTACAGAAAGTATCAGAACAGGGCACCTCTGTCAAGCCGTCACCTCGAGACACCACCCATGTCTTATGCTCAGCTATTACAAACTCTGCTTCAGTTGCAGTTAGTCCAGAAGAGAACCCTGGCTCCCTTGACAGGGGCACCTCCGCCAGGTTATGACGCGAATGCAACATGTGAGTTTCACTCAGGGGCACCAGGCCACACGATAGAAAACTGCAAAGCCTTCAAGCACAAGGGGTAGGATATGGTGGATGCTAAGATCATCAATTTCTCAGACAATGTGTCGAATGTCACGAAGAACCCTATGCCGAATTATAGGGGAGGTGGAATGAATGCCCTTATTGAAGACGAGAACTTAGAGGTGTTGACTGAAGTCAAGGATCTGAAGACACCGTTTAGCTTCGTTAAAGCCAAGCTGATGAAGAGAGGCTTCTTTCTGGGCTGTGGAGAACTGTGTATGGGTTGTGCGACTCGTCCTGATGGATGTGAACAGTTGATAGAAGGGATTCAGAGTCTGATGACCGAAGGAATCTTGCAGTTTAGCCGAAGGGCCGAATGTGGATCTGGAAAGGTAATGCTGAAGCAAGATGATGAGGTTGCCACCATCACCATCCCTCGCCGAACGATAACCATTTCTACACTCAGGCCGCCCACGATTACCATCACCAAGGCTGGGCCGATACCTTTCGAAAGCACCAATGCTGTCCCATGGCACTATGGGCCAGACGTCTACTGTAACGGACAGAAGTTGGAACTGGAACCATCTGGGCAGTCTGTAGATAACCTAGTGGGCACTGGTGGAATCACGCGCAGCGGAAGAGTATTTGCTCCACCTGAGATTGTGATTGATAAAGCAGACAAAGCTGAGAAAACCGATAAGGGAAAGAGTAAAGTCATTGAGGAAACCCCTCGGGGAGTAGAGAAGGACCTACTTGTAAAGGACGCTGAAGAGTTCATGAGGTTGATCAAGAAGAGTGACTACAAGATCATTGACCACCTTCATCAAACACCCTCGAAAATCTCCATCCTGAATCTGTTGTTGTGTTCGGAGTCACATCGCAACGCGCTGTTAAAGGTCTTAAATGCCACGTATGTACCGCAGGAAATATCGGTCAACCAGTTAGAAGGGGTCGTAGCCCACGTGAATGTTGGAAACGGGTTAGGGTTCACTGACCTAGAGCTGACGCCGAAGGGAAGAAACCACAACAACGCCCTGCACATCTCGATAGAGTGTAGGGGAACGATTATGTGTCATGTGTTGGTGGACACAGGGTCATCGCTCAATGTTCTTCCGAAGAAAGCATTGATGAAGTTAGATACTCGAGGATTGATTTGCACACCCAGTGATCTGGTTGTGAAGGCTTTCGATGGAACCAAGCGTCATGTCTTTGGAGAGATAACGTTGCCAATCCAAGTCGGGCCGGAAGCTTTCAACGCAGTCTTCTACATTATAGACATTATGCCAGCCTACAGTTGTCTCTTAGGCCGGCCATGGCTCCATTCTGCTGGCGTCGTGACCTCCACGTTGCACCAGAAACTCAAGTATGCTGTCGGAGGCAGCATCGTGACTGTTTGTGGCAAGGAAGACATAATGGTGAGCCATTTTTCGTCCTTCAAGTATGTTGAGATGGATGGAGAAATCCACGAAACCCTATGTCAGGCGTTCGAAGCTGTTAAGGTCAAGGACGTGGCTCCGGTAATGACCGAGAAACCAGAGATGACTCTCTCTTCCTTCAAGGAGGCCTGGGCCGTTGTTCAAGCCGGATCTACCCCAGGCTGGGGGCAGGTTCTAGAAATACCTAACAAGCAGGACAAGTTTGGGTTAGGATACGCTCCTACGGCTGAAGCCTCCTCTTCTCACAGTGCATCGCGAGGTAAAGGGCCGGTCCAGTTTACTAGTGGCGGGGTCATATTTGAAAGTGTCAACGCGGTGTCTGAAGACGGAGAAGACAGCGACTACGACCTGGACTCTTGGATCCAGCTGAGCAAACCAGGCGAGAGCCTCAACAACTGGTCCATCAGGGATACCATCCCAGTGACAGGCAAATAGTAATGATTTACTTTCTCCAATTATTGTACAACCCTATGTCCTACCCGGGGCATAGCGGTTTTATTGTCAGGGCCTTGTTTGGTTATGTACATGCATTTTACCAATAAATGAAAAGGCGTTTTTTCACATTCAAATGTTGTAATCTCTGTTATTCCTATTTTATATTTGTTTTGAAAAACAATAAAAGGGCAATGGGGTTTGTGCTAACCTGCATATCCTTGTCTTAAGCTTAACCCTTGTTATTGCAGGATCCACATAGCAGATGACATCGACTCTGGACCTTCTACGACTCACTTTGACTTTGATTGCCCAATCTATCAAGCCGAAGAAGAGATTGATGAAGACGAAGACCTTCCCGAAGAGTTGGCCCGCTTGTTGAAACAAGAAGAGAAAGTTATTCTGCCTTACGAAGAAGAGATTGAGATTGTGAATCTAGGTTCTGAAGAGCTGGTCAGGAACGTCAGGATAGGGGCTGCATTACAGGGTGATGTCAAGCAGAGATTGGTCGAGATGCTGCGAGAGTATAGTGACATCTTTGCTTGGTCATACGAAGATATGCCCGGACTTGACACTGACATCGTGGTCCATCACTTGCCGTTGCGAGAAGATTGTCCTCCCGTTAAGCAGAAGCTTAGAAGGACACGGCCAGATATGGCCGTTAAGATCAAAGAAGAAGTGCAAAAGCAGCTTGATGCTGGCTTCTTAGCGGTCACTACTTACCCTCCGTGGGTCGCCAACATAGTGCCTGTACCGAAGAAGGACGGTAAGGTGCGAATGTGCGTCAATTATCGGGATTTGAATAGGGCGAGCCCTAAAGATGATTTCCCGCTCCCTCATATTGATGTATTGGTCGACAATACAGCTCAGTTCTCCGTTTTTGTTCATGGATGGCTTATCCGACTACAATCAGATCAAGATGGCGCCGGAGGACATGGAGAAAACTACGTTTATCACCCCTTGGGAAACATTTTGCTACAAGGTAATGCCTTTTGGTCTGAAGAACGCAGGGGCCACTTACCAACGAGCAATGGTTACTTTGTTTCATGATATGATTCATCATGAGATTGAAGTCTATGTTGATGACATGATTGCGAATTCCCAAACGGAGGAGGGACATCTGGTCAATTTGCTGAAGCTTTTTGAGAGGCTTAGGAAATTCAGGTTGAGGCTGAATCCCAACAAGTGTACTTTCGGAGTACAGTCGGGAAAACTACTGGGGTTTATCGTGAGTGAAAGAAGCATCGAGGTTGATCTTGCGAAGATAAAAGCAATACAAGAAATGCCAGCGCCAAAAACCGAAAAAGAAGTTCGTGGTTTCCTGGGCAGAATAAACTACATTGCAAGGTTTATCTCTCAGCTCACGGCCACGTGTGAACCGATGTTCAAACTGCTAAAGAAAGATCAGGCGATTATTTGGAACGAGGAATGCCAGAAGGCATTTGATAAGATAAAACAGTATCTGCAGGAACCTCCAATCTTGATACCCTCAGTGGCCGGAAGACCCTTAATCATGTACTTGACAGTTCTTGAGAAGAGTATGGGGTGAATCCTCGGTCAGCATGACGAGACGGGCAGAAAGGAGCATGCCATTTATTATTTGAGTAAAAAGTTCACAGATTATGAATCTCGTTACTCGATGCTGGAGAAAACATGTTGTGCACTAGCCTGGGCTGCTAAACGTTTACGACAGTACATGCTCAATCACACAACCATGCTAATTTCGAAGATGGATCCGATCAAGTACGTCTTCGAGAAGCAAGCGCTTTCGGGCAGGATTGCCAGATGGCAAATGGTGTTGACGGAATATGACATTCAGTACGTTTCCCAGAAGGCCATCAAGGGCAGCGGATTGTTTGAATACCTTGCCGAACAGCCGATTGAAGATTATCAGCCGATGAAATTTGAATTCCCTAATGAGGATATCATGTTTCTCAAAGTGAAAGATTGCGATGAACCGTTGTCCAACGAGGGTCCAGACAGGAAATCCCAATGGAAATTGATATTTGACGGGGCGGTTAATTCTTACGGAAGTGGCATTGGGGTGATCATCACGACTCCCCATGGATCCCACATCCCGTTTACCGCTAGACTGACGTTTCCGGTCACCAATAACAAAGCGGAGTACGAAGCATGCATCATGGGTCTAGAAGAGGCAATTGATTTGAGAATCAAGAACCTAGATATATATGGTGACTCGGCACTTGTGATCAACCAGATTAAAGGGGAGTGGGAGACTCGTCAATCGAATTTGGTGCCGTACATGAATTATGCCAGAAGGCTGCTTCCGTTCTTTGATCGAGTAGAACTCCATCATGTGCCCAGGGCTGAAAACCAGATGGCTGATGCCTTAGCCACGTTGGCTTCGATGTATAAAGTCAATTTTTTGGAATGAAGCTCCAAGGATTGTCGTTTCTCGTCTTGATAGACCCGCATTCGTCTTTGCGATCGAGGAAGCCTCCGATGGCAAGCCTTGGTTCCACGACATCCAAACCTTCCTTATGACTAAGGAGTATCCCGCGGGAGCATCAACCCAGGATAAGAAGACTCTGAGGAGGTTATCTGGGAACTTCTATCTCAATCCTGACGGAGTTTTGTACAAGAGAAACCACAATCTCGTGCTACTCAGATGTGTAGATGAGAAAGAAGTGAGTATGCTCATGGAAGAAGTCCATGAAGGCACATTTGGTACGCACGCCGGCGGGCACGCTATGACGAGAAAGATCCTAAGAGCAGGATACTATTGGCTGACGATGGAATCAGATTGCTTTAAATTCGCGAAGAGATGCCATAAATGCCAGTTTTATGCTGATAAGATTCACGTGCCGCTGTGCCCTTTGAACGTCATGTCCTCCCCGTGGCCGTTCTCCATGTGGGGCATCGACGTGATAGGCAAGATCGAGCCCACTGCATCTAACGGTCATCGCTTCATTCTAGCAGCTATCGACTACTTAACCAAGTGGGTGGAGGCAGCCTCATATGCTCATGTGACCAAGCAGGTGGTGGCTAGATTCATAAAGAGGGATATCATCTGTCGATACGGAGTTCCCGAGCGGATCATTACTGATAATGGTTCGAATCTGAATAACAAGATGATGAAGGAGTTGTGCCAGAGTTTCAATATTGAACACCACAACTCATCTCCTTACTGGTCGAAGATGAACGACACCGTTGAAGCGGCCAATAAAAAGATCAAGAAGATTGTGCAGAAGATGGTTGTGACCTATAAGGATTGGCACGAGATGCTTCCATTTGCACTACACGGTTATCGTACGACGGTACATACCTCAATCGGGGCAACTCATTTCTCACTGGTGTACGGTATGGAAGTTGTCCTACCGCTAAAAGTTGATATCCCTTCTTTACGAGTTTTGGTTGACGTGAAACTCGATGAGGCAGAATGGATTAAGAACCGACTAAACCAACTCATCCTGATGGACGAGAAGAGGTTAGCATCGATTGCATATGGTCGTCTGTACCAAAGCTGAATGAAGAAAGCTTATGATAAGAAGGTGCATCCTAGAAGCTTTCAGACGGGTGATCTCGTCCTGAAGAAGATTCTTCCTCCACACTCCGATCACCGGGGCAAGTGGACTCCCAACTACGAAGGTCCGTACGTCGTCAGAAAGGTCTTCTCGGGAGGAGCCTTATTGTTATCCACGATGGATGGCGAAGATTTTGCATCCCCGGTGAACGCAAACGCAGTTAAAAAATACTTTGCTTAAAAATGACCCGCTGGAAAGAAAACGAATATCCAGGCAAAAATGGGGCATCCCGGCGAACCATAAAAAAGGAAAAAAGGTTGGGGCAAAAATTAGGGATATAAAAGAAAAGAATGTACACCGGCAAAGTCGAAAACCCGGAAGGGAGACCTTGGCAAAAAAGGGTATCCCGGTGAATCGAAAACCCGCAAAAGGCGGTTCACGCAAAAGTTAGGGATTTGAAAAAGCAAATGAATGCGTTCCGCATGTGGACTGTATTTGTTTAGTGGTTTGGAGGACCTGAGGGCTGTTCATCTGAGTCAATCTCTTCTGAAGCTGAAGCGTCGGAGAAGTATCGGAGTCGAGTGGGTCATAGAGGGATCAACTCATGGTGTTTTCTACGCCTCATTGCCGACATTTGTGTACATACTGATGTATATTTATGTTCTATATTTGCGTAGCTTCCTCATTCCAGGAGCTTGCATCTGTTGTAAAACATTTTTGCCCATTTAGGGGTTTGTTATCAATGGAAAATATACTATTCAACAATTATGTTTGTTTGTTTAGCATCTACCTGTTTTGTTTGCGAAAAAGAACGCCAATGTTTTGATAAAATGCGCATACATAAACTTACTGGCCTAGGCCACTGATTGTTGAAACAATGAATTACTTGAACATTGTCACAAGATGATAACCTTGATAGGTCCCTTTGAGAAGGGTATCTGGTCTTTTTGTTTGTGTTTTTACAGGTAGGGCATATTCCAGGCAGTACGCCGTATGTTTCTCAAGCAGGATGATTCCTTCTTCTTCAGCAAGTTCAGCAGCATCTCCCCACGGAGTCTGAGCATGGGACCGCGAGCATTGATACGCATCCCCAAACAGATAAGATTCTCTCCCCAAGCAGAGGTATCCTGAAGGATCATCGTCTCCCCAGCTGAGTCATATACTGAAGTGTGCAGCACTTGATAGTACAGACTGAAGTCTCCAGGAGAATTGAAATTCCCCACAGAGTCGTACTCTCCCCAGTAAGCAGGATGATTCCTTCTTCCCCAGCCGAGTTTGCAGTTCTCCAAGAGAGCCGACTCCTTGGAAGCCGTCGAAGCCATGGTTGGTTTTCCCCAGTAGAGTGTTGAATAGCTGAGGCTGTTTTTCCCCATCGGAGTCGTTATCTCCCAGAAAGTTTTGCCGCGAAGGCCGTGCGGTTTATTTCTACGATTGATATCATTCCCTCGACAGTTTGTGGTTTGAATACCCGGTTGAGCGAGTCCAAGTTCTCGGAGAGCTTTATTCCCCTGCAGCAGTCAACTGAAGATCATTTCCCCAGGCGGAGTCCAGTTGAGATTGGTGTGATTTCTTCTCCTCGGCAGGATGATTCCTCCTCTCCACCAGAGTGGTTCCTTCTCCTTGACAGGAGGATTCTCCCTTCAGCATTTATTTTTGCTGCTGGGGTCATAGTATTTTGCATGATTGCATAGCATTTATCCTAAATGCGTAGCATTTCCACCGTGTGGAGCATTGCGCCATTGTCAAAGCATATGCATATCAAACATGAGCTAGGTCGTTACCGTTCTTGTTTTGCAGGTGTTCCTACGCAGAATGGTTCGCTCAAGATGATTCTTGAATTCCCCAGCGAAGTCGCTTGCCCAAGATGATTCTTAAATCCTCCAGCGAAGGTGTTTGCTTAAGATGATTTGTAAAATCCCCAGTGAAGTCGCCAGAGAGGGTTGCTCAAGTTAATGCTTAGAGTCCCCGGCAGAGTGTTTGCTCAGGATGATTCCTGAAGTCTCCGGCAGAGTTATTTGTCTAAGATGATTCTTGATTTCCTCAGCAGAGATGATTCACCCAGAATGATTTCTGGATCCCCAAAGCAGAGTTACTTGATAGTTCTCCAGAATCCCCAGCGGAGATGTGTCATCCCCAGCAGATTTTAAACATAAAAGTTGAAATTTCCTTGAATACTTGATGATTGAAGTCCGGCAGCGGTGCCGAAACCCTTGACTTACTGATGAAGTCCAACTGTATTGACGAAGCAGTTCTCTCAGCTGATGCGGAGTGCCTGACGGTAAAAGATTGTATATCCTTATTTGGTTCATGATTGACCAAGAATTCTATTCCCGACTTACTGACGAAGTCCGGCTGACGCCCGAAAATGTCTTTGAATGCCCGACGGCATAATTAACTTGATTGTCAAAAGTTCCTAATGACCTGATGAGTCCCGAGGAATCCTTCTGCCGCAGTGTCGCAGAATGCCTGACGGCAATACCAGCTATGTTTCGCCGGTTACTAAATGACCCGTGATCCCTTAATGACTTAAGGAAGAAGCTGCAGCAAAATCTGATAATCATCCCGACGGAGATTTGAGAGTAGCCATCCTTCACTAGTTACCGAGTAACCGGTGATCCCTTATTGACTTACTGATGAATTCCGACAAAGATGTTGTCGACGTTCCTAGCGACATGATGAGTCCCTATGCGACGATAAGGAATTCTTTTGCTATGACGCAGGATGCCTGACGGCATGATCAACCATCAATTTCCAGTTACCGTGTAACCGGTGATCCCTTGATGACTTGAGGACGAATATCTACAGCAAAATCAGATGATCATCCTGACGGAGATTTAATATTAGACCCTTCGCCAACTACCGTGTGACCAATTCCCCAGCAGTAAGTTGTCGTGCAACTGTCATGTTCAGTTTTGAAGATGTTCCTACCAATCAGGGTATCGTTTACCGGTACGGTTGGAAAATCACCAGTTACCGTGCAATCGGTGATCCCTTGATGATTTGAGGACGCAATGATATCAGATAAATCAGAGAAGCATCCTAACGGAGGCTCAGATCAGTATTTCTCCAGCCAGTTGCCGTGCAGCTGTTATTTCAGTTTCCGAAGATTTGTCCCCATCAGAGTACCGTGTACTTGTGCAGTCGGCAAATTTCCGGGTTTGTTGGTATTCAACCATCTTTTACCTTGATTGTTTGAGAGCCGTTCGCTTCTCACCCAGTCAGGTCCAAGCCGTTTGAATAGGGGCAGCTGTTGCACCCCAAAATTTGCCCAACATTTCTTTACCTAGCTTATGTTTCATTTCATTCACATTAGCATTATCATTTGCATTTCATTGATATGCATGCAGGAGATCAAGAGGTATGATTACCAATCATGGGCTACACAAGACTTTGAAGCAAGTTAAGAAGGTTATTCAAGTGTTCAAGGGTTGATATCCTTGTCAGAGAAGTTAAAAGATCCTCAGAGAGAGTGATTGAAGCCAAGTAGGTAGGTCTCCTAACTTGAGAGTTGTGGGAAGCCATCAGATGATTCTGAGGCCATGGAGATGGACTTGAGGTCTTGAGAGAGCTCATGAGAAGTGTTAAAGATCACTTTGAGTCCTAGACAGGTCATTGTGCAAGAATAAGAAGCCTCAGCCATGAGTGGTGAAGTTAGGGTTTGACTGGGTCAACCCTAAGTCAATTGAGGATTTGAAAGAGGTTGAGACTTAATTTAAGAGCCATGTGATCATGGATTGATACATTGAGATTTTATAAGGATGATTCTAAGGTCAACTCATCATGATTGAAGAGTTTGAGAAGTTTCAAGCTAGGGTTTCTAAGGCTTGACAGTGTAAAATCCCCTAGTTTGTCCCTTATCTTCAAGGCAATTTAGCTCAAGATGTGATTGTCATCTCATCTTGCCCCTAACATGATTGTTTTAGAGCGTGGTCTTAGATTTAATTTGAATGCTAGAAGTCCTAGATAGGAATTGTAGAACTCAAGTTATGACTTTGACAAGGTACAAGTCATCTGAGGTATGTGAATTTGGAGCTTGAAAGTTACCCAACTTGCATAACACTTTTTCCCTAGAAGGATGATTCCTATGAACTTTTGGTCAACAAGAATTTTGTTCCTTATCCTCTTATCTTTCTAGAGAGTACTAGAAGTCCTTGATAGGATTTGCAGAACTCAACTTATGGCTTGGACAAGTCAAGGGTATTTTGGACATTTGGTGATTATAGGTCATTTGTGATCATAGGCTATTTTCACCAACTTAGAGGTCTCAAATGAAATTTTGTTCAACTAGAAAGTTGCTCAAAATGGGATTTTAACCGTTACCTTGTATCAAGGAGGCATTGAAATGGCTCAAGGAGAGATTTGGATCAAAAAATTTTGAAAAAGGAAGAATTAAAAGGATTAAATGACCAAAAATTCAAATAATTCATTTTGTGACCAAATGAAGCAAAATTATAGGTCAAATTGATTGGAAAAATGGTTTTAGAAACAATGGAAATGTTAAAATTTTGATTTGAGGTCATTTCCATACCATTCCATTTCATTTCTTCATGATGAAGCAACATAATCAAACTCACACCATTGGATTACAAACAAGGAAACAATCACCACCATCCAATTCCTTAGCTCATGAGGAGTGCAAAGAAAGCTTGCTGAGGCCTAAACAGAGGAGATATCGCATATGCCATGAATGATATTTGGGGGAGAAATTGAAAATCCAAAATCTCATTTGGATGGCTCCAGAAGTTTCTAAATGATTCTAAACACTTCTATATAAGTCATTGAGTGAATTCAGCCTTTTTATTTGGAAGAGATTGGTGTTGGGAGCAGAAAGTGAGATTGAAGTTTCACCATTGCAAGTTGAAATCGGTTTTTGATTTCAAGGAAGAATCGAGCCAAATCAAGGCGTGCAAAGGCTTCAAGAGTGAATTTGGAGTGTGTCTGCATCATCTTGGAGGTTGAAGTGATCAAGAACACCTTCTGTTACGCGTTTGAAACCAGGTTGGTATACATTGAATTTATGCTTAAACTATAGGGATATGCTTAGAAATTGGCATGTGGTTAGGGTCCATTCATGATCTAGATGGATTTAGGATGGTTAATTACACGATTAGAGACAAAATAGGTGTGTGATCAATTTCTATTGAGGCTAAAATCTAGAGTTTCTTGGACTGTTAATCAAGATTAGATAGTGCAAATTGATCACCATGAGATGAGGATTGGATTGAGACCTTTAATTTGAAGAATGGTGAGATTCAAGATTTTGATGAATTCTAAAAATGCTATCGGGTTTTGAATTTGAGAAGGAATTAGGGGATTTGGAATTGATATTCTCGATCAGCATGAAAAATGGAGTAAGATGATGTATTATTTTGTAATTTTTGATGACCTGTATATGGGACCTCACCAGAGAAGACGGTGGTGCCACTGCTCAGGCCACCTTCTGGTTTCCCCCCACGCCTGAGTGTTTGAATGAAGAAGATGAGTAGTGACCATCAGATCATGGTTGGACCATTGACTAGCCCAACGTTTCCACAGTCACGATTGCATCTCAACTCTGAAGAGAAATATCTAAATGAAACGCACCGTTTCATTTAATGGTTGTTTTGGGCTTAGGACTCAGATTGTTATTCACACACCCCTCTGGGCCCAATCCAGAAAATGAACTGCATTGGATTGCTATTCAGCGCGCATGTTTACCAATTTCCATTTAATTTCTTATAATTTCTTCATTTCATACGGTTTAGAAATTAATTCACAAAAAATAGGAAATTAACTCAATTAATTCCAAACTTTTTTCCCCTGATTCATGATTGAATCTAAAATTTTATAGATAAAAAATATTAGGAATTCATGCATTTGTGATTTTATTTGCAATTTTTGAATATTAATTGATATTAAAATGGCCATGGTTGATACCTTGTTTTGTTGAATTTTGTTTGATCATTTCGTGATGATTCTTGACTTGATTTTTTGGGTGTAGTTAGCATAGATATGCATGTTCCCCTAGAAATTTTCTCACATTTTTGTGGTGGAATTAGGTGGTAGTTTTAAGTTGAAACTTTAGGTGCTCTAGTTTTACGGTTTAAGCTTAGTGCCTTCTGAGTTAGGTTTTATTTCTAGGACTTTGTTGATGAATCAACCCCTGGATTTTGTATGGTAGATTCATGATTGAATTAGGTTCCCATAGTTATTTTTGTAGGATTTTACAATTGTTTTTAGTATTTTAGTTAGGATTAACTTTAGTACTAAGTTTTAGGCGATCCTAACTTGCTAATTCAATTAGAATGACTTCTTTAGTTCCCTTAGATTAGGGTTTTGCCTCTCTTTATCTTGGCTAGTGTTGAAGACAAGCTCGGGCTACTATGGAGTGCTTGAAGAAGCTTGGATGTGAAGATTTCCCTTCTTTTGGTATGAGTGTTGCTTGGGTGTTAAGATTAAGGTTTGTAGGTAGAGCTTCTAGATAGATTCTCTTCTTTCATAAACATGGAAGGTGTTGATCACTTCCATTCCTCCCTATGATGTAACGTCCCCTTGTAAAGGCCTCATCCCTCCTTTGGTAGGATGTGTGGCTCTTCAAAAGTTGGTAGAACCTTTGAGGGTTCCTTTCTTTGATGATGGGGTGCTTAGTGGTGACCTTTGGTCTTCACTTTGCTTTCCACTATCCAAACCTTGCTCTTGTTAGATGAATCTTTCTTCCTTGCTAGAGGATGGAGTTCCCTGCTAGAAGATTGAAGATGCTAGAGGTTACACTTCCCTGTGTTTGAAGATTGCCATTGAAGCTGAAGCTTGGAGAGCAGGAAGAACAAGTTGACACTTGTGTGGAGAGGATCAAATTAAGATTGAAGAAAGAGCTGAAGCTTGAGGAAAACAAGTTGATACTTGTGTTTGATGCATCGAGAGCCTGAAAAACAAGTTGATACTTGCTATTGGAATTGAAGCCTGAACGTGGAGTCTACTTTGGCGCTGAAGCTTGAAGAAGATGGATAAGTTGATACTTATGTTTGATATGTTGGGAGCTTAGACAAGTAAGTTGATACTTGCTATTGAAGATGATAACCTTGAAGAACAGTTACAGACTGAGGACTGAACTGCTGTCAGAGGATTGCTTTGCTATGAAGCTGGGGAGGCTGTTGATCTACTTTCTTTCCTGTCTGTTTTATTTCTGTGCAACTGTATTGATGTGAATTGATTGGTGTGATGCATTTAGATTAGGTCATGTAGTTGAATAAGCCTAAGAGCATCCTAAGGGTTGAGTTTCTCCCCTTGCTTGTATTGCATTAGAGATTGAGTTTCTCCCTCTGCTTGTATTTTTACTGTATGGCTTTGCTTGCTGGTATTCGGTAGAGCTCTGCTCCCTTGCCTGTGTGGTTTATGATTTGCTTGATGGCATTTTATTTTCCTTCATGATTGCAGTTATTCATACTTGGCTTGAGGTCGAGATGAGCTTGTGGAGGTTGATTCCCCACACGCATTTCCTCCCTCACTTGCATTGCATGCATTTTATAGTCGTTTACTGTTTACTGTTTAAGCTGATGCTTTATCTGTTTCGGTTTATCATTGACATGATCCCCTAGGAATCTCACTTCCTTTGATAAGGAAGTGATGATTAGAACTTTAGGTTGAAACCTATGCATGATAACTTCTAGGAGTTCCCTGTTTCAAACTTCAACCATAAGATGAATCCTTGGCATGACAACATTAGGACTTGATAGTCTCCCCTTAGTTGAGCCTGTTCTCTCTTCTCATCTCAAAACAAATTAAAATACAGTAATAAAGGTTAACTGATGTCGTACGTTACGAGCCTTAAGCTATCTTAGAAAGGATTGTTGGAGAGTTTCTTTTCAACAGTCTGGATGTTTAGTATGGTACCCTTTGGACGATATGCGACGCATTCGTTCCCAGGTCATAGTCTCTAGTGTTGTACGAACTACAAGCAAACCTAAAAAACAGTTCTTCCATAAAAGACAGAAAACAAACTTCAAATCTTTTTGCCCCGTGGGCCCATAATTCAAAGGAAGCTTTTCTGAAGAAAAGAGTGTCGTTAACTCCCAGTTCTACCGCAAACGGTAACGCCTAAGTCTCCAAGGGTCGAGCTGCGTACATCCAACTGCTGGAACTGTTTGTTAACCCTACTCGATAAAACAGATGAATCTGAATTCCCGTAATCCGTATTATCCCGAACTATGTTGACTCTGATTTCTCATTCTCTGATGGGAATACGTAGGCATAAAACACGACTCTTTGTCGAGTCATTTTCTTTTCTTTTCAGACCATCCTTGATAGGTAGATAGATAAAACCAACCCGTCAGATAAACACAACAAGCGTGGATCCCGTTGAGTACAACGGACGTGAGGGGTGCTAATACCTTCCCCTTGCGTAACCGACTCCCGAACCTAGACAATAGTTGCGATGACCTTGTCTTATACCATTTTCGTCAGGTTTTTCCGATTGTTTCCTTTCCCGTTCTGAGGGATAAATAACGAAAGGTGGCGACTCTTCTGTTTTGCCGACACCTTATTTTCGCGGTAGCGACAGGGAGGACACCTCAACCTTTAATGAAAACAAGATATACACAAAGAGAAAACACACAAGCAAGGGAGGAAATTGTGTGGGGTAAAGATCACCACAATCTCATCTCAACCTTCAAATGCAAGCAAGAAAAAGTGCAAAACATACATCAAGCAAGTGCAAACAATGCCCTAAGGCCTCTAACTTGAACATGGGATGAATAACAAAACAAAAGATAAGTGGGAGAAGAAGAGAAAACAGCCATGGCATCCCTAACGTCATTCAACCAGAGTCTCATTATGACTTGTGCCAAAAGATGCACAAAATGTGTCCTCATAGTTCACCATTCAAGTCAAGCTTCAAATACCTCATAAGGAGGGATTAAGCAAATTTAAATGGTGCTCCAAGGTCCTTGGACAGAAAGGGAGATTAAAGGAGAGTGTACATGAAGTAATTGAAAAGGAATGAACAAAAGATGGCAAGAGGATCATGCAAAAAGTGAAAAGCATTCAAGATATACACATGAAAAACCCTAAATGGAACTCCTAAGAGATGCCTAAACTTAACCAAGTTATGAACATGATCAAGGCCTAAAATGGAACATAAAAATGCTTTATTATATACATGACATGGATACATGAAGATTGGGTACTCAAACAATACACAAAATTCCAAATAGAATCAAACTAGCACAAGTATTAGGGTGAAATGCATACAAGGGTGACCTAAAGTGTAAAATACACTAAAAATAGTAAACTAATCCTAAAATTGTCAAATAAAATCCTATAGGACTCCTCTGGTGTTATGAACTAGGGGTCCAAACTATAGGGAAGAAACCTAAACCTTACTAGGAAAACAGAGGGGAAAGTTCTAGGGATGTCCTAAAAACTAGTACAAAGGGAAGGTCCTAAAGGTTCAACCAAAAACCTAACCAAATGGTACTAAAATCCAGGGGGAAAAATGTCCAAAAATCAATTGATTCATCAAGAATATGTACAAGAAAAATAAAGCATTTATGTTAAGGTTTCATCAAGAAATAAAATCCCAATCAAAAGTTGAGCATTTTTCAATTCATAAAGAACACCTTAAAATGAAAATTCAAGATTAATTGAAAAAATGACCTGAAAATTAATCTAAAAAATGGTACAATCAATTAACATGTTAAAGTATGTAGAAACATTTTTTTCATGATTTTTGGATGCATTAAATTATTTTTCATGAAATAAATTGTAACTGAAAAATAAAAAATGAAAAAAGAAAGAAAAAGAAAAGAAATTGGAAAAAGCTGATAGCAAATAGCAAGCAGGATTAGTTGTTTCCATTGGGCTCATACGCAGGGAGGTGCAGATAACAACAAAGCCTAAGTCCAATTTAAACAAATAGTGAAACGGTGAGTTTTGTGTATCCTAGGTGGAGGTCAAAGTTTCATCGCTCGTGAGACTACATCGTGGTTGTCCGTTTTAAACACAGTCAACAAGGATCTATGGCCAACAAGCTGACATACAAGCTTTTGAGGGAAAACAAACACGCCGGAGAAGATGAACCAGACGGTGGTTCCGGTTGTCTTCTCCGGCCACCAAAGATTGCAGGGGATCCTAGACTGAACCAAAACCTACGATATTTTAGGATAAATTCATCTACTCACTTCCTAGATCATGAATCTAAGGTTCTTGCTCATTAATTCACCCTAAATCAGCCAATACGAATCAAAACAAAATCAAGGTCATTTCAAGAATTGTTACAAACAAGGATCAAGCCTAACAAAAATCCATCTATACCACTAGGGGATCATAAATATGCAACAATGGCGTGGGATTATGGCATGAACAGAGAGGAATTTTGATGGATGACTTACCTAATGGAGCACCTCCGTTGGATCTCGATTTGCATATGAACCTTGAGCAAAACCACCCAGAATCGTTCCTTGAACCTCCCTAGAGCTTTTGGCACTCTTAATTTGGATTAAAATGGCTTCAATTGCAAAATTCGATTTCATCTTCCTCTTCCACTTTCTTCAACTGAATTCTATTATTTCTCCATGAAAATCCTCTTCTGAGAGCTTGTGAAGGATCCTGAGAATATATTCAATGGATCCAGATTGGTTTAAGGCCCAATCAAAGCCTGCTTTGGTCCAATTGAAATCCAAAAATTTTCACTTGAAGCTTGCATAATTTCCATGAAAACAGAGCGCAAACAAATTCAAAAATGATTCATACATGTTGCTTGTGATGTAAGGTAGCTCAATAGACCAGATTAACCCCTTGTTTTGATCTTAATGGTGAGATTTGAATGTGTTACTTCCATTTGAAGCAACCTTGAAATTGGCCATGAAAATGCCCTCAAATTGCATATCCAAAATAGGCATCATGTTTAATATGTTTTGTGGACTCAAAAAATAAACCAACTTGATTGAAACTGGTTGCAAATGAATTAATTTGATTTTATGGCTTTTAAGGCTTTTCATGGAATTTTCCTTCACCAATTCTTCAATCCAAGCTTCATCCATGACATATAAGGGTTTGGTAGTGTAATTGACCCCATTTGGAGCAACTTTGATGTTGGACAAAGTTTCATTTGAGGTGTGCAAAGTTGTGAAATTGACCCATAATAAAAAATGACCTATAATTAAAGTTTCCCAAAATACCCCTGGTTTGCAAGCTTCATATCTTGAGCTCCACAAATCAGATGAAAGACTTCTAATACTTTTTGGAAATCTAATATCATAAGGAAAAACCTTCATGTTTGGGTAAAAGTGAGGAGAAACATCCTTCTAGGTCAAAAGTATCTTGGAAGTTGGTTGACTTTTGTTGACCAAAACCACATTCATCTGAGGATCCATAACTTGTCAGCATCATAACTTGAGTTCTATAAATCAGATGGATGACTTCTAGTACTCAAAATAAAGCTAGATACATTCTCTACAAGTCTTGTGTTGGAGTCAAGATGAAATGAAACTTGTATTTTGAGATATGTGGTCTTGAAGTTAGGCACTAAACAGGGGATTTTACACTGACAAGCTTAGAAACCCTAGCTTAGCAACTTCTCACACTCTTGATTCTTTTTGGTTTGATCTTGGAATAACTTCTTATATGTCTCAACACAACATTCCATGATCACGAAGACTTGGAATTGAGTCTTAATCTCATTTAATTCAACAATTGACTTAGGGTTGACCAGATGAAAACCCTAGTTGCACCACCTTTGGTTGTGGCTTCTTGCACTTGGTACAATGACAGGAATAAGCTCCCCAATGACCTGTTGCACCCCAAAATTTGACCAACCGGTCCCCACATCTGGTTCATGTTTCGACGCATTTTGCATTCGCATTCACATACCGCATCCATTGCATTTTTGCAATCAGACCGACTTTATCGGGATTACAGCCTCCCCTAGCATTTCAGGCAGTTCATGCCAGTTCGAATAAGCGTATTTTGAGAATTGGTGCTCGTTCCCTGTGTTTTCAGCTCTCGCTGTTGTTTTGAGGACATCTCGGTATCCGGTTTTTACCGCTTGTTTCACTGTAATCGCGTATTTGTGTTCTAATCGATTTAATTGGCTTCCTGACATTTTTAGAATTTTCCCGTTTATTTTCTGAGTTTTTATTGGATTTTAATAGATGTTTTAATAGATTTATTTGAGTTTTTTAGATATTAAATAGGTTTTTTAATTTTTTTTAATAGAATTGTAGAAAATATAGTTTTAATAGATTTTTAGAATATTAGATATTAGTTTTATTATTAAATAGAATAGTATAGTTTTTTAATAGATTTTCAATATAGTTCTAGAAATTAAATAGATTTTTAATAGATTTTAACATAGATTTAAATAGATTAATTGAATAGTTGTTAATAGAATAAATTCTTATTTTAGGTAGATATTAGTTTAAATAGTAATTGAGTTGGTTAGATTTTGTTATTAGATTTTCTTTTATTAGACTTTATTAGTGTTATCATTTTAGATGTTAATAGAGTTTAATTAGGGGTAGCTTTTATTAATTAGGCTTCATTTAATTTTTGTATTAATTAGTCAGCATTAATCATTAGTATAGGTTAATTGTTAGTTAGTTAATATAGGTTTCATCAATTAGCTCTTATTAATCACGTTCATTTTCATTTTTTAATCAGTATTAAGCCATTATCCATTTATTAGTCTTCAGTTAATTGAGTCTTTCATTAATCAAGTCTTAAGTCTTTAATGGGCCAGTTGTCCGAATTTGGGGGCCCAAAGTCTACCACTTGTCATTGCTATATATTGCCACACGTTCTCTTTCTCTCCCTTCCACCTCATTCGCCACCTCACAGACTCTGCATGCTTGACACATCACTTCCCATCTCTGCATGATGCCAGCGCATCTTTCCACTTTCACCCTCTCTTTCGCATGCAAGTTCCCACGTGTCCCACTCACCAACCCCTCCCGCCGGCCATGCAACCACCACCGGTAACTGTAACGGCCACCGTAATCGCTCGCCTGAAACCGTAAATGCTCACCGGAAACTGTATTTTTCGCCAGAATCCTCATCTGGTCACTGGAAGCTTCATCATGTTCATCATCCATGTTCTTGCATTTTCCCAGGTTTCTCATCAACACTCATCATTGTTCATCCAGATTCGCTAGAATTCAAGAACTTCATCTTCTCCATCAAAAATCCACCAGAAACGCATGCATCTTCATCTTGTCAATTGTTTCCAGATCCTTGATGAGATCCTTCGTAGAAGTTTTTTCCGGAAGCTTGATCAAGTTATGTGTTCATCAACGGAGTTCTTCATAAATTCATCCGTTCATCAATTCTTCCGAGAAATTCAAGAAACCGCAGTTCGTCAAGCAACGTATTCAAGTTCATTGTCATCTTCACATGTTCTTCAAACAATTTCCAGAAACTGTCCAAGATCCTCAATGAAGCTTCATCAAACGGTTCAGCGAGGAAGCTTCAACGACGTTCGTCAACCGCTCATCACTGTTCTCGTTCAGATCGCTAACGAACCTTCAAGATCTTCAATGGACTTAAAAAGCATCATCAGATTCTCCGGAAGCTCCAATGAATTCCAGAAACGTCAACATGCAGCTTCATCTAATTTTAGATCTACCACAAGTTCTTCGCGAGCTTCATCTGCAAACCGCAATCAAGAAACATTAGTTGAATTCTTCTTCCGTTCATCATCCAGATTCCAGGTCTTCTATAGCTTCAAGATTTTCATCAAACGCGCAGGAACTTTCATTAAGATTCATCTAAATCCTTCGAAGACCATCGTCGTTCACATCGTGATCGATCTCCAAATTTCTTCAAGAAATGGAAGCAACATCTTGATGGATATGGTTTTACCAGTTTGATTCAATTGTCTGTTGGAGAAGATTGAGTTTGAGCCGTGAGAATGGAGAGGTTGGCGAGAGAGAGGATTTGTGAGAATGGAGAACGACAGGTGAACAGTGTTTTTGGAGGCTTAGGGTTTGTTCCTTTCTGAGAGTGAACGAGAGAGAGAGAGAGGGTTGTGTGTTGGATTGGGCCTCAGAGCCCATTGGTTTTTGGTTCATACACCCAAAGTTTTTTTGCATTCACCCCCCCGTTTTTCTTTTCTTTTTTTGCTTGAAGTGATATTAGGCTGGGCCCAACTTTTTCTCTTCTGTACACACTCCCGTTTTTGCTACCCCTTCCCCATTTTTGTGCTGTTAGTTTTGGGCTGGGCCCAATTTCTCTCTTTTGTTTTTACTAGCAGCACCCCCTGTAACTAGTATACCCTCTCCCTGCATCTACTTTTATTATTTTTGTATGCAACTTTTAATTGTAATTTTGTTTTAGGAGTAGTTTAATATTTTTGATTAGAATATTTTAAATTCTTAGAATAGAACTTTTAGGTATAATTTCTTTTAGGAAATTTAGATAATATTTTCATTTAGGAAGTTAGTTTAATTTTCTTTTAAGAGAATTTAGGACTTAGTTAATTTCTTGTTAAGGGGATTTATAGATTTAATTCTTTTTAGGATATAGTTTCCTTAAGAGATTATTTTTGCAGTATTCTAGGAGTAGACTATTATTTCCATTTTGTGTTGGATTTCTCTCCTATTTTCTTTTCTATCCGATTTTTGTCTTCGATTTTATTTTTGGCTGGCCGTGTGACACGATTCAATTGGAGAATGATTTTCGATTTCATTTCTCTATCTTGTCTTTGACACGAATATCAATACGCTACCTCTGAGAGTTCGATTTCTCGTATAAGTCGAACCATGATGGTCTAAGCGTTACATTGGTTCTGATTCGAGCGTCCTCATCAAGGATCCAGAGAGGAGAAGATTGGAATGGAGCTTGCGCGCACGTCAGGAGCCCAAGAGCTGCTTCGTTCAACATCATCATCATCATCATCTTATTCAAGTCTTCAGGCAACCGGCGAGTGTTGTGAGCTGCATCGTTAGATACGTAGGAAATGACAGTTGAGGAGTTTCTTCTCAATCGTCTAGGATGTCTAGTATGGTACCCTTTGGGTGACATGCGACGCACTCTCTCCTACTTCTTAGGTTCTTGCGTGTGTGTCCCGAGTTCCTTCCCGTTTAGGCATAGGCCTGCTTCCTCTTTGTTCTCGCCCCCGTGCGATTGGAACCCCTTTTCTCTCGCGTTCAGACGATCGAGACCCCTTCTCTTGCCCCCGTGCAGTCGAGATTCGTTTTCCCGTCGAACTAAGTTTGCTATGATGTCTCGTGCCAGACGAGATTACGTAGGCATTGGATGCGATATCCTAGCGAGCTCCCTTTCCCTTTTACCTTCTTCCCGGTTTCCCCGTTTGCTGTAGTAGGCTGAACTACAGCTGCTCTGATTTCTCATATCTAATGAGAATATGTAGGCATAGGATGCGATATCCTAGCGAGCGCACTAACAACTAATCTTTCTGTTCTCTCGCTGCCGTGCGATCGAGACTTTCCCGCTGACGACTGATGTTATCCTTTCTCTTGCCCTTGCGCATTTGAGACCAGACCGTAGTTTTAAGTTCCGTAGGTTCCCGTACCTTTCAAGCCAACTTAATCTCTCATTCCTGTGTGATCGAGAACACCTTGTCTAGCCGTACTTAGCCTGAACTACGTAAGCTTTGATCTTTCACGCTGTGTGGAAGTATGTAGGCACAAGACGCGAAGTCTTGGCGAGCCAATTCCCTGTAGTTTCCCGAACTACGATGACTCTGACTTTCTCTCTTGAGAATACGTAGGCATAAAGTGCGATTCTCTATCGAGTCAGTTTCTTTTCGTTTAGCCTTAGCAGCCGTAGATAGATTGTTTTTGCATCCTTTAGACAAACCAACAACCGTGGATCCCATCGAGTACGATGGACGTGAGGGGTGCTAATACCTTCCCCTTGCATAACCGACTCCCGAATCCAGGATTTGGTTGCGATGACCATTCCTTTCCCGTCTTTGCGGTAGGTTTACTTCGCGCGTTTCCTTTCCCTCCTTTGGGATAAATAATGCACGGTGGCGACTCTTCTGTTTAGCCGGCGCCGATTTTCGCAGTAGCGACAGCTGGCGACTCTGTTGGGGATAACTTCTCTATGCGAGTCAATCCTAGCGTTTGTTTGTTTGTCTTTGGATGTTTACTTTTGTGCGTTGTATGTTGTATTTTACTGTATTTACAATTTTCGCACCTTCGTTATTATCTGTTGCTGTTGTGTTATTGGGTGGTTGTTCCTTTGAGAGAGAAGCCAAAACCCAGGCTTGAGTACACACATTAGACTTAGATGTAGAGAGTAGTGGTCAGCCTGCTTGCTTAGCTCGCACCAGCTAGCCGCGAAATCTGCGCTCGGACGAGATTCTCTTTGATGCTTCTTGCCTAGCCCTTAGGGCTCGACAAGTTGTCTGACCCGAGGATTGTCGACTCTGGGAACCTATCAATTGGGATTCGACTAAGTGAGGCCGCTTCAAGGGATGATGATGCCACACCTTCTGGGTATCGTATCATCGCTCTTGAAAGTCTGTGACGTTGATACCCGCATAGGATGTCGTACCTTGTCAGGTTAGGTCCGTACCCGTGAGTGGGAGGGTTTTTGCAGGAAACTTGACTTCCACCCTACCCATTATTTTGGTCTTCTCTTCAGAGCGAACTTACTCAGTCAGCAGCGCAGCAGTATTCAGAGATTTTTAGGGGCTGTGATCCCGTGTTTGCTGCATCTTGCATTGCATTTGCATAAACGTGTTGCATCATATTGCGTAGCATTCTCCAGCTAGCCAGAGCTCTTATCTAGCCGTTGTTTTGATTCTGAAGGTGATTATCTGGTGTTTGGCCTGAGCAACTGTTGATTGTTAGAAGACGACCAAGGCGTTGAAGCAGATTTGAGCAGAATCGAGCAGTGAAGTCAGTTGAAGGTTATTGGTAGCTATGTCTGAGAGCCACTTCCATTCTCTTAACACCTTGACAGGTTTCACTATGACGACTAATCCTCTGTATGGCTCTATGTCTGTGGAAGACCTTCCGCAAGTGAACAACGTTACTGCAGACCAATTTGTGCAACCTCCGGTTAGGGACAGAGATCGACGTGAGCAGTTTGTTGTCCGAAATGAACGCCCTCCTCTTATTAACAGTCAAGGTGTTGTCTTCCCTATGGCGAATATCCGAAGAGAGATCCCGGTAGCTAGGACTGAAGACCCAAGAGCTTTTGAGTATGCTAGAAGGCTCCGAGTGTTGGAAGAAGGAGTTAAAGCCTTGAAAGTTAAAGATGCTGTCAACCTCAATGCTGCAGACATGTTTTTGGTTCCTGGCCTGGTATTGCCTCCTAAGTTCAGAGGACCGAGATTTGAGAAGTACAGAGGAGATAGCTGTTCGAAGCAACATTTGGTGATGTTCTGCCGAAGAATGACTTCGTTTGTGCAAAACGACAAGTTGATGATTCAGTGCTTCCAGGATAGTCTGACTGGGGCATCTCTGAGTTGGTATATGCAATTAGAGAGTAATCAGATCCGATCATGGGTGGATTTAGCCAGAGCTTTTCTGAAGCAGTATGATTATAACCTAGACACGGCTCCTAATCGCACGCAGTTGCAGGAATTGTCTCAAGAGAACAATGAACCCTTCAGGAAGTATGTTCAGAGATGGAGAGAATTTGCTGCCAGAGTGCACCCACCGCTTCTAGACCGAGAGTTAATGGGCATGTTTGTAGACTCCCTGGAGAGCTCGTATTTTGAAAGAATGCTTGTAAATGCGCCAAATTTCTCTGAATTGGTAAGATTAGGAGAACGCATCGAGCATGCCGTAAAAATTGGGAAAATTCAGATTGTTTCGGGCGGTCAGGCTAGTGAAACTGAATCTCTCTATAGTTACCAAACTGAAGAAGGAGTTGTGATCAATGCAATCATGCCAAATATTGAGTATCCTCGAGATGAATCGGTGAAATCTGTTGGTTCTTCATCTTCTGTGTCTTGTTATGCGGGACAAACAATTGTGCCTAAGGTACCATACCAGGAACTTTATGTCGCTTCTTTGGCAAAACAGCGAACTCGTGGCCGAGGTTATCAGAATCAGCGCCCAAATCAGAACAGGCCTCGTAACAACTTGGAACGAAGGAATGCTCCTTCTCATCCAGTGCCTTTGCCGCATAGCCGTATCCTACCATCTTTGATCCAGAATTCTTTGGTGGAACCTAAAGCTCTTAAGCCTGTGCCAGAACCTTACCCTCCCGGGTACAATCCCCACGCTCAGTGTGGTTACCATGGTGGATCTCTAGGGCATTCAACTGAAGATTGTAAAGCTTTTTAGGCAAAAGTACAACAGTTGATCGACAAAGGGTGTATTTCCTTTCTAGGAGGAGTTTAGGCTGTGCGTGACAAACTCTCAGCTGTCTAAGCTCGTAGATGCAGAGGTTTATTTGCAAGAAGCCAGTGGTCCAGACAGGCAGATGTCCTCAACATTGGCATTCCTCAGGCTTTTATCATTTGCATTTGTAGTTTCTTTTCTGTTAGTTACTACTTGCTGTTAAACATTGTTTGTTTCGAATGGTAATATTGATAAAGTGACTATGCATTTTTCTGAATTAATCATGTCGCTGTCACTCATTTACTGCATTGCACCGACACTTGCATTTTATTTACTCCCCTTTGTCACTATGATTAGCAAAGATTGGAGGGAGGATGGCGAAACTGAATACTCATAACCGATGATCGTATGCTTTCAGATAAAACCTTGCCAATGACGTACAAGGCATTGTTTCAAGTCCCCTAAACACTGGAGATATAAGGAGTTAGTCCCTTATTAACCACTTCGAGCCAAGAAGTAGAAGTTTTTTCGGACTTTTTAAACCCTCACGTCTTAATCCGGGACAGGGTAGTTGTCAGTTAGCTTGATCGAGCGTTCAAGTCTTATAGAGGAGTGTTGCCTTTCGAGGACCAATCACATCTTGTTTTTTCCCAGAGGTCGTACCTCATCGACCACAATGGTTAAACCTCACCAATCAGGAGTGAGACAGTTGGAATTCTTTCAGAGCAATCAAGACAACCAGTGTCGCAAGACTTGTTCCAAGAAAGAAATAAGAAAGCCCGCTAAGTAAAAGAAAAAGGAAAAAGCTGGAAAGCTAATACTTAGGCAAAAATTAGGGCATCCCGCTGGACTTCAAGAAAGAAAAATCGAAAAGAACTCAAAAGGAGTCAGTCCAGGAAAAAATTAGGGAATCAAAATAATGAAAAAGAAAGGATATAAAAAGAAAAAAATCCTCGAACAAGGACTAAGTCGTGTAGATACAGACACCGAAAACGAAAAAGGAGTAACTGTCACTCCGAAAACCTTGTGAATTCTTTAACCACTGTTCCCCATATTCAACATACCTCTCGAGGAGGCGAGCGCTTGTGCTAAGTTAACTGAACTTTAGGATCGGAGATCATCACGTAGAAGGGGTGGGTACAAATCATAATTTGAGCCAAATATCCTTTGTTTCACGAACCGTGAACCCGACCACGATACAACCCTTAAAAGACCTAATTGAGGTAGGGTTTATTCTGAAAGCGCATTACGATAAGGTTGAGTAACCTGACTCCTTCTTGATTTGCTAGTCATATCCTTGTCATATTTTTTCACTGATCAAATTAGCACTACGTTTGAACTTTGGTTCATTCGTCACTCACAGTCATGACACGTAAATGAGTGACAGCACAATTTTTTTAAAATCTGCATGAACACTGCATTAAATTTACCATTCGGGAATAAACAATTTTATTTGCAGGTCATGAGTTGACAGGAAGGAAATTCCCACAGGGAATAATCGAACAGGACTGAATAATTCAGCAGTCTAGATCAGAATGGTGTATGTTGTGAAACCCTGTGAGTCTGGGGCATTTGACTTCCAGTGAGTTCATAATCAGTTGGTCTGAGGACAAGTATCGAAGCATCGGTTGATTATGGTACAATTTACTTGAGAAGCAGTTGATCAAAAGTGAATCTTCTAGAGAGCCAGTCAGGGGCAACTATCCAGAATGCTGTGATTTGATGGCAGATCCTTCCACTGTGTAATCAGATCTGGTTAAGTCGCTCAACGCTCATTCAAGGGGCAAGTCACTTCAAAGATAGTGAAACCAATTGTGTTGATAGTTGTTTGATTGAGGATGAGTCTTCTCGTTGTACAGATACCGGGGCAAGCCATCTCAAGGTCGTACTGTAGCAAGCTGCTTTCTGTTCAGAGTGAGTTTCCCAAGAGTTGGATTGGAGCAAGTTGAGTTGCACTGGGGCAAGTTGTTCAAGCAAGTTTGTTCACCCCAGCAAGAGTTGAGTATCAGGGAATCGTGTCATTACCCTCATCAAAAAAAACCCAGAACCTTCGAAAAAGACCTTGTCGTCATTGGATCATTATCCTATAGTGTGAACCTGTTACTTGTCAGGACCTCGTAACCTTGTCATTTCCAAAGCCCAGTTCTCGCCTGGCAAACCGGTAACCAGTTCTCGTCTGGTCCACCTTTCCGTAAATACCAGTTCTGGTCTGGTACCTGTTATTTTTCAACCAGTTATTATCTGGTCAACCTTTCTGTAAACATCAGTTCTCGTCTGGTGTATGTTAGTCTTCAACCAGCCTCGTCTGGTCACCGTCTTTTTAACCTATTTGTTGCATTAGTTCTCGTCTGGTGCATGTCAGCTTCCAAACCAGCCCCGTCTGGTCATGCTTTCCTTAACCTATCATCCTTGTCAGCCTCGTCTGATGCTCCAACCGTAAATCCATTCTCGTCCGATAACCTAACCTATTTTTGCTATCAGTTCTCGCCCGGTAGTCCATCTTTGAATGCTAGCCCCGTCTAGTATTTTCCCTTTAAAACCATTTTGTTAATAACCTATTTTCATCCGTAAACTAGAAAAAGCCTAAAAATACCCGACACGATAATTCCTAGTGACTCACATGGTGTCAAGTTCCCCAATACAAAGCTCGATTGATACCGGTTTCCCGATTAATGTCAAATCAGGATCAGGAGTATCTTCAGCAGACGGAGGTCACATATTGTCCCCTAAACAATTGAGATCACAGTTATTCCTCCTCAGAATAGGATCAGGAGTATCCTCAGCAGGTCTGAATGGATATCCCCGACAGCAGGGGCATTCTCAGCAGTGAGCTGTGCACAATTAACCCCAGTTTGGTTCATCGCCAGAGTACAATCAGGTTGTCAAGGGTTTAGAAAGGGCATCCCCGTGCAGGGTCGTCCTTCCCGCCTTCAGCAGGTTGTCCTTCCTTCGTCAGGTTGATCATACTCTACAGAGTTCATAACGATGAATTTGTGAGCCATCCCTCAGCAGGATTGTTTCTTCCCCATGGAAGTTGGTCTCACTTTTCCAGCATTTATTTTGCAGGGATGATTCCGTGATACCCGGTACCCCTCAGTGGAGTTGACGTTGCATTCGACATTTATTTTGCCAAGCGGTTTTAGACCCGGTGTTCGCAGGCAGCTCGAAGTTGCATTTGCACTTGCATATATCGTCATATTTGCATCTATACAAACACATAGCATCTCCATGCCGTATGGAGCATTGCATCTATACAAACGCATAGCATCTACATGTCGTATGGGGCATTGCATCATTTTCAAACATATGCATTTCAAAACATAAATCAGATTGGTTAACCTTTTGCTTTCAGGCGTGTTTTCTCAGCAGGAGTATGGAGTTCTAGCTCAGATCTATTACTCAGTATTCGAGGTCTCGCCGTGAGACGTGTGATGATACGGTTCACCTTACTATTTTCCCCCGGCAGAGTTCTCCCTGGTTTGTTGATCTGGCTTCATAATTAGACTTTGAAGATGTTACCATCATGATATGGCTTCATAATTGGACTTTGAAGTTCGCTACATCAGCGTTATAAGGCTTCACGATTAGACTTCGAAGTTGTTGTAAAAGGAAGATTTCAGTGATTAGACGGCTGAAATCGTTACTTGGTGTCACTGCTTCATAATTAGACTTTGAAGTTATTAGCAGCAGTGGATGGCTTCATAATTAGACCTTGGAGTTATTATCAATTTATACGGCTTCATAATTCGACCTTGGAGTTATTGTCAGTGTTAAACAGCTTCATAACTAGACTTTGGAGTTGTTGTTAGGAATTCCCTAGCGGATTTTCCTCGCGTAGCTGTTATGTCAGCATTGCAGACTTCATGATTTGACTTTGGAGATCGGCATAGTTTCTTCGAGTGGCTGTTACGTCAGCGTTACAAGGCTTCGTAATTAGACTTTGGAGTCGTTGTTAGCAATCCCCCACAGAGTTACTGGTTGAAGTTTCTCTTATCCGACCAGCGGAGTGTTTTTCTTCAGGTTTGCTGTCGCGACAGCATTACAGGGTTTCATAAATCAAAATTTCAGAAGTGGTCACTTGTTGTCGAAACGGGTGTCGGGCAGTTATTTTCAGAATATCCACAGTGGAGTTAGCTACTACCAAGAATAGGCAAGGAAGCTATATCCAAGATGTATTTTCCCGTATGAAGCAGGCGGATGAACTTTTCCTGTATGAATCAGGCAGACGGATTTTCCCGTATGAAGAAGGCGGATGAATTTTCCTGTATGAATCAGGCAGATGGATTTTCCCGTATGAAGCAGGCGGATGAACTTTCTTGTAAGAATCAGGAAGATGTATTTTCCCGTATGAAGCAGGCGGATGAACTTTTCCTGTATGAATCAGGCAGATGGATTTTCCCGTATGAAGCAGGCGGATGACCTTTTCCTGTATGAATCAGGCGGATGGATTTTCCCGTATGAAGCAGACGGATGAACTTTCCGGTATCCAGATAGATGATTCTCCCGTGATAGACAAAGTATGTGAGTTGTGTTCCGATATTTGACAAAAGTATTTTCCCCAATGAAGTCGCCGTGATTTCCTCGTGTTGACGAAATATTACTGTCCCCAGTAGACTACTCCTAAAAGTTGTTGTCACGTCAGCATTGGAAGGTTTATGCGTTGGGACCAACAGAGTTAGCTACTGCAGAGGTAAGCAGTTTCCTGTGATTAGACAGAAATGTTTCCCCAGCGAAGTCGCCGGGACTTCTCCATGTTGACGGAATATGGAGTCCTGACGTGGACAAAGTTCTATTCCCGTGTTGTTGAGATTTCTTCGGGTTGACGAAATGTGAGTCCTGACGTGGACAGATTTGCATTTAGTCGTGATTTGACGAAATTTGGGTCCAGATGTGGACAAGGTTACTCCTGTGACGACAGAATCTCTATTCGTGTTGACGAATTGGTTCCTCTTCTGGTGTTGACAAGATTAGTCCAAATATGGACGGAGGTGTTTTTGCAAAGATAGTTCAATACCTGTGGCGTCACACAGGTGATTGATGTTAAGATCAGATTTTATCAGATAATTGACCAGTTGTTGCCGTAACAACCAGACTCAGTTTATTGGATATTGCTCCTCAAGCAGTTTTGCAGTTTATCTCCACGGTTGGCAAATTTCAAGGTTTCTTTGGTATTCAACCGTCTCTTACCTCGATTGTTTGAAGGTCGTTCGCTCTTCACCCAGTCGGGTCCAAGCCGTTTGAATAGGGGCAACTGTTGTACCCCAAAATTTGACCAACCGGTCCCCACATCTGGTTCATGTTTCGACGCATTTTGCATTCGCATTCAAATACCGCATCCATTGCATTTTTGCAATCAGACCGACTTTATCGGGATTACAGCCTCCCCTAGCGTTTCAGGCAGTTCAGGCCAGTTCGAATAAGCGTATTTTGAGAATTGGTGCCTGTTCCCTGTGTTTTCAGCTCTCGTTGTTGTTTTGAGGACATCTCGGTGTCCTGTTTTTACCACTTGTTTCGCTGTAATCGCGTATTTGTGTTCTAATCGATTTAATTGGCTTCCTAACATTTTTAGAATTTTCACTTTTATTTTCTGGGTTTTTATTGGATTTTAATAGATTTATTTGAGTTTTTTAGATATTAAATAGGTTTTTTAATTTTTTTTTAATAGAATTGTAGAAAATATAGTTTTAATAGATTTTTAGAATATTAGATATTAGTTTTATTATTAAATAGAATAGATTCTTATTTTAGGTAGATATTAGTTTAAATAGTAATTGAATTGATTAGATTTTGGTATTAGATTTTCTTTTATTAGACTTTATTAGTGTTATCATTTTAGATGTTAATAGAGTTTAATTAGGGGTAGCTTTTATTAATTAGGCTTCATTTAATTTTTATATTAATTTGTCAGCATTAATCATTAGTATAGGTTAGTTGTTAGTTAGTTAATATAGGTTTCATCAAATAGCTCTTATTAATCATGTTCATTTTCATTTTTTAATCAGTATTAAGCCATTATCCATTTATTAGTCTTCAGTTAATTGAGTCTTTCATTAATCAAGTCTTAAGTCTTTAATGGGCCAGTTGTCCGAATTTGGGGGCCCAAAGTCTACCACTTGTCATTGCTATATATTGCCACACGTTCTCTTTCTCTCCCTTCCACCTCATTCGCCACCTCATAGACTCTGCATGCTTGACACATCACTTCCCATCTCTGCATGATGCCAGCGCATCTTTCCACTTTCACCCTCTCCTTCGCATGCAAGCTCCCACGTGTCCCACTCACCAACCCCTCCCGCTGGCCATGCAACCGCCACCGGTAACTGTAACGGCCACCGTAACCGCTCGCCTGAAACCGTAAATGCTCACCGGAAACTGTATTTTTCGCCAGAATCTTCATCTGGTCACCGGAAGCTTCATCATGTTCATCATCCATGTTCTTGCATTTTCCCAGGTTTCTCATCAACACTCATCGTTGTTCATCCAGATTCGCCAGAATTCAAGAACTTCATCTTCTCCATCAAAAATCCACCAGAAACGCATGCATCTTCATCTTGTCAATTGTTTCCAGATCCTTGATGAGATCCTTCGTAGAAGTTTTTTCCGGAAGCTTGATAAATTCATGTGTTCATCAACGGAGTTCTTCACAAATTCATCCGTTCATCAATTCTTCCCAGAAATTCAAGAAACCGCAGTTCGTCAAGCAACGTATTCAAGTTCATCGTCATCTTTACATGTTCTTCAAACAATTTCCAGAAACTGTCCAAGATCCTCAATGAAGCTTCATCAAACAGTTCAGTGAGGAAGCTTCAACGACGTTCGTCAACCGCTCATCACCGTTCTCGTTCATATCGCTAACGAACCTTCAAGATCTTCAATGGACTTAAAAAGCATCATCAGATTCTCCGGAAGCTCCAATGAATTCCAGAAACTTCAACATGCAGCTTCATCTAATTTTAGATCTACCACAAGTTCTTCGCGAGCTTCATCTGCAAACCGCATTCAAGAAACATTAGTTGAATTCTTCTTTCGTTCATCATCCAGATTCGAGGTCTTCTATAGCTTCAAGATTTTCATCAAACGCGCAGGAACTTTCTTTAAGATTCATCTAAATCCTTCGAAGACCATCGTCGTTCACATCGTGATCCATCTCCAAATTTCTTCAAGAAATGGAAGCAACATCTTGATGGATATGGTTTTACCGGTTTGATTCAATTGTCTGTTGGTGAAGATTGAGTTTGAGCCGTGAGAATGGAGAGGTTGGCGAGAGAGAGGATCTGTGAGAATGGAGAACGAAAGGTGAATAGTGTTTTTGGAGGCTTAGGGTTTGTTCCTTTCTGAGAGTGAACGAGAGAGAGAGAGGGCTGTGTGTTGGATTGGGCCTCAGAGCCCATTGGTTTTTGGTTCATACACCCAACATTTTTTTGCATTCACCCCCCCGTTTTTCTTTTTTTTTCTTCGTTTGAAGTGATATTGGGCTGGGCCCAACTGTTTCTCTTCTGTACACACTCCCGTTTTTGCTACCCCCTCCCCATTTTTGTGCTGTTAGTTTTGGGTTGGGCCCAATTTCTCTCTTTTGTTTTTACTAGCAGCACCCCCTGTAACTAGTATACCCCCTCCCTACATCTACTTTTATTATTTTTGTATGCAACTTTTAATTGTAATTTTGTTTTAGGAGTAGTTTAATATTTTTGATTAGAATATTTTAAATTCTTAGAATAGAACTTTTAGGTATAATTTCTTTTAGGAAATTTAGATAATATTTTCATTTAGGAAGTTAGTTTAATTTTCTTTTAAGAGAATTTAGGACTTAGTTAATTTCTTGTTAAGGAGATTTATAGATTTAATTCTTTTTAGGATATAGTTTCCTTAAGAGATTATTTTTGCAGTATTCTAGGAGTAGACTATTATTTCCATTTTGTGTTGGATTTCTCTCCTATTTTCTTTTCTATCCGATTTTTGTCTTCGATTTTATTTTTGGTTGGCCGTGTGACACGATTCAATTGGAGAATGATTTTCGATTTCATTTCTCTATCTTGTCTTTGACACGAATATAAATACGCTACCTCTGAGAGTTCGATTTCTCGTATAAGTTGAACCATGATGGTCTAAGCGTTACATTGGTTCTGATTCGAGCGTCCTCATCAAGGATCCAGAGAGGAGAAGATTGGAATGGAGCTTGCGCGCATGTCAGGAGCCCAGGAGCTGCTTCGTTCAACATCATCATCATCATCTTATTCAAGTCTTCAGGCAACCGACGAGTGTTGTGAGCTGCATCGTTAGATACGTAGGAAATGACAGTTGAGGAGTTTCTTCTCAATCGTCTAGGATGTCTAGTATGGTACCCTTTGGGTGACAAGCGACGCACTCGCTCCTACTTCTTAGGTTCTTGAGTGTGTGTCCCGAGTTCCTTCCCGTTTAGGCATAGGCCTGCTTCCTCTTTGTTCTCGCCCCCGTGCGATCGGAACCCCTTTTCTCTCGCGTTTAGACGATCGAGACCCCTTCTCTTACCCCCGTGCAGTCGAGATTCATTTTCCCGTCGAACTACGTTTGCTCTGATCTCTCGTGCCAGACGAGAGTACGTAGGCATAGGATGTGATATCCTAGCGAGCTCCCTTTCCCTTTTACCTTCTTCTCGGTTTCCTCGTTTGCTGTAGTAGGCTGAACTACAGCTTCTCTGTTTTCTCATATCGAATGAGAATATGTAGGCATAGGATGCTATATCCTAGCGAGCACACTACCAACTAATCTTTTTGTTCTCTCGCTGCCGTGACATCGAGACTTTCCCGCTGACGACTGATGTTATCCTTTCTCTTGCCCTTGCGAATTTTAGACCAGACCGTAGTTTTAAGTTCCGTAGGTTCCCGTACCTTTCAAGCCAACTTAATCTCTCACTCCTGTGTGATCGAGAACACCCTGTCTAGCCGTAGTTAGCCTGAACTACGTAAGCTCTGATCTTTCACGCTGTGTGGAAGTACGTAGGCACAAGACGCGAAGTCTTGGCGAGCCAATTCCCTGTAGTTTCCCGAACTACGATGACTCTGACTTTCTCTCTTGAGAATACGTAGGCATAGAGTGCGATGCTCTATCGAGTCAGTTTCTTTCCATTTAGCCTTAGCAGCCGTAGATAGATTGTTTTTGCATCCTTTAGACAAACCAACAAGCGTGGATCCCGTCGAGTACGACGGACGTGAGGGGTGCTAATACCTTCCCCTTGCATAACTAACTGTCGCTACTGCGAAAATCGGCGCCGGCTGAACAGAAGAGTCGCCATCGTGCGTTATTTATCCCAACGGAGGGAAAGGAAACACTCAGAGTAAATCTCACGCAAAGACGGGAAAGGAATGGTCATCACAACTAAATCCTGGATTCGGGAGTCGGTTACGCAAGGGGAAGGTATTAGCACCCATCACGTCTGTCGTACTCGACGGGATCCACGCTTGCTTTCTAGTACGGATTGTTATTCTATCTACTCTACAGGTCTGGGGTTAAAAGAAAAGAAAATGACTCGGCAAAGTATCGCACTTTATGCCTACATATTCCCGTCTGGAACGAGAAATCAGAGTCAACGTAGTTCGCCTACCTACGGGAAAGGAGGGGAAGGTTGCTCGCTAGGATATCGCATCCTATGCCTACATACTTTCATACAGCATGAAAGATCAGAGCAAACGTAGTTCGGGCTACGGAAGACACAAGCTTGTCTGATTGTTTTTTATCTCTTTATGAAAGGGTTTTTCCTGATTAAGAGTCCAAGCAGACCAAAATGACACTTTGATGTTTGTTTTCAGTCTTTTATGCAAGAACTGTCTTTTATGATGTTTGCTATCTCTGACGCACTAGAGACTTTGATTTGAGGGTGACTACGTCGTATGTCACCCTAAGGGTAACACACTAAGCAATCAGGTTACTGAAGAGTGACCCTCCAACAACCTTTCTCAAATAGCTTAAGGCTCGTAGCGTACGACATCGATTATCCTTATTACTGTGTTTTGAGTTGTTCTGAGATAGAAGAGAAAGAAGTCTAAAAACCCTAGGTTTGAAAGGGGAAACAAAACTACCCTAATGTTATCATGCATGGATTACAACCTAATGTCTGTCATAATTCCCTCCTGCACAGAGGAAATTAGAGATCCTAGGGGATAAACGGAAAAGAAACAGCAGATACACAGTAAAGCAGTAAAATGCATGAGATGCAGCAGTAAACAATAGGCAAAGTGAAACAACTTCACCTCAAACCTAAGGGGAAAATCATCAAAGAAATACAGCAAAGAAAATTGCACCCAACACCAGCTCAGACAACAAAAACAACTTCTACAGCAAACAGATTCAAACAGCACCAACTCTGGTAGCTATAGTTGATAAACAGCAAAAGGTTGACAGGCAAGATCCCATTTTCACTTTCCAATGATATCCAAACTTCAAACAAGCTCTTATCTCCAATAATCTTCAACTTTAGCAAGCACTGAATTCAAGCAACAAACAGCTTCAAGCAGCAGTAAAACCCTAATCTTCAACAGATATTCAGCTTTGACAGGCACAAGCTTCATTTTCTCTAGTCATTAATGAACTTCTTATTCTCAATAGGTCTTCAACTTCAATGCAAACAAACTCACAGGAGAGAATTAAGTAATAGAGGAAGTTGAAATGTTAAGAGGCTTAATGATAACCCAGGGAAACCACTAAGATCTTAACACAGCAAGTGAAAGGTATCCTCAAGGTTCTACCCAATTAAAGCATGCTCTACATCCCTCCTAAGGAGAGATGGAACTCTTTTAGGGGACCTTGTGTCATAGGATTGAATAGAGGCACAAGAGGCTCTCTATGTTTGACAAAAGAAATCAGTCTACTCTAGAGCTCTCCCCATATCTCCTATCTCCTAAGTCTTCAAAAGCAATCTTCAAGCACAAGCAACTCAAGATCCAAGCATCATAATTGGTCTTCAATCATCCTCAAAGTCTTCATACAAACCTCAAGCCAAGCACACGCCCCAACACCCAAAGAAAAGGCCCAAAACTCAACAAACAAAGCAACTTCCCAAGAGGGACACACACCAATATCAATCAACTTGCAAAAATCAAATAAAATGGAAATATTCATCAAAAAATCCTAGATTTATTTCTAAGGGACCCTAGAAATTTACCCTATACCCCACATAAATCCCAAGGCCTAAATCAAATTAAAAACCCCAAAACTATGTGTTGAATGCACCTATGCCAAGTTGAAACCCTAATTCTAGCACACTAAAGTTCCTTATCCAAAACTAATTAAAATTAAATCCCAAAAATGTGAAATAATTCCAAGGGGAACCTAATACTATACTCTAATCATAGAAAAAAGAATGGCATCAAAAATCAAAGTAGAATGATCATACTAAATTCAGCAAGTAACATGTATCAAATGAAAATGAAATAAAAGCTATTAAAAGTAAAAATAAACCAAAAATAGAAAAATGAATGAAATGACATTTTTTATTCTTTTATAGTTTTCTTGATATCTTGATAAAAATGGGAAAAAAACTCTCATGCAAAAATATTAATTTTCTAATTTATTATGAATTTTCAAAGTAATTAAAATAAAGTGTAAAAATATAAGAAATATGAGAAAATGACAAAGATGTGTGTCAAATAGCAATTGAAGATAGTTCATTCACCACCTGGGCCCAGAAGGGGGGTGTCAAGAGGAAAGCGCGCTAGGCCCAAACATTATTCAGAAATTAAATGAAAAAGACAAATAAAAAAGAGAAATCCACGGTGCAGGAAGTAATGAAATTCAGTGCATTTCTTGGATGGGCCTGGGAAAGGGGTGTGGATAAAATGTTTCTCACTTAAGCCCAATGTTACAACTTAAATGAAACGCCTCGTTTTGATCTTCAGCCTTCTCCTTCACAAACTGAGGGCAACTCGTGGCCATTGGATCTCTTTCTGGTCAAAGGTCTGGTTCTAATCGAATGGTGGAGAAGTTATCTTCAACCTCCAAACTCTGCAAATTTGAGATGAACAGAGGTATGAAATCTTCAAATCAAGCTTTGAGAACTTCAATACACCTTCAATGAGTCACAATCTTGCTTCTGTATGCGAAAGAAATGGTTGAAACCTCTTGAATCTTGGAACCCGATAGTGAGTTGCAGATGAAAATTTTCAATGGCAAGAACACGATTCCTCCACCAATTTGCTTGGAACTTGATCTGGAAACACTCACTAGCACAAATGGAAGCAAATGGGATCAAGAAATTGGATGGAAAGGGATGAAATGCTTGTAACCGAATCTGAGTTGCAACAGAAAAATTTCAATCTCAATCTCTCTTCTCTCCTTCAATTCTCACCAAAACTTGCTTGGGATCACTTCATATGCATATATAGAGTGTGAATGAAGACTCTAGAAAGTTCTAGGTTGATCCAATGAGAAATTCACCATCTCATGTCATGAAATTCTCTTCTTATGCTATGCACATACCATCTCATGCTTTGGCTTGTAATTGCACTTGTTCTGAGTTTAACTTCTCTCCAAATTAGATATTGGAGGTGTATGGATGGAAAAGGGCCTTGCATTTGCTTGGAAATGTGATTTTGCAATGGTGCCTTATGATTCAAGTAAGCCATTTACAAAGAAAGTCCTAAAAATAATCCTCAATTCAAAATTGTGGCAATGTCAATGCTCTCAAAATGCATTTTACAATCAAATTGGTATGTCATATGCCTTGGTTTGGTTGTGTAGGTAAAAAACCCTAATTTCCAACTTTGGTTCATTTAAAATATACCTTCATTTTAGGCCATTTTTATGATTTTGTGAAGCAAGCCATTTCAAACTCTCATGACCCCTCATGTATCCTAAAAACATCATTTTTAACACATCTCATGTTGAACATTTTTTCATTTGAAGAGTGGAAGATGGAGATTTGGACCTATGTTGCAAAATGACTTGTAATTCAACTTTCCCAAAATACCCCTGGATTGCCAAGCCCATAACTTGAGTTCCATAAATCCCCTTGAGGACTTCTAGTACTAAAATTAAAGCTAAGATCAAGATCTACAACTCTTATGTTGACCAAGAATCCATTTGAAAACTCCTTGATGGGCAAACGTTGCTTGGAAGTCAAATGAATTTCACAGATAAATTTCAGTGTCCTCTGGTGACCCATAACTTGGAAGAACCATAACTTGAGTTCTACAAATCTTCCTGAAGATTTCTAGTACTAAAATTAAAGCTATTGATAAGCTTTACAAGTTTCATGCTGACCAAGAATTCATTTGAAGCTTGCATTTTGACTTATCTGGCTTGGAAGATAGGCCTAAATCAGGGTTTTTTACACTAAACCCTAATTTAGTAACTCCTCTTCTTCTTGATTCTTCTTGATTTATCCTTGGCACAACACCACACATGTATCAACATATCAATTAATGAATCCCAAATCCTCCAACTAAGCCTTGATGCTCTTCAATTACTCAGTTGACCTAGGGTTGACCTAGGGTTGACCCAGATGAAACCCTAGTTGACTGCACTTCATCTGTGGCTCTTGTACTTGTATCAATGACTTGTCTCATCTTCAAAATGACCCTCTAGGTCTTCCATGATCTTTATACTCATCCCATACCCTCATTCATAGCTCATACTCCCATTGATGATTTTCAACATACCTCACATTAGGAGAAAAAACCACTGGTTGACTTTCAAACTTTTCAAAGCTTCAACTCATTCCTTGATTACTTGGATGGTCTTGAACTTGGCTAAAACCCCTTGATGGGCCTTGTTCTGATCAGGATGGCACTTGATCCCTTGCTAGATGACTTGTGATGCTATGCTATGCAAATGATTAGACTATGTACATGACTTATTATGCAAATGACAATGCAATTGAAACATAACCCAGGTGAAATAGGTTGAGCAAATTTTAGGGTGCAACAGCTGCCCCTATTCAAACGGCTTGGACCCGACTGGGTGAAGAGCAAACGGCCTTCAAACATTCGAGGTACGAGACGGTTGAATACCAAGAACCCGGAAATTTTCCAACCGTAGAGATAAACTGCACCACTGCTTGGGGAACAACATTCGTCGATTGAACCTGATTGTTACGGTAACCTGATCAACCACCTGATACAGATCTGATTTCAACACTAACTGCCTATGCGGCACTAAACTTGTCAATATAGGAATAACCTGGACGACTTCACTGGGGAGGTACTTCTGTCAACAAACATAACTCTGCCAACGATACAGGAAAGAGCTCCGCCACCACTACGGGAAATACCACCGCCATCGCTACGGGAAATAACTCTGTCACCACTACGGGTAATGACTCATCCATCACTATGGGAAACACTCTGCCATCTCTACGGGTAAACTCTGGGAAAATAACACCTCCATCACTACGGGTAATAACTCCGTCACCACTACAGGAACATAACATCACCATCGCTACGGGTAATACTCTGTCATTACTACAGGAAAATAACACCGCCATCGCGACGGCTAATAACTCTCTGCCACCACTACAGGAAAATAACACTGCCATCGCTACGGGTAATAACTCTCTGTCACCACTACAGGAAAATAACACCGCCATCGCTACGGGTAATAACTCTCTGTCACCACTACAGGAAAATAACACCGCCATCGCTACGGGTAATAACTCTCTGTCACCACTACAGGAAAATAACACTGCCATCGCTACGGGTAATAACTCTCTGTCACCACTACAAGCAAATAACACCGCCATCACTACGGGTAATAACTCTCTGTCACCACTACAGGAAAATAACACCGCCATCGCTACGGGTAATAACTCTCTGTCACCACTACAGGAAAAAAACACCGCCATCGCTACAGGTAATATTCTTGAATACAACTCCTCTGCCTATCTTTGCAGTAGCTAACTCCATCAACCAAATGGGTAACACATAATGGTCCAATCTTTCAATCTTTAATGCTGACACGACAATAAATCTGAAAAGGACCCTACTGGGGATTTTACTGAAATCACACTGCCAGACACCTACTTCGACATAGTCGGCAACTTTCAAAAATTGATTCACGAAACTTTTTGATAACGTCATAACAACAATCTTGAAGAAATACTCCGCTGGAGGGGTAAGAGAAACTTAACCAAGCAACTCTGTGGGGAATAATGACAAGGCGAGCATTATCATCACCTGTCTCATGCTGAGACTTTTAATATCTGGTAATTGATCAGAGCAAGAGCTCTTTCCACCTGCAAGGGAAAAAACACTTGAAAATAACAGGTTAACCCACCTGGTCTATGTTTCAAAATGTGCATGTTTGACAATGGCGTAATGCTCCGTACAGCACGGATATGCTACGCATTTTTAGGTAGATGCAAATATGACACTATATGCAAATGCTGGGGAAACTTTGACAAGCTTGCTTCAACACAGCTGTTGAGAGTGAATATCACCATGTTAGGGATGAACGGGTATCATAAAGTTCTCCAGCAAAATAAATGCTGGCAATACTACTAACTCTGCCGAGGAGATTAAACCTTGATTTCCACTAGGAGGAAAGAACGCCTGCTGGGGAGACTAATTCCGCTGGGGAGGAATCGACTCTCTTGGGGAAAGTAAACTGACGACTCAGCTGGGGAACGAGGAAATCCTTCTGGAGGAAACGATGCTGTCTGAACTCAGCTTACCAACTCGAAGTTACCGCTCCGCTGGGGATAATCATCCTGACGAATGCATGACGACCTGCGGGAAGAAAACCATCTTCTATGGGAATAATCCTTCTGAACCAACTATGACTTGGTTAAACTCTGCGAGAATCCTCCAGGATGGGGATTAATTGTTCACATACTCGACTCTCTAGGGAGTGCAACCTCTGCAAGGGATACTGATCTTGACTGGCTGGGGATATCCTCTGGGGATAAACTGCGACTAGCTGGGAAATTGATCTCTTCGGTAAAGGACAAAAATCATCCCAACTTTTGAAGATGATGTGCGACTTGCACGGGGACTGGCGTCGCATAAAGTCAAGTCTTTCACCACGAACCTCTGGCTGGAGCCCTAATTTCTGATCGTCCGCTTCAAGGGCGAGAACCCTGTAAAACACAAACGAGACAAGACAAATCTATACAACCAAATCTATTCGGGTTAGTGTTCGTGACATTACTTCAGTCAATTCGAAGTTTTATCAATTATTGGCAAGGGCCAGCAAAGTTATGCAAGTTCATAGGAACCTTGGCGTTTTCCACACACAAAACAGTAAAGAACAAGTATCAAATACTGAATAACATGTTTTATTGATTGGGCCTCTAAATAGGCAAAGTTTTGTACATCGGATGCAACACCTGAAAAGAGGAAGTTACGTACACACACATACATATATGCACAGGAAGCATAAAAAATACAAATACAACTCGAATTTGTACACATGTCGGCAACGTGGTGCAGACAAACATCGTGAGCTGATCCTCCTATGACTCGCCTGACTCTGGCGCTTTCCCGGTATTCAATTTTCGGAAGAGATTATGTTGGACAAACGAACCCTCAGGTATTCCCAAACCACTAAGCAATGCAGTAACAGACTCGGCCCGCAGTCATTTGCTTTTTCAATCCCTAACTTTTGCGTGAATCGCCCTTTGCGGGTTTTCAATTCACCGAGATACCCTTTTTTGCCGAAGCCACCCAATGTAGGTTTTCGACTTCGCGGGTGTACATCTTTTCAATTTTATCCCTAACTTTTGCCCGAACCTTTTTATTCTGTTTTTGGTTCGCCGGGATGCCCCATTTTTGCCTGGACTCTCTTTTTATTGTCCAGCGGGTCACTTTCAAGGAAAGTATTTTTTAACTGCGTCCAAATTCACAGGTGACGTAAAGTCTTCACCATCCATGGTAGATAGTAGCAAAGCTCCTCCTGAGAAGACTTTCCTGACAACGTACGACCCTTCGTAATTAGGGGTCCACTTGCCCCTGTGATCTGTTTGTGGCGGGAGGATTCTCTTCAGCACAAGGTCGCCCGTCTGAAAGCTTCGCGGACATATCTTCTTATCGTATGCTTTCTTCATTCGGCTCTGGTACAACCGACCGTATGCGAGAGAAGCTAGCCTCTTCTCATCCATTAAGCTCAGCTGATTCAACCTGTCTTTTACTCATTCTGCCTCGTCAAGTTGGACATCTCGTAAAACCCTCAAGGAAGGAATCTCTACTTCCAGCGGTATCACTGCCTCCATTCCGTATACCAACGAGAACGGGGTTGCCCCGGTTGATGTGCGTACCGTCGTACGATAACCGTGCAAAGCGAAAGGTAGCATTTCGTGCCAGTCCTTGTACGTCACGACCATCTTCTGAACAATCTTCTTTATGTTCTTATTGGCCGCTTCAACAGCGCCATTCATCTTGGGTCGGTAAGGAGAAGAGTTGTGATGTTCGATCTTGAAACTCTGGCACTGCTCGTTCATCATCTTGTTATTCAAGTTCGAACCATTATCGGTGATAATCCGCTCAGGGATTCCATATCTACAAATAATATCTCGTTTGATAAATCTGGCGACTACTTGCTTGGTGACATTGGCATATGACGTTGCTTCCACCCACTTGGTGAAGTAATCAATTGCCACCAAAATGAACCGGTGTCCGTTGGATGTCGTAGGCTCGATCTTTCCAATCATATCAATTCCCCACATCGAGAATGGCCACGGTGATGACATCACATTCAGAGGACTTGGGGGTACATGGACCTTGTCCGTATAAATCTGGAATTTATGACACCTTTTTGTAAACTTGAAACAGTTTGTTTCCATAGTTAGCCAGTAATAACCTGCTCGTAGCAGTTTTCTCGTCATAGCATGCCCACCAGCATGTGTACCAAACGTACCCTCATGTATATCTTCTATGAGCAACTTCGCTTCTTTCTCGTCTACACAACGTAGCAACACCAAGTCATGGTTTCTCTTGTATAGGACACCGTCCGGGTTCAGATAGAAATTGCCAGCCAATTTCCTGAGAGTCTTCTGATCTCGACTGGATGCCCCAGCCGGACACTCCTTGTTCTTCAGGAAGTTCTGGATGTCAAAGTACCAGGGTTTATCATCCGATGCTTCGCCAATAGCAAATATGAAGGCAGGCCTATCAAGCCGATAAATAACAATCCGGGGAGCCTCGTTCCAGAAGTTAACTTTATACATTGAGGACAATGTCGCCAGGGCATCAGCCATTTGATTTTCTGCTCGCGGCACGTGATGCAATTCAACCTTGTCGAAGAAAGGCAACAATCTCCTTGCATAATTCATATATGGTATCAAATTGGGCTGACGTGTCTCCCATTCTCCTTTAATCTGGTTCACCACTAGAGCTGAGTCTCCGTATACATCCAGATGATTGATTCGCAAATCAATAGATTCTTCAAGACCCATGATGCAAGCCTCATATTCAGCTTCATTATTGGTAACCGGAAAGGTCAATCGGGAAGTAAATGGGATGTGCGACCCCTGAGGAGTAGTAATAATTGCGCCTATTCCGCTACCATAGGAATTCACAGCTCCGTCAAATATCAACTGCCACTTGGAATCCAACTCTGGTCCTTCGTCCGGCAGCGGTTCTTCACAATCCTTCATCTTCAGGTACATGATATCCTCGTCAGGAAAATCAAACCTCATCGATTGGTAGTCCTCAATAGGCTGCTCAGCAAGATACTCCAACAGGACGCTACCTTTAATAGCCTTTTGCGAGACATACTGAATATCATATTTGGTTAACACCATCTGCCATCGGGCAATTCTTCCGGAGAGTGCTTGCTTCTCAAACACGTATTTGATCGGGTCCATCTTTGAAATGAGCAGGGTTGTATGATTTAGCATGTATTGCCTCAAACGTTTGGCGGCCCAGGCTATCGCGCAACACGTCTTCTCGAGCATTGAGTATCTGGACTCGCAGTCAGTAAACTTCTTACTCAAATAGTAAATCGCATGCTCTTTACGTCCTGTCTCGTTGTGCTGACCGAGAACACAACCCATACTTTCCTCAAGAACCGTCAAATACATAATCAACGGTCTCCCGGCCACTGGGGGTATCAACACAGGAGGTTCCTGCAAGTATTCTTTTATCTTGTCGAACGCCTTTTGACAATTTTCATTCCAGGTCACAACCTGATCTTTCTTTAACAGCTTGAATAACGACTCGCACGTGGCCGTTAAGTGAGATATGAACCGGGCGATATAGTTCAACCTCCCTAAAAATCCACGCACTTCTTTTTCTGTTCTAGGCGTCGGCATTTCTTGTATTGCTTTTATTTTCGCAGGATCAACCTCTATCCTTTTTCGCTCACAATAAATCCCAGCAGTTTACCCGATCTCACCCCGAAGGTGCACTTGTTAGGGTTCAGTCTCAACCTGAACTTCCTAAGCCTCTTGAGTAATTTCAGCAGATTAACCAAATGCTCCTCCTCCATCTGGGATTTGGCAATCATATCATCAACATAAACCTCGATCTCTTTATGCATCATGTCATGAAAGAGAGTCGTCATAACACGCTGATATGTTGCCCCAGTGTTCTTCAATCCGAAGGGCATCACTTTGTAACAAAATGTTCCCCAGGGAGTAATGAAGGTGGTCTTCTCCATGTCTTCTGGCGCCATTTTGATTTGATTATAGCCCGAGAAGCCATCCATGAAGGAGAATACAGAGAATTGAGCAGTGTTATCAACCAGCACATCGATGTGAGGAAGTGGAAAATCGTCTTTCGGGCTCGCTTTGTTCAAGTCACGGTAGTCTACACACATTCGCACCTTACCGTCTTTCTTTGGTACTGGCACAATATTAGCGACCCATGAGGGATATTTTGTAACAGCTAGGAAACCAGCATCCCACTGTTTTTGAACTTCCTCCTTAATCTTCACAGCCATATCCGGTCTAGTTCTTCGGAGCTTCTGCTTAACCGACGGGCATTCTTCTTTTAATGGCAGACGGTGAACAACCATATCTGTATTCAGTCCCGGCATGTCCTCATACGACCAAGCAAAAATATCACTGTACTCTTTGAGCATCTCAACCAGCCTTTGCTTGATGTCGCTTTGCAGTGCAGCCCCTATACGGATGTTTTTCTCAACCCCTTCCGACCCCAAATTGATAATCTCAATGACTTCCTCATTAGGCAAAATGATTCTTTCTTCTTGTTTCAATAACCAGGTCAGCTCTTCTGGCACTTCGCCATCTTCGACAATCTCTTCCTCAGCCTGAAATACTAGGTGCTCAAAGTCGAAGCGAGTCATAGGCGGTTCATAGATGTCATCTAAAATAGTAATCCTGCAAAGGAAATGGTTAAATGCTTCAAAACGCATACAAAGCAAATAACCACGTTGCCATTTTATTGTAAAAATAAAAACAGGAAAAATAGGGATCACAACATTTGTATATGAAAAAACGCCTTTATTCATGATTAAACAATGTAATGTACATAACAGAATGGCCCTAAGCAAAATCACTATGCCCCGGGTAGGACACAGGATTATTCAACAATTAAAAAACAAATCATTATTGTTTAGTTGTCACAGGAACAATTTCTTGGATAGACCAATTGCAGAGACTTTGTCCTGGCACGCCTGGCTTGATCCATGCGTCCATATCACAGTCGCTATCTCCTTCCTCAGAGTCGGAAACAACATTGATAGTCTCGAAGCATACTCCATTCTGTGTTATGGTTATTGGCCCTCTGAACTTGGGCGCTCCTAAAGAGGATGCTGATGACGAAGGATGATATCCAAGTCCGAACCTGTCGTTCTTCACGGGAATCTCCAACACCTGACCCCATCCTTTGGTTTGGCCTGCCTGCACTAGAGCCTGAGCCTCTTTATACGACGACACTGCCACCTCTGATACATTTCTTGGCACCGGAGCTTTGTCCTTAATTCGCAACCCCTCAAAGGCTTGACAGGGTGTTTCATGGATTTCGCTGTCGACCTCTACATACCTGAATGAAGACAGATGGCTAACCAGAATATCTTCTTCTCCCCAAACAGTGACGGCACTATCCCCCACCATATACTTCAATTTTTGGTGCAACGTGGATGTGATTGCCCCAGCAGCATGGATCCATGGGCGCCCAAGAAGGCAACTATATGCTGGCTGGATGTCCATTATATAGAATTGAGTTTCAAAAATTTCCAGCCCCACCTGCAATGGTAATGTTATTGATCCGAAAACTGACCTTCTCGTTCCATCGAACGCTCTCACCACTAAGTCACTGGGTGTGCAGAGAATCCCCCTGATATCCAACTTCATCATTGCTTTCTTCGGAAGCACATTCAAGGAAGATCCAGTATCCACTAAAACATGGGACATGACCGTGCCCCTGCATTCAACTGACACATGCAATGCCATATTATGCTCTCTCCCCCTCGGGGTCAAATCAAAATCTGTAAAGCCCAAACTGTGCCCTGCATTAACATGCACCATCACCCCTTCTAATTGATTAACCGAAACGTCTTGAGGAACGAATGACGTGTCTAGGATCTTCAGCAAAGCGTTCCGATGAGCCTCAGAACATAATAGCAGTGACAGGATCGAGATCTTTGATGGCGTTTGCTGGAGGTGCTCCACGATTTTGTAATCACTTTTACGGATGAGCCTCATAAACTCTTCCACATCCTTAAGCGATGTCTCCTTTTCCTTGATCTGCGAGGGGCCACTCTCGTCTACCTTGGCTTTCCCCTTTGCCAATCTTTCTGCCTCTACCTTAAGCGATGCGAAGATTCTTCCACTTCTGGTCATGCCTCCTGTTCCGACCACATTATCTACAACCCCAGCTGGTTGTTTATTTACTTCAATTTTCTCACTGTCGCAATATACCTCCAACCCGTAAGTCCATGGCACTGCTTTGGTACTTTCAAAAGGGACAGGCCCCACTTTAGTAATAGTGATTGTCGGCCGCCTGGCGGGCGCCGTTATTGTTATTGTTTTCCTTGGAATCGTCACGGTTGCAACATCGTTCCGCTCCTCCCCCAATGCCTCTACAGGCTCTTCAACTGCGGTTCTATCAAACTGCAATGTTCCTTCGTTCATTAACGCCTGAATACCCTGTTTCAACTTATTACAACCCTCTGGCTGTATCCAACAATCCATGCAAAATTCGTCACACCCCGGGAATACACCCCCTTTTAACAACCTGCTTTTGATCTCACCCAACGGTGTCTTTAGCTCATTGACATCCGTCACTAGATTAAAATTTTCCTCGGTCAGGATGGCGTTTGCCCCATGATTGGGCATAGGCTGCTGTACTATATTTGGACCCTCCTGTCTAAAGTTAATAGCTTTGCTATCTAACAAGTCTTGGACTTTATGTTTAAACGCATGACAGCCTTCAATATCATGTTCGGGCGCCCCGGAGTGGAAATCACAGTGTTTACCAGCGTCGTAGCCAAATGGAGGATTGCCCGTTAACGGTGCCATGGCCCTTTTCTCGACCAACTTCAATCCTAGTAGTGTTTGAAGCAGTTCGGCGTATGTTGAAGGAGGCGTCTCAAATACTCGCCTGGGCTTGCCCTCTAGGATTATGCGTTGGGCAGGGTGTTGCCTTTGTTGTTGCTGCTGCGGCTGCTGTTGCTGTTGTTGTTGTTGTTGTGGAAAAGGGATGGTAACACAAGCGACCTGTTGATGCTGAGCATACTGACTTCGCCCTCTGCCCCGGCCTCTGCCGCCAAACACAGCACTAGAATCACCTTGACGTCTACCGCCGAATGCCTTTCTTGTACCACTTGCGGGGGTAGACTCACCTGCGTGGAATCTTCCAACCTTAATACTGTCTTCGTCCATCTCACCCATAAGAATCAAATCTGAAAAACTGCTCAACGAAACATTAAACAATTTTTCGTAATATATCCCCATGAACGTTCCAATGAACATGCTATTCATTTCTCTTTCAGCTAACGGAGGATGTACTCTTGCCGCCATATCGCGCCATCTCTGTGCATACTCTTTAAAGCTTTCCTCTTTCTTCTGCGACAAGCCTTGCAATTGAACTCGATTCGGTGCCAGATCACTATTATACTTATAATGCAAGACGAAAGCATCCGCCAATTGCTTCCAGGTTTTGATTTGAGTGGGCTCCAACCCCATGTACCACTCGAGTGACGGTCCTGATAGGCTGTCTTGAAAGAAATGCATAAGCATCCTTTCGTCATCTGAATACGCGGACATCCTTCTGTAATAAGAGCGGACATGCACCTTAGGTCAAGTGTCCCCCTTATATTTGTCGAAGGTGGGAGCTTTGAATTTCAGCGGTACCTTCAGCCCGGGCACCAAGCCCATAGTAGTCATGTCTAGTCTGGTAGAATTCTGATTAGCCATAGCCTTCATCTGTTCTTCAAGCATTTTGATTCTTTGAGTATTGTCAACGGGTCCCTCAAATCCCATACCTCTTCCAAAAAAGGCGTCCTCCTGGCAGTCTTCGCCCCAGTTCACATTTTTATTTCCGTACCCGTTATTGCGACCAAACCCTTGCTGATTAGTCCTGGGACCTCGTCCGCCATTACCATAACCCTGCCCAAAACCAGTGTTGATAGGAACCAATCCAGCACCATTTCCACCATAACCCTGGTTAGTGTTACCAAAACCGTCGTAGCCGAAACCCTGGGTGTTGAAGCCTAACTTTCCCCCCTGATTTCCGTACTCAAACCCCTGGTCATTATAGCCGAACCCATTGTTACCAAAACCATTACCGCCATTGAAGTTACCACCGCCCAGATTGGTATCTCCAAATCCAACATTGTTAACCATAGTCTCATTTCCATTCCCGGCGTTGCCATTGCCAGCGCCAGCGTCATTGTTCGCAACCAGAATAGGTGGGGTCACCATAGGAGGAACCACAGGAGTAGGGTGACCATCCTCATGAAGAGTTTCTACATGCACAAATTTGTGGTCATTGTTGTCGTTTCCATTAGCCCGCGTCAGTAGCGGCTGCACCAACGTCTGGAGATTCTCCTGGCCTTTAGCAATACTCTCCATTGCCTGCATGAACAGGTTCAACTTCTCGCGAATCTCCTGCATCTCCACCTGGACTTGATCCATGATTCTTTTGCAGTTATTTCGGGTTGAGTAGCGGTGAACTCTTTGTTCGTCAATCCTGGAAACCTGCAGACGAAGGAAATAAGATACAGATTTACGAATATCGGCTATGCAACACAAATGCGGATGCAAATGTGTAAATATGCTACAGGTTATATTCCCCCCGATTCTGGTTTCGGAGAGAAAGCCATGACGACAATGGAGTCCCTATCCAGCAAGCAAGGAATCAGAAAATCCTCATATATAACAGATGCCAAGAGGCTGAGTACAAGAGTACCACTGAATACAACTGGAGAGACCTCGGCCAACAAGCCTGGCGATGGTCCAAATACAAGTACAAATAACAAAGGTAAGGCAAAGATAAATCAGGCCAAATGTCGTGCTCTGACGTCTTCCAATATCCTCATCGTCTCCGAGTGCCCTAGTCTGGAGATCAGCTCCTGAATCAGTAAAGCATGCCGCTCGGTAGTGGACCTCAGCTTTTTGGCATCGTCCTGGTAGGTTCCTTTGCCAGAACCCTCGTCAGATCTGTACCTCTTGGAACCAGCCTTCTCTTCATATCCTCTCGGCTTCTCGTCAATGTCACTCACCCTGAGCTCAGCAGCGCTCCTAAGTGATTTCGCTTCAGCAATCTTCGTGTCTTGGTCTCTAACCTGTGCCTCTAGCATGGCAATCTGCAGCTTCAGTTCGTCTTCCCGCTCCTTCCGCTTGGTAAGCGTGGCATTCCACAAAGCTTCCCACTTGCTGATACTGGCATAAGCTTTGTTTAGAAGTTCCTTCTTGGAAGTAAGCACCTTGCTGACACCGTTCAAGGCTATCCCCACTTTTTCTTTCTTGTCGGTTGCTTCTGTCAGCCCTGATCCCAACCTGTTAATCAACTCAGTCTGTTCCTTCACAGTGAAGGTGGCTTCATTCTTCTCCCGACGTAACTGGAAGATCTCCTTCTCTAACTCCTCATTGGCTTTCTTCAGTTCCTCGTTTTTAGCCAACAATTTATTATACTTCTCGCTCTCTTCCGAAGGAGGTACCTCAATCAACGAAAGATACAGGGGTTCCACAGCAGGATAAGGCATCAAAGAAGTACCAACTCTCTCGCGGATCCAAGCCAAATAAGGATCATAAGTTCTGTTGTTGCTCTTACCGAGCAAAGCTTTCCCCCTCCTATGGGTGTTAGCCCATGCATGTCTCAATCTGATCAACACAGCTGTGTCTAGGGACCCTGTGAGATACAGAGATTCCTGTATCTCCTTTTCACCAGGAGCGTCCCTCAAAGCGTAACCGAACTGTCGTACCAGCAACAAAGGATTATAGTTAATACAGCCTTTCCGTCCAATCAGGGGAACATTCAGAAAGCCGCTGCAACTATATATAATATCAGTACCAAGCATACCCCGATCAAACCAAATGATATTCTCAGCCGACAACCCCATCAACCGGGAAGCCCAATCCAAAGTATCAATGGTATCAACAAAAGGCCCTGCCTTCGGAAGGTGCCCCTAGAACCACCTATTCAGGAGAGGAAGACAGCAGGAAACATTCTTGCCACGACGTTTCTCATTCTTGTAATGAATGGAATGATAAACATCACCCAAGAGAGTAGGAACTGGATTCTTCGAGGCAAGAATCAAGAAGGCGTCAGAGTCGACAAAATCTGGCACATTAGGAAACAGGACAATCCCATAGATGCAGACAGCTAGAATAGCACTGAAAGCAACCCAACATCCACTCTTCGCGCATTGCGTAGCCTTCTCAACTAGGACAGACAGGTGAAAACCATAAGCTCCATTCAGCTTGACCAAGCCTCCCGGAAACTCAGAAGTGTCCAAACTAACAATCTCAGCAAGTGCAGATAACTCAGGCTCAGCATCAACATGTACAAAGGGCATTTGGTCCAACACAGGAACTCCCAACACCGCAGAATATTCCTCCAAAGTGGGTGCCAGAATATAGTCAGGAAATAAGAAACATCTCAGCTGCGGCTCATAAAACTGCAACAAAGTATATACCCCAGTCGTCTCAAATGCAGAAGGTCTGCATAACAAGCTAAGCAATCTCCCATAAGACACTCTAAACTCAGCCCTCACTACCTCATCTGCTAGAGCAACCAATCCCAGCAAGGAACTGATATCTGGTGAATGCAACCGGTAAGCAACTGTCTTCTTCAGGGACTCCATGTCTGGCTAGAAGGTGCACTAGAATCAGAGGGGAATGATTACCTGCAACATAAATACATGTTAATGAAATGCAATCATGAAAATGCACATGCATATGCAAACAAGGGACCAAGTGCACTGCTGATAGACTGGGCTGCTCTGTACTGAAGCCTGAGAACCATCCAATCTTCATCTCAAACCAAACCAACCACTCAAAAGAACCCTGTAACCACATCTCACTGACAGAGATAAACCAGGTATTCTGAGGTCAAAGGTTTCCTGCAAACAGACCCTCATACCCCTCACAGGTGTGTACTTAACTTGCAGACGAGGTACGACATCCTATGCGGGTTCAACGTCACAGACTTTCAAGAGAGATGATACGATACCCAGAAGGTGTGGCATCATCATCCCTTGAAGCGGCCTCACATAGTTGAATCCCAATTGATAGGTTCCCAGAGTCGACAATCCTCGGGTCATACAACTTGTCGAGCCCTACGGGCCAAGCAAGAAGCATCAAAGAGAATCTCGTCCGAGCGTAAATTTCGTGGCTAGCTGGTGCGAGCTAAGCAAGCAGGCTAACCACTACTCTCTACTTCTAAGTCTATGTGTAACCTCAAGCCCAGGTCCGACTTATCTCTCAACAGATTACCCCCTTCCCACAGCCGCAATAACAGTATAAAGCTGATAAATAAAATGCGGAAAGTAAAGACAGAAAAGTAAATCTATACAACACCCATGACGGGAAAACAAGCGCTAGGATTGACTCGCATAGGGGATATTCCTGTCCCCAGCAGAGTCGCCAGCTATCGCTACTGCGAAAATCGGCGCGGGCTGAACAGAAGAGTCGCCACCGTGCGTTATTTATCCCAGCGGAGGGAAAGGAAACGCTCAGAGTAAACCTCACGCAAAGACGGGAAAGGAATGGTCATCGCAACCAAATCCTGGATTCGGGAGTCGGTTACGCAAGGGGAAGGTATTAGCACCCCTCACGTACGTCGTACTCGACGGGATCCACGCTTGTTTTCTAGTACGGATTGTTATTCTATCTACTCTACAGGTCTGGGGTTAAAAGAAAAGAAAATGACTCGACAAAGTATCGCACTTTATGCCTATGTATTCCCGTCTGGAACGAGAAATCAGAGTCAATATAGTTCGCCTACCTACGGGAAAGGAGGGGAAGGTTGCTCGCTAGGATATCGCATCCTATGCCTACGTACTTTCATACAGCATGAAACATCAGAGCAAATGTAGTTCGGGCTACGGAAGACACAAGTTTGTCTGACTGTTTTTTATCTCCTTATGAAAGGGTTTTTCCTAATTAAGAGTCCAAGCGGACAAAAATGACACTTTGATGTTTGTTTTCAGTCTTTTATGCAAGAACTGTCTTTTATGATGTTTGCTATCTCTGACGCACTAGAGACTATGATTTGAGGGTGACTACGTCGTATGTCACCCTAAGGGTAACACACTAAGCAATCAGGTTACTGAAGAGTGACCCTCCAGCAACCTTTCTCAAATAGCTTAAGGCTCGTAGCGTACGACATCAATTATCCTTATTACTGTGTTTTGAGTTGTTCTGAGATAGAAGAGAAAGAAGTCTAAAAACCCTATGTTTGAAAGGGGAAACAAAACTACCCTAATGTTATCATGCATGGATTACAACCTAATGTCTGTCATAATTCCCTCCTGCATAGAGGAAATCAGAGATCCTAGGGGATAAACGGAAAAGAAACAGCAGATACACAGTAAAGCAGTAAAATGCATGAGATGCAGCAGTAAACAATAGGCAAAGTGAAACAGCTTCACCTCAAACCTAAGGGGAAAATCATCAAACAAATACAGCAAAGAAAACTGCACCCAACACCAGCTCAGACAGCAAAAATAGCTTCTACAGCAAACAGATTCAAACAGCACCAGCTCTGGTAGCTACAGTTGATAAATAGCAAAAGGTTGACAAGCAAGATCCCATCTTCACTTTCCAATGATATCCAAACTTCAGACAAGCTCTTATCTCCAATAATCTTCAACTTTAGCAAGCACTGAATTCAAGCAACAAACAGCTTCAAGCAGTAGCAAAACCCTAATCTTCAACAGATATCCAGCTTTGACAGGCACAAGCTTCATTTTCTCTAGTCATTAATGAACTTCTTATCCTCAATAGGTCTTCAACTTCAATGCAAACAAACTCACAGGAGAGAATTAAGTAATAGAGGAAGTTGAAATGTTAAGAGGCTTAATGATAACCCAAGGAAACCACTAAGATCTTAACACAGCAAGTGAAAGGTATCCTCAAGGTTCTACCCAATCAAAGCATGCTCTACATCCCTCCTAAGGAGAGATGGAACTCTTTTAGGGGACCTTGTGTCATAGGATGGAATAGAGGCACAAGAGGCTCTCTATGTTTAACAGAAGAAATCAGTCTACTCTAGAGCTCTCCCCATATCTCCCATCTCCTAAGTCTTCAAAAGCAATCTTCAAGCACAAGAAACTCAAGATCCAAGCATCATCATTGGTCTTCAATCATCCTCAAAGTCTTCATACAAACCTCAAGCCAAGAACAAGCCCCAACACCCAAAGAAAAGGCCCAAAACTCAACAAACAAAGCAACTTCCCAAGAGGGACACACACCAATATCAATCAACTTGAAAAAATCAAATAAAATGGAAATATTCATCAAAAAATCCTAGATTCATTTCTAAGGGACCCTAGCAATGTACCCTATACCCCACATAAATCCCAAGGCCTAAATCAAACTAAAAACCCCAAAACTATGTGTTGAATGCACCTATGCCAAGTTGAAACCCTAATTCTAGCACACTAAAGTTCCTTATCCAAAACTAATTAAAATTAAATCACAAAAATGTGAAATAATTCCAAGTGGAACCTAATACTATACTCTAATCATAGCAAAAAGAATGGCATCAAAAATCAAAGTAGAATGATCATACTAAATTCAGCAAGTAACATGTATCAAATGAAAATGAAATAAAAGCTATTAAAAGTAAAAATAAACCAAAAATAGAAAAATTAATGAAATGAAATTTTTTATTCTTTTATAATTTTCTTGATATCTTGATGAAAATGGGGAAAAAAACTCTCATGCAAAAATATTAATTTTCTAATTTATTATGAATTTTCAAAGTAATTAAAATAAAGTGTAAAAATATAAGAAATATGAGAAAATGACAAAGATGTGTGTCAAATAGAAATGGAAAATAGTTCATTCACCACCTGGGCCCAGAAGGGGGTGTCAAGAGGAAAGCGCGCTAGGCCCAAACATTATTTAGAAATTAAATGAAAAAGACAAATAAAAAAGAGAAATCCATGGTGCAAAAAGTAATGAAATTCAGTGCATTTCTTGGATGGGCCTGGGAAAGGGGTGTGGATAGAATGTTTCTCACTTAAGCCCAATGTTACAACTTAAATGAAATGCCTCGTTTTGATCTTCAGCCTTCTCCTTCAAAAACTGAGGGCAACTTGTGGCCATTGGATCTCTTTTTGGTCAAAGGTCTGGTTCTAATCGAATGGTGGAGAAGTTATCTTCAACCTCCAAACTCTGCAAATTTGAGATGAACAGAGGTATGAAATCTTCAAATCAAGCTTTGAGAACTTCAATATACCTTCAATGAGTCACAATCTTGCTTCTGTATGCAAAAGAAATGGTTGAGTGTGAATGAAGACTATAAAAAGTTCTAGGTTGATCCAATGAGAAATTCACCATCTCATGTCATGAAATTCTCTTCTTATGCTATGCACATACCATCTCATGCTTTGGCTTGTAATTGCACTTGTTCTGAGTTTAACTTCTCTCCAAATGAGATATTGGAGGTGTATGGATGGAAAAGGGCCTTGCATTTGCTTGGAAATGTGATTTTGCAATGGTGCCTTATGATTCAAGTAAGCCATTTACAAAGCAAGTCCTAAAAATAATCCTCAATTAAAAGTTGTGGCAATGTCAATGCTCTCAAAATGAATTTTACAATCAAATTGGTATGTCATATGCCTTGGTTTGGTTGCGTAGGTCAAAAACCCTAATTTCCAACTTTGGTTCATTTAAAATATACCTTCATTTTAGGCCATTTTTATGATTTTGTGACGCAAGCCATTTCAAACTATCATGACCTCTTATCTAGCCTAAAAACATCATTTTTAACACATCTCATGTTGATCATTTTTTCATTTGAAGAGTGGAAGATGGAGATTTGGACCTATGTTGCAAAATGACCTGTAATTCAACTTTCCCAAAATACCCCTGGATTGCAAAGCATATAACTTGAGTTCCATAAATCCCCTTGAGGACTTCTAGTACTCAAATTAAAGCTAAGATCAAGATCTAAAACTCTTATGTTGACCAAGAATCCATTTGAAAAATCCTTGATAGGGAAAAGTTGCTTGGAAGTCAAGTGACTTTCACAGATAAATTTCAGTGTTCTCTGGTGACCCATAACTTGCAAGAACCATAACTTGAGTTCTACAAATCTTCTTGAAGACTTCTAGTACTAAAATTAAAGCTATCGAGAAGCTATACAAGTTTTATGTTGACCAAGAATTCATTTGAAGCTTGCATTTTGACTTATCTGGCTTGGAAGATAGGCCTAAATCAGGGTTTTTTACACTAAACCCTAATTTAGTAACTCCTCTTCTTCTTGATTCTTCTTGATTTATCCTTGGCACAACACCACACATGTATCCACATATCAATTAATGAATCCCACATCCTCCAACTAAGCCTTGATGCTCTTCAATTACTCAGTTGACCTAGGGTTGACCTGGGGTTGACCCAGATGAAACCCTAGTTGACTGCACTTCATTTGTGGCTCTTGTACTTGTATCAATGACTTGTCTCATATTTAAAATGACCCTCTAGGTCTTCCATGATCTTTATAATCATCCCATACCCTCAGTCATAGCTCATACTCCCATTGATTATTTTCAACATACCTCACATTAGGAGAAAAAACCATTGGTTGACTTTCAAACTTTTCAAAGCTTCAACTCATTCCTTGATTACTTGGATGGTCTTGAACTTGGCTAAAACCCCTTGATGGGCCTTGTTCTGATGAGGATGGCACTTGATCCCTTGCTAGATGACTTGTGATGCTATGTTATGCAAATGATTAGAATATGTACATGACTTATTATGCAAACGACAATGCAATTGAAACATAACCCAAGTGAAATAGGTTGAGCAAATTTTGGGGTGCAACAGCTGCCCCTATTCAAACGACTTGGACCTGAAGGGTTGAAAAGAGAACGACTTTGAGACAATCAAGGTAACAGACGATTGAATACCAAAGAAACCCATAAATTTGCCAACCGCAGAAATAAACTGCAAAACCTGATTGGGCGTAAAACACTCTGAAACAACTGAATCCAGTTGCGACGGCAACAAGCTGACTGATCATCTAATAAAGAATACCTGACTTTGCCACCAGTCATTTGTGTAACGCTATAGACATTGAACCCAAAGGCCGGATCAACACGCAGTTGATAACTTCACATCATCTAATGGTAGACAGGAAGAAAAACCAATACTCACATCGTCTAATGATAGACGGAAAGACACCAAAACGTCCACGTTGTCTAAGGGTAGACAGAAAGAAATCCAATACTCACATCGTCTAATGATAGGAAGAAAGACACCCAATACTCACATCGTCTAATGATAGATGGAAAGACACCAAAACATTCACATTGTCTAAGGGTAGACAGAAAGAAATCCAATACTCACATCGTCTAATGATAGGCGGAAAGACACCCAATACTCACATTGTTTAATGATAGACAGAAAGACACCAAAACATTCACATTATCTAAGGATAAACAGAAAGAAAACAAAGCTCAAAGGTCACATTGTCTAAGGATAGAAAGGATGAAAAACCATCCACGAAATCTGTATCGTTGAATGCTAAACAAGCAGGAAATCATTCCGAAACTCACATCGTCTAAGGATAGACGGAGAGAAAACCATATCCAAATCTCGCATCGTCTAAAGATAGACGGAGATAAAACCATATCCAAATCTCGTATTGCCTAAGGATAGACGGAGAGAAAACCTGCTGGGGGAACACATCGTTAATAGGAATTGGCGTAAAGAAAATATGCTTGGAGAAACACATCGTCAATAGGAATTGACAGAAAGAAAATCTGTCGTCATCAGAGAACCGATGAACAAAGCATAGCCGACGTATGATCTAAAACTCGAGTAAACCGATGAGCTTCCTGAACAAAGTTGTTGGGATAAATGCCCCTATATTGATTGAAGAGGTATTCAGGTTGCCACGAAAGGCTGATGGAAAACTGGCTTATGCTTCGTATGCATATGTTCGAATTTTCTATGGCGTAATGCTCCATACGAAATCGAAATGCTACGCATTTGGGGATGAAATGCAAAAATGATGTAAATATGACAACTATATGCAAAGATGCAAATGCAGGCTCAAGCTGCCGGGGAAAGCTGGATACGACAGAATCGCTCCAGCAAAATAAATGCTGAAGACGAAGCCAACTTCGCTGGGGAATAACCGGATGTGCCAAGTATAATTGGACTTTACTGGAGAAAACAAACGAAGTCTTCCTGTGTACCAATGGGAATTGGATTTTGGAATAATGCGCCAATATGGATTGGGCTTCCTGATGATTGCCAATAGGAATTGGACTTTAGGAATGATGTGCCTGTAACACCCCCTTCCTATACCCCAAAATAATCACATATCAAATCATATAGTCACGAATACAAGTGTTTTTATTTTCATCAGAGTGTATTTACATTAAGGTATAAAAGAAGTGCGTCACAATACTCACGAAACGACCACATGAATATTAATGTTTAAAAAGAATTAACTCGAAAGGGGTAAATCTCAACTAAAAATAAACGCATGATTCTTCGAAATTACATATTCATGTTTTCTCTTAAAGCGGAAGACTAAAACATATATATATATATATATATATATATATATATATATATATATATATATATATATATATATATATATATATATATATATATATATATATATATATATATATATATATATATATATATATATATATATATATATATATATATATATATATATATATATATATATATATATATATATATATATATATATATATATATATATATATATATATATATATATATATATATATATATATATATATATATATATATATATATATATATATATATATATATATATATATATATATTCACTTAAGACATGACAAAACGTAATTACATGTCATCTGGTTGTTCACAGCTTCATTCACATACAGACAAAACATCATTAAGACATTCTACAAGCCTATCTACCCAAAGTTACATATCAGAGCGACCGACACGAGGGAAAGTAACTATACTCCAAAGGAAACCTCCAGCGAATCCTAATCTGCAATGCCTCGTAGGGTATAGTCAAGGCATAAGATATATATATATATATATATATATATATATATATATATATATATATATATATATATATATATATATATATATATATATATATATATAAATGTACAAGTACCGAATGCCTATACCTCATAGCTATTCACTACAATGCATAACCATAGATTCTCACCGCATCAAATACACATAGACTTAATCGCTCACACTTAACCGTCTATTCATCGATCAATATCTTTCACATTTATTTATTTGGTAACGCATCTCATCAAATCTTGCACATAGGCATATTTACATATGACAATCGCGATCATACCATACGATCCATATAAGACTCATTCGCTACCCTCAATCCTCTTTCCGGACTATGGGTACGTCGCTCATGCTCTACCGGGAACAAAGTCTCGGCCATTCTACCCCGGTAACTACCTCAGTAGGAACGACGCATCGCCGTTCTACCCTAGTGAGTAGAATCTCTTTACATATACATCGACCTCATTCTCATATTTACCAGACGCAATAAATATTTATATATATATATACATACACTAATACATTCTCAAGCATTATTTCTTATTCATCACATGAAGACGATAATGCACTCATAGAGGTCGACACCTCAACCCTATGCAGCTACAACCACGGTACCGACTCATTCGTCCGTCAGATTCTCTTAGAATTCAATCCTTTCGCACTTATACGGTTACACTATAACTCATCAGATTTTCTTAGGAATCACGATATAACCATCGCATCAAGCGAGGTTCTGCAGATCCTACACGGGATCAAATATAACCATCGCTCATACCCCACATGGGCACACGAGGTTCTGCAGATCTTACACGGGATCAAATATAACCATCGCATCAAGCGAGGTTCTGCAGATCCTACACGGGATCAAATATAACCATCGCATCAAGCGAGGTTCTGCAGATCCTACACGGGATCAAATATAACCATCGCATCAAGCGAGGTTCTGGAGATCCTACACGGGATCAAATATAACCATCACATCAAGCGAGGTTCTGCAGATCCTACACGGGATCAAATATAACCATCGCATCAAGCGAGGTTCTGCAAATCCTACACGGGATCAAATATAACCATCACATCAAGCGAGGTTCTGGAGATCCTACACGGGAGCAAATATAACCATCGCATCAAGAGAGGTTCTGCAGATCCTACACGGGATCAAATATAACCATCGCTCACACCCCACATGGGCACACGAGGTTCTGCAGATCCTACACGGGATCAAATATAACCATCACATCAAGCGAGGTTTTGCAGATCCTACACGGGATCAAATATAACACAAATGCATACATATTCGAAAATATATTATCATGCATTCTTCACACATCAACACGTACTATTATCATGCACTCACAATATGTATTATATTCTTCATTCATCACCATTGCCATGCATTTTATTCAATTCTAAATAATGCATAATTTGCCCAAATGCCACGATTCAAAATCATATTCATACACTAGGATTCACGCCTTACGGCTACCCACAGCACATCACAACCAGCAGATAAGGTATTAAATCAAAGGAGGGTCGATCGCAACCAAAACCCCAAGCCACGACAGCACCACACAACAGGGAAAATTCATCCTGCTACGTTCGCTACACGCTCGCCTAGCAAGCTGCTAGCGATCGTTCGTCACCATCTCGCCTAGCGAACTACTAGCGAGCAAGAACAGAAGCTACAGACTTCGTTCGCTACCTCGTTCGCCACAGCGAACCCCCCAGCGAGTCATTCGCTACTCCATTCGCTGCCAGCGAAGGAGACCAAAACACCACTGTCCCAAGTCTGGGACCATTCGCTACGCACTCGCCTAGCGAGCTGCTAGCGAGTCGTTCGCTGCGTGCTCGCCTAGCGAGCTGCTAGCGAGTCGCCTGCGAACAGCAACATTCAGTTCTGCTCTAGCACTTCCAAACCCACCAAAATCGCCCGATTAAATCCAAAGTTGTTCCAGGAGCCTTAGTCTAACATATCCCGACTAAGCTACGAAAGTTATTCTCGATTCTAACCGTCCGAACATCGGCTTCTATCGATTTCTATCATTTTGACCTAAATGGAAACAAGGTTGGAAAACAACCAAACTCATCCACACACATACACAATCATACACAATGATTAAGATAGTAAGATTTCACACCCTTACCTTGGATTTAATCGAAGCTTTGGGTCGCTCTTGATGATTCCACTCTTTTACTCTTCTTCTTCTCCTTTCTCTTCCTTTTTCCTTCCTTCCCCTTTCTTTTCTTTCCTCCTTTTCTCTTCTATCTTTTCTTTCTATTTCTATCCTTTATATTTCTTTCCATTCTATTTCCTCCAATACACCTATTATTCCAATCAATTTCCATAAACCATCCACTTAACCATTAATTGAGACTGTCCGAAATATTTCCCACTAAACTTTCCAAAACTCTACAAATGATAAAATAGCATAATATGTAGACTTAACATATTATCACACTATCCCATAATTAAAATAATTCCAATAACTAAATTAATTAGTTAAACCGAAATTGGGTTGTTACAACTCTCCCCCACTTTAGGAATTTTTGTCCTCGAAAATGTTATCCAATTCAGACAACTCGAGATGTGACTCACGCATCCCAATCTTCCCAATCCGATTCCATCTAGTTGATTCTTCCCAAATACCTTTACCAAGACAATCCCTCTTTCCTCGAAGTTGCCCCAGTATTCAAATTCTCTCTCACTCACACACCATCCATCCGGATTGATGCGCTTCCTCAGCTTAGACACGCGAACACATCGTATAGTTTCCTCTAGTGACAGCGGTGAAACAATCTAACATGTTATTCCTCACGCTTCCGCTGCACTACTCTGATACAGTTACAACGAGTCATGGTGTGCTTCCGAGACTTCAAGCTCGACTACACCAGTTACTATCGTAACTCTCAAAACACGTCTTTTCTTGGGTCCTCTAATCTCTTCAGTTGTCTTTTGTACAAACCTCAGGTCCGAGTACAACACTCTCGCCTGAATCATATTAATACAAATGAGCCTTACACTTCCTGCCACACAAGGCTTCAGATTCCCATCCGACACAATATTCGGTGATACTACATACGGTATTTATCACTTCGGTGATATCCATCACAACTAGTTCCAACATAGAATGATTAATCTTCTTTGACAGGAAAAGGGTCAATCCAGTCATTCCATCCAGAATCCCATCAACAAAATCATATTCTCACATCCTTCGGAAAACCCCACGCAAAAATTCATGGAATTACCCTCCGATCTCAACTCTGGAATATACAACGATCACATTAGACCTATCAATCTCAGACGTTCATTCTTCGACTCTCGACAAGTCACACCAGCACATACAACTGCTGCTTTCTCCATCTGTGGCTACCAACATAATTCTTTCAAAATACTCTCATCCAATCCCCTTTATTCGGACTCTTAGACTCTATCACAACATCTCATGTCACCATCTCCACCAATCCAAACATCACTCATTCGATTTTTAATTCGTCAAACTCAATCACCCTATTAACTCCAATTAGAATTCCAACCTTCTCGAATCTCGTCGAGAATACCAATAATCAGTCTCATCACCTAAGGTTCCGCAATTCGTTGCCGTAGCATACACACCAGACGCAAGTTTCCAAAACAACTCAATCAATTTTAATCCTTTTACCATCTAAGAAGACATACCATACGGAGCTCTCAATATCTGACTAGTTTCCGCAACTAAGTCGATTGCAACTGCACTTCACGTCCTGGTTGTACAACACTTATCTTGTCAGGATAACTCCCGGGCAACAGCAATCAACCTGTAAACCGCCAACTTCCCACTTTCATCAATACTCAAAATTTCCCTCAAAGTTAAACATCTTAAGCTCTCAAGGCCATTACTCGCCTCAAATCTCAACTAAACAATTGAAGCTCTCATACCCTGGCACAACACACAACAAATGGTCTAATCGGGTTCGACATAACCGACACACAAGTTGTTGACGGTTCTTCCAAAACTCCTTGAACTTCTTCATAGTGACATAACACTGCTTTCTCCTCCAACACGGATAACACCAGCTCTTGATGTTCAACAATACACCTAGCTACAGATCCACACTTGTAGCATCTTGGAGAACCACAAGTTCTCCCCCACTTGGATCATTCCTACCTCTGCAGACAATGGTTAAACAACAAACACGTACCGACAGTGTCTTCACACACAGGTCGTGTACAAGGGAACAACCAACATTAGACAACTTGGCCGGATGGACCGACCTGCTTTGATACCACTTTGTAACACCCCCTTTCTATACCCCAAAATAATCACATATCAAATCATATAGTCACGAATACAAGTGTTTTTATTTTCATCAGAGTGTATTTACATTAAGGTATAAAAGAAGTGCGTCACAATACTCACGAAACGACCACATGAATATTAATAATTAAAAAGAATTAACTCAAAAGGGGTAAATCTCAACTAAAAATAAACGCATGATTCTTCGAAATTACATATTCATGTTTTCTCTTAAAGCGGAAGACTAAAACATATATATATATATATATATATATATATATATATATATATATATATATATATATATATATATATATATATATATATATATATATATATATATATATATATATATATATATATATATATATATATATATATATATATATATATATATATATATATATATATATATATATATATATATATATATATATATATATATATATATATATATATATATATATATTCACTTAAGACATGACAAAACGTAATTACATGTCATCTGGTTGTTCACAGCTTCATTCACATACAGACAAAACATCATTAAGACATTCTACAAGCCTATCTACCCAAAGTTACATATCAGAGCGACCGACACGAGGGAAAGGAACTATACTCCAAAGGAAACCTCCAGCGAATCCTAATCTGCAATGCCTCGTAGGGCATTATAAAACAAAAGAAGGGTGAGAAACATTATCATAATAGTCAAGGCATAAGATATATATATATATATATATATATATATATATATATATATATATATATATATATATATATATATATATATATATATATATATATATATATATATATATATATATATATATATATATATATATATATATATATATATATATATATATATATATATATATATATATATATATATATATATATATATATATATATATATATATATATATATATATATATATATATATATATATATATATATATATATATATATATATATATATATATATATATATATATATATATATATATATATATATATATATATATATATATATATATAAATGTACAAGTACCGAATGCCTATACCTCATACCTATTCACTACAATGCATAACCATAGATTCTCACCGCATCAAATACACATAGACTTAATCGCTCACACTTAACTGTCTATTCATCAATCAATATCTTTCACATTTATTTATTTGCTAACACATCTCATCAAATCCTGCACATAGGCATATTTACATATGACAATCGCGATCATACCATACGATCCATATAAGACTCATTCGCTACCCTCAATCCTCTTTCCGGACTATGGGTACGTCGCTCATGCTCTACCGGGAACAAAGTCTCGGCCATTCTACCCCGGTAACTACCTCAGTAGGAACGACGCATCGCCGTTCTACCCTAGTGAGTAGAATCTCTCTACATATACATCGACCTTATTCTCATATTTACCAGACGCAATAAATATTTATATATATATACATACACTAATACATTCTCAAGCATTATTTCTTATCATCACATGAAGACGATAATGCACTCATAGAGGCCGACACCTTGACCCTATGCAGCTACAACCACGGTACCGACTCATTCGTCCGTCAGATTCTCTTAGAATTCACTCCTCTCGCACTTATACGGTTACACTATAACTCATCAAATTTTCTTAGGAATCACGATATAACCATCGCATCAAGCGAGGTTCTGCAGATCCTACACGGGATCAAATATAACCATCGCTCACACCCCACATGGGCACACGAGGTTCTGCAGATCCTACACGGGATCAAATATAACCATCGCATCAAGCGAGGTTCTGCAGATCCTACACGGGATCAAATATAACCATCGCATCAAGCGAGGTTCTGCAGATCCTACACGGGATTAAATATAACCATCGCATCAAGCGAGGTTCTACAGATCCTACACGGGATCAAATATAACCATCGCATCAAGCGAGGTTCTACAGATCCTACACGGGATCAAATATAACCATCGCTCACACCCCACATGGGCACACGAGGTTCTGCAGATCCTACACGGGATCAAATATAACCATCGCATCAAGCGAGGTTCTGCAGATCCTACACGGGATCAAATATAACCATCGCATCAAGCGAGGTTCTGCAGATCCTACACGGGATCAAATATAACCATCGCATCAAGCGAGGTTCTGCAGATCCTACACGGGATCAAATATAACCATCGCATCAAGCGAGGTTCTGCAGATCCTACACGGGATTAAATATAACCATCGCATCAAGCTAGGTTCTGCAGATCCTACACGGGATCAAATATAACCATCGCATCAAGCGAGGTTCTGCAGATCCTACACGGGATCAAATATAACCATCGCATCAAGCGAGGTTCTGCAGATCCTACACGGGATCAAATATAACCATCGCATCAAGCGAGGTTCTGCAGATCGTACACGGGATCAAATATAACCATCGCTCACACCCCACATGGGCACACGAGGTTCTGCAGATCCTACACGGGATCAAATATAACCATCGCATCAAACGAGGTTCTGCAGATCCTACACGGGATCAAATATAACACAAATGCATACATATTCACAAATATATTATCATGCATTCTTCACACATCAACACATACTATTATCATGAACTCACAATATGTATTATATTCTTCATTCATCACCATTGCCATGCATTTTATACAATTCTAAATGATGCATAATTTGCCTAAATGCCACGATTCAAAATCATATTCATACACTAGGATTCACGCCTTACGGCTACCCACAACATATCACAACCAGCAGATAAGCTATTAAATCAAAGGAGGGTCGATCACAACCGAAACCCCAAGCCACGATAGCACCACACAACAGGGAAAATTCATCCTGCTACGTTCGCTACACGCTCGCCTAGCAAGCTGCTAGTGATCGTTCGTCACCATCTCGCCTAGCGAACTGCTAGCGAGCAAGAACAGAAGCTACAGACTTCGTTCGCTACCTCGTTCGCCACAGCGAACCCCCTAGCGAGTCATTCGCTACTCCATTCGTTGCCAGCGAAGGAGACCAAAACACCACTGTCCCAAGTCTGGGACCATTCGCTACGCACTCGCCTAGCGAGCTGCTAGCGAGTCGTTCGATACGTGCTCGCCTAGCGAGCTGCTAGCGAGTCGCCTGCGAACAGCAACATTCAGTTCTTCTCTAGCACTTCCAAACCCACCCAAATCGCCCGATTAAATCCTAAGTTGTTCCAGTAGCCTTAGTCTAACATATCCCGACTAAGCTACGAAAGTTATTCTCGATTCTAACCGTCCGAACATCGGCTTATATCGATTTCTATCATTTCGACCTAAATGGAAACAAGGTTGGAAAACAACCAAACTCATCCACACACATACACAATCATACACAATGATTAAGATAGTAAGATTTCACACCCTTATCTTGGATTTAATCGAAGCTTTGGGTCGCTCTTGATGATTCCACTCTTTTCCTCTTCTTCTTCTCCTTTCTCTTCCTTTTTCCTTTCTTCCCCTTTCTTTTCTTTCCTCCTTTTCTCTTCTATCTTTTCTTTCTATTTCTATCCTTTATATTTATTTCCATTCTATTTCCTCCAATACACCTATTATTCCAATCAATTTCCATAAACCATCCACTTAACCATTAATTGAGACTGTCCGAAATATTTCCCACTAAACTTTCCAAAACTCTACAAATGATAAAATAGCATAATATGTAGACTTAACATATTATCACACTATCCCATAATTAAAATAATTCCGATAACTAAATTAATTAGTTAAACCGAAATTGGGCTGTTACAGTGCCAATATGGATTGGGCTTCCTGGTAGTTGCCAATAGTAATTGGACTTTAGGTTATCCGTGAAGGGTCAGATACGACTGACGCTGGAAAATATCCTGTCTGAATTCAAAAGTTTTTGGTTGAAGGGTCGAGGGATAGTAACATAACTTCCCGACATTCGTCTTGAACTTGAAAGTTGATTGAACTTGCTCGAATAGCCTTGAGTAGCTTTGACGATACGGATAGGACACATCCTTCTACTTTCATATTTGCCCCAGCCTGTGGGATTTCTGTAACATCTTCCTCGAAAGGAAACCTGAATCTCTGTACCCCAATGGTTGGATATGAACTGGTATAGCATCTTGAAAACTCGAAGGGGTGTTTCATATTAATTTCCCCTTGGTCAAGAAATAGGTTATGCGCTCTTAGGGTGGCCTGCCCTAGCATGCAATAACTTTGCCCTTGATTGGCCGATTTGTGGAGCAGTGCCTCTGGCTGCGAGAGACTTACCGAATCTCAACCTAACTGCCTCAGATTAACTGACTCCTAGATGGCTGACTCCCATGCTGTGATCATTTGATATAGCTTGCCCCGGTCTGACGGAGTATTCAGGCAATCTGCATTCTATCCTGATCAAACTTTCCACTGTGGAAACTTTCCTGCCGTCAAGCGCTTACTCCCAAGTAAAATAACTTATTCTGCATAAAAGATATATTAAATGCAATGCATATGACAGTTTTGAAATTCCAATCTGTTCACGGGAAAAAATTTGTGACATATAGTGTATGAATTACTTACTCAAAATGTCAATATTAATACAACGTTGTAAGAGGAATCCTTTTTAGGAGTCAGCTTCGATGCGATCTTTACCGAGGTATGCTTTCGAAACAATCCTGCTTCAATTAGTACTTTTTCAGGTTGTAACGTGGTCAGGTTCACGGTTTACAAGGAACGGATAAAGGCTCAAAATTTATTTTAACCCACCCATTCTCCATGATGTTCTCCAATCCTACGTTCATCCAATTCAACATTAGCGCTCACCCTTCAAAGGCTGAATAACAGGAGTGATGGTTCAGGAAACCACAAGCTTTTGGAGTGACAGTCACTCGCTTTTCGTCTTTTGGTGCCTGGAGTCACACAACTTGTTTTTTTGAGGATTTTTCTTTCGTAATCCTTTTCGTCTTTCTGCTTTTCGTTTTTCATTCCCTATTTTTTTGCCTGGACTAACACTTTTGAGTTCCTTTTGATTTTGAAGTCCAGTGGGATGCCCTAATTTTTGCCTAAGTCATATTTTTTCAAGATTCAACTTAGCGGGCTTCTTCTTTTGATTTTTTTCCTCTCTCTTTTTTTTGAACAAATCGTGTGACACCGGCTTGTCTGACTTGCTAAAAGGGATCGTGACTGTTTCACTCCTTGATCGGCGATGATTAACCATTGCGGTTTTTTTTAGGTATGAACTATACAGGTGTGATTTATCCTCGAACGGAAACACTCCTTTTGCGATTTGGACGCTCAGTCAAATTAGCTAACACCTACCCTGCCCCGGGTTATGATTGAGGGTTTTTTCGTTTTCAGAAAGAAACTCCTACTACTAGGCTCAAAGGGGTTGACAAGGGATTATCATCCTTATATCTCCGGTGTTTATGGATTACAAACAATGCATGTACATCATCAATAGGTTTTATTCGAAATCATACAATCAGAAGCTTGCGCGTCATTCAATTTCGTCATCCTCCCTTGGATTCAACTTAAACAAGCGTTTGAAATAGATGAAAGCAATAGAGTGAACACGAATGGATTTAATCAAAACATGCATATTTATTTCATTATCAATATCAATAGAAAACAACAAATTTTACAAATGAAATTTGCATATAGACAGGAAAGAAACTACAAATGCAAAGACATAACTGGGCAAAACAAAAATTGCCAGCTTCGGGTAACTGGGCTTTCACACTGATTTGCTGTTGGGGATGTGACCCTTTGAAGTCTTCAAACTCAAACAGATAAGCGATTGATGTGTATGACCAACCTTCATCCTAGAAAGGATATGTATCTTTTGTCAATCAACTGTTGCACCTTGGCTTGAAAAGCTTCGCAATCCTCAGTTGAGTGCCCCACAGATCCTCCATGATATCCACATTGAGTACTGGGATCATATCCGGGAGGGTACGGCTTTGGCACTGGTTTGAGAGTCTTGGGCTCCACCAAAGAGTTCCGAATCAGGTGCGGCAGCAGCTGACTGTACGTCATAGGCACTGGATGAAGAGGAGCATACCTTCTCTTCAAGTTGTTGTGAGGCCTGCTCTGATTCTGGCACTGATAGTTTTGCTGCAAAGATCCAAAAGGTCGTGGACTTTGAACAGCAGAAACATCTAGAGACGGGATCAGAACTATTGAGGACTCTTTTTGTTTAGGCGCTTTCATCCTTAAGCTTGACCCAGGAACAGGCAGCAGCTGTGGGCAAGGGGATTCAAACACCAAAGACTGTAGGATATACTCCTGACCCTCTGCAGCTTTAGGTGAGGGAATGGGAACTTCCACCTCCTTTGCGTGATATGGAATAAATTCTCCTGATACACTCATGCCGCCCGACGTGAATTCAATTGCCTTCAAATCAATCAGGTCCTGAACTTTATGCTTAAAAGCTTTATAGTTCGCGATGTTGTGCCCATGTCCTCCAGAGTGGAAATCGCAATGGGCATTGACATCAAAGTCTGGTGGTGGCTCACCGGTCAATGGAGACAAAGTCCGAGGTTTAACCAAATGAAACTGGAACAAGAGTGGCAGCAACTGGGCATATGTCAGAGGTATTCGATCGCAGATTCTGTCGAGGGATTTTGTCCTTCGACCATATCTTCTAGGGTTATCTTGTGAAAACTGACATAACCACTGACGGGAAAATTCTTGAGCTCTAAGTTGTGCAGAGGATCTCTTAGGCCTATCATTCCTTTGTATAGGTTCCACAGACAAAAGTGGAGAAAGCATTTTGGCCGCAGCTTCGGGAACTTGATCACCTTCTTTTCTTAGCACATTCTTTATCACTTCCATGGTCAAGCCCACCTGAGTCTTCAAATGCTGGTTCTCCTCTCTAAGCATCTCCTGATTCAAATGCAACCCTTTCATGTCCATGATGAACTGCCTTATCTAGCCCTGGACTTCTCTCAGCTCTGTTTGAACTTTCTCCATAGCTTTGCAGTGATCCCCGTGACCTGTCTGATCGTATATCCTGCAACAAACTAACGGAGTACATGAAGTCAGATCATTGGTTCTGAGGTACCTATTATGCAAAAACTGTCATGCAGAGTGCAAATACGTATGTCTGCAACAGGGAAATTTCAGAATAACGACTAGGCAATAGGAAACCCAAGATCCAAGCACAGGGATAACCATTACACATATATGCATCATACAGGAGTAACCGAGTACAAACATAGTGACCTCAGCCAACAAGCCTGGTGATGGTCAGCATACTACAATGAACAAATGCTACACAGGGATACAACCATCAATCGAGTCTTCAGTTTGATACTCTTCTGAACAACTGCTCTCGGTGAATTCCTCCATAACATGAACTGATACACCCACCTAGCTGGATGAAGGAAGATCATTGATCTAAATACCCTGAGGCATGATTGAGAACCTATCGGAATCCAGCAGAGTCTGAACTTGGCTTTTAAGCACCTTACAGTCCTCAGTTGAATGCCCATGTGCCCCAGCATGGTACTCACTGTGGGCGTTGACATCAAAACCTGGCAGATACGGCGGAATCGCGGGATTAATCTTCTTCGACACTATTAATCCACCCATGATCAAATCTGGCAACAACTGACTGTACAATACCGGCAACTGAGTAAAATGCCTTTCTAGTTTCCTTGGTCTTCGTCAAGCGTACTGACACGGCTGCTGGCGATATGATCGTTGACTTTGATCGCTTGAAACGTATGAAAACTGAACCTGAGGCACTGGAGATTCTGGGGTGACATCACTCCCTTTCTCCCATTCTTCTTGATAACTAACAACAGATTCGTTTTCATCAATTAAAATATAAGGGATGTCTCGAATCTTTCCGTTCTTGAGTCCGCTCTCAACATGTTCCCCCATTATCATCAAGTCAGCAAAGTTTGACGTTCCACAACTTATCATCCTGTCAAAGTAATGGCCTTTCAAAGTACCCAAGAATATGTCAACCAACTCTCTGTCCAGAAGTGGTGGTTGAACGTGAGCTGCAAATTCTCTCCATCTCTGCACATATCCTCTAAAGGATTCATTGTCCGCTTGAGATAATTCTTGCAACTACATGGGCTGGGATTCATGTAGGGGTTGTAGTTGTCGCTACCGCAAAAATAAGGTGCCGACAAAATAGAAGAGTCGCCACCTTTCGTTATTTATCCCTCAGAACAGGAAAGGAAACGATCGGAAAAACCTGACGAAAAGGTATAAGACAAGGTCATCGCAACCAATGTCTGGATTTGGGAGTCGGTTACGCAAGGGGAAGGTATTAGCACCCCTCACGTCCATCGTAATCGATGGGATCCACGTTTGTTGTGTTTATCTGATGGGTTTATTTAACTATCTACCTATCAAGGCTGGTCTGAAAAGAAAAGAAAAGGACTCGGCAAAGCGTCGCGCTTTATGCCTACGTATTCTCATCAGAGAATGTGAAATCAGAGTCCACGTAGTTCGCCTAACTACGGGGGATGGGGGAAGGTGGGTGGCTCACCAATACGTCAGTATTGTGCCTACGTACTCTCAACAGGCTTGAGAGATCAGAGCTTACGTAGTTCGGGATAATATGGATTACAGAAATTCAGATTCATCTGTTTTTTCGAGTAGGGTTAACAAACAGTTCCAGCAGTTTGGTGTACGCCGCTCGACCCTTGGAGACTTAGGTGTTACCGTTTGCAGTAGAACTGGGAGTTAACGACACTCTTTTCTTCAGAAAATCTTTCCTTTGAATTATGGGCCCACGGGGCAAAAAGGTTTGAAGTTTGTTTTCTGTCTTTTACGGAAGAACTGTTTTTTATGGTTGTCTGTAGTTTGTACAGCGCTAGAGACTATGACTTAGGAGCGAATGCATCGTATAGCGTCCAAAGGACTTATACTAAACATCCTAGATGATTTAGCGGAGACCACTCAATTATCATTTCCCAAGTAGCTTAAGGCTCGTAACGCGCTTATACTAACTTGCCTTTATTACTTTTTTAACTGTTGTTTCAAGATGAGAAGAGAGCGAACTCTATGGGTACTCTATCAACTCCTAATGTTGTCATGCCAAGGATTCGTCCTATGGTTGAGGTTTGAAACAGGGAACTCCTAGATGTTATCATGCATAGGTTTCAACCTAAAGTTCTAATCATCACCTCCTTATCAAAGGAAGTGAGATTCCTAGGGGATCATGGCAATGGTAAACAGAAACAGATAAAGTATCAGCTTAAACAGTAAACAGATATACAGTAAAGATGCATATACAATGCAGCAATACAAGCAGAGGGAGACCCACTCAACCTCTTAGTAATCAAGCAAAGAAAAACAGACAAAACAGACAATCAGAGGAAGCTCATTCAACCTCTATTATGCAAATACGTCAATTAGAAAAAGAAAAACAACATGCAAGCAAGGGGAGGATCACCTCAACCCTTAATGCAATACAAGTAGAGGGAGACTCACTCAACCTCTTGAGGCAATCATGCACCTACTCTTATACTACTCTAAGCATGAACTATCCTAGCACACCGTACAATCATGCATGAAGGAAAGGAATTTATGACAAGTAAGGGATTCATCCCGCAAGTAATCATACAAGGCTACTAACCTAAAGAAAGAAATTGGGTGTTGGGAGGCAAGGGTAAGTTCCACAGGAACTTATCCCAGGCACTCAACCAACTAACAGAGATTTGGGGTAATCCTAGGGGTTTGGCTCCTTCAAGAGATGTGCAACATTCCCCCCACAGGAGGGATATGCTAACTCAAGAAGTTTCCTAAAAGAAAGAAATGAGAGAAATTTAGGAGAATGGAGATGAGAAGCAAGGTAAGTTCCACAGGAACTTACCACAGACACTCAACCAACTCCATTTCCTTTAGAGAGAGGGAGCTTTCATGGACTCAACCCCTTTATGATAGTACAATGTATTCCTCCACAGGAGAAAACATTGCTCACAAGAGGGATTCCAATCAAGCAAGAGAAATTGAAGAGGAAACTACCCCTATAGGAAGAATCATCCACCTATTAAGCTTCTAAAGAAACCACAAATGATACCTTCTAAGGACATCTATCCTAAAGATCAAGGATTCTATAAGATATTTCTATCTAATACCAATCTATCAAAAAAGGAAATGGGACCTAGAATCATCTAGAGGTCACTTACAAGCCTAATCTATACATTTAACCTAGTTAGGATCACCTATACTAGGGCCAATTTGTAAAATAGGAACTTAATAGAAAATCACTTATAAAAATTCCAAGGAAAACACTACACTATCCTATATGAATCAATATTCTATGGTAGAAAAATCAGGGGTTAAACCTAAGTCAAAAGGTTCAAACTAAATCTAAAACTCAAGGGTACACCAAAGGGATTCAATCATGAACACTCCTAAACAACTACCCTAAAACCAATTTAAACTCATCTAAAAATCATAACAAAAATCTCACAACATCATCAACATGTATAAAGCAACAATCAAAAGGAATGAAAAGTTTATCTCATGCTAAAAGTCATCAATGAAATCAATCAAAAGGAAAGGCTATGTTATGAACATGTTAAGACTAGCCTAAGTATTAATTCAATCAAAAATACCAAAACTAATTCTAAAATCCTAGGAAAATTTCCAGGGGAACCTAAGCATGTTAGGTATCTATAGTAGAAAAACTAGAGCCTAAAACTATGCTTAGAGGCACTAAAGAAATCACACACCAAAAGTGGTCAAAAGGGAAATCAAGTGGGGAAGCCTCTAAAGATCTTGTTCAAAACAGAACCTAAAGCTACCTAAAAATTACCCTAAAAATTTCTGGGAGTTCCTTAATATGTCTTTAACAAACCAGTAAAGAATTAAGTCCAAATTCTCTACCAAACTCCAGAACAAAAATCGGCAAGAAACTATGCAGTTTTTGATATTTTATTATCCAACTAAAGGAGAAAAACGAAATCAAATTGAAAATTAAAAAAAACTAAAAACCAATTGCGCAAAAAGATCATAGACATGATAAGGATCATCCACAAATTTTATCAGATTTTTCGAAGCATTCTGGCTATTTTATATGAATTAAAATCAAACAGCACACAAAACAAAATTGTAATGCCATTAAATTAAAACAACAATCAAATGGTTAAATTAAATCGGAAAACCAACCTACGGATCGGAGCTATAATACGGTGATCGTTGATCAAGTGTATTTGAAATGATCCGAAAAAGATTAGACGGAAAACTTCGAGATCCACAATAATTCTTGCAAGAAGATGAAGATCGAACACTTCGTATCCGAATTGCTCCGAATAAGTGCTTCCAACTTACACTCCAATATCCAACTTCAATTTGCACGAAAATTGATTATGAAACTTAATCCGGTAATGATGATGAGTGGAGGTTTATGCTCAATATTCCATTGATTTACAAGAAAAATCAATGGATCTGATGACAAGGAGCTATGTGTGAGGGTTTGGAGAATGAAGAAATTGAGAGAATTGAGAGAGTGAGAGAATTCTTGAAAATGAAAAATGAAAATTGTGAGGAGTTTTTCTTTTTGGTTTGGAGTAGATCACTTAAGTACTCCTTAGGCTTGGATCCCAAGGTAAGGTTTGGACTTTGGTTTGTGAAAATTGGTTTGGAGCTTAATGATATGATTTTGGATGTGTAGCTTATTCATGAAGTCACAAATTGGAACACCAAGAACCAAGCCCCAAATGAAAATTATAATAATGCCATTGTGTTTAGAATTTATTTTCCAATCAAAATGAGCACAAATTTGGCTTGAAATCATTCAATTATCAATTGTTTTAAATTTTTCCCTTTTAATTCATTAAAATGGTCTTTTTGTGAAATTTCTTCAACCAATGCTTGTTTTAATCCATATCAATGGACTCTTGATACTTGGCTAAGATAAAAACATCATTGTGAGAAACTTTCATGTTGAACAAAACTCCAGTTGAAGCTTGCAAGATGGTGAAATTGACCTATAAATCAAAATGACCTGTAATGTCCAAATACCCGAAATACCCTTGACTTGTCAAAGCCATAACTTGAGTTCCACAAATCCAATCATGGAATTCTAGTACTCTTTAGAAATCTAAGAGGATAAGGAACAACATTCATGTTGAACAAAAGTCAATAGGAATCATCCTTCTAGGGAAAAAGTGTCATGCAAGTTGGGTAACTTTCGAGCTCCAAATTCACATGCCTCAAATGACTTGTAACTTGTGTGCCTCATAACTTAAGTTCTATAAACCCTATCAAGGACTTCAATCACGATGAGTTAACCTTTGAATCCTCCTTAGAACATCTCAATGTATCAATCCATGATCACATGGCTCTTGAATTAGGTCTCAACCTTCTTCAAACCCCAGTTGACTTAGGGTTGACCCAGTCAAACCCTAATTGTACCGCTCATGGCTGAGTCTTCTTAATCTTGCACAATGACTTTTCTAGGCCTCAAAGTGATCTTCAACACTTCTCGTGAGCTCTCTCAAGACCTCAAGTCCAATTTCATGGCTTCAACATCATCATATGACTTCCCACAACTCTCCAGTTAGGAGGCCCACACTCTTGGTTTCAACCACTCTCTCTGAGGCTCTTTTAACTTCTCTAACAAGGGTATAAACCCTTGAACACTTGAATAACCTTCTAAGCTAGCTTCATAGTCTCGTGTAGCCCTTGATTTGTAACCACACCTCTTGATCTCCTGCATACATGTCAATGAAATGCAAATGATAATGCTAATGTGAATGAAATGAAACATAAGCTAGGTGAAGAAATGTTGGGCAAATTTTGGGGTGCAACAGCTGCCCCTATTCAAACGGCTTGGACCTGACTGGGTGAGAAGCAAATGGCTCTCAAAAAATCAAGGTAAAAGATGGTTGAATACCAACAAACCCGGAAATTTTCCAACTGCACAAGTACACGGTACTCTGATGGGAACCAATATTCGGAAACTGAAATAATAGCTGCACGGCAACTAGCTGGAGAAATACTAATCTGAACCTCCGTCAGGATGATTCTCGGATTCATCTGATATCATTGCATCCTCAAATCATCGAGGGATCACTGGTTACACGGTAACTGGCGATCTGCCGCCCGCACAGGTAAACGATACTCCGATTGGTAAGAACATCTTCGAAAATGAGCATGACAGTTGCACAACAATTCTGCTGGGGAATTGGTCACACGGTAATTGGTGAAGGTTCTAATCTCCGTCAGGATAATCATCTGATTTTGCTGTAGATCTTCGTCCTCAAGTCATCAAGGGATCACCGGTTACACGGTAACTGGTGAAGGATGGTCGATTATACCGTCAGGCATTCTGCGCCACTGCAGAAGTATTCTTTATCGTCGCCTATGGACTCATCATGTCGCTAGGAACATTGACAACATCTTTGTCGGACTTCATCAGTAAGTCAATAAGGGACCACCGGTTACTCGGTAACTAGTGAAGGATGGTTGATTATGTCGTCGGGCATTCTGCGCCAATGCAGAAGAATTCCTTATCATCGCCTATGGACTCATCATGTCGCTAGGAATGTCAACAATATCTTTTTCGGACTTCATCAGTAAGTCAATAAGGGATCACCGGTTATTCAGTAACTGGTGAAGGGCTACTTTCAAATCTCCATCGGGATGATTATCAGATTTCGCTGCAGCTTCTTCCTCAAATCATCAAGGGCTCACTGGTCACTCGGTAACCGACGATACACAGCTGATATTGTCGTCAGGCATTTTGCGACACTGTGGCAGAAGGATTCCTCAGGACTTATCAAGTAATTAGGAACTTTTTAACAATCAAGTTAATTATGTCGTCGGGCACTCAAAGAAATTTTCGGGCGTCATCCAGACTCCGTTAGCAAGTCTGAAATTGAATCCTCGGTCAATCATGAACCCAATAGGGATATCTAAATTATTGCCATCAGGCACTCTGCGTCAGCTGAGATAACTGCTTCGACATCGCGGTTGGACTTCAACAGTAAGTCTTGAAATAGGATCCTTAATCATTCACGGATCAATAAGGATACACAATCTTTTACCGTCAGGCACTCTGCGTCAGCTAGGCAAACTTCTTCGACATCGCAGCTGGACTTCATCAGTAAGTCTCAAATGGAATCCTTAATCAATCACGGACCAATAAGGATATGCAATCTTTTTACCGTCAGACACTCTGCGTCAGCTGAGATAACTGCTCCGACATCACAGTTGGACTTCATCAGTAAGTCTTGGTAGTTTGGCACTACTACCGGATTTCAATCATTAAGTCTTCAAGGAAATCTCAACTTCTCTGTTTAAAAACCTGTTGGGGATGACACATCTCCGCTGGGGATTCTGGAGAACTATCAAGTAATTCTGCTTCGGGGATTTCAGAAATCATTCTGGACGAATCAATTCCGCTGAGGAATTCAAGAATCATCTTGGACAAATAACTCCGCTGGGGACTTCAAGAATCACCCTGAACCAATAACTCTGCTGGAGATTTCAGGAATCATCCTGAGCAAACACTCTGTCGGGGACTCTAAGCATCAACTTGAGCAACCAACTCTGGCGACTTCACTGGGGAATTCAAGAATCATCTTAAGCCATTAACTTCGCTTGGGAATTCAAGAATCATCTTAAGCCATCAACTTCGCTGGGGAATTCAAGAATCATCTTGAACAAACCATTCTGCGTAGGAACACCTGCAAAACAAGAACGGTAACGACCTATCTCATGTTTCATATGCATATGCTTTGACAATGGTTCAATGCTCCACACGGTGGAAATGCTACGCATTTTTAGGGTAAATGTTATGCAATCATGCAAAATGCTATGACCCCATCAGCAAAATAAATGCTGAAGGAAGAATCCTCATGTCAAGGAGAAAGAACCACTCTGGTGAAGGAAGGAATCATCCTGCCGAGGGGAAGAAGTCACACCAATCTCAATTGGATTAAACCTGGGGATACGAACTCCAGACGACTGCTGCAGGGGAATGAAGTTCTACAAGACCCTGAACTCGCTCAATTGGGTGTACGAACCACAAATGCTGAGGAAAACGATGTCAATCGCAGAAATAAACTACACAGCCTTCGCGGAAAAACTTTCCTGGAGATAACGAATCCGATGGGGAAATACAACATCAGCTACTCAACATTCTACTGGGGAAAACCAATCATGGCCTGAACGGCTTCCAAGGACTCGGCTCTCTTGGGGAACTACAAACTCGGCTGGGGAGGGTAACCAGACGCTGGAATCGCTCCTACCTGCCGGGGAGAGTACAACTCTGTGGGGAATTTCAATTCTCCTGGAGACTTCAGTCTGAACTATCAGAAGCTGCACACTTGCAAATAGTCTTCTACGAGTACTGTACATTGATCCAGTGCTGGGGAATGGATATCCACTTCTGCGTATGACTCAGCTGGGGAAATGATGATCCCTCCTCAGGACACATCTGATCTGGGAGAATCTATCTCTGCTTGGAGAGACATATCAATGCTCTCGGTCTCTATTCATATTCGGTGGGAAAAACACTGCTGAACTTGCTGGGGAAGAAGGAATCATCCTGCTTGGAAGAATGGACCACTTGGACATCAGTCTAGAAATGGATTTTAACAGAGTAGGTCAGGCGCAGACTGACTACCGGTCAAGGGCTTATAAAACGGGGATTAATCTTCAAAAGAATGACAGGCCAGGCAAGCACTGAGTTCTGAAACGGTTTTCCAAGCTGGAGCTGAACCTTGAACGGAAGGTTACCAACGAGAGTGGATTTAAACGGGGAAGTACTAGACACGTACTAGCATTCATGGGTGAACCACCAGACAAGAATTGGTGTCACAGTTCGAGTCTTCAGACAAGAAATAATCCCCGGCATCAGCGTGGATTTCTGGTTTCGGATATCAGACAGGAACTGGATATCTGCTGCGAATATCAAACATGATTGATTTTCGGGTTGGGGATCAGACAGGCACTGATTCCGGATTATGGATATCAGACAGGAACTAGATATCTAGTTCGAATATCAAACAGGATTGACTTCGGGTAAGGAGATCAGACAAGACTGATTCCGGATTATGTATATCAGACAGGGACTGGATATCTGGTTCGAATATCAAACAAGATTAACTTCGGGTAAGGAGATCAGACAAGACTGATTCCGGATTATGGATATCAGACAGGGACTGGATATCTGGTTCGAATATCAAACATGATTGATTTTCGGGTTGGGAGATCAGACAGGACTGATTCCGGATTATGGATATCAGACAGGGACTGGATATCTAGTTCGAATATCAAACAGGATTGATTTTCGGGTTGGGAGATCAGACAAGACTGATTCCGGATCATGGATTATGGATATCAAATAGGGACTGGATATCTGGTTCGAATATCAAACAGGATTGATTTTCGGGTTGGGAGATCAGACAAGACTGATTCCGGATTATGGATATCAGACAGGGACTGGATATCTGGTTCGAATATAAAACAGGATTGATTTTCAGGTTGGGAGATCAGACAAGACTGATTCTGGATTATGGATATCAGACAGGGACTGGTTATCTGGTTCGAATATCAAACAAGATTGATTTCGGGTAAGGAGATCAGACAAGACTGATTCCGGATTATGGATATCAGACAGGGACTGGATATCTGGTTCGAATATCAAACAGGATTGATTTCGGATTTGCCAAACAAGGATTGGACTTTGCAACCGCGTTTTCCGTAAGAGGACTGGTTAAACAACGAACTACCAAAAGAAGGGACCAGGCGGGGATTGGTTCAACATTTTGACATATACTGGACGAGAACTGGTCTGAGGGTTAGCCAGACAAGACTGGACCATGAAAGTTTCAAATTATTTGATATGGGTGACGACCCGATTCGACTTTCAACTCTGACTGGGGGGAAAATACATCTGCTTGAGGAACCTCCCCGACTTAGTTTAACTCGCAGATAAATCAATCTTGCCATGAGGCGGACTCGAGACGACTTGCCCTAGAGTCTTCCGACCACTTCTGATAGACTCTGACAATCTATGCCAACACGGGGAGGAATGGCTCCTTCGCTTTCAGCTTTTGTCCTAGCCTGGTGGGATCTCTGTGGGGATGTTCCTCGAAAGGAAATCTGCAATCTCTGCACCCATGTTTGCTTCAGCATCTTGAACCTTGCAAAGGTTCTTCAAGTTAATAACCTTCAGGATAAGGATGGCTTTGACGCTCTCGGGGTGACCTGCCCCAGTCTTGTCATGACTTTGCCCCTCATGGGCTGATCTGTGGGAGTAATACCCTTGGCTGCGAGAGATTCATCAAATCTCGACCTGATTGCCCCAGATTAACGATTTCTGGATGGTTGACTCCCATACTGTGATCATTTGACATAGCTTGCCTCGGTTCACCGGCATACTCAGGCGTTCTGTATTCTATCCTGATCAGATCCTTCCATCGTGGGAACTTTCCCGCTGTCAAGCGCTTACTCGCTAGTAAAACAAGTTGTTCTGCATAAAAGACATAACAAATGCAATGCATATGGCAGTTTTCAAAATCCATTCCTGTTCACTGGAAAAAAATTTATGACATAAAATATATGAAATCATTCATCAACATGTCAATATTAATACAACGCTGTATTAAGAATCCTTTCTAGGAGTCAGTTCTGATGCGATCTTTACCAACGTATGCTTTCGAAACGAACCTATTTCAATTAGGTATTTTAAAGGTTGTAACGTGGTCAGGTTCACGATTTAAGAAAGAAAGGATAAAGGCTCAAAATTCGTTTTAACCCACCCATTCTCCTTGATGTCCTCTGATCCTACGTTCAACTAATTCGACCTTAGCGTTCACCTTTCAAAGGTTATATGACAGGAGTGACGGTTCAGGAAACCATTCTTTTTCGAAGTGACAGTCATTCGCTTTTCGTCTTTGCTTGGGCACCGGTAGCCATACGATTTTGTTCTTTTCGAGGATTTTTCTTTCGTAATCCTTTTTCGCTTTTTGCTTTTCATTTTTTCCGTTTTCCGTTTTTCGTTTTTCGTTTTTCGTTTTCCCCTAACTTTTGGCTGGACTAACTCTCTTGAGTTTCTTCGATTTTGAAGCCCAGCGGGGTACCCTAACTTTTGCCTAAGTCGCTTGCTTTCAAGATTCGACTTAGCGGGCTTTTCTTTTTTATTCTTTTCTTTCTTTCTTCTTCTTTTTGAATAAATTGTATGGCATCGGCTCGTATGACTTGTTAAAGAGATTGTGACTGTTTCACTCCTGATCGGCTAGGTTTAACCATCATGGTTTTTTAGCTACGACCTATAGTGGTGTGATTGATCCTCGAACGGACACTCCTTGTTGTAATTTGAACGTTTGGTCAAATTAACCGACACCTACCCTGCCCCGGGTTAAGATTGAGGGTTTTTTATCTTCGGAAATAAACTCCTACAACTAGGCTCAAAGGGATTCTCTTCCTTATATCTTTGGTGTTTGGGAATTGAAACAATGCCTGTACATCATCAACAGGTTTTTTGTTCAAAAGCATAGCATCGGAAGCTTACGCATCATTGGATTCCGTCATCCTCCCCGGATTCCACTTAAACAAGCGTTTGAAATAAAAGAAAGCAATAGAGCGAACACGAATGGATTAGTTCAAAACATGCATATTTATTCTATTATCAATATCAATTGAAAAACAATCATGCTTTACAAGCGAAATTTGCAATTCTACAGGAAAGAAACTACAAATGTAAAGAAATGACATGATAAAATGTAGATTGCCAGCTTCCGGGGAACTGAGCTTTATAAATTATTTGCTGCTGAGGGGAGCGACCCTTTGAAGTCTTCAGACTCAATCAGAAGAACGACCACTGCGAGGTCGACTCTGATTCGGGCTCTGATAGTTTTGCTGCCACGGAGCGAGAGGTTGTCGATTCTGTATGGCAAAAACAATCCGGAGACGGGGTTTGACCTAGTGAGAATCCTCTTTGTTCAGGGGTTTTCATCCTGGAGCTCGACCCAGGAACATGAAAAAGTTGCGGGCATGGCGATTCAGACCTCAAAGACCGCGGGATATACTCCCGATCCTTCTCATCTTCAGATGAGATGATGGGAACATCCATCTCTCTTGCAGGATAAGGGATGAATATGCCTGATACTTTCATGCCGCCCGACACGAATTCAATTGTTCTCGACTCAATCGTGTGTTAAACCTTATGCTTAAAAGCTCTACAGTTCAATATATCGTGCCCCAGTGCTCCAGAGTGGAATTCGCAACGGGCGTTCACGTCCCAGTCGGGTGGCAGCTGTCCAGTCATTAGAGCCAATGTTCGAAGTTTAACCAACTGTAGTTAGAGCAGGAGTTGCAACAACGGGTCATAATCCATCGGGATTAGATCGAGGATTCTGTCAGATAGTCTCCTCTTTTGACCCTGTCTTCTGGGGTTGTCTTGCGGAACCGGACGTGGCCGCTGATGGGAAATGTTCTGAGCTTCAAGCTGAGTAGGGTTTTTTTTAGGCTTATCATGCCTATGTGCAGGTTCTTCAGATACCCGTAGAGCAAGTATGTCGGCTGCAGCCTCGGGCTTTTGCTCACATTCCCTTCGGAGTATGTTCTTTAGCACTTCCGCCATCAGGCCCACCTGATTCTTCAGCTGGTCATTCTCCTCTTTGAGCGCCTGCTGGTCCCTCATAACCTGCCTCAACTGGCCTTGGACCTCTCTTAGCTCCGCTCGTACTCGTTCCATTGCTCGGATCAACCTGAGACAAACCTGAAACAACCTGTATCAACAGGGGGTTAGAAAAATTGCAAGGTACCTGTCATGCAAATGATTCATGCAAATGCAAACATGTGTCTGTGCCTTGGGAGGAAGTCCCCCTCGATTCTAGGTTCTGAGACAAATAAAGTCTACCGTCTAATCATGGAAAGAAAACCCTCATATATATCAGAGAAAACCCCCGAGGGTGGCCTACAACAGTAACTGAATACAACTGAAGCAACAATCGTGACCCCAACCAACAGGCCTGGTGGTGATCAGCATATCAATGCATAAAAATGTACAAAGAAATACAAAGAAATCAGGTGCAGCCACGGGCACGAAAATCTTTTAACAACTTCTTTGTAGCGGGATGGTCGGGCTGAGTAAGCAGACTCTGGATCAGCAGATCCCTCTGCCTGATGATATCTGGGAGATTCTCGGCAAAGTCCCTACAAGCACCTTTTCCAAAGCAGTCTTCCACTTTGCACCTCTTAGCATCAACTCTGAGTTGGCAATCCTTCAGGTTTGCCTTGGTTGCAACCAACCTATACTGGACATCTCGTCGAATTAAGGCTTCAGCCTTTATCTTCTGGTCTTTGATCACAATCTGAGCTTCCAACTGGGCTATCTGTTGCTTCAGCTTTTCTTCCCGCTCTTTGTGCCTAGTCAAAGTGTTGTTCCACTAGACATTGAATTTGGAGATCTTCAGATACGCCTTATCCAATTCTTGCTTTTTAGTGGTCAACACAAGGCTTACAAACGAATTTCAACAACCTCCCATGAGCTTGCCTGAAGTCTTCTAATACCGTACCATCAGCTAGAGCAATCAACTTTAGCAAAGTGCCAATATTGGGGTCGGAAACCTATAGGCTATTGTTTTCTTCAGATCCTCCATATGAGCAATAAGGGACCAGATCACTAGAACCTGGGGAAATATGTACCTGTAACATAGACACACGTTAATGAAATGGAAATGAGTATGCAAAAATGCAAGATGCAATCATGCAACAGGAGATCAAGAGTGCTGTTGAGGAGACCAAGGCTCTGTTTCAACATAACCACGATACTGCTCTAACCACAAAACCCTGAAGAGGACCAATAATTCTGCTCTATCAAGAACAAACACATCTCTGATGATAAGAAACCTCTGACACCAACAATACTGATTCACTGTCAAGAAAACCAGGTTGTCTGAAGGTTAAGGTTTTCTGCAATAACCCGACCCTGCTCACAGGTATGGACGTAATCCACTGACACAGGTATGGCATCCTATGCGGTCATCAGCGTCAGAGACTTTCAAGAAACGATGATGCGATACCCAGGAGGTGTGGCATCATCATCTCTTGAAGCGGCCTCACTCAGCCGAATCACAAATGATCGGTTCCGATAGTCGACAATCCTTAGATCTGAAATCCTTTCGACAGCCCACTGGGCTGGAAATGGAAATCATCTCAGAGAATCTCGTCTGAGTGCAGATTGCGTGGGAACTAGTGCATGCCTAACATGCAGGTTCACCATTAATCTGCTCTAATACTATGTAGCTCTCAAGCCTGGGTCTGGCTTATCACTCATCAGAGCCCCCTCCCACAATAGCACAGATAATCATATCATACTGAAAATAAAATGCGAGAAGTAAAATGCGATAAATAAACATAACCCAACAAGTAAACACGCAAGCGCTACGATTGACTCGCACAGGGCATGGGAAACGGTCCCAGCAGAAGGGAAGGGAAAAGTCCCAAGCAGCTCAAGCTTCCCCAGCAGAGTCGCCAGCTGCTGGGGATGACCTAGGCAGCTAGGAAGAAAATCCAAGGCGAGACTCGCATAGGAAACCATCGCAATCCCCAGCAGAGTCGCCAGTTGTCGCTACCGCGAAAATAAGGTGTCGGCAAAATAGAAGAGTCGCCACCTTTCGTTATTTATCCCTCAGAACGGGAAAGGAAACGATCAGAAAAACCTGACGAAAAGGTATAAGACAAGGTCATCGCAACCAATGTCTGGATTCGGGAGTCGGTTATGCAAGGGGAAGGTATTAGCACCCCTCACGTCCATCGTACTCGATGGGATCCATGCTTGTTGTGTTTATCTGACGGGTTTATTTAACTATCTACCTATCAAGGCTGGTCTGAAAAGAAAAGAAAAGGACTCGGCAAAGCATCGCGCTTTATGCCTACGTATTCTCATCAGAGAATGAGAAATCAGAGTCCACGTAGTTCGCCTAACTACGGGGGATGGGGGAAGGTGGGTGGCTCGCCAATACGTCAGTATTGTGCCTACATACTCTCAACAGGCTTGAGAGATCATAGCTTACGTAGTTCGGGATAATACGGATTACAGAAATTCAGATTCATCTGTTTTTTCGAGTAGGGTTAACAAACAGTTCCAACAGTTTGGTGTACGCAGCTTGACCCTTGGAGACTTACGCGTTACCGTTTGCGGTAGAACTAGGAGTTAATGACACTCTTTTCTTCAGAAAAGCTTTCCTTTGAATTATGGGCCCACGGGGCGAAAAACGTTTGAAGTTTGTTTTTTGTCTTTTACGGAAGAACTGTTTTTTATGGTTGTCTGTAGTTTGTACAGCACTAGAGACTATGACTTAGGAGCGAATGCGTCGTATAGCGTCCAAAGGACTTATACTAAACATCCTAGATGATTGAGAGGAGACCGCTCAATTATTATTTCCCAAGTAGCTTAAGGCTCATAACGCGCTTATACTAACTTGCCTTTATTACGTCTTTTACTGTTGTTTCAAGATGAGAAGAGAGCGAACTCTATGGGGAGACTATCAAGTCCTAATGTTGTCATGCCAAGGATTCATCCTATGGTTGAGGTTTGAAACAGGGAACTCCTAGATGTTATCATGCATAGGTTTCAACCTAAAGTTCTAATCATCACTTCCTTATCAAAGGAAGTGAGATTCCTAGGGGATCATGGAAATGGTAAACAAAAACAGATAAAGCATCAGCTTAAACAGTAAACAGATATACAGTAAAGATGCATATGCAATGCAGCAATACAAGCAGAGGGAGACCCACTCAACCTCTTAGCAATCAAGCAAATAAAAATAGACAAAACAGACAAGAAGAGGTAGCTCACTCAACCTCTATTATGCAAATACCTCAAGTAGAAAAAGAAAAACAACATGCAAGCAAGGGGAGGATCACCTCAACCCTTAATGCAATACAAGCAGAGGGGGACTCACTCAACCTCTTGATGCAATCATGCACCTACTCTTATGCTACTCTAAGCATGAACTATCCTAGCACACCACACAATCATGCATGAAGGAAAGGAATTTATGACAAGTAAGGGATTCATCCCGCAAGTAATCATACAAGGCTACTAACCTAAAGAAAAAGATTGGGTGTTGGGAGGCAAGGGTAAGTTCCACAGGAACTTATCCCAGGCACTCAACCAACTGACAGAGATTTGGGGTAATCCTAGGGGTTTGGCTCCTTCAAGAGATGTGCAACATTCCCCCCACAGGAGGGACTATGCTAACTCAAGAAGTTTCCTAAAAGAAAGAAATGAGAGAAATTTAGGAGAATGGAGATGAGAAGCAAGGTAAGTTCCACAGGAACTTACCACAGACACTCAACCAACTTCATTTCCTTTAGAGAGAGGGAGCTTTCATGGACTCAACCCCTTTATGATAGTACAATGTATTCCTCCACAGGAGAAAACATTGCTCACAAGAGGGATTCCAATCAAGCAAGAGAAATTGAAGAGGAAACTACCCCTATAGGAAGAATCATCCACCTATTAAGCTTCTAAAGAAACCACAAATGATACCTTCTAAGGACATCTATCCTAAAGATCAAGGGTTCTAAAGATATTTCTATCTAATACCAATCTATCAAGAAAGGAAATGGGACCTAGAATCATCTAGAGGTCACTTACAAGCCTAATCTATACATTTAACCTAGTTAGGATCACCTATACTAGGGCCAATTTGTAAAATAGGAACTTAATAGAAAATCACTTTGAAAAATTCCAATAAAAATACTACACTATCCTATATGTATCAACATTCTATGGTAGAAAAATCATGGGTTAAACCTAAGTCAAAAGGTTCAAACTAAATCTAAAACTCAAGGGTACACCAAAGGGATTCAATCATGAACACTCCTAAACAACTACCCTAAAATCCTATTTAAACTCTTCTAAAAATCATAACAAAAATCTCACAACATCATCAACATGTATAAAGCAAAAATCAAAAGGAATGAAAAGTTTATCTCATGCTAAAAGTCATCAATGAAATCAATCAATAGGAAAGGCTACGTTACGAACATGTTAAGACTAGCCTAAGTATTAATTCAATCTAAAATACCAAAACTAATTCTAAAATAATAGGAAAATTTCTAGGGGAACCTAAGCATGTTAAGTATCTATAGTAGAAAATACAGAGCCTAAAACTATGCTTAAAGGCACTAAAGAAATCACACACCAAAAGTGGTCAAAAGGGAAATCAAGTGGGGAAGCCTCTAAAGCTCTTGTTCAAAACAGAACCTAAAGCTACCTAAAAATTACCCTAAAAATTTATGGGAGTTTATTAATATGTCTATAACAAACCAGTAAAGAATTAAGTCCAAATTCTATACCAAACTCCAGAACAAAAATCGGCAAGAAACTATGCAGTTTTTGACATTTTATTATCCAACTAAAGGAGAAAAACGAAATCAAATTGAAAATTAAATGAAACTAAAATCCAATTGCGCACAAAGATCATAGACATGATAAGGATAATCCACAAATATTATCATATTTTTCTAAGCATTCTTGCTATTTTATATGAATTAAAATCAAACAGCACACAAAACAGAATTTTAATGCCATTAAATTAAAACAACAATCAAATGGTTAAATTAAATCGGAAAACCAACCTACGGATCGGTGCTTTGATCCGGTGATCGTTGATCAAGTGAATTTTCAAAGATCCGAACAAGATTAGATGAAAAACTTCGAGATCCACAATAATTCTTGCAAGAAGATGAAGATCGAACACTTCGAATCTGAATTGCTACGAATAAGTGCTTCCAACTTACGCTCCAATATCCAACTTCAATTTGCACGAAAATTGATTATGAAACTTGATCCGATAATGATGATGAGTGGAGGTTTATGCTCAATATTCCATTGATTTCAATGAAAAATCAATGGATCCGATGACAAAAGCTATGGGTGAGGGTTTGGAGAATGAAGAAATTGAGAGAATTGAGAGAGTGAGAGAATTCTTGAAAATGAAAAATGAAAATTGTGAGGAGTTTTTCTTTTTGGTTTGGAGTATATCACTTAAGTACTCCTTAGGCTTGGATCCCAAGGTAAGGTTTGGAATTTGGTTTGTGAAAATTGGTTTGGAGCTTAATGGTATGATTTTGGATGTGTGGCTTATTCATGAAGTCACAAATTGGAACACCATGAACCAAGCCCCAAATGAAAATTCTAATAATTCCATTGTGTTTAGAATTTATTTTCCAATTAAAATGAGCACAAATTTGGCTTGAAATCATTCAATTATCAATTGTTTTGAATTTTTCCCTTTTAATTCATTAATATGGTCTTTTTGTGAAATTTCTTCAACCAATGCTTGTTTTAATCCATATCAATGGACTCTTGATACTTGGATAAGCTAAAAACATCATTTTGAGCAACTTTACTGTTGAACAAAACTCAATTTGAAGCTTGCAAGATGGTGAAATTGGCCTATAATTCAAAATGACCTGTAATGTCCAAATACCCGAAATACCCTTGACTTGTCAAAGCCATAACTTGAGTTCTACAAATACAATCATGGACTTCTAGTACTCTTTAGAAAGCTAAGAGGATAAGGAACAAAATTCATGTTGACCAAAAGTTAATAGGAACCATCCTTCTAGGGAAAAAGTGTCATGCAAGTTGGGTAACTTTCAAGCTCAAAATTCACATGCCTCAAATGACTTGTAACTTGTCTGGCTCATAACTTGAGTTCTATAAACCCTATCAAGGACTTCTAGTAATCAAATTAAAGCTAATATAATACCCTACAACAATCATGTTGGGGTCAATATGAGATGAAGATCATATCTTGAGTTAAATGGCCTGGAAGTCAGGGGTCCAGCTAGGGGATTTTACACTGTCAAGTCTTAGGAACCCTAGCCTGAAACTTCTCAAACTCTTCAATCACGATGAGTTAACCTTGTAATCCTCCTTAGAACATCTAAATGTATCAATCCATGATCACATGGCTCTTGAATTAGGTCTCAACCTTCTTCAAACCCTCAGTTGACTTAGGGTTGACCCAGTCAAACCCTAATTGTACCACTCATGGATAAGTCTTCTTAATCTTGCACAATGACCTGTCTAGGCCTCAAAGTGATCTTCAACACTTCTCATGAGCTCTCTCAAGACCTCAAGTCCAATTTCATGGCTTCAACATCATCAGATGACTTCCCACAACTCTCAAGTTAGGAGGCCCACACTCTTGGTTTCAACCACTCTCTCTGAGGCTCTTTTAACTTCTATAACAAGGATATAAACCCTTGAACACTTGAATTACCTTCTTAGCTAGCTTCATAGTATTGTGTAGACCTTGATTGGTAACCACACCTCTTGATCTCCTGCATACATGTCAATGAAATGCAAATGATCATGCTAATGTGAATGAAATGAAACATAAGCTAGGTCAAGAAATGTTGGGCAAATTTTGGGGTGCAACAGTAGTTGTAGTGCTTCACAAAGGCATTGGCTAGATCTGACCGTGATCGGATGCAACCACTTTCCAACTGCATATACCAACTCAACGATGCTCCACTCAGACTGTCCTGAATACAGTGAATCATAAGCTTGTCATTATGGACATATGAAGTCATTTTCCTGCAGAACATCACCAAATGCTGCTTCAGACAACTATCTCCTTTGTACCTCTCAAAATTTGGTATCTTAAATTTCGGAGGCATCACGTGGTATGGCACCAAACACATGCTCGAAGCATTCAGGTTGAGAGTATTTTGACCCATCAGGGCATCAAGCTTTTCCTCCAACAGCTGACATTTTCTCATAAATTCCACAGTCCGCGGGTCTTCAGCATTAACCCATGGAACACCCCTTGGAAAATCTGGCACAAAGAAAACGAAATTCTGGTAATCTGTGTCATGTAGAGGAGATGAATCTTTATCTCTGACGATAGTATGCTCTTGTACAATAGGAATCTGCACAGGTTGAGCTTTAAGTCGGTAGCTGTTATTGCTTCCATGAGTTGACCCAACGGGTTCTTCAACAATTCAAACTCTGCCCTTGTAACAACCAAATTCTGCTCTCCTGAGTTCATGATCCCTCCAGAAGCTAATTCAAGTCCAATGCGAATGTCGGGAAATCAACTACGGGTTGGAAAAAGACGGGTGAGATCCCTGTTCCGGATGAGGATGGATATGCAAATATGAAATGCAAATACAATGCAATGCAAAAATGCTAATGCAACAAATAGGGAGTCAAGATTGTTGTGTTGTAGCTTGAAAAGAACTGGCGCTTCGCTTTAATAAGAACATAACACTGCCCTGATAATAGGACCCAACTGATATTAATAACTCGGATTCAAACTATAGAGAAAACTGGGTAATGTGAAGGTAAAGGTTTCCTGCATAACCCAATCCCTCTCACAGGTATGGACCTATTCCACTAATAATGTTCGGCATCCTATGTGTTCATTAGCGTCACAGACTTTCAATAAATGATGATACGTTCACCATTTCTGGTTTGGCATCATCATCTCTCGAAGAGGCCTCACTTAGCTGAATCACAAATGATCGGTTCCCAGAGTCGACAACTCTCAAATCCAACATCCTGACGAGCCCTAAGGGCCCGAAAAGAAGTCATCAAAGAGAATCTCGTCTGAGCGCGAATTTCATGGGGAACCGTGTCTGCTCAACAAACAGGCCCCCCACTAGTCTCCACTACTATTGTTATGTATGTGCTCAAGCCTAGGTCTAGCTTATCACTGATCAGAACTTCCCTCCCCACAGCACAACAATAATGATATGTAATGCTGAAAAATAAATGCGGGAAAGTGAAAATAAAGTACAACAAGTATATACATACACCCCAAAAATAAACAAACAAGCGCTAGGATTGACTCGCCTAGGGGATGGGAAACGGTCCCAGCTGAGGGGATGGGAAAATTCCCCATCAGCTATAGTCCCCAGCAGAGTAGCTAGTTGTCGCTACTGCGAAAAAAGGTGCCGACAATGACAGAAGAGTCGCTACCTATCGTTATTTATCCCAAACGAGGGAAAGGAAACGATCAGGGAAAACCTAGAAAAAAGGGATAAGATCGGTCATTGCAACCAAATCTCGGGTTCGGGAGTCAGTTACGCAATGGGAAGGTATTAGCACCCCTCACGTCCGTTGTACTCAACGAGATCCACACTTGATTATTTACCTTAAAAGGGTGATTGAAACTATCTACGCTAAAGGTTTAGGACAAAAGAAAAGAAAAAGGACTCGACAGAGCATTGCCGCTCTGGGCCTACGTATTCCCTCGTGCAATGGGAAAGTCAGAGTCAACGTAGTTCGACTAACTACGGATGAAAGGTGGGGAAAGGTTGCTTGCCAAGACATCGCATCTTGTGCCTACGTACTCTCAACAGATATGAAAGATCAGAGCAAACGTAGTTCGGGAAAATAAGAACACCGGTTTGTTCACATGTTTTTTACCCGAGCAAGGTTAACAAATAGTTCCAGCAGTTAGGTGTATGCAGCTCGACCCTTGGAGACTTAGGCGTTACCTGTTTACGATAGAACTGAGGGTTAAAGAAACTCTTTTTCATGAAAATGTTTTCCACTATTAAGGGGTCCCAAAGGGACAAAATGAGGTTTGATTCATTTGTTTTGGTGTTTTTTAAGGAGAAGTGTTTTTGAATTGTTTGTAATTCATATTACACAAGAGACTATGACTTAGGAACGAATGCGTCGCATATCGTCCTAAGGACGTATACTAAACACTCTAAGCAATTGAGAGGTAGCCCTCAATCACTATTTCCCAAGTACTTGAGGCTCGTAACGCACAATATTCGTTAGCCTTTATTAAGTATTTTGAAGTTGTTTTGAGACGAGAAGAGAGAGAGGACAAACTAAAGGGGACTAAATCAAAACCCTAACGTTATCATGCATCATGGTCCTAAAGTTGAGATTGAAAGGGAACCTATCTAATGTTTTCATGCATGGATTAAAATCCTAAAGTCTATCATCACAATCCTTACCCAAGGAAGTGAGAATTCCTAAAGGAACATGTTAATGAGGAGAAAAGAAGCAACATAGTATTATGATATAAGACATGAAATATGAGAATGGATGAATGCACATGCAATGCAACACACAAGCAAAGGGAGGACACCTCAACCTTTAATGAAAATAAGAGATACACAAAGAGAAAACCCACAAGCAAGGGAGGAAATTGTGTGGGGTAAATGTCAAGCGGGAGAAGAAGTGCAAGCTCATGTCAAGCTTCAAATGCAAGCAAGAAAAAGTGCAAAACATACATCAAGCAAGTGCAAACAATGCCCTAAGGCCTCTAACTAGAACATGGGATGAATTATAAAACAAAAGAGAAGCGGGAGAAGAAGCGAAAACAGCCATAGTATCCCTAATGTCATTCAACCAAAGTCTCATTATGACTTGTGCCAAAAGATGCACAAAAAGTGTCCTCATGGTTCACCATTCAAGTTAAGCTTGAAATACCTCCTAAGGAAGGATTAAGAAACTTTAAATGGTGCTCCAAGGTCCTTGGATAGAAAGGGAGATGAAAGGAGAGTGTACATGAAGTAATTGAAAAGGAATGAACAAAATATAGCAAGAGGATCATGCAAAAAGTGAAAAGCATTCAACATATACACATGAAAAACCCTAAATGGAACTCCTAAGCGATGCCTAAACTTAACCAAGTTATGAACATGATCAATGCCTAAAATTGAATATACAAATGCTTTATTATATACATGACATGGATACATGAAGATTGGGTACTCAAACAATACACAAAATTCCAAATAGAATCAAACTAGCACAAGTATTAGGGTGAAAGCCATACAAGGGTGACCTAAAGTGTAAACTATGGGGAAGAAACCTAAACCTAACTAGGCAAACAGAGGGGAAAGTTCTAGGGATGTCCTAAAAACTAGTACAAAGTGAAGGTCCTAAAGGTTCAACCAAAAGTTCTTGGGATGTCCTAACATGTTAAAGTATGTAGAAATATTATTTTCATGATTTTTGGATGCATTGAATTATTTTTCATGAAATAAATTGTAACTGAAAAATAAAAAATGAAAAAAGAAAGAAAAAGAAAAGAAATTGGAAAAAGCTGGTGGCAAATAGAAAGCAGGATTAGTTGTTTCCATTGGGCTCATACGCAGGGAAGTGCAGATAACAACTAAGCCCAAGTCCAATTCAATTAGTGAAACGGTGAGTTTTGTGTATCCTAGGTGGAGGTCAAAGTTTCAACGCTCGTGGGACTACATCGTGGCCGTCCGTTTTAAACACAGTCAACAAGGATCTATGGCCAATAAGCTGACACACAAGCTTTTGAGGGAAAACCAACGCGCCAGAGAAGATGAACCAGACGATGGTTCTGATTGTCTTCTCCGGCCACCCAAGGTTGCAGGGGATCCTAGACTGAGCCAAAACCTTTGATCTTTTATCCTAAATTCATCTACTTACTTCCTAGATCATGAATCTAAGGTTCTTGCTCATTAATTCACCCTAAATCAACCAATACGAATCATAACAAAATCAAGGTTATTTCAACAATTGTCACAAAGAAGGATCAAACCTAACTAGAAACCATCTATACCATTAGGGGATCATAAATATGCAACAATGGCGTGGGATTATGGCATGAACAGAGAGGAACTTTGATGGATGACTTACCAAACGGAGCACCTCCGTTGGGTCTCGATTTGCAGATGAACCTTGAGCAAAACCACCCAGAATCGTTCCTTGAACCTCCCTGGAGCTTTTGGCACTCTTAATTTGGCTTGAAATGGCTTCAATTGCAAAATTCGATTTCAGCTTCCTCTTCCACTTTCTTCAACTGAATTATGTTATTTCTCCATGAAAATCCCCTTCCGAGAGCTTGTGAAGGATCCTGAGAATATATTCAATGGATCCAGATTGGTTTAAGGCCCAATCAAAGCCTGCTTTGGTCCAATTGAAATCCAAAATTTTTCACTTGAAGCTTGCATAATTTCCACGAAAACAGAGCCTAAACAGCTTCAAAAATGATTCATACATGTTGCTTGTGATGTAAGGTAGCTCAATGGACCAGATTAACCCCTTGTTTTGATCTTAATGGTGAGATTTGAATGTGTTACTTCCATTTGAAGCAACCTTGAAATTGGCCATGAAAATGACCTCAAATTGCAAATCCAAAAAAGGCATCATGGTTAATATATTTTGTGGACTTAAAAATGCACCAACTTGATTAAAATTGGTTCCAGATGAATTTATTTGATTTTATGGCTTTTAAGGCTTTTCATGGAATTTTCCTTCACCAATTCTTCAATCCATGCTTCATCCATGACATGTGAGGGTTTTTTAGTGTAATTGAACCCATTTGGAGCAACTTTGATGTTGGACAAAGTTTCATTTGAGGTGTGCAAAGTTGTGAAATTGACCCGTAATAAAAAATGACCTATAATCTAAGTTTCCCAAAATACCCCTGGCTTGCTAGCTTCATATCTTGAGCTCCACAAATCAGATGAAAGACTTTTAATAGTTTTTGGAAAGCTAAGATCATAAGGAAAAACTTTCAGGTTTGGTTCAAAGTGAGGAGAAACATCCTTCTAGGTCAAAAATGTCTGGGAAGTTGGTTGACTTTTGTTGACCAAAATCACATTCATCTGAGGACCCATAACTTGTCAGCATCATAACTTGAGTTCTAGAAATCAGATGGATGACTTCTAGTACTCAAAAGAAAGCTAGAAAAATGCTCTACAAGTCTTGTGTTGGAGTTAAGATGAGATGAAACTTGTATTTTAAGATATGTGGTCTTGAAGTTAGGCACTAAATAGGGGATTTTACATTGACAAGCTTAGAAACCCTAGCTTAGCAACTTCTCACACTATTAATTCTTTTTGGTTTGATCTTGGAATAACTTCTTATATGTCTCAACATAACATTCCATGATCAAAAAGACTTGGAATTGAGTCTTAATCTCCTTTAATTCAACAATTGACCTAGGGTTGACCAGATGAAAACCCTAGTTGCACCACCTTTGGTTGTGGCTTCTTGCACTTGGTACAATGACAGGAATAAGCTCCCCAATGACCCTTAAGACATTTAATGAGCTTCCATAATGATTTCCATCCATGACCATGGACTCACAATCCTATGATGCCCTTTAATTGACCCCTAAGATAAGAGATGCAACCAATCTTAACCATCCACTCCTTCAGTGAGCTTTGACATTCTTCTGGTGATAATGAGCACTTGATAGCTTGAATACAACCTCTTGATTAGGTTGGGAAGCTTTGATAACTCTTGCCAAGCACACCTCTCTTAATCCCCTGCAAATGGACAATGGTATGCAAATGCTAATGCTATATGAATGCAGTGAAACAAAAGCCAGTTAAAGAAAAAGGTTGGGCAAATTTTGCGGTGCAACAATAGAAAACCTTCATTCTAGCCATCTTACAACTTCCATAACTTTCTCATTTTTTATCAAATGAAGGCAAACTTGCTATAAAATTAAAGAGTACATCATGAACTACAAGTTTGTGGAATGAAACATGTCCAAAAGATTTATGGTTTAAGAGATATGATGAGCTAAAGTTGGAAAAATGGAGATTATGACATTTCAACACTTCGAATTTTTCTAAGAATAGAAAATCGGTTTGAGGTACCTACTTTCATGCCCATTTTTCATGCTGATGCAAGCTTCAATTGAATTTTCTTACAACATGAGAGTTGTATAAAATCCTTAAAGCTTTCCTTTGAGTACTAGATCATCTCCATTAGATGTGTATAGCTCAAGTTATGATCTCTCCAAATTAGGGTTTAAAAGATGTCAAGATTGGCAAGTGTCTAGGCAGATTTTTGGACCAAACTTCCAAGGAATTTTTCACTAAGCTCTTGACCTCAAATGAATTTTCCAACAATATGAAAGTTGAAGATCACTCTTCAAGCTTTCCATCCATTACAAGAAATTTCTCATTGGATTCAAGCAAGATATATGGATTCAAAGATGGGATGTAAAAGTTGTCAAAGGTTCATAACTTAGAATTTTTTCTAAGTCACATTAGGAAGATTTTGAGTCATGACTTTCACACTATTCTTTCATGATCATACAAGGCTTATTTTAAGTTTCCATTAAAATGAAAATTATTCACCTTAGTCTTAGCTTTCTATTGAATACAAGAATTCACCAATTGAGTTAAATCTCACCAAGATTTAATGCTTTAAAGATGACTATGTGAATTTGATTTTGATGCATCATTCTTGCATGAAACTTAAGCATGTCATGCAGCAATTCATGTCTTTCTTCTTGCACGCATATCTCACTCTCTTTCATGTCAAGGAACCTTTCCAAATATGACCAAACATCCTCCTAATCACTCATGCACTATTTTTTCAAATATTACCAAGGACGGAATTGTTCCTTTTGCATAAACTTTGCTCAGCACTGGCCCATTATTTCCTTGCCTTACTCTTCCCTACTCACTCTCTTTTTCTCAACAAACCACCCAAAAATAAGTGGAGTCACACCATGACCCGTACCTCACTAAAAAAAACCATGTTTTGCAAAAACTCCGACCAACATTTTAAACCTCAATTGCTTTTATTTTAACCATCCAAACACCCTATATCTATATATATATATATATTCTAAAAACCCTAACCAAGAGGGGGGACTTCATTTTGGATCAGAATCAGAAACTCTAAACACTCTTGTTGCACCCTAAAATTTGCTCAACCTGTTTCACCTGGTTTATGTTTCAATTCAACTGCATTGTCATTTGCATAGTCAGTCATGTACATAGTCTAAACATTTGTATAGCATAGCATAACAAGTCATTTAACAAGGGATCAAGTGCCATTCTTATCAAAAGAGGCACATCAAGGGGTTTTTATTCAAGTATTAAGCCATTCAAGACATCAAAGAAAGGCTTGAAGCTTTGAGAAGTTTGAGGGTCAACCAGTGGATTTCTCTCCTAATCTTGGGGTGTTGAAGATCATCAATGAGTGTGTGAGCCATGACTGAGGGTATGGAATGTGTACAAAGATCATGGAAGACCTAAAGGGTGATTTTGAAGATGAGACAAGTCATTAATACAAGTACAAGAGCCAGAGTTGAAGTACAGTCAACTAGGGTTTCATCTGGGTCAACCCTAGGTCAATCCTAGGTCAACTGAGTGATTGAAGAGCATCAAGGCTTAATTGGAGGATGTGGGATTCATAAATTGATATGTGGATACATGTGTGGTGTTGTGCCAAGGATAAATCAAAGAGAATCAAGAGGAGGAGGAGTTACTAAATTAGGGTTTTAGTGTAAAATCCCCTAATTTAGGCCTCACTTCCAAGCCAGATAAGTCAAAATGCAAGTTTCAAATGGATTCTTGGTCAACATGAAACATTTAGAGCTTCTCAATAGATTTAATTGTAGTACTAGAAGTCTTCAAGAAGATTTGTAGAAGTCAAGTTATGGTTCTTGCTAGTTATGGGTCATCAGAGGACACTGAAATTTATCTGTGAAAGTCACTTAACTTCCAAGCAACGTTTGCCCATGAAGGCTTTTTCAAATGGATTCTTGGCGAACATAAGAGTTGTATATCTTGATCTTAGATTTAATTTGAGTACTAGAAGTCCTCAAGAGGATTTGTGGAACTCAAGTTATGGTCTTGGCAATCCAGGGGTATTTTGGGAAAGTTGAATTATAGGTCATTTTTCAACATAGGTCCAAATCTCCATCTTCCACTCCTCAAATGGAAAAATGTTCAACATGAGATGTGTTAAAAATGATTTTTTTAGGCTAGATAAGAGGTCATGAGAGTTTGGAATGGCTTGCTTCACAAAGTCACAAAAATGGCCTAAAATAAAGGTGAATTTTCAAATAAACCAAGAATGAAAATTGGGGTTTTTGATCTACAAATCCAAACCAAGCCATATGACATACCAATTTGATTGTAAAATACATTTTGAGAACATTGACATTGCCACATTTTTGAGTTGAGGATTAAATCAAGGACTTGCTTTGAAAATTGGTTACTTGCATCACAAGGCACAATTGCAAAACCACTCTTCAAGGCAAATGCAAGGCTCCATTCAATCCAAGCATATTCAATATCTCATTAGAAGACAAATTGGATTAGAATTGAGTGCAAATACAAGCTGCAAGGGGACTATCATGAGTGCAAGCATGAGATGAGATTTCCATGGCATGAGATATTGAATTTCTCATAAGATCAATCCAGAACTTTCTAGAGCCTTCATCCACATTCTATATATACATATGAAGTGATTCAGATCACTAGTTGGAGAGAATTGAGGGAGATTGGAGAGATTGCATTTTCAAATTTCTTCTTGCAAACCAAATTCTGTTACATAGTTTCAACCACTTTCAATCCATTCTTTTGATCTCAGAAGCTTGCTCTAGCATTGGTGGATGATTACAGATAGAATCCATAGCAAGAGCATTGAAGAACTGTGAGATTGCACTTGGAATTCTCAACCTGCAACTCAGAATCGGATTCCAAGATTCAAGCCATTTCAATTCATCCTTTTGCATACAGAAGCTTGGTTATGTGCTAGTTAAGGAATTTGGAACTTGTTGAAGGCTGATTTGAAGGTTTGGCTACTCTGTTCACACGAATTTTTCAGGTATGTAAATTCCAATCCACAACTTGGTATGTGCATGATCTTCAGGTTTTAGGTGGTTAGATCCAATGTAGATGATCATAGGGAGCTTTCTGGTAGCATTAGGGTTGATTTAAAGACAATTAGTTGAATGACATAAATTCTGTTCATGCAATTATCTTGGTGTTCTTGATAATAGAATCTTAGTTTGAAAGTTAGAATTGATCAGGGTGAAGTTGTGAAGAGTTTAGGCCACTCAATTTTAGGTTTGGTGAGATTTGGTTCTTGGTCAATTTCTGAGATTCCAATCGTGTTTTGAGGAGGAGTATGTTTCAATGATTGTGAATGACATGGTTAGATTGTTGGGGAGAAATGGAGTAGATTAGGGTGTTCAGTTGTGATTTTTGGTGAAGGATTGATGGAGTAGTGAATTGGGGAATATGAAGTTGTTGCTCTGCTCTTCCATGGCTTTTCCCTCCTTTCAGAGTTTGAAGGTTGAAGACAACCCTAGGACCGTTAGATGAACATAAGACTTTGACTGGAAATAGGATCCAAGGGCCACGAATTCATTTCAGCTTGTGAAGAGGAGTTCTGATTACAAAACGCATCGGTTCATTAAGTTGCCAGCTTGGGCTTAAGTGAATTAATTGATACCAACACCCCACTTCCAAGGCCCAATGAGAAATACACTGAGTTCGCTTGCTATTTGTACCGTGATTTTGTCCATTTTCCTGGGATTTTCATTATTATTTTCTGAAGTGGAATTCGGCTTATGCGCGCTTTTCTATCCATACCCCCTCTAAGCCCATCTTTGGGTTTACGTTGCTTGGAATTGCTATTTGGCACGCTCCCTTTACATTTTCTTTTTATTTTTCATTTCATTTCACACATTTATTTTAGGTTCCTTGAAAAATCATAATAAATTGGAAATTTAATATTTTTGGTTGGGAATTTTTTCCCCATTCTCATTAAAACATCAAGAAAATTATAAAACAATAAAAATGTCATTTCATTCATTTTTCATTTTTTGGTTTATTTTTATTTTTAATTGCTTTTATTTCATTTTCACTTGATATTGCAACTTGCTGAATTTAGTATGATCATGTGACTTAGAATTTTGACTTGGTTCTTTTTGATATAGTTATTGTATAGTATTAGGTTCCCCCTGGAATTTTATCACATTTTTGTGATTTAATTTTAGTTAGTTTTGAACATCAAACTTTAGTGTGCTAGAATTAGGGTTTCAACTTGACATAGGTGCATTTCAACACATAGTTTTTGGGTTTTTAGTTTGATTTAGGCCTTGGGGTTATGTGGGGTATATGGTACATAGTTAGGGTCCCTTAGAAATTAAACTAGAATTTTATGATGAGTATTTCCATTTTATTTGATTTTTTCAAGTTGGTTGCTGTTTGTGTGTTTCCCTCTTAGGATGTTGTTGCGTTGTTGGGTGATTGGGCTTGGATTTGGCTTGTTGGAGCTCATGAAGAATTTGAGGTTGATTGAAGACAAATGATGATGCTTGGAGCTTGAAGTTGCTTGTGCTTGAAGATGCTTGATGAAGACTTAGGAGATAGGAGATATAAGGAGAGCTTTAGAATAGACTGATTTCTTCTGTCAAACATAAAGAGCTTCTTGTGCCTCTATTCCATCCTATGACATAAGGTCACCAAAATAAGTACATATCTCCTTAGGAGGGATGTAGAGCATGCTTTGATTGGGTAGAACCTTGAGGATATCTTTCACTTGCTATGATAAGATCTTGGTGATTTCCCTGGGTTTTCACTAAGTCTCTTAACATTCCAATTTCCTCTATTAAGTTGATTCTCTCCTGTGAGTGTCTGCATTGAAGTTGAAGATTTATTGAAGATAAGAAGTGCATTGATGACTAAAGAAGAAGAAGCTTGTACCTGTCAAAGATGGACATCTGTTAAGCTAGGGTTTTACTGCTGTTTGAAGCTATCTACTTATTGGGGTTCAATGCTTGCCAAAGCTGGAGATTATTGGAGATGAGAGCTTACCTGAAGTTTGAATATCATTGGAAAGTAAAGATGGGATCTTTCTTGAAGTTGTTATTGTCAACCGTTTACTGTTAATCAACTGTAGCTGCCAGAGCTGGTGCTGTTTGAGATGCTTGCTGCAGGAGCTGGTGTTGCTCTCTGAGCTGGTGGGGTGTGGTTTTTCTTTGCTGTATTGTTTGTTGATTTTCCCTTAGGTTTGAAGTGAAGCTGTTTCACTTTGCCTATTGTTTTCCCAGGTTCGAGGTTGAGTGGGACTCCCTTGCCTCGCTTGTATTGCTGCATCTCATGCATTTTACTATTTACTGTATATCTGCTGTTTCTTTTCCGTTTATCCCCTAGGATCTCTGATTTCCTATGTGCAGGGGGAATTATGACAAACATTAGGTTGTAATCAATGCATGATAACATTAGGAAAGTTTTGATTCCCCTTTCAAACCATAGGCTTTTTAGAGCTTCTTTCTCTTCTATCTCAGAATAATTCAAAACACAGTAATAAGGATGATCAACGTCGTACGCTATGAGCCTTAAGCAATTTGAGAGAGGGTTGCTGGAGGGTCACTATTCAGTAATCTGATTGCTTAGCGTGTTACCCTTAGGGTGACATACGACGTAGTCACTCTCAAATCATAGTCTCTAGTGCGTCATAGATTGCAAACATCATAAAAAAACAATTCTTGCTTAAAAGACTGAAAACAAACCTCAAAATGTCATTTTTGTCCGCTTGGACTCTTAATCAGGAAAAACCCTTTCATAAGGAGATAAAAAACATTTAAACAAGCTTGTGTCTTCCGTAGCCCGAACTACATTTCCTCTGATCTTTCATGCTGTATGAAAGTACATAGGCATAGGATGCGATATCCTAGCGAGCAACCTTCCCCTCCTTTCCCGTAGGTAGGCGAACTACGTTGACTCTGATTGCTCGTTCCAGACGGGAATACATAGGCATAAAGTCTGATACTTTGCCGAATCATTTTATTTTCTTTTAACCCCAGACCTTTAGTGTAGATAGAATAACAATCCGTACTAGAAAACAAGCGCGGATCCCGTCGAGTACGACGGACATGAGGGGTGCTAATACCTTCCCCTTGCGTAACCGACTCCCGAATCCAGGATTTGGTTGCGACGACCATTCCTTTCCCGTCTTTGCGGTAGGTTTACTCTGGGCGTTTCCTTTCCCTCCGTTGGGATAAATAATGCACGGTGGCGACTCTTCTGTCATAGCCGACGCCGATTTTCGCAGTAGCGACAGCTGGCGACTCTATTGGGGACAGGAATATCCCCTATGCGAGTCAATCCTAGCGCTTGTTTTCCCGTCATGGGTGTTGTATAGACTTACTCCTCTGTCTTTACTTTCTGCATTTTATTATCAGCTTTATATTGTTATTGCTGCTGTGGGAAGGGGGTAATCTGTTGAGAGATAAGTCGAACCTGGGCTTGAGGTTACACATAGACTTAGAAGTAGAGAGTAGTGGTTAGCCTGCTTTCTTAGCTTGCACCAGCTAGCCGCGAAATTTACGCTCGGACGAGATTCTCTTTGATGCTTCTTGCCTGGCCCTTAGGGCTCGACAAGTTGTCTGACCCGAGGATTGTCGACTCTGGGGACCTATCAATTGGGATTCAACTAAGTGAGGCCGCTTCAAGGGATGATGATGCCACACCTTCGAGGTATCGTATCATTGCTCTTGAAAGTCTATGACGTTGAACCCGCATAGGATGCCGTACCTCGTCTGCGAGTTAAGTACATACCTGTGAGGGGTAGGTGGGTCTGTTTGCAGGAAACCTTTGACTTCAGAATACCTGGTTTATCTCTGTCAGTGAGAAGTGGTTACAAGGTTTATTTGAGTGGTTGGTTTGGTTTGAGATGAAGATTGGATGGTTCTCAGGCTTCAGTACAGAGCAGCCCAGTCTATCAGCATTGCACTTGGTCCCTTGCTTGCATATGCATGTGCATTTTCATGATTGCATTTCATTAACATGTATTTATGTTGCAGGTGATCATTCCCTTTTGATTCTAGTGTATCTTCTAGCCAGACATGGAGTCCCTGAAGAGGACAGTTGCTTACCGGTTTCATTCACCAGATATCAGTTCCTTACTGGGGTTGGTTGCTTTAGCAGACGAGAGTGTGAGGGCTGAATTCAGAGTGTCTTATGGGAGATTGCTTAGGTTGTTGTACAGACCTTCAGAATTTGAGGCGACTGGGGTGTATACTTTGATGCAGTTTTATGAGCCACAGCTGAGATGTTTCTTATTTCCTGACTATATTCTGACACCCACTTTGGAGGAGTATTTTGCGATGTTGGGAGTACCTGTGTTATACCAGATGCCCTTTATACATGTTGATGTTGAGCCTGAATTGGTTACACTTGATGAGATTGTCAGTTTAGACGCTTATGAGTTCCCGGGAGGCTTGGTCAAGCTGAACGGAGCTTATGGTTTTCACCTGTCTGTCCTGGTTGAGAAGGCTACGCAGTGCGCGAAGAGTGGATGTTGGGTTGCCTTCAGTGCTATTCTAGCTGTCTGCATCTACGGGATTGTCTTGTTTCCTAATGTGCCAGATTTTGTCGACTCGGACGCCTTCCTGATTCTTGCCTCTAAGAATCCAGTTCCTACTCTCTTGGGCGATGTTTATCATTATATTCACTACAAGAATGAGAAACGTCGTGGCAAGAATGTTTCCTGCTGTCTTCCTCTCCTGTACAGGTGGTTCCAGGGGCACCTTCCGAAGACAGGGCCTTTTGTAGATGTTGTTCATACTTCGGTTATGCTTTGAGAGACGCTCCTATTGAGAAGGAGATACAGGAATCTCTGTATCTCACGGGCTTATTAGACACAACTGTTTTGATCAGATTGAGACATGCATGGGCTAACATCCATAGGAGGGGGAAAGCTTTGCTCGGTAAGAGCAACAATAGAGCTTATGATCCTTACTTGGCGTGGATCCGCGAGAGAGCTAGGATTTCCTTGATGCCTTATCCTGCTGTGGAATCCCTGTATCTTCCATTGATTGAGGTACCTGCTCCAGAAGAAAGTGAGAAGTATAACAAATTGTTGGCTGAAAACGAGGAATTGAAGAAAGCCAATGATGAGTTAGAGAAGGAGATCTTCCAGTTACGTCGGGAGAAGAATGAAGCCACCTTCACTGTGAAGGAACAAACTGAATTGATTAACAGGTTGGGATCAGAGTTGACGGAAGAAACAAACAAGAAAGAAAAAGTGGGAATAGCCTTGAACGGTGTTAGCAAGGTGCTTGCTTCCAAGAAGGAACTTCTCAGTAAAGCTTATTCCCGTCTCAGAAAGTGGGAAGCTTTGTGGAATGCCACGCTTACCAAGCGAAAGGAGCGCGAAGACGAACTGAAGCTGCAGATTGCCACGCTAGAGGCACAGATTAGAGCCCAAGACGCAAAGATTGCTGAAGAGACATCACTTAGGAGCGCTGCTTCAGAGTAAGTGACATTGACGAGAAGCCGAGAGGTTATGAAGAGAAGGCCGGTTCCAAGAGGTACAGATTTGACGAGAGTTCTGGCGAAGGAGCTTACCAGGACGATGCCAAAAAGCTGAGATCCACTACCGAGCGGCATGCTTTACTGATACAGGAGCTGATCTCCCGACTAGGACACTCAGAGACGTTGAGGATATTGGAAGACGTCAAAGCACGCCATTTGGCCTGATTTATCTTTGCCTTGTCTTTGTTATTTGTACTGGTATTTGGACCATCGCCAGGCTTGTTGGCCGAGGTCTCTTCAGTTGTATTCAGTTGTTCTCTTGTACTCAGCCTCTTGGCATTTGTTTATATATGAGGGTTTTCTGATTCCTTGCTTGCCTAAAAGGGACTCCATTGTCGTAATGGCCTTCTCTCCGAAACTAGAATCGGGGGGAATTTAACCTGTAGCATATTTACACATTTGCATCTACATTCATATTGCATGACCAGTATTCTTGAATCTGAATCTTATTTCCTGCGTCTTCAGGTTTCCAGGATTGGCGAACAAAGAGTTCACCGCTACTCAACCCGAAACAACTGCAAGAGAATCATGGATCAAGTCCAAGTGGAGATGCAGGAAATTCGCGAGAAGTTGAACCTGTTCATGCAGGCCATAGAGAGCATTGCTAAAGGCCAGGAGAATCTCCAGACTTTGGTGCAGCCGCTGCTGACGCGGGCTAATGGGAATGGCAACGATGACCACAACTCTGCGCACGTTGAGACTATTCTGGAGGATGGGCCCCCTACGCCTGTGGTTCCTCCTGTGGTGACCCCACCTGTTGTGGTTGTAAATAATGATGTTGGCGCTGGCAATGGTAACATAGGGAATGGAAATGAGACTGTTGTTAACAATGTTGGATTTGGAGATGCCAATCTGGGCGGTGGTAACAACAATGGTGGTAATGGTTTTGGTAACAATGGATTCGGCTATAATGACCAGGGGTTTGAGTACGGCAATCAGGGCGGAAAGTTTGGCTTCAACACTCAGGGTTTCAGCTACGACGGTTTTGGTAACGCTAACCAGGGTTATGGTGGAAATGGTGCTGGATTGATTCCTGTCAACACTGGGTTTGGGCATGTTAGGGTCAATCAAGGTTATGGTAATGGGGGACGAGGTCCCATGAGTAATCAGCAAGGGTTTGGTCGCAACACTGGTTATAACGGGTACGGAAATGAAAATGTGAACTGGGGCGAAGACTGTCAAGAGGACGCCTTTTCGGGAAGAGGCATGGGATTTGAGGGACCCGTTGACAATACTCAGAGGATTAAAATGCTTGAAGAACAGGTGAAGGGTATGGCTAATCAGAATTCTACCGGACTAGACATGACTACTATGGGCTTGGTGCCTGGGCTGAGGGTACCACTAAAATTCAAAGCTCCCACTTTCGACAAATATAAGGGGGAAACTTGCCCTAAGGTGCATGTCCGCGCTTATTACAGAAGGATGTCCGCGTATTTAGATGACGAAAGGATGCTTATGCATTTCTTTCAAGACAACCTATCAGGACCGTCACTCGAGTGGTACATGGGGTTGGAGCCCGCTCAAATCAAAACCTGGAAGCAATTGGCGGATGCTTTCGTCCTGCATTATAAATATAACAGTGATCTGGCACCGAACCAGGTTCAATTGCAAGGTTTGTCGCAGAAGAACGGGGAAAGCTTTAAAGAGTATGCGCAGAGATGGTGCGATATGGCAGCAAGAGTACATCCTCCGTTAGCTGAAAGAGAAATGAATAGTATGTTCATTGGGACATTTACGGGGATATATTACGAAAAATTGTTTAATGTTTCGTTGAGCAGCTTTTCAGATTTGATTCTTATGGGTGAGATGGTCGAAGACGAGATTAAGGTTGGAAGATTCCACGCAGGTGAGTCTACCCCCGCAGGAGGTACCGGAAAAGCATTCGGTGGTAGACGACAAGGGGATTCTAGTGCCGTGTATGGTGGTCGGGGTCGGGCAGAGGAAGAAGTCATTATGCTTAGCATCAATAGGTCGCTAGTGTTACCATCCCTTTTCCACAACAACAACAACAACAACAACAGCCACAGCAGTAGCAACAACAAAGGCAACACCCCGCCCAACGCAGAATCCTAGAGGGCAAGTTAAGGCGAGTATTTGAGACGCCTCCTTCAACATACGCCGAACTGCTTCAAACCCTGTTGGGATTAAAGTTGGTCGAGAAAAGGACCATGGCGCCGTTAACGGGCACTCCTCCGTTTGAATATGATGCTAGTAAACACTGTGAGTTTCACTCTGGGGCGCCCGAACATGATATTGAAGGTTGTCATGCGTTTAAACATAAAGTCCAAGACTTGTTGGACAACAAGGCTATCAACTTTGGACAGGCGGGTCCAAATATAGTACAGTAGCCTATGGCCAATCACGGGGAAAACGCCATCCTGACCGAGGAAAATTTGAATCTAGTGACGGATGTCAACGAGCTGAAGACACAGTTAGGTGAGATCAAAAGCAGGTTGTTAAAAGGGGGTGTATTCTCGGGGTGTGACGAATTTTGCTTGGATTGTTGGATACAGCAAGAGGCTTGTAATGATTTGAAACAGGGTATTCGGGCTTTGATGAATGAAGGAATATTGCAGTTTGATAGAACCGCGGTTGAAAAGCCTGTAGAGGCGTTGTGTGATGAGCTGAACGATGTTGCCACAGTGACAATTCCGCGGAAAACAATAACAATAACGGCGCCCTCCAGGCGGCCGACGATCACTATTACTAAAGCAGGACCGGTTCCTTTCGAGAGTACTAAAGCAATGCCGTGGACTTACGGGTTGGAGGTATATTGTGACGGTGAGAAAATTGAAGTAAATAAATAACCAGCTGGGGTTGTAGATAATGTTGTTGGAACAGGGGGTATGACCAGAAGCGGAAGAATCTTCACATCGCCTGAGGTAGAGGCAGAAAGATTAACAAAGGGGAAAGCCAAGGTAGACGAGAGTGGCCCCTCGCAGATAAAGGAAAAGGAAACATCACTTAAGCATGTGGAAGAGTTTATGAGGCTCATTCGTAAAAGTGATTACAAAATCGTGGAGCACCTCCAACAAACGCCATCGAAAATTTCCATCCTATCACTACTTTTATGTTCCGAGGCCCATCGGAACGCTTTGCTGAAGATCCTAGACACGTCATTCGTTCCTCAAGACGTTTCGGTTAATCAATTAGAAGGAGTGATGGTGCATGTTAATGGAGGGCACAGTTTGGGCTTTACAGATTTTGATTTGACTCCAAGAGGAAGAGAGCATAATATGGCGTTGCACGTCTCAGTTGAATGCAGGGGCACGGTCATGTCCCATGTGTTGGTGGATACAGGGTCTTCCTTGAATGTGCTTCCGAAGAAAGCAATGATGAAATTGGATATCAGGGGAATCATTTGTACACCCAGTGACTTAGTGGTAAGAGCGTTCGATGGAACGAGGAGGTCAGTTTTCGGATCAATAACATTACCATTGCAGGTGGGGCCGAAAATTTTTGAAACTGAATTCTATATAATGGACATCCAGCCAGCGTATAGTTGCCTTCTTGGACGCCCATGGATTCATGCTGCTGGGGCAGTCACGTCCACGTTGCACCAAAAGTTGAAGTATATGGTTGGGGATAGTGTCGTCACTGTTTGTGGAGAAGAAGATATTCTGGTTAGCCATCTGTCTTCATTCAGATATGTGGAGGTCGACGGCGAAATACATGAAACACCCTGTCAAGCATTTGAAGGGCTAAAGATTAAAGACAAAGCTCCAGTACCCGAGATATCAGATGTGGCAGTGTCATCGTACAAAGAGGCTCAGGCTCTAGTGCAGGCAGGCAAAGCCCAGGGCTGGGGTCAGGTGTTGGAGATTCCCGTGAAGAATGACAGGTTCGGGCTTGGATATCATCCTTCGTCATCAGGAACGCCCAAGTTCAGAGGACCAATAACCATTACACCAAGCGGGGTGAGCTTCGAGGCCATCAATGATGTTTCCGATTCAGAGGAAGGAGATAGCAACTGTGATATGGACGCGTGGATCAAGCCAAGCGTGCCAGGACAAAGTCTCTACAATTGGTCTATCCGGGAAACTGTTCCTGTGACAACTAAACAGTAATGATTTGTTTTTTAATTGTTGAATAATCATGTGTCCTACCCGGGGCATAGTGATTTTGCTTAGGGCCATTTGGTTATGTACATTACAGTGTTTAATCATGAATAAAGGCGTTTTTTGGTATACAAATATTGTGATCCCTGTTTTTCCTGTTTTTATCTTTTACAATAAAATGGCAACATGGTTATTTGCTTTGTATGCGTTTTGAAGCATTTATCCATTTCCTTTGCAGGATTACTATTTCAGATGACATCTATGAACCGCCTATGACTCATTTCGACTTTGAGCACCCGGTATTTCAGGCTGAGGAAGAGATTGTTGAAGATGGCGACGTACCAGAAGAGCTGACCTGGTTATTGAAACAAGAAGAAAGAATCATTCCGCCTCATGAGGAAGTCATTGAGATTATCAATTTGGGGTCGGAAGAGGTTGCGAGAAACATCCGTATAGGGGCTGCGCTGCAAAGCGACGTCAAGTGAAGGTTGATTGACATGCTCAAAGAGTACAGTGATATATTTGCTTGGTCGTACGAAGATATGCCGGGGCTGGATCCGGATATGGTTGTGCACTGTCTGCCGCTAAAAGAAGAATGCCCGCCGATTAAGCAGAAACTCCGAAGAACTAGACCATACATGGCTGTGAAGATCAAGGAGGAAGTTCAAAAATAGTGGGATGCTGGTTTCCTAGCTGTTACAAAATATCCCTCATGGGTCGCCAATATTGTGCCAGTGCCAAAGAAAGACGGTAAAGTGAGAATGTGCGTAGACTACCGTGATTTAAATAGGGCGAGCTCGAAAGGTGATTTTCCACTTCCTCACATTGATGTGCTGGTGGATAACACTGCTCAGTTCTCTGTATTCTCCTTCATGGATGGATTCTCTGGCTATAATCAGATTAAAATGGCGCCAGAGGATATGGAGAAGACTACCTTCATTACTCCCTGGGGAACATTTTGCTATAAAGTGATGCCCTTCGGATTGAAGAATGCTGAAGCAACATATCAACGTGCTATGACGACTCTCTTTCATGACATGATGCATAAAGAGATCGAGGTTTATGTTGATAATATGATTGCCAAATCCCAGACGGAGGATGAGCATTTGGTTAATCTGCTGAAATTGTTCAAGAGGCTTAGGAAGTTCAGGTTGAGACTGAACCCTAACAAGTGCACCTTCGGGGTGAGATCAGGTAAACTACTGGGGTTTATCGTGAGCGATAAAGGAATAGAGGTTGATCCTGCGAAAATAAAAGCAATACAAGAAATGCCGACGCATAAAACAGAGAAAGAAGTGCGTGGGTTTTTAGGGAGGTTGAACTATATCGCTCGGTTCATATCTCACCTAACTGCGACGTGCGAGCCGTTATTCAAGTTGTTGAAAAAGGACCAGGTTGTGACCTGGAATGAAAATTGTCAAAAGGCGTTCGACAAGATAAAAGAATACTTGCAGGAACCTCCTGTTTTGATACCCCCAGTGGCCGAGAGACCTTTGATTATGTATTTGACAGTTCTTGAGGAAAGTATGGGTTGTGTTCTCGGTCAACACGACGAGACGAGGCGTAAAGAACATGCAATCTACTATTTGAGTAAGAAGTTCACAGACTGTGAGTCCAGATACTCAATGCTCGAGAAAACGTGTTGTGCGCTAGCCTGGGCCGCCAAACGTTTAAGGCAATACATGCTAAATCATACAACCCTTCTAATCTCAAAGATGGATCCAATCAAATACGTGTTTGAGAAGCAAGCACTCTCCGGAAGAATTGCCCGATGGCAGATGGTGTTAACCGAATATGATATTCAGTATGTCTCGCAAAAGGCTATTAAAGGTAGCGTCTTGTCAGAGTACCTTGCGGAGCAGCCTGTTGAGGACTACCAATCGATGAGGTTTGATTTTCCTAACGAGGATATCATGTACCTGAAGATGAAAGATTGTGAAGAACCATTGTCGGACGAAGGACCAGAGTTTGGTTCCAAATGGCAGTTAATATTTGATGGAGCTGTGAATTCCTATGGTAGCAGAATAGGTGCAATTATTACTACTCCTCAGGGGTCGCACATCCCCTTTACTTCCCGATTGACCTTTCCGGTTACCAATAATGAGGCTGAATATGAGGCTTGCATCAGGGGTCTTGAAGAAGCTATTGATTTGCGAATCAAACATCTGGATGTATGCGGAGACTTGGCTCTAGTGGTGAACCAGATTAAAGGAGAATGGGAGACACGTCAGCCCAATTTGATACCATATATGAACTATGCAAGGAGATTGTTGCCTTTCTTTGACAAGGTGGAATTGCATCATGCGCCGCGAGCAGAAAATCAAATGGCTGATGCCCTGGCGACATTGTCTTCCATGTATAAAGTTAACTTCTGGAACGAGGCTCCCCGTATTGTTATCTCTCGGCTTGATAGGCCTGCGTTCATATTTGCTATTGACGAAGCATCTGATGATAAACCCTGGTACTATGACATCCAGAATTTCCTGAAGAACAAGGAGTACCCGGCTGGGGCATCCAGTCGAGATCAGAAGACTCTCAGGAGATTGGCTAGTAATTTCTATTTGAACCCGGACGGTGTCCTATACAAGAGAAACCACGACTTGGTGTTGCTACGTTGTGTAGATGAGAAAGAGGCGAAGTTACTCATGGAAGAAATACATGAGGGTACATTTGGTACACATGCTGGTGGGCATGCTATGACGAGAAAACTGCTGCGGGCAGGTTATTACTGGCTAACTATGGAAACAGACTGTTTCAAGTTTGCAAAGAGGTGTCATAAATGCCAGATTTATGCGGATAAAGTCCATGTGCCTCCGAGTCCTCTGAATGTGATGTCATCACCGTGGCCGTTCTCGATGTGGGGAATTGACATGATTGGGAAGATTGAGCCTACGACATCAAACGGACACCGGTTCATCTTGGTGGCAATTGATTACTTCACCAAGTGGGTGGAAGCAGCGTCATATGCCAATGTCACCAAACAAGTGGTAGCCAGGTTTATCAAAAGAGATATTGTTTGCAGATATGGAATCCCTGAGCGGATTATCACCGAAAACGGTTCGAATTTGAATAACAAGATGATGAAAGAGTTGTGTCAGAATTTTAAGATTGAGCATCACAACTCTTCTCCTTACAGACCCAAGATGAATGGCGTTGTCGAAGCGGCCAATAAGAACATAAAGAAGATTGTTCAGAAGATGGTCGTGACGTATAAGGACTGGCACGAGATGCTACCTTTTGCTTTGCACGGTTATCATACGATGGTACGCACATCAACCGGGGCAACCCCTTTTTCATTGGTATACGGAATGGAGGTAGTGTTACCGTTGGAAGTGGAGATTCCTCCCTTGAGGGTTTTACGAGATGTCCAACTTGACGAGGTAGAATGGGTTAAAGATAGACTGAATCAGCTCAGCTTAATGGATGAGAAGAGGCTAGCTTCTCTCGCATACGGTCGGTTGTATTAAAGCGGGATGAAGAAAGCCTACGATAAGAAGATATGTCCGCGAAGCTTTCAGACGGGTGACCTTGTGCTGAAGAGGATTCTCCCGCCACAAACAAATCACAGGGGCAAGTGGACCCCTAATTACGAAGGACCCTACGTTGTCAGAAAAGTCTTCTCTGGAGGAGCTTTGCTACTATCTACCATGGATGGTGAAGACTTTTCGTCTCCTGTGAATTCAGACGCAGTTAAAAAATACTTTTCTTGAAAGAGACCCACTGGACAGTAAAAAGAGAGTCCAGGCAAAAATGGGGCATCCCGGCGAACCATAAAAAATGAATAAAAGGTTCGGGCAAAAGTTAGGGATGAAATTGAAAAGATGTACACCCGCGAAGTCGAAAACCTACGTTGGGCGGCTTCGGCAAAAAAGGGTATCCCGGTGAATTGAAAACCCGCAAAGGGCGATTCACGCAAAAGTTAGTGATTTAAAAAGCAAATGACTTCGGTTCGAATTCGATACTACATTGCTTAGTGGTTTGGGAGTACCTGAGGGTTCGTTTATCCAACACAATCTCTTCCAAAAGTTGAATACCGGGAAAGCTCCAGAGTCAGGCGAGTCAAAGGAGGATCAGCTCACGATGTTAGTCTGCACCACGTTGCCGACATGTGTACAAATTCAAGTTGTATTTGTGTTTTTATGCTTCTTGTGCATATATGCATGTGTGTGTACGTAACTTCCTCTTTTTAGGAGTTGCATCCGATGTACAAAACTTTGCCTATTCAGAGGCTTGTTATTAATAAAACATGTTATTCAGTATTTTGATGATTGTGCTTTACTTTTTTGTATGTGAAAAACGCCAATGTTCCGATGAACTTGCATGTGCATAACTTTGTTGGCCCTTGCCAATGATTGATAAAACTTCGAATTGACTGAAGTAATGTCACGGACACTAACCCGAATAGATTTGGTTGTACAGATTTATGTTGTCTCGTTTGTGCTTTGCAGGGTTCTCGCCTTTAAAGCGGAAAATCAGCAATTGTGGCCCCAGCCGGAGGCTCGTGGTGAAAGACTTAACTTTGTGCGATGCTAATCCCCTCGCAGGTCGCACCTCATCCCGAGAGGTTGAGATGATGTTATCCCTTACCGAAGGAAGGATTATTTTCCCCAGAAGAGTATTCTTATGGAAGCTGTCCAAGAAGATATCCCCAGCCAGTCAAAATCCGTATCTCCTGTAGAGGTTGCACTCCACAGAGAGTCTAGTATGTGAACGATCAATCCCCAGCTGGGAGAATTCCCGCAGTGTTTAACCAAGTCATAGTTGGTTCAGAAGGATTATCCTCAACGGATTGGTAGCTCCGAGTTTATAAGCTGTGCCCAGACAGTGCGTTTCCCCGGAAGATTCATGTTCCCCCGGCCGAGTCGTTTCTTCCCCAGTTGAGTTACTCTCCCCATCCGAGGATGTTCGTTCCTCCCAGTGGAAATCGAAGTTTAATCTCCCCGGTGGAGTTGGTTGTATGTCCGGCATTTATTTTGCCGGGGGACTTTATGATACCCATTCATCCCCAACATGGTGGTATTTGCTCTCAACAGCTGTGTTGAAGCGAGCTTGTCAGGGTTTCCCCAGCAGCTTGAGCTTGCATTTGCATTTGCATATAGTGTCATATTTGCATCTACCCAAAAACGCGTAGCATATCCGTGCTGTACGGAGTATTACGTCATTCTCAAACATGTGCGTTTCGAAACATAAGCCCGGTTGGTTAACCTTTGGTTTTCAAGTGTTGTTTCCCTTGCAGGTGGAGGGAGCTCTTGCTCAGATCAATTGCCAAATATTAAAAATCTCAGCATGAGACATGTAAGGATAATGTCTGTCTTGTCATTATTCCCCATAGAGTTGCTTGTTTAAGTTTCTCTTACCCCTCCAGCGGAGTATTTCTTCAAGATTGTTGTTACGTCGTTATCAAAAGGTTTCGTGAATCAATTTTTAGAAGTTGCCGCCTATGTCGAAGTAGGCGTCTGGTAGTTTGGGTTCAAAAAATCCCCAATAGGGACCTTCTCAGATTTGCTGCCACGTCCGCACTAAAGAGTGGAAAATTGAACCAGTATTTGTTACCCATTTGATTGATGGAGTTAGCTACTGCAAAGATAGGCAGAGAAGCTGTAAACAGAGTATTACCCGTAGCGGTGGCGGTGTTATTTTCCTGTAGTAGTGACAGAGTATTACCCGCAGCGGTGGCAGAGTTATTTCCCGTAGTGGTGGCGGAGTTATTACCCGTAGTGGTGGCGGAGTTATTTCCCGTAGTGGTGGCGGAGTTATTACCCGTAGCGATGGTGGTGTTATTTTCCCGTAGTGGTGGCGGAGTTATTACCCGTAGCGATGGCGGTGTTATTTTCCCGTAGTGGTGGCGGAGTTATTACCCGTAGCGATGGCGGTGTTATTTTCCCGTAGTGGTGGTGGAATTATTACCCGTAGCGATGGCGGTGTTATTTTCCCGTAGTGATGACAGAGTATTACCCGTAGCGATAGCGGTGTTATTTCCCGTAGTGGTGGCGGAGTCATTTCCCGTAGTGGTGGCGGAGTCCTTTCCCGTAATGGTGGCGGAGTTATTTCCCGTAGTGGTGGCGGAGTTATTTTCCTGTATCGTTGGCAGAGTCATGTTTTGTTGACAGAAGTGCTTCCCCAGTGAAGTCGTCCAAGTTATTCCTATATTGACAAGTTTGGTGACGTACAGGTGGTTAGTGTTGAAATCAGATCGGTATCAGGTGGTTGATCAGTTGTTACCGTAACAATCAAGTTCAATTGATGAATGGTGTTCCCCAAGCAGTGGTGCAGTTTATTTATGCGGTTGGCAAATTTCCGGGTTCTTGGTATTCAACCGTCTCGTACCTCGAATGTTTGAAGGCCGTTCACTCTTCACCCAGTCGGGTCCAAGCCGTTTGAATAGGGGCAGCTGTTGCACCCTAAAATTTGCTCAACCTGTTTCACCTGGTTTATGTTTCAATTCAATTGCATTGTCATTTGCGTAGTCAGTCATGCACATAGTCTAAACATTTGCATAGCATAGCATAACAAGTCATTTAACAAGGTATCAAGTGCCATTCTTATCAAAAGAGGCACATCAAGGGGTTTTTATTCAAGTATAAAGCCATTCAAGACATCAAAGAAAGGCTTGAAGCTTTAAGAAGTTTGAGGGTCAACCAGTGGATTTCTCTCCTAATCTTGGGGTGTTGAAGATCATCAATGAGTGTGTGAGCCATGACTGAGGGTATGGAATGTGTACCAAGATCATGGAAGACCTAGAGGGTCATTTTGAAGATGAGACAAGTCATTAATACAAGTACAAGAGCCAGAGTTGAAGTACAGTCAACTAGGGTTTCATCTAGGTCAACCCTAGGTCAATCCTAGGTTAACTGAGTGATTGAAGAGCATCAAGGCTTAATTGGAGGATGTGGGATTCATGAATTGATATGTGGATACATGTGTGGTGTTGTGCCAAGGATAAATCAAAGAGAATCAATAGGAGGAGGAGTTACTAAATTAGGGTTTTAGTGTAAAATCCCCTAATTTAGGCCTCACTTCCAAGCCAGATAAGTCAAAATGAAAGTCTCAAATGGATTCTTAGTCAACATGAAACTTGTATAGCTTCTCAGTAGCTTTAATTGGAGTACTAGAAGTCTTCAATAAGATTCGTAGAACTCAAGTTATGGTTCTTGCAAGTTATGGGTCATCAGAGGACACTAAAATTTATCTGTGAAAGTTACTTAACTTCCAAGCAACTTTTGCCCATGAAGGAATTTTCAAATGGATTCTTGGCCAACATAAGAATTGTAGATATTGATCTTAGCTTTAATTTGAGTACTATAAGTCCTCAATAGGATTTGTGGAACTCAAGTTATGGTCTTGGCAATTCAGGGGTATTTTGGGAAAGTTGAATTATAGGTCATTTTTCAACATAGGTCCAAATCTCCATCTTCCACTCCTCAAATGGAAAAACGTTCAACATGAGATGTGTTAAAAATGATGTTTTTAGGCTAGATAAAAGGTCATGAGAGTTTGGAATGGCTTGCTTCACAAAGTCACAAAAATGGCCTAAAATGAAGGTGAATTTTCAAATAAACCAAGAATGAAAATTGGGGTTTTTGATCTACAAATCCAAACCAAGCCATATGACATAACAATTTGATTGTAAAATACATTTTGAGAGCATTGACATTGCCACATTTTTGAGTTGAGGATTAATTCAAGGACTTGCTTTGAAAATTGGTTACTTGCATCATAACGCACAATTGCAAAACCACTCTTCAAGGCAAATGCAAGGTGTCGCTACTGCGAAAATCGGCGCCGGCTGAACAGAAGAGTCGCCACTGTGTGTTATTTATACCACGGGAGGGAAAGGAAACACTCAGAGTAAACCTCGCACAACACGGGAAAGGTATGGTCGTCGCAACCAAAACCTGGATTTGGGAGTCGGTTACGCAAGGGGAAGGTATTAGCACCCCTCACGTCCGTCGTACTCGACGGGATCCACGCTTGTTTTCGGGTATGGATTGTTATTCTACCTAAGCTAAAGGTCAGGGTTAAAAAGAAAATAAAATGACTCGGCAAAGTATCGCACCTTATGCCTACGTATTCCCGTCTGGAACGAGAAATCAGAGTCAACGTAGTTCGACTACCTACGGGAAAGGAGGGGAAGGTTGCTCGCTAGGATATCGCATCCTATGCCTACGTACTTTCACACGGCATGAAAGATCAGAGCAAACGTAGTTCGGGCCACATACGACACAAGTCTGTTTTGATTGTTTTTATTCCTTCTGAAAAAGGGTTTTTCTGATTACCGGTCCAAGCGGACAAAAATGACGTTTTGATGAGTTCACATTCTTTTACGGAAGAAGTGGCTTTTATTGTGTTTGAAACATTTATTGTGTTTTTCTGTTTGTTTTGAGAAAGAAGAGACAGAACTCTAACCTACGGTTGAAAAGGGAATCAAACTAACCTAATGTTATCATGCATGGGTTAAGACCTAATGTCTATCATGCTCCTCTCTTGCACAGAGAGAAACAGAGATCCTACGGGATAGGCAGAAACAGAAACAATATCAAATATATACAGCAAAGCAGTAAAATGCATGAATGCAGCAATACAAGCGAGGCAAGGGAGTCCCACTCAACCTCGAACCTAGAAAACAATAGGCAAAAGTGAGCAGGATTCACTTTCAACCCAACAGGGTAAACAGCAAACAATACAGTCAGGGAAAACCAAACAATACATCTGAAATGAATAACAGCTAAAAAGAAACAGCCACAGCAGCTCTGCATCAACATCTATCTTCAAGTCATCTTCAAACAGCTACAAAGCTTCAGCAAGCATCAATCTCCATCTCCCCAGCCTTCAAACAAGGTCTTGATCATCAATCTTCCACCTGCAATGGCTTTTCTTCCAGTCTCAATCTCCAGGATGAACATCAGTCAACAAGATGAAGTGAATGAATGTTAGACAGTCAATTACCTACCAAGGGTGGTTCATTAACTGTTAACATTATACAGATAATTTTCCCTCAAAAGTTCTATCTTTCAAATACATTCACTGATCCTTCCAAAGGAAGGAGGTGGGTATTTTATAGAGACTTTGAATCATAAGGAAAGGATGGATACAGACAAAGCATTCCATGTTTGAGAAACAAGCTTTCTAATCTAGAGCTCTGCCTAGCTCCTAAACCCTAATCTCCTCAACAGCTGCTAGCAGGAATCTCCTCTTCAACTCTGGAAGTTGGTCTTCAAGCTCTGGATCTCCAATGGCTTCATCATCACAAGTCTTCAGTTCCCCCAATCCCTAAGCAATCCCAATACCCATACAGACAAACAATAATCCCCAGAGGGCACACCATACCAGTCAATCAAATACAGTAATATACTAATAGCAGTAGGGGAATCCTAGTGACTTCTAAGGGATCTAATAACTACCCATAGTCCCTATAGTCCCATATCTAAAATATTCAATCTCTAGGTCCTGAGGGAAATGAACTAATTCACCTAAATCATCACTTAAACCCTAATTTTGTTCATGTTATTCACACCTAAACTAAACACCTAAAACTAAGTCCTAAAAATATGAACTAAATTGTATGTACAAGTTGAATATATAAACTAAACAACCTAAAAAGAATGGATTAAAAATGCTAAAGCAACTATTAGAACAAAAATCAACAAAATTCATGTATGAAATGAAACACCTAAAATAGGCATTTATTTGGAAAATATGGGAAAAATATCAAATAAAAAATAAAATGCAATTTTTATTTTTTATAATTTTCTAGACATCTTGAATAAATTAATACAAAAAGGATCATGAAAAAATATGAAGTTTATGATTTATTATGATTTTTGAAAGAATTAATATTTTTTGAAATAAAATGAAATGAATTAAATGGAAAGGGGGTGCAGCAAGTAGGAGAAATCATTTGAAATTAAGAGATGGGCCCAGACAGGGGGGCGCGCATAGCAAGCGTGTCTGGGCCCAGTTCAACCAGAAAATATAACAAAAATTTAAAAAACTCTGAACGGTGCAAAAAGCAATTAAACTAGTTCATTTCACATTGGGCCTGATTGGGGAGGGTGCCATTAGCAATGGAATTCAAAGCCCGTTCAGAAACTTAAATGAAACGGGGCGTTTTGGTGCCCAGGGTTTCCCTCCGTTTCATCTTCAAACCACATCCATTGGATTAGATTCAGAGTCGTGGTCAAACGATAGATCCCACGGTTGTCCATCATCGTCCCCAATCATCCTCTAGGGTTTCAGAAAAAACCAGCTCCATGCATGGATTTTCCAGACCTTCGTTCTCCCTTGATTCTCCATGAAATCCCACACTTCCAAAACCAAAAATGCTCTACCTCTTCCCCTCTACACAGTCATGTCCATAGTTTTTTCTAAAACTCCACCAATAATCAAATTCGATGAGTGCAACATTCTGAATCCATCAACATCACCTGTCATCAACCATCTCAATTCTCTCCAATCTTTACCCTAACCTACTCTACACCTTATGCTAAGTATTCTGAACCATTGAGCCAAGATTATCATGCATTATCCTATGAGTTACAAGTTCCAACAGTTTTGATGCACCATTAACAACCTTCATGAAAACTCTCCAAACCTTGTGGAATTCATCATTTAACCTAACTTAACCATTCTAAGCTAACAAATCCCTAACATGCTAACTAAACCATGCAATTCGAGCAGAAACACCAACCTGGTTCAAAATGGAGAAACAACTATGGAACTCCTTGATCCAATGCTTGCAGTGACTTGAAACTGATCCACACACTCCAACTTTGATTCTGTATGCAAAGATCTTGACTCAACCTTCTTGTATCATGTGATTCCAACTTCTTGCACCTTGGATGATGGAACTTGTATGGCACTATCCTTGCTCAATTCAGCCAAATTCTTGTGAGAATTATGATCTAGGGATGATGAGGATGAAAATCAGATCAAGAATGGTGAAGATTTGAGGTAGTTTGAGAAGCTTTTGCAAATTGGAGAAAGTGTATGAAACTTGTGGTTTTGAGTAAATGAGATCACCAACCCTTGCATGAACCTCTTCCTACCAATATATACATGACATTAGAACCTCCTAGAAACTTAGAGAAACTTCCCTTGCACTCTTTCCTTACATTTTGGATTATGTATCTTCCATTACAAGTAACCATGAATAACTCTTAAAATTTGAACTAACCTCAAAATTCCACTTTAGCCAATGTTCTCAAAATGATCTTTCCATTCAAAATGACCTATAATTTCACCTCATTTGGCCAAAATATGAAAAATCTCATTTTTAAGTCCATTTTTATTCATTAAATCCAACAATTTTGAAACCTTGTGCTATGAATATTTCCAATCTCTCATGGTCACTTTTCTAGACTCAAAATGTCATTTGGAACAAGTTTTATGTTGTAAAGTTTTCCATTTGAAGCTTCCTTGTATGAGTTTTGGGCATAGGCTTGAAATGACCTGTAATTTTCAAATGCCCAAAATACCCTTTGCTTGCCAAGACCATAAGTAGAGTTCCACAAATCATATGAAGGCATACCATACCATTATAGAAAGCTAAGACAATTAGGAACAATTCTTATGTTGACCAGAAATTCATTTGAAATCTCCTTGAGGGGTAAAAATAGCTTGGAAGTCAAGTCACTTTCACAGCCAAAATTTCAGATACCTCAGATGACCTGTAACTTGCAAGGACCATAACTTGAGTTCTATAAATCTCATTGATGTCTTCCACCACTCAAATTAGAGGTCTTGAGATCCTCTACAAGTTTCATGTTGACCAAGGATCCATTTGAAGCTTGCATTCTAACTTATCTTGCTTGGAAATTTGACCTAAACTAGGGGATTTTACATAGAAACCTTAATTTAGAAACTCCTCTTCTCCTTGATTTCTCTTGATTTCTTCTTAGCATAACAACATATCCTTATTCTTAATGTCAAATTATAGACCCCACATCTCTTCAATAGCCCTCAATTCCTTTCAATCAGTCAACTGACCTAGAGTTGACCCAGGGTTGACCTAGATGAAACCCTAGTTGACTGTCTTCAACTGCAATACTTGTGATCACCTCAATGACTTGTCTCCTTCTCCACATGACTTTCTAAGTCTCCCATGATGCCCACATACTCTCCATGCTCAATTCACAGCCCACAACTTACTTTGTTGATCCTCAGATACCCTCAGTTAAGAGATAGACTCACTGCTTGATCCACTGACTTCTTCAACTTTCACATTCTTTTCTGATGACTTGAATGAGATTGAATTAGAATAATAACCTCTTGATAGGCCTCTAGAGATGAGAATAATGATTGGCCCCCTGTTGGATGACTTGCTATGCTTATGCTATGCAGATGATTAGACTATGTACATGACTCTATATGCAAATGCTAATGATATTGAAACATAAACCAAGTGAATAAGGTTGGGCAAATTTTAGGGTGCAACAGCTGCCCCTATTCAAGCGACTTGGACCCGATTGGGCGAAGAGCCCGGAGCCTTCAGACATTCGCAGTACGAGACGGTTGAATACTAAGAACCCGGAAATTTGCCGACCGCAGAAATAAACTGCGCCTCTGCTTGAGGAACGACATTCATCAACTGAATCTGACTGTTTACCGCAACCCACTGATCTCGCGCGGGGATTATCTTTATCAGTCTGAAAAAGACTTTATCATTGCAAAGATAGAATTTTGCCCACGTTAGGACTCCTCCTGCCGTCAACTCGAAAAAACTTCAACAACTTTGCTGGGGATGGCTCGTCTGCCTCTCATCAGAAATAAATCGTCCACGTTAGGACTAAACTCTTCTACATTAGGGATAAACCTCGTCTAGATCTGTCCACGTCAGGACTAACTCTCCACGTTAGGACTCACCTTTCCACATTAGGAATAAACTTTTTTGTATCTGTCCACGTCAGGATTAAATTCTTCCACGTCAGGAATAAAATCTTTCCACGTTAGGAGTACCTCTTCTTTTCCACGTAAGGAATCACCTCTTTCCACGTAAGGAATCACCTCTTTCCACGTAAGGAAACCAACTTCTCTTCTAAATCTGTCCACGTAAGGAATCACCTCTTTCCACGTTAGGAATCAAACTTTTTCCACGTTAGGAATGCCTCTATCTTTCCACGTCAGGAATCAATCTTGATATGTCCGCGTACGGACTCAATCTTTCCACGTAAGGAATAAACTCGTCTTTCCACGCACGGAAACCATTTTTCTTCCACGTAAGGAATGCTCTTGATATGTCCACGTAAGGACTCTAATCTTTCCTCGTGAGGAATACTATATCAATCTTTCTTTCCACGTTAGGAATGTCATCTTTCCACGTAAGGAACATCTCTTTTCCACGTTAGGAATGCAACTTTCTTTCCACATAAGGAATCAATCTCGTATGTCCACGTAAGGACTCAATCTGTCCACGTAAGGAATCACCTCTTTCCACGTTAGGAATCACATTTTGGTTCGTCCCCGTAAAGACTCCAACTTTCACCTCACTTTGTCCACGTAAGGACTCCAATCTTTCCACTTAAGGAATGAAACTTTAATCTGTCCACGTCAGGACTAAACTTTTCCACGTAAGGAAACCATGTCTCTTCTTGATTTTTCCACGTCAGGACTCAGGCATCTTCGACCTGCTGGGGAAATAAAACTTGTCCACGTCAGGACTCACATCTTCATCTGATGAAATAATAGAACCTGTCCATGTTAGGACTTGCACGTCTTCTACTTGCTGGGGAAATACGACTGTGTCCGCGTCAGGACTCATACTTTTCCAGTAACACGAAGAATGATAAATTTGTCCACGTCGGGACTCTCGCATCTTGTCATTACACAGAACTACAAACTTGTCCTCGTCAGGACGCACATTTCACCATCACGAATAAAGCCCTCGGCTGGAAACAACTGGTCCATGTCAGGACACCAATACGAAGAGTAACCAACTTTGTCCACGTCAGGACTCCATCTTCAATCAATACCAAGAAATCAAATCCGTCCACGTTAGGACTGACATATATCGTCAAACTGAGGAAATGTCCACGTCAGGACCCCCACTTCTCTTAGCACAAAAAAACCTGTCAATAAACCCGTCCACGTTAGGACCCATCCTTCCATTGGTCCGCAAACTTCTCATCACTGATGTTACAGCCACTTTGAGGCTGACTTTACTGGGGATATTTGGAAATCAAACTACTGGAAGCCTGCTCTAATGACCGGCGGTAGCCTTTAAACTTCTGGTTCATGAAACCTTTTAATGCTGACGTAACAACAACTTTGAAGGAAACAATCCGCTGGTCGGACTAGAGAAACTTCAACAGGAAATCCTGGCGGGGGAACAAGTAACTCTGCTTGGGGACAAAGAGAAACTTATCCTGCTGACTCTATAGGGAGTAGTGCCAAAGCTGACACTTCGTTGAATGTCTCATGCCGAGACTTTGAATGTGTATTGATTCATCTGAGCAAGGGCTCTCTCTACCTGCAAGAGGAACAATACTTGAAACAACAGGTTAGCCATTCTGATTTATGTTTCAAAATGCATGCGTTTGACAATGATGCACTGCTCCATGGAAATGCCAATGCAAATACAGACTCAAACTGTTGGGTACAGACTGCTTCAGCAAAATAAATGCTGAAGATAATGCCAACTCCGTTGGGGATAGCCAGGTGCTACAGAATTATTCCAGCAAAATAAATGCTGGAAGAGTGACGTCGACTCAGCTGGGAAATCGGGAACTTAAACCAAACACCTTGCTAAAGTAACACCCTGCTGGGGAATACCAGATGCGCTTCTGCTGGAGAGTGAGCTGATATCACACGGTATGCTGACAAAATAGATGCCAGGACACACGACCAACTCTGCTGGGGAGAGTCTTAATCTTCGAGTTCCACTGGGAGGAATGGAAATACTTGCTGAAAAGAGAACTCCACTGGGGATGGGATGATTCTCTTGGGGAGAATCAACTGCCTCCGCTGGGGGGAGAATAAATGACCCTGCGGGGAAAGATGAACTTGTCTGAATACAACTCACCGATATTAATCTTCTGAGGCTAACCCACTCTGCTTGGGATAAGGAATCCTTCTGGGGAACACCACACTGTCTGAACACAGCCTACAATCATGGAATTGCCAATTCTGCTGAGAATAAATGACTTTACTAGAGCAGGTCCCTTGGATAAGCTACGACTAGCTAGGGAATTCGATCCTTCTTCAGGAGGCACATGCATGACATGCGCGGAAGTCGAGTCTTTTGTTACTGCAATCTTTTGATCGTTTTCCTGCAACAACACAAACAAGACAGGACAAGCCTATGCAACCAAATCAATTCAGGTTAGTGACATTATTTTCAGTTAATTCAAAGCTTTAGCAATTGTTGGCAAGGGCCAGTGATGTTACACACATGCTAGTTTCAATAAACTTAGGCGTTTTATCATGCACAAAATAGTAAAGAACCAGCATTAAGTACTGAATAACATGTTTTATTGATTGGGCCCCTGAATGGGCGGAGTTTTTGTACACGGGATGTAACTCCTGAAAAGAGGAAGCTACGCAAAGCAGATATACAAATATGCACAAGAAGCATAAATATTTTGACAAATTAAATTTTGTACACATGACGGCAACGGGATGAAGACGAACACCACAAACTGATCCTCCCATGACTCTCCCGACTCTAATGCTTTCCCGGTATCCACACTTCCGAAGAGGTTGTATCTGATAATCAACCCCCCAGGTATATTCTCCCGCACCAATGCTCAATGCAGTATCAAATTCGGACCTCAGTCATTTGCTTTTTTAAATCCCTAACTTTTGCGTGAACCGCCCTTTACGGGTTTTCAGTTCACCGGGATACCCTTTTTTGCCGAAGCCGCCCAGTGTAGGTTTTCAACTTCGCGGGCGTACATTTTTCAATTTTATCCCTACTTTTGCCCGAACCTTTCATTCTGTTTTTGGTTCGCCAGGATGCCCCATTTTTGCCTGGACTCTCTTTTTTTGTCCAGCGGGTCAATTTTAAGCAAAGTATTTTTTAACTGCGTCCGAATTCACAGGCGACGTAAAGTCTTCACCGTCCATGGTGGACAACAATAACGCTCCTCCTGAAAAGACCTTGCTGACGACATACGGCCCTTCGTAGTTGGGGGTCCACTTGCCCCTGTGATCTACCTGCGGCGGGAGAATCCTTTTCAGCACAAGGTCGCCCGTCTGAAAGCTTCGCGGATGTATCCTCTTATCATATGCTTTCTTCATTCGGCTCTGGTACAAACGACCGTATGCTAGAGAAGCTAGCCTCTTCTCATCCATCAAACTCAATTGATTCAACCTGTCTTTCACCCATTCTGCCTCGTCTAGCTAAACGTCTCGCAATACCCTCAGAGAAGGGATCTCAACTTCCAATGGTAGCACTGCTTCCATTCCGTATACTAACGAGAACGGGGTTGCCCCGGTTGATGTGCGTACCGTTGTACGATAACCGTGCAAAGCGAAAGGTAGCATCTCATGCCAATCCTTATAGGTCACCACCATTTTCTGAACGATCTTCTTGATATTCTTATTGGCCGCCTCAACAGCGCCATTCATCTTGGGTCGGTAAGGGGAGGAGTTGTGATGCTCGATCTTGAAATTCTGACAGAGCTCCTTCATCATTTTGTTGTTCAGGTTTGAACCGTTGTCCGTGATTATCCGCTCGGGAATCCCATATCGGCAAATGATATCTCTCTTGATGAATCTAGCCACCACTTGCTTCGTTACGTTTGCGTAAGACGCCGCTTCCACCCACTTGGTGAAATAATCGATTGCTACTAAGATGAACCGATGCCCGTTAGAAGCTATCGGCTCGATCTTTCCAATCATATCGATTCCCCACATCGAGAATGGCCATGGCGATGACATCACATTTAGAGGACTCGGAGGCACATGGATCTTAGCAGCATAGATTTGGCACTTGTGGCACTTCCTCGCAAACTTGAAACAGTCAGTTTCCATAGTCAGCCAAAAATAACCTGCCCGTAGCAGCTTCCTCGTCATAGCATGCCCACCAGCATGCGTACCAAAGGTACCTTCATGTATTTCCTCCATGAGCAACTTCGCCTCTTTTTCATCTACGCAACGCAGCATCACCAAATCGTGGTTCCTCCTGTATAAGACACCATCTGGATTCAAATAGAAGTTACCCGCTAATCTCCTAAGAGTTTTCTGATCTTGACAGGATGCCCCAGCCGGATACTCTTTGTTCTTCAGGAAATTAAGGATATCGAAATACCACGGTTTGTCTTCGGATGCTTCATCGATAGCAAATACGAAAGCTGGTCTGTCAAGCCGAGAGATAACGATTCGGGGAGCCTCGTTCCAGAAGTTGACTTTGTACATGGAAGACAAAGTGGCGAGAGCGTCAGCCATTTGATTCTCTGCCCGCGGTACGTGATGCAATTCAACCTTGTCGAAGAAAGGCAACAATCTCCTTGCATAATTCATGTAATGTATCAAGTTGGGCTGACGCGTCTCCCATTCCCCTTTGATCTGATTCACCACCAGAGCTGAGTCTCCGTATACGTCTAAATTCTTGATTCGCAAATCAATGGCTTCTTCAAGCCCCATTATACAAGCTTCGTATTCGGCTTCATTGTTGGTGACAGCAAAGGTCAATCGGGCAGTAAACGGGATGTGCGACCCGTGTGGCGTAGTGATGATTGCCCTTATTCCGCTACCGTAAGCGTTCACAGCTCCGTCAAATATCATCTTCCACTTGGAACCCAATTCTGGCCCTTCGTCCGGCAATGGTTCTTCGCAATCCTTCATCTTTAGGTACATGATATCCTCGTCAGGAAAATCAAACCTCATCGATTGGTAATCTTCAATAGGCTGCTCCGCCAGATACTCAGACAACACACTCCCTTTTATAGCCTTTTGCGAGACGTATTGAATGTCATATTCAGTCAAGACCATCTGCCAACGGGCAATTCTCCCGGACAACGCCTGCTTTTCGAATACATATTTGATGGGATCCATCTTCGAGATGAGCATGGTTATATGATTCAGCATGTATTGCCTCAAACGCTTGGCGGCCCAGGCTAGCGCGCAACAAGTTTTCTCAAGCATTGAGTATCGAGATTCACAATCTGTAAATTTCTTACTCAAGTAGTAGATCGCATGCTCTTTTCTTCCTGTCTCGTCGTGTTGACCGAGAACACAACCCATGCTTCCCTCAAGAACCGTCAAATACATGATCAAGGGTCTCCCTGCCACTGGGGGTATCAAAATAGGAGGCTCCTGCAAATACTGCTTTATTTTATCGAACGCCTTTTGACAATTTTCGTTCCATGTTACAGCTTGATCTTTCTTCAACAGCTTGAATAATGGTTCACACGTAGCAGTTAGGTGAGATATGAACCGGGCGATGTAGTTCAACCTCCCTAAAAACCTGCGCACCTCTTTTTCTGTTTTAGGCGTCGGCATTTCTTGAATCGCTTTTATTTTAGCAGGATCGACCTCTATTCCTCTTTCGCTTACGATAAACCCCAGCAGTTTACCCGATCTCACCCCGAAGGTGCATTTGTTAGGGTTCAGTCTCAGCCTGAACTTCCTAAGCCTTTTAAATAACTTCAGCATATTCACCAGATGCTCTTCCTCCGTCTGGGATTTGGCAATCATATCATCAACATAAACTTCGATCTCTTTATGCATCATATCATGGAAAAGAGTCGTCATCGCACGCTGATATGTTGCCCCAGCATTTTTCAAACCAAAGGGCATCACTTTGTAGCAAAATGTTCCCCAAGGCGTTATGAAAGTGGTCTTCTCCATATCCTCTGGCGCCATTTTAATCTGATTATAGCCTGAAAAGCCATCCATGAAGGAGAATACGGAGTATTGAGCGGTATTATCAACTAGCACGTCGATATGAGGAAGTGGAAAATCGTCTTTTGGGCTTGCTTTGTTCAAATCTCTATAATCCACGCACATTCGAACTTTGCCGTCTTTCTTTGGCACTGGTACAATATTAGCAACCCAAGAGGGATATTTTGTCACAGCCAGGAAACCAGCATCCCACTGTTTTTGAACTTCCTCTTTGATTTTTACTTCCATATCTGGTCTGGTCCTGCGAAGCTTTTGTTTGACCGGTGGACACTCTTCTTTCAAAGGCAGACGGTGCACAACCATATCTGTATCGAGCCCTGGCATATCCTCATACGACCAAGCGAATACATCACTATACTCTCGGAGCATTTCAACCAGTCTTCGCTTGATATCGCTCTGCAGTGCGGCCCCGATACGAATATTCTTCTCAACCCCTTCCGACCCCAAGTTGATAATTTCAATGACCTCGTCGTGAGGCAGAATGGCTCTTTCCTCTTGCTTCACCAACCAAGACAGTTCTTCAGGAACGTCACTATCTTCGACAACCTCTTCTTCGGCCTGAAATACCGGGTGCTCAAAGTCGGGACGAGTCATAGGTGGTTCAAGGATGTCATCTGAAAATGTTATCCTGCAAAAGGAACGGTTAAGTGCTTCAAAATGCGTATAAAGCGAATAACCACGTTGCCATTTTTTTGAAAAATACAAAACAAGAAAGACAGAGATTACAGTATTTGCACATGAAAAAACGCCATTTATTTAATGATTAACACGCAATGTTCATAACAACACAGCCCTAAGCAAATCATGATGCCCCGGGCAAGACATCAGATTATTCAACAATTAATGAAGCAAAGCATTACTGTTTAAGAGTCACAGGAACAAGCTCCTGAATAGACCAGTTGCACAGTCCCTGTCCTGGCGTGCTTGGCTGAATCCAGGCATCCATATCACAGTCGCTGTCTCCTTCGTCAGACTCCGAGGCAGCATTGATGGTTTCATGACATACTCCACTGGCAGAGATGGTTATCGGCCCTCGGAAACGGGGTGCCCCCACAGCAGGTGCTGACGACGACGGTTGGTATCCCAGCCCGAATCGATCCATCTTTACAGGAATATCTAGCACTTTGCCCCAACCCTTTGCTTCTCCAGCCTCTACAAGAGCTTGAGCTTCTTTATATGACGAAACGGCTATCTCCAACACTTTGCTCGGCCCGGGACCTTTGTCCTTGATACGCAACCCTTCAAATGCCTGGCAGGGTGTTTCGGGGATCTCTCCGTCGACCTCCACATATTTAAATGACGACAGATGGCTGACCAGGATGTCCTCTTCTCCGCATACGGTGACCACGCTGTCTCCGACCATATATTTCAACTTCTGATGCAGTGTAGATGTGACTGCCCCAGCCCCATGAATCCAGGGTCTTCCGAGCAGGCAGCTATACGCAGGCTGTATATCCATGATATAAAACTCAGTCGCAAACACCTCCGGCCCTACCTGTAGAGGCAATGTTATCGATCCAAAGACTGTTCTTCGCGTGCCGTCAAACGCTCTGACTACCAAGTCACTGGGCGTGCACAGGATTCCCCTGACATCTAGCTTCATCATCGCTTTCTTGGGCAGCACATTCAAAGACGATCCGGTGTCGACCAATACATGCGACATTACTGATCCTCTACACTCGACAGATATGTGCAGCGCCATATTATGATCTCTCCCCTTAGGGGTCAAATCGAAGTCGGTAAAGCCTAAGCTGTGGCCTGCATTCACATGTGCCAACACTCCTTCTAGCTGATTTACAGAGACGTCTTGGGGTACGAAGGAAGTATCCAAGACTTTCAACAAAGCATTTCTGTGAGCTTCAGAACATAAGAGCAACGACAGGATAGATATCTTGGAGGGCGTCTGTTGCAGATGCTCCACAATCTTATAATCACTCTTTCGAATCAAGCGCATGAACTCTTCTACATCTTTCGATGCCGCTTCTTTGTCACTTGCTTGCACTGGGACATTTTCAACCATCTTTCCTTTCCCTTTCGCTAGTCTTTCGGCCTCCACTTCAGGTGATATAAAGATCCTACCACTCCTTGTCATACCTCCTGAACCAACAACGTTGTCTACAGTCTCGGCTGGCTGCTTATTAACATCAATCTTTATCCCGTCACAATACACTTCCAACCCATATGACCAGGGGACTGCTTTCGTGTTCTCGTACGGGATCGGTCCGGCCTTAGTTATGGTGATCGGTGGTCGCTGGACCGGCGCTGCAATAGTGATTGTCTTTCGAGGAATCGTTACAGTGGCCACATCACTTTGATCATCTGCTACCGCCCCTACAGGCTCTTCAGTTGCTGCTCGGTCAAACTGCAATGTGCCTCCATCAATTAAAGCCTGGATGCCTTTCTTCAAATCATCACACCCCCCAGCTAGGGTCCAGCATTCTAAGCAATACTCGTCACATCCAGGGTAAACACCCCCTTGCAACAATCTGCTTTTTATCTCGCTCAGCGGCGTTTTTAAATCGTCGACATTCATAATCAGATTCAACCCTTCCTCAGTCAGAATGGCGTTCGCCCCATGATTAGGCATGGGTTTCTGCACTATATTCGGACCTGTCGTTCCGAAATTGATAGTCTTATTGTCCAAAAGATCCTGCACAACATGCTTAAAGGCATGGCAACCCTCTATATCGTGGCCCGGAGCCCCAGAATGAAACTCACAGTGCCTGCTTGCATCATAACCATACGGGGGAGTTCCCGTTATCGGTGCCAGAGTTCTCTTCTCTACCAAATTCAGACCCAACAACGTCTGCAACAAATCTGCATAGGTTGAGGGAGGCTTCTCAAACACTCTTCTTGGTTTACCACCCTGGAATCTTCGCTGAGCAGGTTGTGCCCCCTGCTGTGGCTGCTGATGCTGCTGCATTGGCTGCTGCTGACACAGTTGTTGTTGTTGAAGTGGTTGTTGCTGATACGGGATAGTAACACTAGCCACCTGCTGCGGTTGATGATATTGGTTTCGACCTCTGCCTCGGCCTCGGCCTCGGCCTCCAAACACTGCGCTTGCCTCGCCCTGACGACGCCCACCAAAAGCCTTCTTATTACTGCCAGATGCATTTGATTCCTCAGCCTGGAATTTTCCCTGCTTAATGTTACGTTCAATCTTTTCTCCCATCAGAATCAAATCTGAGAAACTGGCCAGAGATGTATGAAACAACATGTCATGAAACAAGCCTGTGAATGTGCCGACGAACATGTCATTCATTTCCTTGTCTTCTAAAGGAGGACGGACCCTGCCAGCCATATCGCGCCACCTTTGCGCGTACTCTTTAAAGCTCTCACCCTTCTTCTGAGACAAGCCCGCCAATTGGACCCGGTTGGGTGCCAGGTCGCTGTTATACATGTAGTGAGCTACAAATGCCTATGCCAATTGCTTCCATGTCTTGATATTAGCTGGCTCCAACCCCATATACCACTCTAGGGAAGGGCCTGACAAACTATCTTGAAAGAAATGCATTAGCATTCTCTCATCAGTTGAGTATGCAGACATCTTTCTGTAATAAGCCCGCACGTGCACTTTCGGACAGGTGTCCCCTTTATACTTATCAAACGTAGGAGCTTTGAATTTGATTGGCACCCTCAAGCCAGGTACCAGACCCATTGTTGCCATGTCCAAGCCCACAGCACTTTGGTTCAGGACCCCCCTCATCTGCTCTTCTAGCATTCTGATCTTCTGGGAGTTATCCATCGGCCCTTCAAAGCCTCCGCCGGAGAAAGCATCCTCCTGCTGATCTTCTTGCCACATACTATCCCCAGCTCCATACCCATCATATCCATTATTGCGGCCATCCCTAATTTGATTCATCACTGGGCCTCGGCCTCTATTGCCGTATCCCTGAACACCTCCAGCAGGCCCAAAAGTCATTAACCCAGCGCCGTTTCCATTTCTGAAACCTCCGTAGCCCTGATTGGCCACACCATAACCATCTTGCCCAAAGCCTTGAGCATTGAAACCATATTTCCCAGCGTTATCGAATCCCTGATCATTGAACCTGAATCCAGCATTGCCAAAGCCGTTGCCTCCCATATTATCACCCAAGTTGATATCACCAAGCCCAACGTTATGGACAGCAGTCTCGTTCCCCACTCCGATGTTACCGTTCCCAGCAGCGGTAGCGTTGTTGACATTAGCAGCAGGTATATTGACTACAGGTGGAGCCACTGGCGTGGGAGTGCCATCTCCATGAGCAGTGTCGACTCGCACAGACTGATGCTCCTCATTACCGTGACCAGCATTTCGGGCCAACAGAGGTTGCACCATGGCTTGCAAATTCTCCTGACCTTTTGCAATAGCTTACCATGGTCTGCATAAAGAGAGCTAGCTTCTCGCGCACATCTTGCATCTCGTTCTGCATTTGATCCATGATTCTTCGACAGTTGGTGCGAGTGGAATAGCGGTGCGGGTGCTGATCTGCAATCCTGAAAGTACCTGATACAGAGCAGGAAATAAGACACCATCCAAAGATTACCTGTAATGCAGTATGAATATGAATGCAATGCAATGTGTGTCTGTGCGTCAGGGAATTCATTCCCCGATTCTAGTATGAAGGTGCCGGTGTAAGCAATACAAAGATCGGAGTTGAATCACAGAAAGCCTCATATATTGCAGAGAAACTAATAAGCCAAGAATACAATGTCACTGAGAGTACAATACGGGAAGGCATGACCTCAACCAACAATCCTGGTGATGGTCAGCACTATGCAAATAAAGCATACAAGTTACTACATGAAATAATCAAACACTCCCATAAGTCTGGTATTCTTCTAGCAACTTCTTGGTCTCTGGATGGCTTGGTCTGGTAAGCAGCCCTTCAACAAGTTGGTTTCTTTTCTTAAGAACACGCCGCACGTCTTCAGCAGTTTCCTCCCATGCCCCTTCTCCGAAGCGATCCTCTAGTTTACGCTTCTGAGACACAGCTTCGTCTCTGCCGTTGATGGCCTTGTTTAGTGCATTCTGGAGACTATACCAGGTCATCACTTCCTCTTTACACTTCTTGATGCTGGACTTCAACTGCTCTTTGAGGTCGGAAATTTGCTGCTTCAACTTATCTTCCCTCTTCTTATTGTTGGTGAGCGTGGCATTCCAGGTCTTATTGCAAGAAGAGATCTCTCGGTGAGCGATGTCAAGCGCTTTCTTCTTAGATTCAAGCATGTCATGGGAGCTTCTGAACTCTTGCCCCAGACGTTCGCGCTTCTTCCTCTCCTCAGTCAACTCAGCCCCTAGTCTGTTCATTAGCTCAATCTGCTGTTGGAAAGCATGCACGACCTTGTTTTTATCACTGTGTATCTGGGATAGCTCCTGCTCTAACCCTTCGTTGATCTTCATCAAGGCTTCTTTTTCTTTCACAACTTGCTCGTAGGCCTCCCTAGAAATAGTAGTTGGCTCTGCTACCGGAATAGGAACAAGAACTGGTGCATCTGGAAATGGCATCCGCAACTGACTTGCTCTCTCCTGGATCCAAACCCTGTAAGGTGCATAAGCCTGACAGTCGTTCTTCCCTAACAACAGCTTCCCTCTTCGGTTAATACGCGTCCAGGCATGTTGCAGCTTGGCTAGTAACTCCCCCTTCACGTCACCGGTGAAGTACAGAGATTCCTGTACTTCTTCCTCCTTGGGCGGGTTCTTCAGCGCATATCCGAATTGACGGACCAACAGCGATGGGTTGTAGTTGATACACCCTTTTCTTCCTATCAACGGCACATTAGGGTACCCAGAACAACTGAATATAAGCTCAGCCCCTAGCAGGTCTCAATCAAACCACTCAACGTCCTCGGAAGATAGCCTCATCAGGCGCTCTGACCAGCTAGCGGTGGTTGCACTCTCCACAAAAGACCCCTTCATGGGAAGATGACTTTTGAACCACATATTCAACAGGGGAGCACAGCAGTAAACAACCTTCCCCCTTCTGTTTTCGTTCTTGTAGTGCAAGGAGTGGTAGAAGTCTCCGATCAATGTTGGCACTGGATTGCCGACAACAAATAGATGGAAAGCGTCCAGGTCTACGAAATTGGGCAAGTTAGGAAACAACACAATTCCATAAATGCATAGAGCCAAAATAGCATTGAAAACCACCCAACATCCACTCTGGGCATACTCCTGAGCTTTGCCAACCAAGAAATCAAGAGAGAAACCTGAAACCCCAAGCCAAGAAGTCACTAACAGTTCTGTAGCGTCCATATGCAAGGCTTTGGCTAAGTCCTCCAACTTGGGCTCAGCAGCAGAGTGAATAAAGGGGACCTTGTTCTACACGGGTAACTCAGTAAACTCCACATACTCATCAATGGTGGGCCCCAGAAGGAAGTCAGCAAACGTAAAACATCTCAATGCGGGGTCATAGAACTGCATCAAGGCGTACAGCCCATTCATCTCATCAGTAGTGGGCTTGCAGACTAATCTCAGTAATCTCCCATGACTCATTCTGAAGCTTCTTCTAACCTCCTCATCAGCAAGAGATATCAGACCAAGCAACGGAGTAATATCAGGTGTTGGCAGCTTATACGCAACTGTTTTCCTCAAACCAGCCATAATCAACACTCAGAAGTCTGGGCACTAGAATCGGAGGATATGCAAATGCACCTGCAGCACAGACACACGTTAATGGGATGCAATGATAATGGGTATGCAAACAATGCAATGCAAGTAACATGCAACAGGGACCAAATGCCGTAGCTGAATAGCCTGAATCATGTCAAGAAGTCTCAGATAGACTCTTTAGAAGTCCTCAAACCCTGGTCTCAGATAGACCTAAAACAAAGCTCCAACAATGGTCTCTGACAGACCTCAAACCATAACTCCAACTGGTCTCTGGCAGACCTCATATCATATCTCCAACTGGTCTCTGACAGACCTCAAACCATAACTCTAACTGGTCTCTGGCAGACCTCATATCATATCTCCAACTGGTCTCTGACAGACCTCAGACCATAACTCTAACTGGTCTCTGGCAGACCTCATATCATATCTCCAACTGGTCTCTGACAGACCTCAGAACTCTCCATAAATACCCAGGATCTCAGATCAAGAGATATACCGGTAGTCTAAAGGTCTAGTTACCTGCATAACCCCAAACCCTCTCACAGGTGGATGTCCTAGTAACTGACAAAGGTACGGCATCCTATGCGTTCGTCGGTGTCACAGACTTTCAGGGTTGATGATACGATTCCCAGAAGGAGTGGCATCATCGAATCCTGAAGAGGCCTCACTTAGCCAACTTCCAAATGATCGGTTCCCGGAGTCGACAATTCAGCTGACCAACAACCCCTTCGACCCAAAGGGTAGAAAAAGAAGCCAACCAGAAGAACCTCGTCCGAGTGTAGATTTCATGAGACACTAATGCAAGCAAAGCCGACACGCGTCCACTACTTTCTACTCTAATTCTAGGTGCACTCAAGCCCAGGTCTGGCTTATCTCTCAATCATAGAACCACCCATCACAACCCAATATAGCAATAATAACAATATATATAATGCTGAAAATAAAGGTCAGAAACATAACTCCATGCAAAATCCTCGACGGGAAAACAAGCGTTAGGATTGACTCTCTTAAGGGACGTTGTATCCCAAATGCATAAGGAACTATCGCAGTCCTTAGCAGCCAGGGGACGTTGAGTCCCCAGCAGAGTCGCCAGCTGTCGCTACTGCAAATATCGGCGCCGGCTGAACAGAAGAGTCGCCACCGTGCGTTATTTATCCCACGGGAGGGAAAGGAAACGCTCAGAGTAAACCTCGCACAACATGGGAAAGGTATGGTCGTCGCAACCAAAACCTGGATTCGGGAGTCGGTTACGCAAGGGGAAGGTATTAGCACCCCTCACGTCCGTCGTACTCGACGGGATCCACGCTTGTTTTCGGGTATGGATTGTTATTCTACCTAAGCTAAAGGTCAGGGTTAAAAAGAAAATAAAATGACTCGGCAAAGTATCGCACCTTATGCCTACGTATACCCGTCTGGAACGAGAAATCAGAGTCAACGTAGTTCGACTACCTACGGGAAAGGAGGGGAAGGTTGCTCGCTAGGATATCGCATCCTATGCCTACGTACTTTCATACGGCATGAAAGATCAGAGCAAACGTAGTTCGGGCCACATACGACACAAGTCTGTTTTGATTGTTTTTATTCCTTCTGAAAAAGGGTTTTTCTGATTACCGGTCCAAGCGGACAAAAATGACGTTTTGATGAGTTCACATTCTTTTACGGAAGAAGTGGCTTTTATTGTGTTTGAAACATTTATTGTGTTTTTTTGTTTGTTTTGAGAAAGAAGAGACAGAACTCTAACCTACAGTTGAAAAGGGAATCAAACTAACCTAATGTTATCATGCATGGGTTAAGACCTAATGTCTATCATGCTCCTGTCTTGCACAGAGAGAAACAGAGATCCTACGGGATAGGCGGAAACAGAAACAATATCAGATATATACAGTAAAGCAGTAAAATGCATGAATGCAGCAATACAAGCGAGGCAAGGGAGTCCCACTCAACCTCGTACCTAGAAAACAATAGGAAAAAGTGAGCAGGATTCACTTTCAACCCAACAGGGTAAACAGCAAACAATACAGTCAGGGAAAAACAAACAATACATCAGAAATGAATAACAGCTAAAAAGAAACAGCCACAGCAGCTCTGCATCAACATCTATCTTCAAGTCATCTTCAAACAGCTACAAAGCTTCAGCAAGCATCAATCTCCATCTCCCCAGCCTTCAAACAAGGTCTTGATCATCAATCTTCCACCTGCAATGGCTTTTCTTCCAGTCTCAATCTCCAGGATGAACATCAGTCAACAAGATGAAGTGAATGAATGTTAGACAGTCAATTACCTACCAAGGGTGGTTCATTAACTGTTAACATTATACAGATAATTTTCCCTCAAAAGTTCTATCTTTCAAATACATTCACTGATCCTTCCAAAGGAAGGAGGTGGGTATTTGATAGAGACTTTGAATCATAAGGAAAGGATGGATGCAGACAAAGCATTCCATGTTTGAGAGACAAGCTTTCTAATCTAGAGCTCTGCCTAGCTCCTAAACCCTAATCTCCTCAACAGCTGCTAGCAGGAATCTCCTCTTCAACTCTGGAAGTTGGTCTTCAAGCTCTGGATCTCCAATGGCTTCATCATCACAAGTCTTCAGTTCCCCCAATCCCCAAGCAATCCCAATACCCATACAGACAAACAATAATCCCCAGAGGGCACACCATACTAGTCAATCAAATACAGTAATATACTAATAGCAGTAGGGGAATCCTAGTGACTTCTAAGGGATCTAATAACTACCCATAGTCCTTATAGTCCCATATCTAAAATATTCAATCTCTAGGTCCTGAGGGAAATGAACTAATTCACCTAAATCATCACTTAAACCCTAATTTTGTTCATGTTATTCACACCTAAACTAAACACCTAAAACTAAGTCCTAAAAATATGAACTAAATTGTATGTACAAGTTGAAGGTATAAACTAAACAACCTAAAAAGAATGGATTAAAAATGCTAAAGCAACTATTAGAACAAAAATCAACAAAATTCATGTATGAAATGAAACACCTAAAATAGGCATTTATTTGGAAAATATGGGGAAAATATCAAATAAAAAATAAAATGCAATTTTTATTTTTTATAATTTTCTAGACATCTTGAAGAAATTAATTCAAAAAGGATCATGAAAAAATATGAAGTTTATGATTTATTATGATTTTTGAAAGAATTAATATTTTTTGAAATAAAATGAAATGAATTAAATGGAAAGGGGGTGCAGCAAGTAGGAGAAATCATTTGAAATTAAGAGATGGGCCCAGACAGGGGGGCGCACATAGCAAGCGCGTCTAGGCCCAGTTCAACCAGAAAATATAACAAAAATTTAAAAACTCTGAACGGTGCAAAAAGCAATTAAACTAGTTCATTTCACATTGGGCCTGATTGGGGAGGGTGCCATTAACAATGGAATTCAAAGCCCATTCAGAAACTTAAATGAAACGGGGCGTTTTGGTGCCCAGGGTTTCCCTCCGTTTCATCTTCAAACCACATCCGTTGGATTAGATTCAGAGTCGTGGTCAAACGATAGATCCCACGGTTGTCCATCATCGTCCCCAATCATCCTCTAGGGTTTCAGAAAAGACCAGCTCCATGCATGGATTTTCCAGACCTTCGTTATCCCTTGATTCTCCATGAAATCCCACGCTTCCAAAACCAAAAATGCTCTACCTCTTCCCCTCTACACAGTCATGTCCATAGTTTTTTCTAAAACTCCACCAATAATCAAATTCGATGAGTGCAACATTCTGAATCCATCAACATCACCTGTCATCAACCATCTCAATTCTCTCCAATCTTTACCCTAACCTACTCTACACCTTATGCTAAGTATTCTGAACCATTGAGTCAAGATTATCATGCATTATCCTATGAGTTACAAGTTCCAACAGTTTTGATGCACCATTAACAACCTTCATGAAAACTCTCCAAACCTTGTGGAATTCATCATTTAACCTAACTTAACCATTCTAAGCTAACAAATCCCTAACATGCTAACTAAACCATGCAATTCGAGCAGAAACACCAACCTGGTTCAAAATGGAGAAACAGTTATGGAACTCCTTGATCCAATGCTTGCAGTGACTTGAAACTGATCCACACACTCCAACTTTGATTCTGTATGCAAAGATCTTGACTCAACCTTCTTGTATCATGTGATTCCAACTTCTTGCACCTTGGATGATGGAACTTGTATGGCACTATCCTTGCTCAATTCAGCCAAATTCTTGTGAGAATTATGATCTAGGGATGATGAGGATGAAGATCAGATCAAGAATGGTGAAGATTGGTGAAGATTTGAGGTAGTTTGAGAAGCTTTTGCAAATTGGAGAAAGTGTATGAAACTTGTGGTTTTGAGTAAATGAGATCACCAACCCTTGCATGAACCTCTTCCTACCAATATATACATGACATTAGAACCTCCTAGAAACTTGGAGAAACTTCCCTTGCACTCTTTCCTTACATTTTGGATTATGTATCTTCCATTACAAGTAACCATGAATAACTCTTAAAATTTGAACTAACCTCAAAATTCCACTTTATCCAATGTTCTCAAAATGATCTTTCCATTCAAAATGACCTATAATTTCACCTCATTTGGCCAAAATATGAAAAATCTCATTTTTAAGTCCATTTTTATTCATTAAATCCAACAATTTTGAAACCTTGTGCTATGAATCTTTCCAATCTCTCACGATCACTTTTCTAGACTCAAAATGTCATTTGGAACAAGTTTGATGTTGTAAGGTTTTCCATTTGAAGCTTCCTTGTATGAGTTTTGGGCATAGGCTTGAAATGACCTGTAATTTTCAAATGCCCAAAATACCCTTTGCTTGCCAAGACCATAAGTAGAGTTCCACAAATCATATGAAGGCATACCATACGATTCTAGAAATATAAGACAATGAGGAACAATTCTTATGTTGACCAGAAATTCATTTGAAATCTCCTTGAGGGGTAAAAATAGCTTGGAAGTCAAGTCACTTTCACAGCCAAAATTTCAGATACCTCAGATGACCTGTAACTTGCAAGGACCATAACTTGAGTTCTAGAAATCTCCTTGATGTCTTACACCACTAAAATTAAAGGTCTTGATATCCTCTACAAGTTTCATGTTGACCAAGGATCCATTTGAAGCTTGCATTCTGACTTATCTTGCTTGGAAATTTGACCTAAACTAGGGGATTTTACATAGAAACCTTAATTTAGAAACTCCTCTTCTCCTTGATTTCTCTTGATTTCTTCTTAGCATAACAACATATCCTTATTCTTCATGTCAAATGATAGACCCCACATCTCTTCAATAGCCCTCAATGCCTTTCAATCAGTCAACTGACCTATAGTTGACCCAGGGTTGACCTAGATGAAACCCTAGATGACTGTCTTCAACTGCAATACTTGTGATCACCTCAATGACTTGTCTCCTTCTCCACATGACTTTCTAAGTCTCCCATGATGCCCACATACTCTCCATGCTCAATTCACAGTCCACAACTTACTTTGTTGATCCTCAGATACCCTCAGTTAGGAGATAGACTCACTGCTTGATCCACTGACTTCTTCAACTTTCACATTCTTTTCTGATGACTTGAATGAGATTGAATTAGAATAATAACCTCTTGATAGGCCTCTAGAGATGAGAATATTGATTGGCCCCCTGTTGGATGACTTGCTATGCTTATGCTATGCAGATGATTAGACTATGTACATGACTCTATATGCAAATGCTAATGATATTGAAACATAAACCAAGTGAATAAGGTTGGGCAAATTTTAGGGTGCAACACAAGGCTCCATTCAATCTAAGCATATTCAATATATCATTAGAAGACAAATTGGATCAGAATTGAGTGCAAATACAAGCTGCAAGGGGACTATCATGAGTGCAAGCATGAGATGAGATTTCCATGGCATGAGATATTGAATTTCTCATAAGATCAATCCAGAACTTTCTAGAGCCTTCATCCACATTCTATATATACATATGAAGTGATTCAGATAACTAGTTGGAGAGAATTGAGGGAGATTGGAGAGATTGCATTTTCAACTTTCTTCTTGCAAACCAAATTCTGTTACACAGTTTCAACCACTTTCAATCCATTCTTTTGATCTCAGAAGCTTGCTCTAGCATTGGTGGATGATTCCAGATAGAATCCATAGCAAGGGTATTGAAGAACTGTGAGATTGCACTTGGAATTCTCAACCTGTAACTCATAATCGGATTCCAAGATTCAAGCCATTTCAATTCATCCTTTTGCATACAGAAGCTTGGTTATGTGCTAGTGAAGGAATTTGGAACTTGTTGAAGGCTGAATTAAAGGTTTGGCTACTCTGTTCACACGAATTTTTCAGGTATGTAAATTCCAATCCACAGCTTGGTATGTGCATGATCTTTAGGTTTTAGGTGGTTAGATCCAATGTAGATGATCATAGCGAGCTTTCTAGTAGCATTAGGGTTGATTTAAAGACAATTAGTTGAATGACATAAATTTTGTTCATGCAATTATCTTGGTGTTCTTGATAATAGAATCTTAGTTTGAAAGTTAGAATTGATCAGGGTGAAGTGGTGAAGAGTTTAGGCCACTCAATTTTAGGTTTGGTGAGATTTGGTTCTTGGTCAATTTCTGAGATTCCAATCGTGTTTTGAGGAGAAGTATGTTTCAATGATTGTGAATGACATGGTTAGATTGCTGGGGAGAAATGGAGTAGATTGGGGTGTTCAGTTGTGATTTTTGGTGAAGGATTGATGGAGTAGCGAATTGGGGAAGATGAAGTTGTTGCTCTGCTCTTCCATGGCTTTTCCCTCCTTTCAGAGTTTGAAGGTTGAAGACAACCCTAAGACCGTTACATGAACATAAGACTTTGACTGGAAATAGGATCCTAGGGCCACGAATTCATTTCAGCTTGTGAAGAGGAGTTCTGATTACAAAATGCACCGTTTCATTAAGTTGCCAGCTTGGGCTTAAGTGAATTAATTGATACCAACACCCCACTTCCAAGGCCTAATGAGAAATACACTGAGTTCGCTTACTATTCGTACCGTGATTTTGTCCATTTTCCTGGGATTTTCATTATTATTTTCTGAAGTGGAATTGGGCTTATGCGCGCTTTTCTATCCATACCCCCCTCTGAGCCCATCTTTGGGTTTACGTTGCTTGGAATTGCTATATGGCACGCTCCCTTTTCATTTTATTTTTATTTTTCATTTCATTTCACACATTTATTTTAGGTTCCTTGAAAAATCATAATAAATTGGAAAATTAAAAGTTTTGGTTGGGAATTTTTTCCCCATTCTCATTAAAACGTCAAGAAAATTATAAACCAATAAAAATGTCATTTCATTCATTTTTCATTTTTTGGTTTATTTTTATTTTTAATTGTTTTTATTTCATTTTCACTTGATATTGCAACTTGCTGAATTTAGTATGATCATGTGACTTAGAATTTTGACTTGGTTCTTTTTTCTATAGTTAATATATACTATTAGGTTCCCCCTGGAATTTTATCACATTTTTGTGATTTCATTTTAGTTAGTTTTGAACATCAAACTTTAGTGTGCTAGAATTAGGGTTTAACTTGACATAGGTGCATTTCAACACATAGTTTTTGGGTTTTTAGTTTGATTTAGGCCTTGGGGTTTATGTGGGGTATAGGGTACATAGTTAGGGTCCCTTAGAAATTAAATTAGGATTTTATGATGAGTATTTCCATTTTATTTGATTTTTGCAAGTTGGTTGTTGTTGGTGTGTTTCCCTCTTGGGATGTTGTTGTGTTGTTGGGTGATTGGGCTTGGATTTGGCTTGTTGGAGCTCATGAAGACTTTAAGGTTGATTGAAGACAAATGATTATGCTTGGAGCTTGAAGTTGCTTGTGCTTGAAGATGCTTGATGAAGACTTAGGAGATAGGAGATATAAGGAGAGCTTTAGAATAGACTGATTTCTTCTGTCAAACATAGAGAGCTTCTTGTGCCTCTATTCCATCCTATGACATAAGGTCCCCCAAAGAAGTACCATCTCTCCTTAGGAGGGATGTAGAGCATGCTTTGATTGGGTAGAACCTTGAGGATATCTTTCACTTGCTATGATAAGATCTTGGTGATTTCCCTGGGTTTTCACTAAGTCTCTTAACATTCCAACTTCCTCTATTAAGTTGATTCTCTCCTGTGAGTGTCTGCATTGAAGTTGAAGACTTATTGAAGATAAGAAGTGCATTGATGACTAAAGAAGAAGAAGCTTGTACCTGTCAAAGCTGGACATCTGTTAAGCTAGGGTTTTACTGCTGTTTGAAGCTGTCTACTTATTAGGGTTCAGTGCTTGCCAAAGCTGGAGATTATTGGAGATGAGAGCTTACCTGAAGCTTGAATATCATTGGAAAGTAACGATGGGATCTTGCTTGAAGTTGTTATTGTCAACCTTTTGCTGTTAATCAACTGTAGCTGCCAGAGCTGGTGCTGTTTGAGATGCTTGCTGCAGGAGCTGGTGTTGTTGTCTAAGCTGGTGGGGTGTGGTTTTTCTTTGCTAAATTGTTTGTTGATTTTCCCTTAGGTTTGAAGTGAAGCTGTTTCACTTTGCCTATTGTTTTCCCAGGTTCGAGGTTGAGTGGGACTCCCTTGCCTCGCTTGTATTGTTGCATCTCATGTATTTTACTGTTTACTGTATATCTGCTGTTTCTTTTCCGTTTATCCCCTAGGATCTCTGATTTTCTCTGTGCAGGAGGGAATTATGACAGACATTAGGTTGTAATCCATGCATGATAACATTAGGGTAGTTTTGATTCCCCTTTCAAACCATAGGCTTTTTAGAGCTTCTTTCTCTTCTATCTCAGAACAATTCAAAACACAGTAATAAGGATGATCGACGTCGTATGCTACGAGCCTTAAGCTATTTGAGAGAGGGTTGCTGGAGGGTCACTCTTCAGTAATCTGATTGCTTAGTGTGTTACCCTTAGGGTGAGATACGACGTAGTCACTCTCAAATCATAGTCTCTAGTGCGTTAGAGATTGCAAACATCATAAAAAAACAGTTCTTGCGTAAAAGACTAAAAACAAACCTCAAAATGTCATTTTTGTCCGCTTGGAATCTTAATCAGGAAAAACCCTTTCATAAGGAGATAAAAAACATTCAGACAAGCTTATGTCTTCCGTAGCCCGAACTACGTTTGCTCTGATCTTTCATGCTGTATGAAAGTACGTAGGCATAGGATGCGATATCCTAGCGAGCAACCTTCCCCTCCTTTCCCATAGGTAGGCGAACTACGTTGACTCTGATTTCTCGTTCTAGACGAGAATACGTAGGCATAAAGTGCGATACTTTGCCGAGTCATTTTATTTTCTTTTAACCCCAGACCTTTAGTGTAGATAGAATAACAATCCGTACTAGAAAACAAGCGTGGATCCCGTCGAGTACGACGGACGTGAGGGGTGCTAATACCTTCCCCTTGCGTAACCGACTCCTGAATCCAGGATTTGGTTGCGACGACCATTCCTTTTCCGTCTTTGTGGTAGGTTTACTCTGGGCGTTTCCTTTCCCTCTGTTAGGATAAATAACGCACGGTGGCGACTCTTCTGTCATAGTCGGCGCCGATTTTTGCAGTAGCGACAACTCTCACTCTCAAAAGTTTCCATTTTTCGAATCTCACTCATCAAGGATTATTCCTCTCTTTTCTTATTTCCATCTTCATCTCTGAGGGTTCTTGGACCTAGAGAAAAAAAGTTGTGGAAGGTTTGAGAAAGTTTAAAGGGTACCTAAGCTCTCCATTTAGTAAATTTTCTTCACCTTGGTTCTCTTGCATTCTACGGGTGTTTGAGCTTGTTTTCTTTATTCTCAAACGTCTGAGATCATGTATAACACATTAGCATGTGTGTCGTTCTTGTTTACTTGAGTTGTAGAACATGTGTTTGATTTTTATGGTCAGATTTGACATGCTTAGAGTATTTAAAAATGAAAGTGGGGGCCATTTTTGGGATCTACGTTGAAAAATGAGGGGTAGGGTGTTTACTTGCATTTTTTGATGAGGGTTGGACCTATAACTCCGGCGAGCTGCTCGAAGAAGACGACCGGAGCTTTGCCCCGGCGTCTAGGGCTCAGGTCTGAGTTGGCACCTGGATGACTCTTTGACCAACCCTTGTGGCGATGCTCTGTTCGCCAGGTCATTTAATGAGATCCACGTGGGTTTCATTTTTGGCTTGTTTTTGTTCTGATTGTTTTATGTGGTTGGGCCTAACCAACTTTGCTATTCATACCCCACGCTTTTGAGCCCAATCCGCGTGTGTACTGATTTCCAATTCATTCTGGAACTTCTAATGCACCCCCTTTTTTTATTTCTTTTTATTTCCCTTTTATTTTCACTCTCTCATTTTATTTTATTTCAAACACTACCACTTATTTTTAAAATATAAAAATATATCTTTCTAATTAATGGATGTCTTGAGATGATTTTCATAATTTTTATTTTATTTTTGATTTAATTTTACTATTTTATTTTGAATTAAATTGAAAGTGATTTTACATGTTTTCCTTGTAGCACCCCAAAATTTGCCTTTTCGTTTTGGCAGCATCTGGCTTTTGCTTCATTGCATTTTCACATTTCCGCATCTGCATAGCATTCGTCCTTGAGACAGGGGATCAAGGTTTTCCCGTGGCTCAGTTTTCATCTTAGTGCATGAACTTGAACAGCGAGGTGTCGCTACCACGAAAATAAGGCGTCGGAAATCAGAAGAGTCGCTACCTTTCGTTATTTATCCCAAAGAAAGGGAAAGGAAACGATCGGAAAAACCTGACGAAAAGGTATAAGACAAGGTCATCGCAACCGTGTCTAGGTTCGGGAGTCGGTTACGCAAGGGGAAGGTATTAGCACCCCTCACATCCATCGTACTTGATGGGATTCACACTTGTTGTGTTTATCTGACGGGTTAGTTTAACTATCTACCTATCAAGGCTGGTCTGAAGAGAAAAGAAAATGACTCGGCAAAGCATCGCGCTTCGTGCCTACGTATTCTCGTTAGAGAATGAGAAATCAGAGTCAACGTAGTTCGGCTAACTACGGATGAAAGGATGGGGGATGGTGGCTCGCCAATACGTCAGTATTGTGCCTACGTACTCTCAACCAATGTGAGAGATCAGAGCTTACGTAGTTCGGGATAATATGGAACACAGGTTGATTCATCTGTTTTTCTGAGTAGGGTTAACAAATAGTTCCAACAGTTTGGTGTATGCAGCTCGCTCGTCGGAGACTCGTGCGTTACCGTTTGCGGTAAAACTAAGAGTTAACGACACTCTTTTCCTGAAAACGTTTCCTCGAGTTAAGGGCCATGGGGCAAAAAGAGGATTTGAAGTTTATTTTCCGTCTCTTACGGAAGAAGTGTTTTTTATGGACGTCTGTAGTTCGTACAACACTAGAGACAATGACTTGGGAACGAATGCGTCGCATATCGTCCAAAGGACGTATACTAAACACTCTAGACGATTGAGAGGAAACCGCTCAATTATCATTTCCCAAGTGGCTTAAGGCTCGTAACGCGCTGTACCAACTGGCCTTTATTACGTTTTTTACTGTTGTTTCGGAGATGAGAAGAGAATGAACTCTACGGGGAAACTATCAAGCCCAAATGTTATTATACCATGGATTCATCCTATGGTTGTGTTTGAAACAGGGAACTCCTAGATGTTATCATGCAAAGGTTTCAACCTAAAGTTCTACCATCACTTCCTTATCAAAGGAAGATAGAGTCCTAGGGGATCATGTCAATGGGACACAAAAAACAGACAAAACATATGCTAAACATCAGATAAACAGCGAAGAAAACAGTAAAGATGCAAATGCAATGCAGCAATACATACAGAGGGAGACTCACTCAACCTCTAAGCAATCAAGTAAAGAAAACAAACAAAAACAGACAAGCAAAGGGAGGGTCACCTCAACCTTTCAATGCAAATACATTAGATAAAAAGAAAAACAACACCCAAGCAAGGGGAGGATCACCTCAACCCTTAATGCAAGCAAGCAGAGGGAGACCCACTCAACCTCTTAATGCAGTCATGCTCCTAGCCTACAATACTCTAAACATGAGACTATCCTAATGCATCAAGAAAATCAAACAAGGAAGAGAAATGAAACCAAGATGAGCAACAGGGAAGTCATCCCAGGCTACATCAGGTTGGATGTGTATCAACACAAGAGTCCATCATGGGCTCAACCTCTTGAGGAATGCACAGAATCCAACCAAGGGAAGGATTAGGCTCTCCCAAGAGGGATCCTATGTCAATAGGACAGAGAAACTGGGTATTAGTCCTAGATATCAATCTAAGGTATCTGGTTAAAGTGTATCAACATAGAATGTCCATCTCAGGCTCAACCTGTTGAGGAATGCACAGAATCCAACCAAGGGAAGGATTAGGCTCTCCCAAGAGGGATCCTAAGAAAGGGACTTGGAGAGGGATGACAGTATAAACCAAGGGAATATACCATGCCAAGAATGTCAATCCAAGGCTCAACCCCTTGAGGGATGCACATAATCCAACCAAGGGAAGGATTAGGCTCTCCCAAGAGGGCTCCTCATCAAGACTTGAAGGATAAAGATAGTATAAACCAAAGGAATATACCATACTGATGAATGCCAATTCAAGGCTCAACCTCCTGAGGAATGCATAGAATCCAACAAAAGGAAGGATTAGGCTCTCCCAAGAGGGATCCTCTTCAAGACTTGGAGAAATTAAATAGGGCAAAGCCCAGGGAAGAAACCACATAGGGGAAAGAAGGCAACACATCAACTTCTAAGAAACCCTAAGGACTAGCTACCAGGATCACCAAAACTAAGGGGATTCAAAAGCTCTATCAAGGCCTAATCAATGTTCTAGAGAGGTATCAACCTAAGTTCTATTCTATCAAGAAAGGATTTAAAGCTTAGAGTTATCTAATGTTCACTTAAAAGACTAATCTATGAAGTAAGCCTTGTTAGGGTCTCCTAAACCATAATCAACTTGGAAAACATGAGAATAATAGAAGATCACCTCTATAAATTCTAAGGAAAATCCTAGATGATCCTAAATGTGTTAGGGAATCATAATAGAAAATTCAAAGTCAAAACCTAAATCAAAGGGTACTAAATAATTTCTACATCTCAATGTGTACTAAAAGGAATCCATAAGGAGGAAGTCCTAAAAACCTATCTCAAACTCCAACTTAGAATCATCTAAAAATTACAATAAAAATCACACAAACCTATCAAGGAGTCTATAACAAGCATGCAAAATTTCAGCACTAAATTATAATCCAAGAAAGAGTACCAAAATTAGAAAAGAGATCACCCATTTTGAACATTTTTAAACATGCAATAAAAATGGAAAAATAACACAAAAATGGAAAATTAACCAAAATTCCAAATAAATGGCATACAAAAATCAGAAATAATCCAAGGAACAGACATGATTTTTTCACATTTTTATGACAATTATTTCTATTTTTAATGAATTAAAAATGATTAAAACATTAAAAGAAATAAGAAAAACCAATTAAAAGAATTAAAAACTGGGTAATAAAACACAATTGTTGGATAAGATGACCAGTCCACGCATCTAATGGGAAAAGGGGTGCCACGTAGCTCAGGGCCCTTTAAATGAAACGCAGTGTTTCATTAACGCTTACGTGTGGATGGTTTGACTATGGATCACCATAGTCCCTAATCTGAAGCGTTCCTACTAAAAGTATTACAATCCAAGGTCTATTAGCGTGCCACATCAGCGATCCAGGTCAACAACTTACAAGACTCAACCACAAGCATCAGATCCTAATACTAAGTCAAGTCAGTCAAATGCATCTAACGGTGTACAAGTCTTCTTCTTCGTTTGATTTGATCATGGAAAGGGGGAAATCCAGGGCGGCCAGAGAAGACTCCGGTCGTCTTCTCCGGCGGGTTCACGGCAGCCAAGTCATCAGACAACACCAAACCTTATGAAAACTTCCAGATCCGCTCGTCTCCTCACAAGGATTAACATCATACTATTCATTTTTTCATTCTTTCAAAGATCACGCAGATACGCATATGAACAGAAAACACGTGTTTTGGAAAATCATCACCAAATGCCAAATGCTTTCTATCAATCTATTCTACACTCATCACTGATCAAGAATCCATGTTCAATCATTGAAATCCATCAAGATACAGCCCTAACCGAACCTCTAAACATTTCATCCATGATCAAGAACCTTCACCAATGGCTTCCAAACCTTGCCTAAATCCATCTATGATTCATACTCTACCTAACCACATGAAATTTCTATCCTAATTCATTCTCATCAGAGCATAATAATGAAAAGAAAGAAACCTGGTTTGAGCATCCACAGAGAGTGCCACAACCTCTAAACCTTGATCAAACTTGCTCAGAAACATTCAGTGATGCTTGCTGAAGATTCTTGGAGCTTCAATTCCCTCTGCAATGGCCTCCAAGGTGAAAAACGGTTTTCACTTTGTCACTAACTTTTTCAAGTGCTCCTTACCTCATTCAAGCTCTTCCAATCACCAAACTTGTTCTGAAATCCATCATGTCAATATATAGAATTGTTTTGGATCATTATTTGGCCCAGTTATGGCCCAATTCACCCAATCTAATTTTCTGATTTTTCTCACTTTCCTCTCATGAAAGCCACGATTTCCACTCTGTTTCAGCTTCCATTCTTGCTCAAATTGCTTGCATAACACCTCATGAATATGAATTGACCAGATTGAATCCTCAATTCAATCCTATGGTGTACATTGGTTATGTTACTTCAACCTTAAGCAATACTTGAAATGGACATGAACCAAACTTCAACTTGAAAATGTAACAATGCCAATTCACTCCAAATGTCTTCTACCTTCAAAAAATGCACAACCTTGCCAAGTTTTGCACAAAAATGAATTGTTTTAGAATTTTCATCTTTTCATGCATTTAATTATTCATCCATGGTATTTCTTCATACACTTCTCAACTTAATCCATATCAATGAATGTTTGGGTCATGGTTGCACAAATAACACCATTTTGAACAACTTTCAAGTTGATCAAAAGTCCATTTGAGGTGTCTAAGTTGATGAAATTGACCCATAATAAAAATGACCTATAATTCCAAATTCCCAAATTATCCTTGTCTTGCAAAGCTCATAACTTGAGTTCTACAAATCCAATCATGGACTTCTAGTACTTTCTAGAAAGCTAAGAAGATAAGGAAAAACATTCATGTGTGCAAAAAGTTCATGAGAATCATCCTTCTAGGTCAAAAATGTCATGCAAGGTTGTTGACTTTCAAGCTCCAAATTCACATTCATCTGATGACCTATAACTTGTCTGGCTCATAACTTGAGTTCTATAAACCCTATCAAGGACTTCTAGTACTAAAATTAAAGCTATGCTCATGCTCTACAACAATCATGTTGGGGTAAAGGTGAGATAAAAATCACATCTTGAGTTATGTGGTCTTGAAGTTAGGCACCAAACCAGGGGATTTTACATTGTCAAGCTTAGAAACCCTTGCCTAGGAACTCCTCAAACTCTTGATTCATGATGAATTGACCTTGGAATCATCCCTTGGGAATCTTAATACATCAATCCATGATCACATGGCTTTGCAATTAGGTCTCAACCTTCTTCACATCATCAGTTGAGTTAGGGTTGACCAGATGAAACCCTAGTTGCATCAATCTTGGTTATAGCTTCATATCCTTTGCATATTGACCTGTCTAGGCTTCAAAATGATCTTCAATGCTTCTCATGAACTCTCTCAAGGTCTCAAGTCCAACTCCATGGATTCAACATCATCAGATGACCTTCCCATAACCTTTAAGTTAGGAGGCATACAGTCTCATATCCAACCCCTTCTCTGAGGATCTTTAACTTCTCTGATGAGGATATCAACCCTTGAATACTTGAATAAACCTCTTAGTTAGCTTCATATCCTTATGTAGCCCTTGATTGGTAGTCATACCTCTTGATCTCCTGCACATATGTCAATGTAATGCAGATGATAATGCTAATATGAATGCAATGAAACACAAGCTAAGTACCAAAAAGGTTAGGAAAATTTTGGGGTGCAACAGCTGCCCCTATTCAAACGGCTTGGACCTGACTGGGTGAGAAGCGAACGACTCTCAAACAATCAAGGTGAACTACGGTTGAGTACCAATAAATTCGAAAATTTGCCAACCGCACAAGTAACGATACTCGATGGGGACAAATTGTGAAACTGAAATGATAAGTGCACGACAACTTGCTGGTGAATGCGTAATCTCAAATCTCCGTCAGGATGATCGTCTGATTTCAATGTAGATCTTCGTCCTTAAGTGATCAAGGGATTACCGGTTACACGGTAACTGGTGAAGGAAGGTCGATTATGCCGTCAGGCATTCTGCGCCACAGCAATAGAGTTCCTTATCACCGCCTATGGACTCGTCGGGTCGCTAGGAATGTTGACAACATCTTTGTCGAACTTCGTCAGTAAGTCAATAAGGGATCACTGGTTGCACGACAACTGGTGAAGGATGGCTGATTATGTCGTCGAGCATTCTGCGCCACAACAGAAGAATTCCTTATCACCGCCTATGGACTCGTCAGGTCGCAAGTAACGTTTAACAATATCTTTGTCGGACTTCATCAGTAAGTCAATAAGGGATCACTGGTTGCACGGCAACTGGTGAAGAATCGTCGGGCATCCTGCATTACAGCAGAAGAATTCCTTATCACCGCCTATAGACTCGTCAGGCCGCTAGGAACGTTCAACAATATCTTTGTCGGACTTCATCAGTAAGTCAATAAGGGATCACTGGTTGCACGGCAACTGGTGAAGAATCGTCGGTTATGACGTCGGGCATCCTGCATTACAGCAGAAGAATTCCTTATCACCGCCAATGGACTCGTCCGGTCGCTAGGAATGTTGGACAACATCTCTGTCGGACTTCGTCATTAAGTAAATAAGGGATCACTTGTTGCACGGAAACTGGTGAAGAATCGTCGGTTATGTCGTCGGGCATCCTGCATTACAGCAGAATTATTCCTTATCACCGCCTATGGACTCGTCAGGTCGCTAGGAACGTTCGACAACATCTTTGTCGGACTTCGTCAGTAAGTCTATAAGGGATCACTGGTTGCACGACAACTGGTGACTTGCCAACCGCACAAGTAAACTATACTCTTATCGGTAGGACAATCTTCGAAATTTGAAATGATAGTTGCGCGACAACTGGCTGGTGAGCGACTAATCTCAAATTTCCGTCAGGATGATCATCAGATTTTGCTGCAGCTTCTTCCTCAAGTCATCAAGGGATCACTTGTTACACGGTAACTGGTGATACATAGCTGATATTGCCGTCAGGCATTCTGCAGCACGGCAGCAGAATTCCTCTGGACTCATCGGGTCATTAGGAACTTTTGTCAATCAAGTCAATTATGCCATCGGGTATTCAAGGAAATTCTCGGGCGTCAGTCGGACTTCGTCATTTGGTCGGAAATAGAATCCTTAGTCAATCATGAACACAATAGGGCTATCTAAACTTCTGCCGTCAGGCACTCTGCGTCAGCTAGGAGAATCGTCTTCGACATCACGGTCAGACTTCATCAGTAAGTCATGGAAATAGAACCCTTAATCAATCATGAACCCATAAGGATGTCTAATCTTTTTCCGTCAGCCACTCCGCGTCATCTAGGAGAACTTCTCGACGTTACATTCGTACTTCATCCGTAAGTCAGGAAATAGAATCCTTAATCAATCATGAACCAATAAGGATATCCAATCTTTTGCCGTTAGGCACTCCTCGTCAGCTAGGAGAACTGCTTCGACATCGCAGTTGGACTTCATCAGTAAGTCTTGAAATAGATTCGTTAATCAATCATGAACCAATAAGGATATACAATCTTTTACCGTTAGCCGCTCCGCGTCAGCTAGGAGAACTTCTTCGACATCACGGTCGAACCTCATATGTAAGTCAGGGGGAGCTCGGAACTGCTTCCGGACTTCAATCATCAAGTCTTTTAAGGAAATTTCAACTTCTCTGTTTGCAACCTGCTGGGGATGCCACATCTCCGTTGGGGATTCTAGAGAACTATCAAGTAACTCTGCTTCGGGGATTTCGGAATCATTCTGAACGAGTATTTTGCTGAGGAACTCAAGAATCATCTTGAACAAACAACTTTGCTGGGGACTTCAAGAATCGTCCTGAACAAACAACTCTGTTAAGGAACTCAAGAATCATCCTGAACAACAACTCTGCTGAGGAGCACCTGCAAACAAGAACGGCAACAACCTAGCTCATGTTTCACATGCATATGTTTGACAATGGTGTAATGCTCTACACGGTGGAAATTCTACGCGTTTAGGGTAGACGCTATGCAATCATGCAAAATGCTACAGAACCACATCAGCAAAATAAATGCTGAAGAGAACATCCTCCTGTCAAGGAACCATTCTAATGGGTAGAAGGAATAATCACTACCGAGGAGAAGAAATCACACCAATCTCAATTGGACTTAATATGGGGAAACGAACTTCAGGCGACTTTCTGCAGGGGACAAAGTTCTACGAGAACTTGTACTCGCTCAACTGAGTATACGAACCACAAACTGCTGAGGAAACGATGTTAATCGCAGAAATAAACTGCATGGCCTTCGCAGATAGAATCTTCCTGGAGACACGGACTCCGATGGGGAAGTATAGAAACTACTATTCAAACACTCTCTTGGGGAAAACTAATAACGGCTTGAGCGGCTTCCAAGGACTCGGCTCTCTTGGGGGACTGCACACTCGGCTGAGGATAGGCAACCAGACGCTGGAATAACTCCTATCTGCCAGGGAGAATACAACTCTATGGGGAATTCAACTCTGCTGGAGACTTCAGTCTGAACTATCGGGAGATAAACACTTGCGAATAGTCTTCTACTGGAAAACTGCACATTGACACACTGCCGGGAACGAGTATACACTTCTGCGTATGACTCAGCTGGGGAAATGATGATCCTGCCTAGGATACATCTGGTTGGGGAGAATCTATCTCCGCTTGGGGAGACACATCAATGCTCATTGCCTCATGTTCAGACTCTGTGGGGAAACACAACTGAACATGCTGAGGGCTTTACTCTTGCTTGGAACAACTTTTAACAAACCCTGCAGATATGGAGAGGAACGATTCCTTCGCTTTCTACTTTTGTCCCAGCCTGTGGGACCTTCGTAACATCCTCTCGAAAGGAAACCTGAGATTTCTGGCCTCTGGTGGTTTGATACGAACGACTTCAGCACTTTGAACCTCACAAAGGTGCTTCAAGTTAATCACCTTCAGGATAAGGATGGCTTCGGTGCTCTCGAGGTGGCCTGCCCCAGCCTTGTCATGGCTTTGCCCCTCATGGGCAGATCTGTGGGGAGATGATCCTTGGCTATGAGAGATTTATCAAATCTCGACCTGATTGCCCCGGATTAACTGACTTATGGAATGGCTGACTCCCATGCCGTGATCGTCTGACATAGCTTGCCCTGGTTCACCGGAATATTCTGGCGTTCTGCATTTCGTCTTGATCAAATCTTTCCATCGTGGAAACTTTCCTGCTGTCAAGCGCTTACTCGCTAGTAAAACAAGTTGTCCTGCATAAAAGACATATCAAATGCAATGCATATGGCAGTTTTCAAAATCCATTCCTGTTCACTGGAAAAAAATTTGTGACATAAAATGTATGAAATCATTCATCAACATGTCAGTATTAGTACAACACTGTAATGGGAATCCTTTCTATGAGTCAGTTCCGATGCGATCTTTACCGAAGTATACTTTCGAAACAAACCTATTTCAATTAGGACTTTTAAAGGTTGTAACATGGTCAGGTTCACGGTTTAAGAAGGAAAGGATAAAGGCTCAAAATTCATTTTAACCCACCCATTCTCCTTGATGTTCTCTGATCCTACATTCAGCTAATTCGACCTTAGCATTCACCTTTTAAAGGTTGAGTGATAGTTCAAGCGTTCATGCTTTTTTGAAGTGACAATCACTCTCTTTTCGTCTTTTGGCATCCGGGGCTACACGATTTCGTTCTTGTTTGAGGATTTTTCTTTTGTAATCCTTTTTCGCTTTTCGTTTTTTTTTCATTCCCTAACTTTTTCCTGGACTAACTCTTTTGAGTTTCTTCGATTTTGAAGTCCAGCAGGATGCCCTAGTTTTTGCCTAAGTCGCTTGTTTGCAAGATTCGACTTAGCAGGCTTTTTCTTTCTATTCTTTTTTCCCTTTTTTTTTTAACAAAATCGCATGACAACGACTCGCTTGACTTGTGAAAGAGATTGTGACTGTTTCACTCCTGATCGGCCAGGTTCAACCATCATGGTTTTTTTAGGTACGTCCTATAACGGTGTGATTGATCCTCGAACGGACACTCCTTTTGTAATTTGAACGCTTGGTTAAACTAACTGACACCTACCCTGCCCCGGGTTAAGATTAAGGGTTTTTCGTTTTCAGAAAGAAACTCCTACTACTCGGCTCAAAGGGGTGAACAAGGGATTATCTTCCTTATATCTCTGGTGTTTGTGGATTTGGAACAATGCATGTACATCATCAACAAGTTTTTATTCAAAAGCATAGCATCGGAAGCTTACGCATCATTGGATTTCATCATCCTCCCCGGATTCCACTTAAACAAGCGTTTGAAAATAAAAGAAAGCAATAGAGTGAATACGAATGGATTAGTTCAAAACATGCATATTTATTTCATTATCAATATCAATTGAAAAATAACATGCTTTACAAACGAAATTTGCAATTCTAACAGGAAAGAAACTACAAATGTAAAGAAATGCCATGATAAAATGCAGATCGCTAGCTTCTGGGAACTGGGCTTTCACACTTATTTGTTGCTGAGGGGAGCGGCCCTTTGAAGTCTTCAGGCTCAATCAGAAGAACGGTTGACATGGATGACCAGCCTTCCCTCTAGAAAGGATATGCACCTTCTGTCCATCAACAGTTGTATCTTGGCCTGAAAAGCCTCGCAATCGTTAGTCAAATGCCCAATGGATCCTGCATGATAATCACATTGAGCACTAGGGTCGTATCCCGGAGGATAGGGCTCTGGCCTTGGTTTGAGAGCCTTAGGCTCCACCAAAGAATACTAAATTAGATGCGGTAGCAGCTGACTGGGCGTTATAGGCACTGGATGCAGGGGAGCATTCCTTCTTTTCAGATTGCTGCTGCGACGCCTATTCTGATTATGGCGCTGAAGATAACCTTCCTGTTGAGAAACATTAGACTGTTGGTATTGGTCGAGACATTCCTTATGGTCGGGCACTGTCATCCTCAGATTTGGCCCAGGAACCGACAAGTGTTGCGGACAAGGGGATTTAGACTCCAATGATTCCAGGATGTACCTTGGACCTCTTACAGCTTCAGGTGGGGGAATAGGAATATCAATTCCTGATACCTTCATGCCGCCCGACACAAATTCAATAGCTTTCGAGTCTAGCAAGTCTTGAACATGATGCTTAAAAGCTCTACAGTTCGCTATGTTATGCCCCGGTGCTCCGGAGTGGAACTTACAATGGACGCCCGCATCGTAGTTTGGTGGTGGCTGTCCAGCCAATGGAGCCAAAGTTCGAGGTTCAACTACTTGAAGTTGGAGCAAGAGTTGCACCAACTGAGCATAATCCAAAGGGATTGAATTAAGGATTCTGTCAGGTAGCTTCATCCTCTATCTTCTAGGGTTATCTTGAGAAATCGGACGTGGTCGCTGACGGGAAAAGTTCTGAGCTTCAAGCTGTGCAGCAGATCTTTTAGGCTTGTCATGCCTCGGTGCAGGTTCTTCAGACACCTGTACAAGTATGCCAGCTGCAGCTTCGGGCATTTGCTCATATTCTCTTCTGAGTATGTTCTTTAACACTTCTGCCATCAGGCCCACCTGACTCTTCAGCTGGTTGTTCTCCTCTTTGAGCACATCTTGATTCTAGCGCAACGCTTGCATGTCCCCCATAACCTGCCTCAGCTGGCTCTGAACGTCCTTCACTTCCGCTTGTACCTGTTCCATTGCTCGGGTCAACCTGAAACAACCTGTATCAACAGAGGGTTAGGTAAATAAGCCAGAGGCTCATGCTATGCAAAATGATTATGCAAGTGAAAACGTGTGTCTGTGCCTAGGGAGAGATTCCCCCCTGGTTCTAGTTTCCGAGACAAATAAAGTCTGACATCTAGTAATGGAAAGAAAACCTCATATATATCTGAAAAAACCCACGCGGTCAGCGTACAACTGTAATCAAATACAACTGAAGCAACAAGAGTGACCCCAAGCAACAAGCCTGGTGGTAATAAGCATATCAATGCATAAAAAGATACAAATAAATACAAAGGAATCATGTGCGGCTACGGGCACGAAAATCTTCTGATAACTTCTTCGTAGTGGGATGGTCAGGCTGGGTGAGCAGACCCTGGATCAACAAATCCCTCTGCCTGATGGTATCCTGGAGATCCTCGACAATGTCCCCACAAACTCCCTCTCCGGATCGGTCTTCCACTCTACACCTCTTAGCATCAGCTCTGAGTTGACAATCCTTCAGGTTTGTCATAGTTTCAACTAACCGGTATTGAGCGTCGTGTTGAAGTGATGCCTCAGCCTCAATCTTCTTGTCCTTGACCTTAATCTGAACCTTCAACTCAGCTATTTGTTGCTTCAGCTTCTCCTCTCACTCTTTGTACTTGGTTAGGATGTTGCTCCATAATGTCTCGTATTTGGATAACTTCAGATACACCCTATCCAGATCTTACTTCTTGGTGGTCAACACATTGTGCACAACCTTCAGGTCTAATCCAAGACGTTCTCTAGAATCAGTCTCCTTGGTCAAATTAGCGCCCAAGTGATTTATCAATTCTGTCTGCTTCTTGCAGGTGTATACAGCTTCGTTCTTCTCGCTCCGGAGTTGAGAAATATCTTTCTCCAACTCTTCGTTGGATTTTCATAGCTCTTCTTTCTCTTGGAGCACCTGGTTGAACTTATGAATATCAACTGTGGTGCGTTCTTTGGCCATGGGAGGATATAATGGTTCCACTGCTGGAAATGGCATTAGAAACTTGGCAGCTCTTTCTCGGATCCAGGCCACATATGGATCAAAGGCCTTCTTATTGCTTTTTCCTAGCAAAATTTTTCCTTTTCTATGAATTTTGCTCCAAACATTCTCTACCTTAGCCAAAGTGTCACGTTCAAGCAACCCTGAGAGATACAGAGATTCCTGTATCTCTTCCTCTTCAGGAGGACCTCTTAGTACATACCCAAATTTTCGTACTAGAAAAGAGGGATTGTAATTGATACATCTGTTCCTTTCGACCAGGGGTACGTTAGGAAAGCCACGGCAGCTATGCACAATCTATTTGCCTAGTAGATCTCTATCAAACCAGATGATATTGTCAGCAGAAAAACCCATCAAACGGGCAGACCAAGGTGAAGTCTCAGCAGAATCAATAAACGGACCAGTTTTAGGAAGATGGATGGCAAACCACTTATACAGCAAAGGAGCGTAACATGCCACATTCTTCCCCTTTCTGTTTTCATTCTTGTTGTGAACTGAATGATAAACGTCTCCGAGGAGAGTGGGCACTGGATTCCCGGAAGCAAATATTAGGTAAGCCTCCATACCTACGAAGTCCGAATGACTTGGGAATAGCACGATTCCATAGATGCAAAGGGCTAAGATGGCATTGAATACAACCCATCAACCCTTCTTGGCAAACCTTTGAGCCTTCTCCACCAGGAAAGGCAAAGAGAAACCATAAACTCCAATCTTTCTGAACAACATCCCTTTCAACTCTGAGTCATCTAAATGAAGAGCGGTAGCCAACTTACCCAAGTCAGGTTCACCTTTAACACGATAATAAGACATCTGATTCAACAAATGTACCCCCAGTAAGTCAGAATACTCTTCCAAGGTCAGAGCTAGGACATAGTCTGGAAAAATGAAGCATCTGAGTTGCGGATCATAAAACTGCAGAAGAGCGTAGAGGCCATGCAACTCCTACGTAGAAAGCTTACACACAATACCCAGAAGTCTCCAATAACTCTTTCTGAAGTCCTCCATCACTTTTTTATCAGCTAAAGAAATCAATCCCTATAACTCTTGGATATCAGGTGTTGGTAGCTCGTAAGCCACTGTCTTCTTCAGAGATGCCATGTCCGCCATGAGGATCAAGATCACTAGGACCAGGGGAGAAGTATGCACCTGCAACACAGACACACGTTAATGATATGCAAATGAGAATGCAAAATGCAAAGTGCAATCATGCAGCAGGAGATCAATATGACTGTGTTGTTGGTTGAGAAGGACCAAAACTCTGCTCTGTCAAGAACAAACACATCTCTGATGATAAGAACCCTCTGATACCAACAATAGTGATTCACTGTCAAGAAAACCAGGTTGTGTGAAGGTAAAGGTTTCCTGCAATAACCTGACCCTGCTCACAGGTATGAATCCTATCCACGGAAAAGGTATGGCATCCTATGCGTTTCCCAGTGTCACAGACTTTCACGAAATGATGATACATTCACCATTTCTGGTTTGGCATCATCACTCCCTGAAGAGGCCTCACTTAGCTGAGTCACAAATGATCGGTCCCCAGAGTCGACAACCCTCTAAACTAACAACCCCTCAAGCCCAAAGGGCTGGAAAAGAAGTCAACCGAGAGAATCTCGTCTGAGCGTAGATTTTGTGGGACACTAGTACATGCAAAGCATGCACGCGCCCACTACTTTCCACAACTAATGCTAGGTATACACTCAAGCCTGGGTCTGGCTTATCACTCATCAGAGCCCCCCTCCCACAACAGCACATTAGATAATCATATTATACTTAAAATAAAGTGCGGAAAGTAAAGTGCGATAAATAAATGCAAACCCAACAGATAAACATGCAAGCGCTAGGATTGACTCACATAGGGAATGGGAAACAGTCACAACATAGGGGATGGGAAAATTCCCTAGCTGCTGTAGTCCCCAGCAGATTCGCCAGGTGTCGCTACCGCAAAAATAAGGTGCCGGCAAAACAGAAGAGTCGTCACCTTTCGTTATCTATCCCACAGAAAGGGAAAGGAAACGATCGGAAAAACCTGACGAAAAGGTATAAGACAAGGTCATCGCAACCATGTCTGGGTTCGGGAGTCAGTTACGCAAGGGCAAGGTATTAGCACCCCTCACGTCCATCGTACTCGATGGGATCCATGCTTGTTGTGTTTATCTGACGGGTTGGTTTAACTATCTACCTATCAAGGTTGGTCTGAAAAGAAAAGAAAATGACTCGGCAAAGCATCGCGCTTCGTGCCTACGTATTCTCGTCAGAGAACGAGAAATCAGAGTCAACGTAGTTCGGCTAACTACAGATGAAAGGATGGGGGAAAGTGGCTCGCCAATACGTCAGTATTGTGCCTACGTACTCTTAACCGATATGAGAGATCAGAGCTTACGTAGTTCGGGATACTACGGAACACGGGTTGATTCATCTGTTTTTCTGAGTAGGGTTAACAAACAGTTCCAGCAATTTGGTGTATGCAGCTCGCTCGTCAGAGACTCGTGTGTTACCGTTTGCGGTAGAACTGAGAGTTAACGACACTTTTTTCCTGAAAACATTTCCTCGAGTTAAGGGCCCACGGGGAAAAAAGAGGATTTGAAGTTTGTTTTCTGTCTTTTACGGAAGAAGTGTTTTTTATGGACGTCTGTAGTCCGTACAACACTAGATACTATGACTTGGGAACGAATGTGTCGCATATCGTCCAAAGGACGTATACTAAACACTCTAGACAATTGAGAGAAGACCGCTCAATTATCATTTCCCAAGTGGCTTAAGGCTCGTAACGCGTTGTACCAACTGGCCTTTATTACGTTTTTTTACTATTGTTTCGGAGATGAGAAGAGAACGAACTCTACGGGGAAACTATCAATCCCTAATGTTATCATGTCATGGATTCATCCTATGGTTGAGTTTGAAACAGGGAACTCCTAGATGTTATCATGCAAAGGTTTCAACCTAAAGTTCTATCATCACTTCCTTATCAAAGGAAGTGAGAGTCCTAGGGGATCATGTCAATGGGAAACAGAAAACAGACAAAACATATGCTAAACATCAGATAAACAGCGAAGAAAATAGTAAAGATGCAAATGCAATTCAGCAATACAAGCAGAGGGAGACTCACTCAACCTCTAAGCAATCAAGCAAAGAAAACAAACAAAAACAGACAAGCAAAGGGAGGGTCACCTCAACCTTTCAATGCAAATACATCAGATAAAAAGAAAAACAACACCCAAGCAAGGGGAGGATCACCTCAACCCTTAATGCAAGCAAGCAGAGGGAGACCCACTCAACCTCTTAATGCAGTCATGCTCCTAGCCTACAATACTCTAAACATGAGATTATCCTAATGCATCAAGCAAATCAAACAAGGAAGAGAAATGAAACCAAGATGAGCAACAGGGAAGTCATCCCAGGCTACATCAGGTTGGATGTGTATCAACACAAGAGTCCATCATGGGATAAACCTCCTGAGGAATGCACAGAATCCAACCAAGGGAAGGATTAGGCTCTCCCAAGAGGGATCCTATGTCAATAGGACAGAGAAACTGGGTAATAGTCCTAGATATCAATCTAAGGTATCTGGTTAAAGTGTATCAACACAGAATGTCCATCTCAGGCTCAACCTGTTGAGGAATGCACAGAATCCAACCAAGGGAAGGATTAGGCTCTCCCAAGATGGATCCTAAGAAAGGGACTTGGAGAGAGATGACAATATAAACCAAGGGATTATACCATTCTTGCTCAAATTGCTTCCATTCTTGCTCAAATTGCTTCCATTCTTGCTCAAATTGCTTCCATTCTTGCTCAAATCAGCTTCCATTCTTGCTCAAATTGCTTGCATAACACCTCATGAATATGAATGGACCAGATTGAATCCTCAATTCAATCCTTTGGTGTACATTGATTATGTTACTTCAACCTTAAGCAATACTTGAAATGGACATGAACCAAACTTCAACTTGAAAATGTAACAATGCCAATTCACTCCAAATGTCTTCTACCTTCAAAAAATGCACAAACTTGCCAAGTTTTGCACAAAAATGAATTGTTTTAGAATTTTCATCTTTTCATGCCTTTAATTATTCCTCCATGGTATTTCCATCATACACTTCTCAACTTAATCAATATCAATGAATGTTTAGGTCATGTTTGGACAAATAACACCATTTTGAACAACTTTCAAGTTGATCAAAAGTCCATTTGAGGTGTCTAAGTTGATGAAATTGACCCATAATCAAAAATGACCTATAATTCCAAATTCCCAAAATATCCTTGTCTTGCAAAGTTCATAACTTGAGTTCTACAAATCCAATCATGGACTTCTAGTACTTTCTAGAAATCTAAGAAGATAAGGAACAACATTCATGTTGGCCAAAAGTTCATGAGTATCATCCTTCTAGGTCAAAAATGTCATGCAAGTTTGTTGACTTTCAAGCTCCAAATTCACATTCATCTGATGACCTATAACTTGTCTGGCTCATAACTTGAGTTCTATAAACCCTATCAAGGACTTCTAGTGATCAAATTAAAGTTATGCTCATGATCTACAACAATCATGTTGGGGTCAAGATGAGATGAAAATCACATCTTGAGTTATGTGGTCTTGAAGTTAGGCACCAAACTAAGGAATTTTACACTGTCAAGCTTAGAAACCCTAGCCTAGGAACTCCTCACACTCTTTATTCATGATGAATTGACCTTGGAATCATCCCTTCGTCATCTTCATACATCAATCCATGATCACATGGCTTTGCAATTAGGTCTCAACCTTCTTCACATCATCAGTTGAGTTAGGGTTGATCAGATGAAACCCTAGTTGCATCAATCTTGGTTATAGCTTCATATCCTTTGCATATTGTCCTGTCTAGGCTTCAAAATTATCTTCAATGCTTCTCATGAACTCTCTCAAGGTCTCAAGTCCACCTCCATGGATTCAACATCATCAGATGACCTTCCCATAACCTTCAAGTTAGGAGGCATACACTCTCATATCCAACCCCTTCTATGAGGATCTTTAACTTCTCTGATGAGGATATCAACCCTTGAATACTTGAATAAACCTCTTAGTTAGCTTCATAGCCTTGTGTAGCCCTTGATTGGTAGTCATACTTCTTGATCTCCTGCACACATGTCAATGCAATGCAGATGATAATGCTAATATGAATGCAATGAAACACAAGCTAAGTACAAAAAAGGTTAGGCAAATTTTGGGGTGCAACATGAGCATCAGAGGCTCTGACATTTATTTTGTCTAGCAGTCGGGCGACCGATTTTATTTTATTTTACAGGGTATTTTTAGCTCAGGAAGCAGCATTCAGGCTATCGCGAGCATTTTCATGGTTATAATATTCAAGAGCAAGACTCAGAAGCTTAATAGAGCTCCAAACAGTTGGAAACAGACAAACGGGCAGATTTCCCTCCAAAAGGCGCCAAAATTTAAATTTTGGAGGTGTTAATCGATTAACACATATGGTTAATCGATTAACCAAGTCAAAATCAGGTTAAACCTGAAGTTTTGAAGGTGTTAACCAATTAACCTATATGGTTAATGACGTGAATTTTCAATCCAAGTCATTTTTGGATCCAATTTTGGTCATGTGCGAATATGATTTTCACTTTGGGTAGGATCTAGAACCTATTTGAAATTTGGTTAATTTCATTTTCCCTCCAAATGCCCATTCCTCATTCCAATCCAAATTTTCCAAACCATATTCCAAACCTTACATTTGGATCCAAGCCTAAGTGATATTTAAGTGATCCACTCCAAACCTCACACATCTAATCACTCATAATTCACTCTCATTTTCAGAATTGATCTCATTCTCTCTCAATTTTCCAATCTCCAAAACCTCTCACCAAAAGCTCTTCTCATTGAGATCATTGATTCTTCATTGAAATCCTTGATTTCTAGGATTTAAACCTTCATCCATTCTTTCATTTGAATCCATTTCTTCATCCAATTTTTGTGCAAAATTGGATCTGAACTTGGAAGTGATTTTGGAAGTGATTATTTGGCTTAATTTGGTTTAATCTTGAAGGATCTTCATTGCTACTAAAAGAATTGGTGTGGATCTTGAATTATTCCGAACTTCTAGCATTGGATCTATTCAATTACATTTGAATCAACATTAACCGGAGCAAATCTCCGCTCTGAAGGTTGAACCAACCGGTGTTCTCGTTAGCCCGAACTACGTTTGCTCTGATTTCTCATAACAGATGAGAATACGTAAGCACAAGATATTGATGTCTTGGAGAGCAACCTCCCCCCCCCCCCCCTTCACCCGTAGTTAGCCGAACTACGTTGACTCTGACTTTCCCATTGCACGAGGGAATACGTAGGCGCAAAGCGGCGATGCTCTGCCAAGTCTCTTTTCTTTTCTTTTTGTCCTATGAGCCTGTAGCGTAGATAGTTAAACACACCCTTAGATAGATAACAAGCTTGGATTCTGTCGAGTACAATGGATCCTACCTTCCCCTTGCGTAACCGACATCCAAATCCAAGACTTGGTTGCGATGACCTCGTCTTTTCCCTTTTTCGTCAGGTTTTTTCGATCGTTTCCTTTCCCTCTATTTGGGATAAATAACGAAAGATGGCGACTCTTCTGTTTTTCGCCGGGTGTTTTTTGCAGTTACGACAGCTGGCGACTCTGCTGGGGACCGGATGGTTCCCTATGCGAGTCAATCCTAGCGCTTGCTTGTTTATCTTCGAGTGTTGTATATATGTGCTTTATTTTTCACGCATTTATTTTCAGCATTATATATCATTATTGTTGTGCTGTGGGGAGGGAATGTTTCATTGAGTGATGAGCCAGACCCAGGCTTGAGTACAAACCTATCATTAGTAGTGGAGACTAGTGGGGGGCCTGTTTGCGTAGCAGACACAGTTATCCACAAAATCCGCGCTCAGACAAGATTCTCTTTGATGATTTCCCTTCTGATCCTTAGGATCTGTCGGGATTTTGGATTTGAGAGTTGTCGACTCTGGGGACCGATCATTTGTGATTCAGCTATGTGAGGCCTCTTCGGGAGATGATTGTGCCAAACCAGAAATGGTGAACATATCATCATTTCTTGAAAGTCTATGACACTGATGAACGCATAGGATGCCGAACCTTATCAGTGGATAGGTCCATACCTGTGAGAGGGATTGGGTTATGCAGGAAACCTTGACTTTCAGATTACCCGGTTTTCTTTGTAGTGTGAATCTGTGTTCTTGATATCAGAGGTTCCTATTATCAGAGATATGCTATGTTCGCGCTAAAGCGGAGCTCTAGTTCTTCTCGATCTATAGCACAACAATCTTGATCCCCTGTTTGCATTTGCATGTGCATTTCATCTGCATTTTCATTAACATGTATTTATGTTGCAGGTGCATATTGCTTCCTCGATTCTAGTGATCTTGTTCCTTATTTTTGACATGGAACCCTTGAAGAGGACAGTGGCCTACAGGTTTCCGGCTCCAGATATCAGTCTGTTGTTGAGTTTGATTGCTATGGCCGATAAGAAGGTGATGGAAGACTTCAGGCAATCTTATGGAAGGCTGTTGAGATGTATGTGTAAACCTTCCACATATGAGATCAGTGGTATCTATACTCTTCTATAGTTTTATGAAGCCCAGCTGAGGTGTTTTGTTTCCTCTGATTATGTTCTGGATCCTACTTTGGAGGAGTATTCTGCATTGTTAGATGTGCCTATTCTGGATCAGATGTCGTTCTTCCATAGATGACGCTATTCTGCATCTGGATGCTTCAGAGTTGGAGGGGAAGATGATCAAAAGGCTTGGGATGTTTGGTTTTCCTTTACCTCTCTTCTTGTGGAGAAAGCTCAGCAGTGTCCCAAAGACGGGTGTTGGATCATATCCAACACCATTCTAGCTCTCTATATCTACGGTATTATATTATTCCCTAATCTTCCAAATTTCGTGGATACGAATGCTTTCTACTTATTAGCCTCAGGGAACACAATACCTACACTACTCAGTTCACTACAAGAATGAGAACCGAAGGGGGAAGAGTGTGTCATGTTGTGTTTCCTTGCTGTACAGGTGGTTTGCCATTCATATGCCCAAAACAGGTCCTGTTGTTACTTCTGCAGGTACATCAGAGTGGTCTGAACGTCTGATGGGTTTTTCAGCTGAGAACATCGCTTGATTTGAGAGGAATATACTTGGTACAGAAATCATCTATCACTGCAGCGGATTTCCTAACGTCCCTTTGATCGAAAGGAAGGGGTGCATCAACTATAATCTGTCATTGCTGGTTAGGCAGTTTGGATATGCATTGAGGGAGCCTCCCAAGGAAGAAGAGGTACAGGAATCTCTGTACCTCACTGGGCTGTTGGATAGTGATACATTGGCCAAACTTGAGCACGCTTGGAACAATATCCACAGGAGGGGGAAATTATTGTTGGGGAAAAGTAATAGCCGAGCCTATGATCCCTACTTGAGTTGGATTCGTGATAGAGCTGCAAAGTTCCTGATGTCGTTTCCTTCTGTTGAGTCTTTGTATCCTCTTATGATTGAGGAGCCAACCACGGTAGACATACAGAAGTACAATCAGTTGTAGGCTGAAAAAGAAGAGTTGTGGAAGGCTAATGAGAAGTTGGAAGAAGAGATTACTCAGCTTCGGGGCAAGAAGAATGAAGCAACTTATTCTTTGAAGAGGCAGACTGAGTTGGTGAGCAGATTCTGCATGGATTTGACCAAGCAAACTAGTTCTCGAGAGCGTTTGGGTTTGGATCTCAAAGTTGTTGGTGATGTTCTCGCTTCCAAGAAGAAAGAATTAGACAAAGCTTATCTGGAGATTTTCAAGTTCAACGAGCAGTGGAATGAAACTCTCACAAATAACAAAGCGCGTGAAGATGGGTTAAACAAAAGATCAACAAGCTGAAGGCTTAAATCAGAGCGAAAGACGAGAGCATTTCAGATGAAGCCTCGCTCAGACGACACAGTGATTGTAAGTTGTACGAAGCGCTTGCAACCTTGGAGGATTTTAGAGCCAGGGCTGATTCGAAGAGGCGCAAGCTGGAAGAAGTCTTTGGTGAAGGTGCTTGGGAAGACCATGTTGAGAATCTACAACGCACTATTAGCCAGCGAGAGCTACTCATCCAAGGGTTAGTCATTAGCCTAGACCATCCTGAGACGCAGGGGTTGTTAGAGGAGTTTCGGGCCTGGCATCGCACTTGATGTTTTTTACTTCTTTGTAGCTTGTTGTTGTTGTTGTATTGACCATCACCAGGCTTGTTGGTTGAGGTCATTATGTTATACCTGTATGCTTCCTGTTTGGGCTGTTCATTTGTATATATGAGGTTTTTCTCTATGCTTGTCTGTGGGTTCTCTATTGTTGACCTGTTATTCTCAGAACTAGAATCGGGGGGGAATTTCCCTGTTGCATATATACATGTTTGCATTTTGCATCTTGCATTTTCATTTGCATTACAGGTGTTCTCAGTGGCTTCTATTCCTAACTTTCCTTGGTTTTCTTTAGTTTAGGATTGAGGAAGTTGAGGAGTTCAGTTTCTACAGGTATCTGACTCGAGGGAATCAGCGAAAAGTGATGGATCAGGTTCAAGTTGAATTGTAGGAAGTCAAGGCTCACATGGCCCAATTCATGGAGTTGATGCAAACAGGTTGCTAGTGGGCAGGAACAGTTAAGAACTATGGTCCAGCCGTTGATAGCACGGGTTGACAAAGAGGTCGTTTTGCATGGAGGAGATGGTGTTATTCCTCCACAGATCGGTAGATCTATCCCACAGGGTATCCCTACTGTTGTTGTACCTCCGGGCGGAGGAGTTGCGAATGAGAATGGTAACATTGCTGGTAATGGAAGTGTGTGCACTGTGCACGGGGCTGCTGCCCTCATTGGGAAGATAACCAGAATGATGTGTTTTCTATGAGAGATATGGAGGGCGGGTTACCAACTAAAGTTGACCGAAGGTTTAAACTGATAAAGGAGAAGATGAAATTGTTTGAGAATCAGAACTCTTTGGGCCTTGATATGTCCGATCTTGGTCTAGTTCCTGGGGTCAGGATTCCCCCCAAACTCAAGGTGCCCGATTTTGACAAATACAAAGGGACGACTTGTCCAAGAGTGCATATTCGGGCGTATTTCAGGAAGATGTCTGCTTATTCCAATGATGAAAAGCTGTTGATGCATGGTTTGCAGGACAGTCTAGCAGGGGCGTCTTTGGAGAGGTATATGGGACTTCAGAGAACTCATATTCGCAGCTGGAGAGAATTGGCCGAAGCTTTTGTGCGTCACTATCAGTATAATAGTGATCTAGCACCCAACCGGGTACAATTATAGAGCTTGTCGCAGAAAAGTACTGAGTTTCAAGGAATACGCCCAGAGGTGGCGGGATTTGGCTGCAAGGGTGCAGCCCCCTATGGTTGAAAGGGAGTTGATCGACCTGTTCATGGATTTGCTACCTGGTGTGTACTTTGAGAAGTTGATAGGATGCATGTCTGCAGGGTTTTCTGATCTGGTAATTGCTGGTGAACGAACCGAAATTGGGATTAAGTCTGGAAAGATTCCAAATGGCGGTGGATCCTCTTTGGGAGGAACGAAGAAACCATATTCAGCAAACCCTAAGAGAAGGGAAGGGGATGCAAACGTTATTTCTCACAAGGGTAAAGGTAGAGCTCAGTCCCGTCATCATCAACAAGTTTCTAGAGTAAATATCCCGGTCGCGGCTCCGCAATAAGTCAATGCTTCACGACCTTATGCTGCTCGGCGCATAATGCCTGATAGACAGTTCGCAAATCCTCCGATGTTGTATTCTCAGTTGTTACAACATCAACTGCAGTTACAGTTGGTTCAGAAGAGGACTCTGGCTCCTCTCACTGGTACACCACCTCCTGGCTATGATGCAAATGCTTATTGCAATTTTCACTCAGGCTCCACAGGCCATGATATTGACCATTGCAAAGCCTTCAAGCACAAAGTCCAGAATCTGCTTGATTCCAAAGCTATCAACTTCACCAATGATGGGCCCATTGTAACTTAAAACCCGATGCCGAATCATGGGGTGGCAGGAGCCAATGCCATAATTGAGGGGGAGAAGATAAATCTGGTAACTGATGTTGGGATTTGAAGACTCTGCTAGGGTTTGTGAAGGCTAGCTTGTTGAAGAAGGGGGTGTTTTCGGGTTGTTCTTTTGACTGCTCAGAGTGTGAAGTACATCTAGAGGGTTGCGATCTTTTGAGAAAGGGTATTCAGAGAATGATGGATGAAGGTTGTTTGCAATTTGATAAAGTTGTGAAAGAAGGCAATGATAAAGTGAGTAATGATGGAAGCGAAGTTGCTACGATATCCATTCCATACCGGACAATCAATATTTCAGCGCCTGCTAGGCCAGCTCCAGTTGTCATTACTATACTTGGACCCGTGCCATACGAGAGCACTAGAGCTATCCCATGGAATTATGGAGGAGAGGTGTTCTGTAATGGGCAAAAGAAGGAATGGACAGCGTCTACAGATGAAAGTTTATCAGTTGAGAATATCGTTGGGGCCGGTGGTATCACTAGAAATGGTAGGGTCTTTTCACCACCGAAGATTAATCCTGATAAGAATGACAAAGGCAAAAGAAAGGTCGTGATTGAAGAGAATGTCCAACCACAGGTCAGTGTTGATGATCTTTCGAAGGATGCAGAGGAATTTATGAGGCTTATTTGGAAATGTGACTACAATATTGTAGATCACTTAAATTAAACGCCTTCGAAGATTTCTATTCTGTCATTGTTGTTGAGTTCAGAGGCGCACCGTAATGCTTTATTAAAGATCTTGAATGCAGTATACGTACCCCAAGAGATTTCTGTTAATCAGTTGGACGGGGTAGTAGCTCATGTAAACGCCGGTAATGGTCTCGGCTTTACTGATCTGGATCTGACTCCTGCCCGGAGGAACCATAACCGTGCTTTGCACATATCCTTGGAATGTAGAGGTTCTCTGATGTCGCATGTCTTGGTTGATACAGGATCACCCCTCAATGTTCTTCTAAAGAAGGCGTTAATGAAGTTGGACATTCAAGGTTTGATATGCACGCCAAGTGATTTGGTCGTGAGGGCTTTCAATGGTTCTAAGAGATCAGTGTTCGAGGAGTTCACGTTGCCTATTCAGATAGGACCAGAGATCTTTGATGCAACTTTCTACATTATGGATATCCATCCAGCATACAGTTGTTTGCTTGGCCGACCTTGGATACATGCTGCAGGGGCAGTCACCTCTACGTTGCATCAAAAGTTAAAGTATATGGTGGAGGGGAAGATAGTCACGGTATGCGGTGAAGATGATATTATGATTAGCCATTTGTCATCCTTCAAGTACATGGAAGTGGATGGGGAGATCCACGAAACACTCTTCCAGGCATTCGAAACAGTCCAGATTCAGGGGAAGTCTCCTATAAAAGCCAAGGGCCCAGAGGTTTTGATGTCATTGCTCAAGGAAGCTCGTGCTATCGTAGAATCCAACTCGTCTCAAAAGTGGGGCCAAGTTCTTAATGTTCCCGTCAAGCATGACAAGTTCGGCCTGGGATACAAACCCTCCAGTTCTTCTCAGAGTACTCCGAAGTACATGGGACCTGTGCAATTCACCAGTAGGGGTGTGATATTTGACAGGATTAATGTCGTTGGAGATGATGAAGGAGACAGTGATTGCGATATGGATGCTTGGATTCGTCCATGTACTCCCAGCCAGAAGTTGTGCAACTGGACTACCGAAGAAGTCATTCATGTCACTACTACAGAGTAATGTTCATTGTTTTGATTATGTTCAGTCCTACGTTCTGCCCACAACGTAGTGACCCGATTTTTGGGGCCTTTTGTTATTCACACTTTATCATTAAATAAAGGACGTTTTCGCATTCAAATATTGTGATCCCTGTTTTTCTTATTTTTGTTTTGCATTTATATTAAACAGAAAAATGGCAATGTGTTTTGTTTGTTGCATCGCATAATAAACATAACATCATCATGCAGGTCTTTTCTATCAGATGCCATCGATTCAGGTTCGGCTATGACTTTGATAATCCCATTTATCGAGCTAAAGAGGAGATAGACGAAGACTGTGAACTACCTGAAGAGTTAGCCAGGCTTCTCAAGCAGGAGGATATTCAGATTATCAATCTGGGCATCAAGGATGATAAGAAAAAGGTCAAAGTGGGGGCTACATTGGAAGACAGTGTCAAGAGAAGATTGGTTGAGATGCTCCGTGAGTATAAGGATATCTTCGCTTGGTCTTACCAAGACATGCTCGGTCAGGATATAGATATTGTGGTACACCGGTTACCTCTCAGAGAAGAATGTCCTCCAGTCAAGCAGAAGTTGAGACGAACAAGGCCTGACATGGCAGTCAAGATCAAAGAAGAGGTTCAGAAGCAGTTGAATGTTGGGTTTCTTGCTGTCACGAATTACCCTCTGTGGGTCGCTAATATCGTTCTTGTTCCTAAGAAAGATGGAAAGGTCCGGATGTGCGTTGATTATCGAGATTTGAATAAAGCGAGCCCGAAAGACGATTTCCCGCTCCCCCATATCGATGTGTTAGTTGATAACACCTCTCGGTATTCTGTGTTTTCATTCATGGATGGCTTCTCTGGGTATAACTAAATCAAGATGGCCCTAGAGGACATGGAGAAAACTACTTCCATCACACCATGGGGGACTTTTGCTACAAAGTGATGCCTTTTGGATTGAAAAATGCAGGAGCAACTTACCGGTGAGCGATGGTCACTTTGTTTCATGATATGATTCATCATGAGGCTGAAGTATATGTTGATGACATGATTGCAAAGTCACAGACGGAGGAAGGACATCTGGTCGTTCTTCTGAAATTGTTTGAAAGGTTGTGGAGGTTCAAGCTGAGGCTGAATCCTAACAAATGCACCTTCGGGGTGAGATCTGGAAAGTTACTAGGTTTCATTATCAGTGAAAAGGGTATTGAGGTAGATCCTGCCAAAATAAAAGTGATACAAGATATGCCTGAGCCGAGGACGTAAAAAGAGGTTCGTGGTTTCCTGGGGAGATTAAACTACATTGCAAGCTTTATATCTCATCTTACAGCCACTTGTGAACCAATATTCAAATTTCCAGAAAGCGTTCGAAAGAATAAAAGAATATATGCAGGAACCTCCAATACTCATGCCTCTAGCTGCAGGGAGACCACTGATCATGTACCTCACGGTTCTTGAGAATTCAATGGGATGTGTGCTCGGTCAACAAGACGACTCGGGTAGAAAAGAGCATGCCATTTACTACCTGAGTAAGAAATTCACTGATTGTGAGTCGAGATACTCAATGCTGGAAAAACATGTTGTGCACTCACTTGGGCTGCTAAGAATTTGAGACAGTACATGTTAAATCACACAACCCTATTGATTTCGAGGATGGATCCGATCAAGTACGTCTTTGAAAAACAACCAATCTCCGGAAGGATTGCCCGATGGCAAATGATTTTAATGGAGTATGATATTCAGTACGTTTCCCAAAAAGCCATTAAAGGAAGTGTCCTGTCGGAATATCTCGCGGAACAGCCAATTGAGGATTATCAGCCAATGAAGTTTGATTTTCCAAATGAAGACGTCATGTTTTTGAAAATGAAAGACTGTGATGATTCTTTACCTGACGAGTGTCCTGAGACTGGATCTCATTGGAAATTGGTTTTCGCCGGAGCGGTTAATTCATATGGCAATGGGATCGGGGCTATCATTACTACTCCTCACGGTTCTCATATACCGTTCACTGCCCGATTGACTTTCGCCTGCACCAATAATGAAGCCGAGTACGAAGCGTGCATATTGGGTTTAGAAGAGGCCGTTAATGTGAGGATAAAGAATCTGGATGTATACGCTGAATCAGCGTTAGTCGTTAACCAAATCAAAGGAGAGTGAGAAACTCGTCAGGCCAACCTGGTGCCTTACAGGGATTATGCCAGGAGATTGTTGTTGTTCTTTGATAGAATCGAGTTCCATCATGTGCCAAGAGTCGAGAATCAGATGGCAGATGCCTTGGCCACACTATCTTCGATGTACAAAGTGAATTTCTGGAATGGAACTCCAGCCATCTCCATTATGCGTCTTGATAGACCTACTTTAATGTTTTCAATTGAGAAAGCATCAGATGGAAAGCCTTGGTATTTTGATATCAAGTATTTTCTCAAGACTCAGGAATACCCATCTGGGGCATCTGGAAAAGAGAGGACCTTGAGAAGGTTAGCCGGTAACTTTTATCTGAACAAAGACAATGTGCTCTACAGGAGAAACTTCGACATGGTCTTGCTGCACTGTGTTGATGAACTTGAAGCAAACCTGTTGATGGAGGAAGTCCACGAGGGTTCTTTCAGTACTCATGCCAATGGACATGCAATGGCTAGAAAATTGTTGAGAGCTGGGTATTATTGGATGACTATGGAATTCGATTGCTTCAAATACGCTAGAAAATGCCATAAATGCCAAATTTATACGGATAAGGTGCATGTGCCACCGGATCCTCTGAATGTGTTAACGTCTCCTTGGCCTTTTGCTATGTGGGGAATTGACGTGATTGGAAGGATTGAGCTGACTGCTTCTAATGGACATCGCTTCATTCTGGTCGCGATTGATTATTTTACGAAGTGGGTAGAAGCAACGTCCTCGCTAATCTCACGAAACAGGTGGTCGCCCGATTCATAAAGAAGGACATCATTTGTCGTTATGGAATTCCTGAGAGAATTATTACCAATAATGGTTCAAATTTGAATAACAAAATGATGAAGGAACTGTGTCAGGGTTTCAAGATTGAGCATCACAATTCTTCTCCATATCATCCGAAGATGAATGGCGCTGTTGAGGCAGCTAATAATAATATCAAGAAGATTATGCAGAAAATGGTAGTAACCCACAAAGATTGGAGCGAGATGTTGCCCTTTGCTCTTCACGATTATCGTACTTCGGCACGTACATCAACCGGGGCAACTCCTTTCTCACTAGTGTATGGCACGAAAGCGGTCCTGCCATTAGAAGTTGAGATTCCTTCTTTAAGGGTATTGTCGGATGTAAAGCTTGACGAAGCTGAATGGGTGCAAACCAGGTTGAATCAGCTGAGATTGATTGACGAAAATAGATTGGCAGCCATTGCTCATGGCCGGTTGTATCGGAGTAGGATGAAGAAAGCCTTTTATTAGAAAGTGCGTCATCGGTGCTTCCAGATGGGTAATTTGGTGTTGAAAAGGATCCTTCCTCCTCAGACAGATCATAAGGGAAAATGGACTCCAAACTATGAAGGTCCGTATGTGGTAAGAAAGATTTTCTCTGGAGGAGCCTTATTACTATCTACCATGGATGGTGAAGATTTTTCATCCCCTGTGAATGCAGACGTGGTTAAAAAATACTTTGCTTAAAGAGACCCGCTGGACAGAAAAAGAAAAGTCCAGGAAAAAATGGGGCATCTCGGCAAACCATGAAAAAGTGAAGGTTCGGGCAAAAAATAGGGAAAAGAGAAAAAAAAGATGTAAACCCACAAAGCTGAAAACCTGAAAAGGCGACTTTCGCAAAAATGGGTATCCCGGTGGATTGAAAACTCGAAAGGGCGATCTAAGAAAAAGTTAGAGATTTTGAAAGCAAACAACTGCGGTCTGCATTCGATATGTGAGCTTAAGAGCAGTTATCCCGAAGGAAAGGAATTAGTCTAGTCAGTCTTTTCAGAAGGTAAAACACGGGACATATCAAAGACATACAGGTCATAGCCGAATCGACATATGGTGTTTGTCTGTTTCCATGTTGCCGACATTTGTATATTCTTTTGCTTTTTCGCAATTGCCTCTTTTCAGGAATTGCATCCAAATTGTAATTTGCCTATTTACAGGCCTTTTATCAAATAAAGTATTCACTTCAGTCAAAGAGCTTTCCTTTTCTTTCTTTACTTTTACTATTATATTTGCAAAAACATTCGATATTTTGATAAACATTGCAGGTGAAAACAGGAGGCTTTATAGAGCGTAACGAAAGAAAATGTCTTTGCTCATGTGGTAAATGTCATGAATGGTAACTGAGGTAACCATTTCGCATGTGCGCATTCTTTTGTCTTATTGCAGGACGGAAGCACTCCACAACAGAGGTGTTCCTCCACGGCATTGAAATTATAATGCAGATTCGTTTCTCCCCTAGCAGAGATTTTGTCGTACCCACAAAGTCTCACTATCAGGTCAGGTATCTCCCGCGGAGGTGTGTGAGGAATCTCCAGCGAAGTAGGGTTTTGACTCCCTGCAAAGGCTAACCCCCGACAGGGTGGGTTTGTTCCCAGCATATTATTCTCCAACAGAGGCAACGTTTTCGACGCCCTCTCCCCAACGGAGTTGACTTTCTGGTGTTCTCCCGGTAGTACCAGTATTCAGGGTTTCTTCCCCAAGTAGAGTTCAGTGCTGATTCCCTTGACGTGACAGATATTAAGGCGAAGCATGATCCATTTCTTGGTAGAGTGGAGCCCTCAGTAGAAGTATCTGATATCCTCTAGCAGGGTGTAATTTCTTTCCAAGCAGAGTGGAGCTATTTCTCAACAATTTACTTCCCGATAAGGTCGTATTCTGAACGGTTCTCCCCGGTTTAATGTGTTCATTCCCTAGAGTGTTGGAAGGATGTTCCGGGTGTTTCCCCAGCCTGTGCATTTGATCCCCATAATAGTTGTTCCTTGGGAAGCCATCCAGGGCATTTTGCCTCAGCAGAGTCCTAATTCCCAGCAGAGTGATTTGTTGTTCTCTTTAGAACAGTTATATCCGAGAAGGTGCTTTACAAGGAGGTCATCCAGGGCTTGTTTGTGCCCTAGTATGAGTCCGATCATACTCGGCGTCCTGTTTATCCCTAACGGAGTTTGGTTTCCCCTCTTTAGCATTTATTTTGCTAAGGTGGTCCCTTTGCATTTGCATTTTTGCATAGCATCCTCCCAAATGCGTAGCATTTCCATTTCGTATAGAGCATTACACCATTTTCAAACATGTGCATCTGAAGCATAAGCCATGTTTGGTATCTTTAAGACCGAATATCTTCTCAGCAGAGACTATTTGATTCAAGGGGTTGTCGTGTTATCCGCGTCAAGATGGATCTTTGGGTTGGTTATTTTATCAGATTCTTCCCAACTGAGTCGTTTGGTTAAATGTCTTCGCTCTCCCCAGGTGAGCCACTTGCGAGTGTTGTCTTCCCTGGTCAAGCCTGATGTTCTTTTCCCCAACAGAGTTGTTCGATTTCCTCTGTAGAGTCCTTATTCCAACTTTTGGTTGGTCATCTTTGCTTTATTTCAACTTTTGGTTGGTAACCCAATGGCGTTTGTTATTCCAACTTTTGGTGGTTAATCCTTATTTTTCTCAGCAAAGTAGAGGATTCCAACTCTGGGTTGGTACTCCCCAATGAAGTTCAAATTTTTGTGTTTGGTGTTCCAACCCTTGGTTGGCCTAGAATGTGATCCCAATTGTTGGTTGGTAATCTCTGGTTTTCCCTTGCGGAGTCTTTGTTCCAACTTTTTGTTGGCAATTTTGTTAGTTGTTATCCTAACTCTTGGTTAGTAGCTTTTGTTCCGACTTTTAGTCGATGAGGATTTATTTTCCTGGTTATCCTACCTCTTGGTTAGTACCTCTTGTTCCGACTTTTGGTTGATGAGGATTTTCCCAGCGATCATAACTCTTGGTTGTCGCAACTACGAAAAACACCCGGCGAAAAACAGAAGAGTCACCACCTTTTGTTATTTATCCCAAAAAGAGGGAAAGGAAACGATCGGAGAAACCTAACGAAAAAGAGAAAGACAAGGTCATCGGAACTAAGTCCTGGATTCGGGAGTCGGTTACGCAAGGGGAAGGTATTAGCACCCCTCACGTCCGTCGTACTCGACGGTATCCATGCTTGTTGTCTATCTAAGGGTGTGTTTAATCTATCTACGCTACAGGCTCACAACACAAAAATAAAAGAAAAGATACTCGGCAGAGCATCGCCGCTCTGTGCCTACGTATTCCCTCGTGCAATGGGAAAGTTAGAGTCAACGTAGTTCAGCTAACTACGGGTGAAAGGGGGGAAAGGTTGCTCGCCAAGACATTCGTCTTGTGCCTACGTATTCTCATCTGGTATGAGAAATCAGAGCAAACATAGTTCGGGCTAACTAGAACACCGGTTGGTTCAAAATATTTTACCCTAGTAGGGTTAACAATCAGTTTCAGCAGTTAGGTGTGCACAGCTCGACCTTTGGAGACTTAGGTGTTACCTGTTTGCGGTAGAACTAAGAGTTAACGAAACTCTTTTTATGAAAAGGTTTTCCATTATTAAAGGGTCCCAAAGGACAATATGAAGTTTGATCATTTGTTTTTGAAGTCTTTTAAGGAGAAGTGTTTTTGAATTGTTTGTAATTCATATTGCACTAAAGACTATGACCTGGGAACGAATGCGTCGCACAGCACCCAAAGGGTGAACACTAAACACTTTAGGCCATCAAGAGGAAACCCCCCAATAACCATTTCCCGAGTACTTAAGGCTCGTAACGCACAATATTCATTAGCCTTTATTAAGTATTTTGAAGTTGTTTTCAGACGAGAAAGAGAGAGAGGACAATCTAAAGGGAAACTAGTTCAAACCTAGTAGTTTTCATGCAAGATGGACCTATAGTTGAGGTTAAGGGGAATTCTACTTAATGTTCTCATACATGGTTTGAAACCTAGTGTCTATCATAATCATCCTTAAACAAGGAGATTAGAAGTCCTAAGGGAGCATGGTAAGAGAAGAGAAGAAGAGAACATGATATAAAACATGAAATAGAAATGAATGAATGAATGAATGCATATGCAATGCAACACACAAGCAAAGGGAGGAAATTGTGTGGGGTGAAAACCTCCACAAGATCATCTCAACCTTTAATGCAAATAAGAGAACAAAAGGGCAAATAACACACAAGCAAAGGGAGGAAATTGTTTGGGGGGAAAACCTCCACAAGCACATCTTCAACCTTTTATGCAAGTAAAGTGCAAACAAACCCTAAAGTCTACAACTTGAGCATGGAATGAATTATAAACCAAAAGAGAAATGGGAGAAGAAGAGAGAACAACCATGGCATCCCTAATGTCATTCAACCAAAGTCTCATTATGACTTGTGCAAAAGATGCACAAAATGTCCTCATGGTTCATCATTCAAGTTAAGCTTCAAATACCTCCAAATGAGGGACAAAGCAACTTTAAATGATGCTCCAAGGTCCTTGGACAGAAAGGGAGATGAAAGAAGAGTGCATAAATTCAATCATAACATTAACAAAAGAAAATGCAAATCCATGTACAAGATAAAGCAAAACATGCAACATGAAAAACCCTAATTGAGATGCCTAAAAGAAAGGGATGCTTGAACAACTTACAAGGAAAATAAGGACCTATAATTGAACCTACACATGCTTCAACATCTTAGGAGTATAAAACAACAGGAGTTGGTGTTCAAAAGTTTGCACCAATATCATTTTCAAGGCCTATAAGTTCAAGCATGTGTGTAAACTACAATTATAAAACACATAACTTGTGAAATACACCAAAAATAGTTAACTTCAAAAAATGCCAAATAAAATCCTAGATGGCCCCTAAGGTTTTAGGAACCAGGGGCCAAAGCTATGGGGAAAAATTCTAAACAAAACTAGGCAAATAGAGGGCAAGTTCTAAGGGATACCCTAAAAACTAGGGCAAATCGAGGGTCCTAAAAGTCCAACTAAAACCCTGACAGTAATAAAACCAGGGGTAAAAATTTCACAAAAATCACCCAACATGTCATGGATATGCACAAGAAAAATGAAACGTTTATATGAAATTTTTATCACAAAATAAAATCAAGAGCAAAAGATATGCATTTTTCAATTCACATAAAATACCTCAAAATGGAAAATCAATTTTTAATTGAAAAATGGCTTAAAAATTAATCCAAATTTTTTTTAAAATCAGATAACATCTAAAAGTACAACAAAATATTTTTCTATGATTTTTTTACATGCATTGAGGTATTTTTTATGAATTAAAACTCAACAGCAAAATAAATGGGAAAATAAGAAAAAGAAAATAAAAATGGAAAAAGGTTGTGACAAATAGCAACAAATTCCAGTTAATACAATGGGCCAGCACGTAGGGGGGTGTCAATAGTATCTAAGGCCCAAGATCAAAATAACCTAGCTTGGGAGCAAAACGCTCTGTTTTACTAATCCGACATGGCAATCAAAGTGAGTCAAACATGCTTCAGATCAAATCTAAGATGTTGGTTCCAGATAGGTCAACAAGTCAAAACGTGAGTTGGCATGACACATAGGACGCCTGAGGTTAAAAGCACACGCCGGAGAGGACGAACCAGACGGTGGCTCCGGTCGTCTTCTCTGGCTATCCAAAAATGCAGAGGTGGATTCCATACTCAGACGGTGGCTCCGGTCGTTTTCATTTATCACTCCTAAATCAACCAATACAAACCAAACTAGAATCAAGCAGTTTTCAAGAATTGTCAAGAACAAGCATTAAACCTAACCAGAAACGATCTATGGTGCTAGGGGATCATGAACATATGAAAATGGCATGCGATTATGGCATGAACATAGAGCAATAGTGAATGATAGCTTACCTAACGGAGTGCCTCCGTTGGGCCTTGATTTGGTGATGAAACTTAGGGGAAAACAACCAGAAAGCTTCCACAAACTTCAATGGAGATGTTAGTGCTCTTCAATTGGATTGAAACTGGTGAATTCTTGAAAACGTGATTTCACTTGTTCTTGAGTTGTTGTAACTGAGTTCTTGCTCAATCTTGCTCAAAAATCAATTATGAGACTTTGTGAATGATCAGAAACCTTTATACTTTGGATCTGAAGCACTTTAGAGGCCCAATCATGGCCTGCTAAGTCCAATTAAAAATCCAAAAATTTGAGTTTGAGCTTGCACAATTCGCGTGAAAACAGAGCTCTAATGGCTTCCAATTTGATTCATACACATTTCTTGAGATGTTGAGTGATCAGATGGATGCGATTGATCCCTTGAAACCATCTAATGGTGAATCTTGAATGTGTTGCTTCATGGTGAAGTTACATGTAATTTGGCATACCAAAACTCATCCAAAGTTAATTCCGAAATTGGTATCACATTTAGTACATTCAAGGCAATCAAAAAATGCATAAACATGCCATTATATGGTTCCAAATGAATTTGATCCAAACTAGCCCTTTTAAATACTTTTCCATGGAATTTTCTTCATCAATCTTCCAATTCAATCAAAACCCATGATAGGTGATAGCTTGATGATGAAATTGAGATCATTTGGAGCAAGTTTGATGTTGGACAAAGTTCCATTTGAAGTGCACAAAGTTGTGAAATTGACCTATAACCAAAATGACCTATAATCAAAGTTTCCCAAAATACCCCTGCCTTGCAAGCTTCATATCTTGAGCTCTACAAATCAGATGAAGGACTTCTAGTACGTTTTGGAAAGCTAAGATCATAAGGAAAGACTTTTAGGTTTGGGTCAAAGTGAGGAGAAACATCCTTCTAGGTCAAAAATATCTTGGAATTTGGTTGACTTTTGTTGACCAAAATCACATTCATCTGATGACTTGTAACTTGTCAGCTTTATAACTTGAGTTTTAGAAACCCAATGGATGAGTTCTACTACTCAAAAGAAAGCTAGAAACATGCTCTACAAGTTTCATATTGGGGTCAAGATGAGATGAGACTTGTATTTTGAGATATGTGGTCTTGAAGTTAGGCACTAACAGGGGATTTTACACTGACAAGCTTAGAAACCCTAGCTCAGCAACTTCTCACACTCTTGATTATTCTTGATTTTATCTTGGAATATCATCTTAGACATCTAAACACAACATTCCATGATCACAAATAATTGGAATTAAGTTTTAATCTCCTTTAAATTCACAGTTGACTTAGGGTTGACCAGATGAAAACCCTAACTGCACCACCTTTGATTGTGGCTTCTTAAACTTGATATAATGACTTGTACAAGCTCCTCAATGACCCTCAATACATTCAATGAGCTTCTATAATGTTCTCCATCCAGAATCATGGACTCAATATCCTCTGATGAACTTCACATGGTCTCCAAGATAGGAGGTGAACCCTATTCATTCATCTGCTCTTTCAAAGAACTTTGACTTCCTTATGATGATGATAAGCACTTGATAAATTAAATAAGACCTATTGGTTAGGCTTGGAAACTTTTGTAATCTCCTCTTACTAGGCACACCTCTCTCCATCCTCTATAAATGGGCAATGATATGCAAATGTTAATGCTATGAAAATGCAATGAAACATAAATCAGGTTAGAAAGGTTGGGAAAATTTTGGGGTGCAACATTGGTTAGTAGCTTTAGTTCCGACTTTTTGTCGATGAGGATTTCCCTAGCAATCCTAACTCTTGGTTAGTAGCTCTTGTTCTGATTTTTGGTCAATGATAATCTGTCCTGGTGATCCTAACTTTTTGGTTAGTAGCTTTGTCTCCCATCTTTTGGTTGGATGTTATCCCCTTCAGTTGTTATCCCAACTCTTTGTTGGTAGTTTGTCACTTGATTGTTTGTTGTTCTAACTTTTGTTTTGTAGTTTTCCTTTCCTGGATTTGTTATTCCAACTTTTGGTTGGTAGTCCTCTCTTATTCCTCAGCGGAGTTGTTATCCCAAATTTTGGTTGGTAATTGGTGACTTGACAGGTGTTTTATTCCAACTTTTGGTTGGTAATCTTCGGTGTGTAGGAGTTATCCAGACTTTTGGTTGGTATTCTTTTTCGGACAGATTTGTTGGTGGCATTGTTTGATTCCAACATTTGGTTGGTAGTGTTGGTTAATTCCAACATTTGGTTGGTAGCCTTGCTTGCTATTCCCAACTTTTGGTTAGTACGGTTTGGTTGACGTTATCCCTACTTTTGGTGGGTAGTCTTTGATTCTCAAGTAAGGTCGTAATATTCGGTTTGGTCGTCTTGTTGAAGTTATTCCAACTCTTGATTAGTAACCTTTGTTCTATGGTCGTTGATTCCAACTTTTGGTCAGTATACTTCCCCAGCGAAGTCGTCTCGCCATGTAAATTTCGGTTAGTGTTGTGATGATTCCAACTCTGGGTTGGTAGTGTTTGATTCTTTCCCCAGAGAGTAGCCATTATCCCATCTTTTGGATGGTATTGTCCGATTACTGTCTTGTGATGGATGTTTATCCTGTACAGAGTCGTTTGGTTAGTCTACTCTTTTCCCAAGGAAGTCGCCGCAAGGCTGTTGGGTTAGCTTTCCCTTTTGTTCCCCAGAAGGTTTGTATCCCGACTTTCGGTTTGGTATTCCAACTCTTGGTCGGTGTTCTTTGATCGTTGTTCCAACTTTTGCTTGGTATCCAGAGTTCGTTATCCCAGCTCTTGGTTGGTATCTTTTGTTGTTTCCCAACTTTTGGTTGGTATCTAGAGTTTTTTTATCCCAGCTCTTGGTTGGTATACCTTTGGTTGTATCCCCACTCTTGGTTGGTATCCTCTGGTGCTTGTCGTCCCAACTTTTGGTTGGTATCCTTTGATTGTTATCCCAACTCTTGGTTGGTATCTTTTGGATGGAGTTCAGATTGTATTGGATTGTTATCCCCAGTGTGTCGTATTCCTACTCTTGGTTTGTATTCGCTATTTTGCATTCCCGTTCGGTGCAAATTTCCGGGTTCTTTTGTATTCAATCACCTTATACCTTGAATGTTTGAAAGCGAATGCTTTTCCTCCCTTCAGGTCCAAGTTGTTTGAATAGGGGCAGCTGTAGCACCCCAAAATTTGCCTTATCGTTTTGACAACATTTGGCTTTTTCTTCTTTTCATTTTCGCATTTCCGCATCTGCATAGCATTCGTCCTTGAGACAGGGGATCAAGGTTTTCCCGTGGTTCATTTTTCATCTCAGTGCATGAACCTGAACAGCGAGCATCAGAGGCTCTGGCATTTATTTTGTCCAGCGGTCGGGCGAACGATTTTATTTTATTTTGCAGGGTATTTTTAGCTCAGGAAGCAGCATTCAGGCTATCGCAAGCATTTTCATTGTTATGATATTCAAGAGTAAGATTCAGAAGCTTAATAGAGCTCCAAACAGTTGGAAACAGACAAAGGGGCATATTTCCCTCCAAAAGGCGCCAAAATTCAAATTTTGGAGGTGTTAATCAATTAACACATATGGTTAATCGATTAACCAAGTCAAAATTAGGTCAAACCTGAAGTTTTGAAGGTGCTAACCGATAAACCTATATGGTTAATCGATTAACCAGTGCAGATTTTGCCTCTGCACGTGAATTTTCAATCCAAGTCATTTTGGGGTCCAATTTTGGTCATGTGCAAATATAATTTTCACTTTGGGAAGGATCTAAAACCTATTTGAAATTTGGTTAATTTCATTTTCCCTCCAGATGCCCATTCCTCATTCCAATCCAAATTTTCCAAACCATATTCCAAACCTTACATTTGGATCCAAGCCTAAGTGATATTTAAGTGATCCACTCCAAACCTCACACATCTAATCACTCATAATTCACTCTCATTTTCAGAATTGATCTTATTCTCTCTCAATTTTCCAATCTTCAAAACCTTCACCAAAAGCTCTTCTCATTGAGATCATTGATTCTTCATTGGAATCCTTGATTTCTAAGAGCTAAACCTTCATCCATTCTTTCATTTGAATCCATTTCTTCATCCAATATTCGTGCAAAATTGGATCTGAACTTGGAAGTGATTTTGGAAGTGATTATTTGGCTTAATTTGGTTTAATCTTGAAAGATCTTCATTGCTACTACAAGAATTGTGTGGATCTTGAAGTATTTCGGACTTCTATCATTGGATCTATTCAATTATAGCTGAATCAACATTAACCGGAGCAAATCTCTGCTCCGAAGGTTGGATCCGAATTTGTTTTTAGCTTATTTGCATAATCATGTGGATTTTCATCTTTGATTAGCTTGTGGTTAATTTGATCTATTTGATCTATGATTTGGTTGTGTTAATCTGTTCACATGTTATTTGAATCATGATTTGTTGGTTTAATTTCGTGATTAAGTGATTATGCGATCATCCGGTTGATCAAATAAGTGCTTATTTGCTGAACATGTTTTTCTGTTGTTGTTTTTCTGCTGTTGGCACAGTGTTAATCGATTAACACATATGGTTAACCGATTAACCATTTCAAATATTCAAATTTTTCAAAATTTTCAGAGTGTTCATCGGTTAACGACTGGTGTTAACCGATTAACATGTCCAAATTTCTAGATTTTCAGCCTTTTTTAAGTGGTTTATCGGTTAATGCATATGGTTAACCGATTAACATTGTGCCAGTGGGTCTGTTTTTCTTATTTTCTTGCTTGATTGAGTATCGTATCGCAATGAATCATCATAGTTCAATATGATGCATTAGAAGTGAAATGTTTTGGGATATACGTTGTTGTTTTGGTTGTTTAATTGAGACTTCGTCAACTTGTGTTTGTTTTCCACTTGGATGCACACTTGTGTGTTGTTGTTCATAGTGATGATGTTCTTGCATTTGCATTTCCTCTTGTGTTTTACATCTTTATTTCTTACACTAATAAAGGTCGAGATGTGCTTGTGGTGGTGTTTACCCCAGACTTTAATCCTCCATTTGCTTGTGTGTTGCATTACATGTTTGCATCCCTATTTTCACTCTCATTGATGTTTGATCTTTCTTCTTTCTTTGTATTTCTTGGCCATGCTCCCCATAGGATCTCTAATCTCTTTTGAGGTTGGGATAGACATTAGGACTCAAACCATACATGCCAAAATTAATGTAGATGTTCCCCTTTTGATCCTAACCTTAGGACCACTTTGCATGACAACGTTAGGGCCGAGTTTCCCTTAGACCTTATGTGCGTCTCTCTTCTCATCTCAAAATCATTCTACTCATCTAATAAATACGAGGAACATTGTGCGCTACGAGCCTTAAGCTACTTGGGAAATGGTGATTGGGAGGCTTCCTCTCAATGGCCTAGAGTGTTTAGTGTACACCCTTTGGGTGGTATGCAACGCATTCACTCCTAGGTCATAGTCTTTAGTGCAACGTGAATCACAAACCGAATTAATTCACTTCACTAAAAAACATAAAACCAAACATCAAACTTTTTCCCTCGGGATTAATTGGAAAACCTTTTTTCGTAAAAAGAGTGTTGTTAAGCTTTGGTTCTACCGCAAACAGGCATCGTCCCTAACTGCTAGAACGAAGGTTTAAAACCAACCGGTGTTCTCATTAGCCTGAACTACATTTTCTCTGATTTCTCATACCAGATGAGAATACGTAAGCATAAAATGATGATGTATTGGCGAGCAACCTTCCCCTCCTTCACCCGTAGTTAGCCGAACTATGTTGACTCTGACTTTCCCATTGCACGAGGGAATACGTAGGCACAGAGCGGCGATGCTCTGTCGAGTCTCTTTTCTTTTGTTTTTATCCTGTGAGCCTGTAGCGTAGATAGTTAAACACACCCTTAGATAGACAACAAGCGTGGAACCCATCGAGTACGACGGACGTGAGGGGTGCTCATACCTTCCCCTTGCGTAACCGACTCTCGAATCTAGGACTTGGTTGTGATGACATCGTTGTTTCCCTTTTTCCTCATGTTTTTCTGATAGTTTCATTTCCCTCTCTCTGGGATAAATATCGAAAGGTGTCGACTCTTCTGTTTTCCGCCGGGTGTTTTTCGCAGTTGCGACAGTCCTTGAACTATGGTTTGAGTTGTTGATGTTTTATTTGATTTTCATAATTTTGATGTATTTGGATTTGCTCAACTAGTGGTTTTCTTTGGATCTTTGTTTTGGTTTCATGATGCATTTATGCAATTCCTTCTGAGATCTTTTGCACAATTATTCTTCATGGATATAAAATGAGTTAGAGCCTCTTGTTCGAATTTATTAGGTCATTTTTCTATTTTTGATTGATGCCTAACTTTGATTTGGTTTTGGATTGAATATGCATGAGATTTGACCTAGTTTTAAACCATTTTGCCTACTTGTGTTTAAGCAAAGCTTGAGATGACTAGTTGATGTGATAACATGCTATTTTAACTTGATCATGGCTTTGGATTCATTGGAATTTGTTTATTTTCCTATTTATGGTTGAATTCTTAAGTTCATTTTGGGTAGTTGTTGAATTGTCACTGGGATTTTGAATGATTAAGAAGTGAGATGGGTATCTCATATCTCGAGGATGTCTAGGTAGAAGTTGCACAAGGTAGTGATTAGGCGAGAAGTTGTAAACGGGGGAATTTAGCTTTGAACTAATACTATCATAGTGGATTTCCTTCCTGGCTTGGTAGTCCCCAAAAGTAGGCGAGTTGCACCGAACTGGGTTAACAACTACTTGTGTTATTTTAATTTTCTTTCAGTTAGATTTCTTCATTTTTATTTGTGATCAAGCTGTTTTGATCCCAGTGTTGTGACATCTGTCTCGGCATTTAGTATCTGTGTGCCAGAATTTCAACATAGACATGTGCCAGATCAGTTGAGAAGAAAGCTTGATGACAAGTCGAGTCAAATGATCCTAAAAGGATATCATTCGACTGGAGGATACAAGTTGTTCGACCCAGTAAACAAGCAAGTAATGATCAACATGGATGTGATCATAGATGAGTTTAAAGAATTGGATTGGACTAAAAATATCAAGAAAGATTCAGTAATAATCTTACTTGAAGAACCAACAAGTGAAGTCAAAAGAGAAGTTCGACAGGAAGAAGTCATAGGTCAAGCAACCACAAGCATACCTCAATGAACTATATAATGCCTGCAAGGTTAAGAATTTATTATTACATCATATGAGGTGGTCTTTAATGAAGGTGGAATTTTACATTATGCTTTCTATGTAGTTGTCAAACCAGTCAATGCAGCTGAAGCATTGAATGATTCAAAGTGGGTGAAAGCAATGAATCAAGAACTGAAGTCCATCATAGTCAACAACACTTGGTCATTTGTCGAATTGCCTCAAGATAAAAAGGTAATCAATGTGAAGTGGGTATACAAGGTGAATTTGAATCCCAAAGGTGAAGTAATTTGACATAGGGTGAGACTTGTGGTGAAAGGATTTCTTTAGAAAGAAGGAATCAACTTCAATGAAGTTTTTGCACCTGTTGCTAGAATCGAAACAATCAGGTTGGTTGTTGGTCAAGCAAACATGAACAATTGGACATATATCAGATAGATGTGAAATGTGCATTCCTGAATGGCCTCTTAGATAAAGAAGTTTATGTTGCATAATGGGTTGGGTTTGTGAAGAAAGGCAAAGAAAGCAAGGTATACAGGCTGCATAAAGCCCTGTATGGGCTTAAGCAAGCTCCAAGAGCTTGGAATAATAAGATAGATAGATTTCTAAGGGAGAAGGAATTTGTTAAGTCCACAATTGAGCATCAATTATATGTAAGAAGAAGCAATAGTGAATTACTTATACTATTTCTCTATGTCGATGACTTGTTGATAACAGGAAGTTGCAAGAAAGAGATCATAGATTTCAAACATGAACTAAGTGAGGAGTTTGAAATGTCAGACTTGGGAAATCTTTCATATTTCCTTGGCGTCGAATTCTACAAGAGTGGTATAGGTTTAATGATACACCAAAGAAGATATGAAAGCGAAATACTTAAGAAATTTGAGATGCATGATTGCAACCTAACTTCGACACCAATTGAGCCCAGAATGCAATTGTCGAACGACAAAGATAAAGATGATATTGATCCCACTTAGTACAGAAGACTCATAGGATCACTTCAATACCTTTGTCACACAAGGCTTGATCTAGCATACAGTGTGGGTATGGTAAGCAGATTAATGCAGAAGCCAAAGGTATTACACCTAGAATTAGCAAAGAGGATACTAAGGTATCTGAAAGGAACTCTCGACTACAACATTGTTTCCTAAAGCTGATGAAGGAAAAGAATGCAAACTAATGGTTTACACTGACTCAAGTTGGTGTAGTGATACTGAGGATAGAAAATTCATAGCTGGCTATGTGTTTATGTTAGGTGCTGCTCTAGTTGCTTGGACTTCAAGAAAGGAACCAGTGGTGGCAGTATCATCATGTGAAAAGGAGTACATAGCTACTTATCTTTGTGCATGTCAAGCAACATGGATGTTGAATTTGCTCGAAGATATTACAAGGAAGAATCATGGAGAAATTACCATAAATATTGAAAACATGTATGATTTCAATCTGGTGAAGAATCCAATATTACATGGACGAAGTAAGCACATCGAAATAAGGTTCCATTATCTTTGAGAGCAGGTAGCAAATGGGAAGATGAACTTCGAACACTGCAGAATTGAGAATTAGATTGCAAATATAATGACGAAAGGAGTGCATGTCAAAATGTTCAAGAAACTAAGGTATATGATGAATGTAGATAGCTTAGACACAATAAACTAGGTGGTGTGTTGAATTGTAATTCTTTTGGTCAAAGCAGTATTTTTGACAGAGTCTTGTTTCGCTAAAATGTTGTGTGTCAAAATTGTGTGAGTGTCAAAACATTGAAGGAGTGTACCCTAACAGGAGTTTCGACTTAGGTCTAATTTTGCAGTGTTAACAGAATTAGGCATCTTGGGCTTTTGTTTTTGGACTTTTCTTAGAGAGCAAGCAAGCTAAATCTATAAATATGGAGTAACCCTATTATTTTAGAGAAATTTACTTGAATAAAATTACAGTTTTGAGAGCTGAGAGATACTCTGCAAAAATTTTGCTTCTTCCCCAATTTAATTTTCTTTTCTTGTTTTTATCACCATTGTGTAGCGATACAATCTTGCAACCAAGGTTGGTTGATTCACTCGAGTGAAGAGCGAAGAACAAGCGAGAGAATCTGATCGGTGTGATTGAATCTTATTCATCAAGATTGATTCGGAATTACTCAAATTCTTGGGTTTAATTCCAACATATGGTATCAGAGCCTGGCCGAGCGATTAGTGGGAAGCAAAACACAATGGCGATGAATCACCCGAATGGGCATTTTTTGGCGAGTCCCCCGATTTCGAAGGGTCCGAATTATGAGAATTGGTTTAAACAAATGAAGGTGGTTTTCTGTTATCAAGATCTTTGGGGTCTTGTGAAGGAAGGAGTAACACCAGTTGCAGAAAAATGCGTCAAATCAAGAAAAAGATGTATATAAAGAATTGAAGAAGAAAGATTATAAATCTCTCTTTATAATTCATCAATGTGTTAATCCAGACAATTTCGAAAAGCTTAGTGATATAGAATCAGCAAAAGAAGTATGGGAGATCTTGGAGAAATCGTTTGGAGGTGCTGAGAAAGTGAGAGAGGTGGCATTACAAACTCATAAAATGATATATGAATTGCTTCAAATGGAAGAAAGTGAAAAAATAACATATTTTTTCACTACATTTACAAAACTGGTGAATCAAATCAAGGTATGTGGAAAAGTGTTTACATCAAGATTAGTTGTTGCAAAGATCTTGAGGTCATTGGCTGCAAAATTTTAACACATGTAGTAGCCATAGAAGAGTTGAAAGATTTTTCAACATTGAAAAAGGAAGAGCTTCAAGGGACGCTTGAATCTCAAGAACAAAGAATGACTGAAAGAGCTGCAAGCAAGTCGGATAGTGATGTGGCTTTGCAGTCATAATCAGGAAGCGAAAAGAAAGGCAAAGGTGAGTTGCTCGACAACAAAGGTAGAAGAGGCTACAACAATTTGACAGGTCAAAATCAGCAGGAAGAAGGATGGTCGAATAAGAGAAAGTCCTCATACCAAAGCAATTAAAAATGTGGTGCAATAGATAAAGGAAAAGTTGGTGGTCAAAAACCTGACAAAAATCATATTCAGTGTTTCAATTATCATAATTATGGTCACTACTTTAGTGATTGTCTAGAAAAATAAAAGAACCAAGACAATGATGTAAAGCTGGAAAAGCGTGAAGAAAAGGAGATGTTGTTGATGGCCACAACAATAGATAAAGAAAGATTCCAGGACCAATGGTACTTGGACTCAGGATGCTCATCACACATGACTAGTAGGAAGGATTGGTTTTTCAACATAAAATCCTCAATGAAGAAAATGGTGGAATTTGCTAATGGAAATAGTCTAACAGCTTAAGGTATTGGTGATATTCTGATTATGAGGAAAGATGGTAAGAGATCAGTAATTTCCAGTGTATTGTACATACCAGACATGAAGAGTAATTTGCTCAGCATAGGGAAGTTAGTTGAAAAGAACTACAAGGTATCGATCGAAGACAAGATTATGATAGTTATGGACTTAGGAGGAAGTTTAATCTTGAAGGCTACCATGTCTCAAAATAGAACCTTTAAAGTTTAACTTAATTTAATGGAGTACAACTTCCTTGCAACTGCAACTAGCTGGGATGAATCGATATGGCACTATAGACTTGTCCATCTCAATTTCAAAGACATCAGAGATCTGAAGAGAAGAAATATGATTTTAGGGTTACCAGAAATTAAAATTCCAAACAAAGTGTTTAAAGAATATGTGTAGGCAAAGCAACACAAGAAAAGCTTCAGCAAGGATGCAAGAAGCAGGTCGAAGGCAATTCTTGAAGGCATATACTCTAATGTATGTAGACCTTGTCTTTTCCCTTTTCGTCAGGTTTTCTTTGACCATTTCCTTTCCCTCTCTTTGGGATAAATAACGAGTGATGGCGACTCTTCTGTCTTTGTCGGCCCTTTTTGGCAGCGGTGCGACAAAATCTAAGGTTCGGGAGTCGGTTAGGCAAGGGGAAGGTATGAGCACCCCTTACGTCCATTGTACTCAACGGGATCCATTCTTGTTGTCTAATCTATGGGTGAAAACTATCTAATGCCACTGCTAAACCGGGGTGAACGGAAAGAACTGACTCGATAGGACATCGCCGCCCTATGCCTACGTATTCCCTCGTGCAATGGGAAAGTCAGAGTCAACGTAGTTCGGAAAACTATGGGTGAAGGGGGGAAAGGTTGTTCGCTAAGACATCTTTTTCTTGTGCCTACGTATCCTCATCTGGTATGAGAAATCGGAGCAAACGTAGTTCGGGTTGACACGACCACTGGTTGGTTCAAGTGTTTTAACGAGTAGGGTTAAATCTTTGTTCTAGCAGTTAGGGGGATGCCTGTTTGTGATAGAACCAAGACTTAACACACTCTTTCTAAAAATGATTAAGTTTGAAAAAAATCCCGAAGGATAAAAAGGTTTGGTGTTTTGTTTGTGTTTTTTATAAGAAGAAGTGAATTGAGTTAAGTTTGCAACTCATATTGCACTAAAGACTATGACTTGAGAGAGAATGCGTCGCATATCGCCCAAAGGGCATACGCTAAACACTCTAGACAGTGTGAGAGGAGGCCCCCCATCAATCATTCCTCAAGTACTTAAGGCTCGTAGAGTACAACAAGTGTTAACCTTTATTAAGTGTCTTAAGAAGTTATGAGAAGACACAACATTCTAAGGGGAACTTATCTACCCTAATGTAATCATGCAATGTGATCCTAAAGTTGGGGTTGAAAGGGGGAAATTTATCCCAATGTTATCATGCAAAGGATTGAAAGCCTAATGTCTCTCCTACTCCCATCTTAAACAGAGGGACTAGGAATCCTAAGGGATCATGGCAAAAGATCTCAAGTAAACACTAAACAATTCAATCACATATGAAATGAAAACAAATATAAAAGTGACTTAAACAAGTCAAAGCAATACAAACATGAAATGTGAGTATGCAAGGATGCAACAAAGATTCAACAACAAAATGAGACTCAAACACAAACAAGTGACTTAAACAAGTCAACAAGAGATGAGATGAAATGGGAGAAGTGTAACTTCTACAACCATCAAACATCAATCATCAAAAACAAATACTAATAAAAAAGCAAAGGCAAAGAGCCATGATCAAAGAAATGATGGGAGAAAGGATAAGGCAGCAACCACATTAAGGGTTATCTCAACCAAACATTCCACATTGATCATACAAAGAGAAACAAACAAACAATGCAAGACAAGCAATAATGCTCATGACAAACTCAAAGTGTAAACAAATGACACCAAATTGTCATGAACCATGGTCAAACCACAAAGGGGAAGAAGTGAAATACCAAGATAAAAGTTTCAAATCAAGTTTAGAAACAAAAGACAAGCACAAACAAGATCAAGGCAAGTGAAAGAAACAAGGTTTCAACACAAACTCAACACCTAAAATAATTGGAGAAGCATGATTCCAAAGTAACTTGCAATGCAAGCAACACATGTAAATGACCCAAGATAAGTGAAACAGCACCTTAAGCATGTTAGAATTATGTAACAAGGCTCACAAGATGCATATGGGATCACTTGCGATCATTTCCCAAAGAAACTTGGTCAAACTAGTATGTATGAACACCTCCAAAAATGACTTGACTTGCAAGGTTCACCAAAAATAGAAGGAATTCTCAAGCTCTTGTGAGAAGGAAATGAGCAACAGTTTCGATCAACACTCATTGTATAACCAGATTCGAAGAAAATAAATTTGATGAAGTTTTCAAGTTCTCTCTTCTCTCTCAAGCAGCTGCAGCCAATTCTGGTGATTAGGGCAAGTCAAATGGCTTTTATATGATGGATTTATAATGGTCATGCAGGCCCATAATGGTTGCATTGCATGATTTCACAAATTGACAAAAAAAAATTCACTTATGCCCCACACACGGGTTATAGCTCTTTTTCCTTTGTTAATGGGTCAGCAATACTATTTGTGGTGTGTAGAAATCAAATGGAATTGTTTTGGTTATATAACAACTCTTTTCACCAAGTTTTGAGTCATGACTTTTAAGGTAAGTGTCGCTACTGTGAAAAAGAAGCCGACAAAGACAGAAGAGTCGCCACCGTTCATTATTTATCCCAAAGAGAGGGAAAGGAAACAATCAGAGAAAACCAACGAAAAAGGGAAAAGACAGGTCATTGCAACCAAATCTTGGGTTCGGGATTCGGTTATGCAAGGGGAAGGTATGAGCACCCCTCACGTCCGTTGTACTCAACAGGATCCATTCTAGTTGTCTAATATATGGGTGAAAAACTATCTAAAGCTACTGCTAAACGGGGGTGAACGAAAAGAACGGACTCGATAGCGCATCACCGCCCTATGCCTACGTATTCCCTCGTGCAATAGGAATGTAAGAGTCAATGTAGTTTGGAAAACTACGGGTGAAGGGGGGAAAGGTTGCTCGCCAAGACATTGTCGTCTTGTGCCTACGTATCCTCGTCTGGTACGAGAAATCAGATCAAACGTAGTTCGGGATGACACGACCATAGATTGGTTCAAGTGCTTTAATTGAGTAGGGTTAAACCTTCATTCTAGCAGTTAGGGACGATGCCTGTTTGCGGTAGAACTAAAGCTTAACACACTCTTTCTGAAAATGATTTTTAAACAATCCCGAAGGATAAAAAGGTTTGATGTTTTGTTTTGTGTTTTTTAAACAAGAAATGAATTGAGTTAGGTTTGTAACTCATGTTGCACTAAAGACTATGACTTGAGAGCGAATGTGTCGCATATCGCCCAAAGTGCATACGCTAAACACTCTAGACAGTATGAGAGGAGGCCCCCCAACTACCATTCCTCAAGTACATAAGGCTCGTAGAGTACAACATTTATTATCCTTTATCATGCAATCTGCTCCTAAAGTTAAGATTGAAAAGGGAGAAGCTATCCTAATATTATCATGCAAAGGATTGAACACCTAATGTCTCTCCTACTCCCATCTTAAACAGAGGGACTAGGAATCCTAAGGGATCATGGAAAAAGACCAAGTAAACACTGAATGAACAATCACAGATGAAATGAAGAATGAGAAGAAGTTGACTTAAACAAGTCAAAAGTAATGCAAAGGTGCAAAGATGAGATGTAAGATTCAAATGATGCAACAAAGTCTCAAACACAAACAAGTTGACTTAAACAAGTCAAGAATAGTGAGATGAAATGGGAGAAGTGACAATTCCTACAACCATTCAAACATCCTTCACTTAAACAAATGCTAAACACAAAGCAAGGGAAAAGGGACATGATCAAAGAGAATATGGGAGAAAGAAGCTTGGGCAGCAAGCACAATGTAAATTATCTCAACCAACATCTCACATTGATCATGAAGAAGAAAAGGGCAAACAAGTGTAAGAAGTGATCCATCATCCAAGACAAGCTCAACGCATAAACATGAACACCAAATCATCTTGAATGAGGATCAAAGTATATGGGGCAGAGGTGAATCCAATAGAGGAAATCTCAAAACAAGATTGGAAACAAAGCACAATCATCAACCAAGTCATGGTAAGTGAAAGAATCAAGATTCTATCACAAGTTCAACACTCGAGGCCAAGTGGAAAGGCATGACTTCTAAGTAACTTGTAAAACAAGTTACACAAGTTTATGACCTAAGATCAAAGAACCAACACCTTAATCATGTCATAAAAAAACATTAAAACTCATAAGGTGCATATGGGATCCATAGAAGTCATCTCCCAAAGGAACTAGGTCAAACTAGTTTGTATGAACATTTCCTAAGATGACTTGTCTTGCAAGCTTCACCAAAAATAGGAAAAATGTTCAATAAATCACAAATAAAAAACACAACCAAGATAAGTCAAGTGAAAAACATAATCCAAAGTCTCAAGGTCAAATTCATCTCAAGGCATCACCAAATAATTTAATCATTAATGGTACTCCACCTTATCGAGCATAAGTCGAGGGACAACAAAAGTCAACTCAAAGCCAAATGAAAAATGATCAAACATGAACCAAATCAACCCTCAAAGGCACTTCAATTCATCCTCTAAGCGGTGAAGAAGCCTTGATCATAGGGGATTTTCATTAGAGGTTCAAATGTATTGGATCAAACAAGGCATGAACCACAAAAGGCACTTAATTGCAAAATTAAAATAAAATATCAAATTAAAATTAAAATATCAAATAAAAATTTTAAAAAATTAAATAACACTTTGAAATCAAGAAAATAATTTTGTGGAATTATCTAATAATTGGAGCTATTTTTAAAATACCAAAATGAAAACAGAAAATAAAATAAATCAAACAACAAGGGAGGTGCATAAGCAAAGTTCAGAATGAACTGAATCACTTGTAAAGTGTAAATGGGCTCAGAACAGGGAGGGTGCAGATATCAATTGTACAAGGCCCAAGAACCAAAGGGCTCAGGTTAATGAAACTCAGCATTTCATTAATTTGAGGTGGAGTCAAATGCCAAATACGCATGGCCAAACGAATCAGATTGCAACACGCCACATGGTCAAATGTTCAACGCACAGCCACATAAGACTGGCCTGAAACATAACCAGACGTCGGAGCTAGAGCTCCGGTCGTCTTCTCCGGCTGCCTCGCCGGAGCTCAAGCCTGAAAACACCATAAAAATCCAGAAACTTGGTACCATTTGAAAGCCCTTGCAACAAGGAGTATGAATCCACCATTTATTTTTAGAAAAGGTCTTTGAATCAAGAGAAATCAGGCCACGAATTTTAAACATGTCAACTGAAAATGCTATCAAACATCAACAAAAACCAACCAAACATTGCCTACGTATAATAGGACTTCAGATGCAAGCCAAATGAACCTAGAAAATGCCTAGAATGAGAGAAAAATAGTGAGAAATCTTACTGAACGAAGCAGCTCCGTTGGATCTTAAAATGATGAGCAACCTTCTGTTCAAACTTTGAAATCTTCTCCTTGAGCTTTAGTGAAGAAGGAATGAGAAAAAACTTGAAGAAATTATCCAGGAATTGCTTGATTCGAAGAGTTGAAATTTTGTAGAAATTTGGAATCCTAGAGCTTTCTTCACACGCAGCCAACACTTCCCTCTATTAGGGCAAGTTTCTGAGGTTAAATATGAGGGCTTTTTCCATGCCATGTAGGCCCATGTTAGTCATATTGTGTGATTTCAAAATAAAGACCAAAAACTTAAATCCTTGAATACACACGGGTTAATCTCTTCCACTCACCAATGGGTCAGCAATCAAATAAGTGAGGTGTGTCAAAATCAGATGGATCGTTTTGGCTCATGTAGGAAAGGTTTGTACAAGGTTTCAATTCATTACTTCTTAAGTAAGAAATTTGGAAAAATGGCATGTAAATGGTATCCTTGTTGGTCCAATTACGAAAAAGAATAGCATGACTCATATTTGATAATATTGTGGTGTGAAAGGGTCCAAAATCAAATCATTTGGTACCTTGTAAAAGAAGGAAATCAAATCATGACCAAAAGTCCCATTTTACACCTTAAAATGATCCACATGACGACCTAATACAACAATCCTCGTGAATCATAAGTTCAAAGTGGAGTTACGACCCTTAGGCACAAGTTTCATGTTGGTTGTAATTGCATTTGAGGTCCATAAGTTCATGAAATTGACCATTGAAACAAATGACCTATAATGAACTATCCGAAAATACCCTTTCCTTGTGAGGTCCATAACTTGAGATTTACAAATGATAAGAAGTACTTATAGGACCTTTTGGAAAGCTAAGACCAATAGGAAAAACTTTCATGTTCACTTGAAGTTGAGGAGAAACTTGATTCTAGGCCAAAAATGCCTTGGAAATGAGTTGACTTTAAGTTGACCAAAATTCTCTTCATCTGGGGACCCTAACTTGTTGGAATCATAATTTGAGATGTACAAACTTAATGTATGAGTTCTTGTACTCAAAAGAAATCTTGAAACATTTCTAACAAGTCTCATGTTTTCATGAAAATGATATTAAGCTTTCATTATAGGGAAAAGTGTCTTTGAAGTTAGGCACCAAAGAAGGGGATTTTACACTAAATTCATCTGAAGCCCTAATTTAGCAACCTCTTGAACTCTTGATTCTTCTTGATTTGATCCTATCATGTTATCCTATATTCTTTAAGATGACTTCACATGACCTCAATGACTTAGAACCAACTTGTAAACCCTCTCAAGTCCACAGTTGACTCTTGGGTTGACCAGGTGAAACCCTAGTTCTGTATCCTTTGTTTGTGCCATTTGCAGATGAATTGAATGACTATAAAAGCTCCACAATGACCCTTAAGGTACTCAATGAGCTTTTTCATCATGTCTTATCCAAGGTAATGATCTCATTGGTCTCTGATGACCCTTTATGATCCTCAAGATAGGAGATAAAATCCACACACCAACCCTTCCTTTCAAGGAACTCTGACACTTTCATGGTGATGAAACCCTGATGGCTTGCACAAATGCCCTTGCTTGAGCTTGAAACCAAGGAGAATTTGCTCTTGAATGGCACAACAAACCTCTTGATCCCCTGTTAAGATTAATGCTATGCAAATGCAAAATGCTAAAATGAAATGAAACATAAGCCAAGTACAAGAAGATGGTTGGTCAAATTTTGGGGTACAACAACTGCCCCTATTCAAACGACTTGGACCTGAAAGAGTGGAAAGTGAGCAGCTTTCAAACATTCAAGGTAAAAGACAGTTGAATACCAAAGAACCCGTAAATTTGCCAACCGCAAAAAGAGAAACTAGGACTGATAAATATAACTGATAAACTTTGTTGGGGAAAATGTGATAAGATGAACGCATCCGTCAAAGACATCACAATCTGTCGGGGTCTGGATACCGCATAGGCAAAAATAAATCATCGCAATCTATCGGAGTCTGGATACCGCACAAGCAAAAATAAAAAAACCGGTGGAATCTGGGGTCTGGATACCGCACAGGCTAAAGAAATAAATCGGTGGAAGCCGGGTCTGGATACCACACGGGCTAATGAAATAAACCGGTGTTAGCCGAGGTCCGAATACGGCACGGGCTAAAGAGATAAACCGGTGTAAACCAGGGTCTGGATACCGCACTGGCTAAACAGAGAAACTGGTGTAAGTTGGGGTCTGGATACCGCACGGGCTAAAGAGAAATAAACTGGTGTAAGCCGGGGTCTGAATACCGCACGGGCTAAAGAGAAATAAACTGGTGTAAGCTGAGATCTGGATATCGCACGGGCTAATGAAATAAACCGGTGTAAGCCGGGGTCTGGATACCACACGAGCTAAAAAGATAAACTGGTGTAAGCCGGGGTCTGGATACCGCACGGGCTTGAGAAAAACCGATGTAAGCCAGGGCCTCAAAACCGCACGAGCTAAAGAGATAAACAGGTGTAAGCCGAGGTCTGGATACCGCACGGGCTTAAGAAAAAAACTGGTGTAAGTCAGGGTTTGGATACCACACGGGCTAAAGAGAAATAAATCGGTGTAAGTCGGGGTCTGGATACTGCACAGGCTAAAGAAATAAACCAGTGTCAGCCGGGGTCTGGATACCACACGGGCTAAAGAAATAAACCAACATTCGCCGGGGTCTGGATACCGTACAGGCTAAAGAAATAAACCAACATTCATCGGGGATTGGATACCGCATAGGCTAATGAAATAAACCAATATCAGTCGGGGTCTGGATACCGCACAAGTTAAGGAAATAAACTGTTATCTGCTATAGATACAACTAGAAACAAGAGGTAACAACCTGGCTTATGTTTCAAATGCACATGTTTTAAAATGGCGTAATGCTCCATACGAAATGGAAATGCTATGCGTTTGGGAGGATGATATGCACAATGAAAATGCAAAGGAACCACTCCAGCAAAATAAATGTTGAAGAGAAGAAACCAACTCCGCTGGAGATAACCGAGCGTGCCAAGTATGATTGGACTTATGTTGGGGAAAACAAGCCCTGGATGGCTTCCTGGAAATGAACTTTCCTGTGTAAAACTACTCTGCTGGGGATCAAATCAACTCTATTGAGGAATGCGGCCCTGGATGGCCTACCAGAATCCAATTCTTCTGGGGTACAAATGACTCGGCTGGGGACAGCAAATCCACTCTACTGGGGAAATCAGTCTTGGATGGCCCCTTAGAACACCAAAATTCTTCTAGGGTACCAAGTAAACTACTGGGGATAAACTCCACTCTGCCGGAGATTCCGCTCTACTGAAGATTGAATCCCCTATCTGCTAGGGATATGAATAAGATTTACTGGGGAGCTATCCCAAACTTTCTCTGCTGAGGACTGAGAATAACATTCTCTGGAGGTAATCCCACTCTGCGGGGAAGAAAACTACTATGGCGACTTTGCTGGGGATTAGAAGTAAAGGTCTGATCTACAGGGGACAAAAAGTAAGATTAATTGGGAAAATGTCCTGAAGAACTCGCTTTGACAAATAACAATGGCCAACTGGATTCTGCTGCAAAAAACAACTCCACTAGGGAACATCCAATGAGGGAATCAACGTCTACCTCTTCTGGGGAAAATGAGAAATAAACTCAACAATATCAAATTTCGCATGGGGAATGAATCAATGACCTAGACTCTGAGGGGGAAGAAGTCAAAAGATTTAGACTCGGTGGGGAAAAAAACTCTAAACTCGCTCCATTGTTAGGGGATAATCCCAAATCTACCTGTCCAGGGATAGGTGCACACCACTACTGGGGAACCTCAGTTTTGACCATCTGGGGATAACCCTGATGTTAACCTGCTAGGGGATAAGACATATGCTTTTGAACTATTGAGAATAGGTGTACACGCTCCACCTGCCGGGGATAGCTCTACTCTTCCGGGGATATCAATCTTGACCTGCTGAGGATAACCTTGATCACATGTAATCCCAACCTGCTGGGGAAGCACTAATCTCAAACTGCACATTTTCCCCTCGTGGGGGGCAGAGACATGGTGATCTTATTGGGGATGCACCTCTGGAATAGCCTCAAGAACGAGAGCCCTGCAACAAATACAAACAATGTATCATGTATACAACAAGAGCTATCTCGGTTATCGTCCATGACATCGTTCAAGCAAATCAATGTTTTAATCATGATTAGCAGAGCCCACAAGTTTATGTATGCAAAGTTCTATAAAAAACATCAGGCGTCTTTTGCAAACAAAATAGTAAGAGCTAAAACATAAAGCATCTTCTCGTCCATCAAGCTAAGTTGATTCAATCTAGCCTTCACCCATTATGCCTCATCAAGTTTGACGTCAACCAACACTCTCAAAGAAGGAATCTCGACTTCCAATGGTAGGACAGCTTCCATACCATATACTAGCGAGAAAGGAGTTGCCCTAGTTGAAGTGCGTACCGAAGTACGATATCTGTGTAATGCAAAGGGAAACATTCCGTGCCAATCTTTATAGGTCACAGCCATCTTCTGCACTATCTTTTTGATGTTCTTGTTGGCCGCCTCAACAGCGCCATTCATCTTCGGGCGATAGGGAGAAGAGTTGTGATGTTTAATTTTGAAACTCTGGCATAATTCCTTCATCATCTTGTTATTCAAATTTGAACCATTATCAGTAATGATTCTCTCGGGAACTCCGTAACGACAGATGATGTCCTTCTTGATGAATCGGGCCACGACCTACCCGGTGACGTTGGGAAAAGAATCTGCTTCAACCCACTTAGTGAAATAATCAATTGCCACTAAGATGAAGCGGTGTCCGTTTGATGCAGTCGGTTCAATCTTACCGATCATATCGATACCCCACATAGAAAAGGTCCAGGGAAACGTCATGATATTCAGAGGACTTTGCGGCACATGCATCTTATCCGCATAAATCTGGCATTTATTGCATTTCTTGGCGTATTTGAAGAAATCAGACTCCATAGTCATCCAATAGTAGCCTTCCCTCAACAGTTTCCGAGACATTGCATGTCTGCCTGCATGCGTACCAAAAGCACCCTCGTGGACTTCTTCCATAAGCATACATGCTTCTTTTACGTCCAAGCATCTCCACATCACCAAGTCGAAGTTTCTTCGGTAGAGTACGTCATCCTTGTTTAGATAGAAGTTTCCAAACAATTTTCTCAAGGTCTTCTTATCCCTGCTTGATGCCCCAGGCTGATATTCCTGATTTTTGAGAAAGTTTCTGATATCATGATACCACGGCTTCCCATCTGAAGCTTCCTCTATTGCAAATACAAATGCTGGCCTATCAAGGTGTCAGATGATAATCCTCGGAACATCGTTCCAATAATTCACCTTGTACATCGAGGATAATGTAGCCAAGGCATCCGCCATCTGATTATCTGCTCTTGGCACATGATGGAACTCTACCCTGTCGAAGAAGGGTAACAACCTCCTTGCATAGTTCATATAGAGAATCACGTTAGGCTGACGAGTCTCCCATTCTCCCTTGATTTGGTTGACTACCAAAGCTAAATCACCATAAATATGAAGGTTCTTGATTCTCAAATCAATCGTTTCTTCAATACCCATGATACATGCTTCATACTCATCTTCGTTGTTGGTGATGGGGAATGTTAACCTGGCAGTAAATGGTATGTGAGAACTGTGGGGAGTAGTAATGATTACCCCAATTTCACTGCCGTAGGAGTTAACAGCACCGTCAAAGATCATCTTCGATTGGGAGTCTATTTCAGGACCTTCAACCGGTAATGGCTCATCACAGTCTTTCATCTTCAAGAACATGATATCCTCATCATGAAATTCAAACTTCATCGGATGATAGTCATCAATTGGTTGCTCTGCGAGATATTTCGACAGAACACTCCCCTTAATGGCATTTTGGGAGACATATTGAATATCGTATTATGTCAAAACCATCTGCCACTTAGCAATTCTACCCGACAACGCTTGCTTCTCAAACACATACTTAATCGAATCCATCTTCGAAATCTGCATGGTTGTGTGATTCAATATATATTGCCTTAGGCATTTGGTGGCCCAAGCAAGTGCACAACACGTTTTTTCTAACATTGAGTATCTGGACTCACTATTTGTGAACTTCTTACTCAAATAATAGATGGCATGTTCTTTTCTTCCTGTCTCGTCGTGTTGACCGAGAACACAACCCATGGAGTTCTCAAGAACCGTCAAGTACATTATCAATGGTCTTCCTGCCACTGGGGGCATCAGTATCAGAGGCTCCTGCAAGTATTCTTTTATTTTTTCAAATGCCCTTTGGCAATTTTCATTCCAGACCACCGCCTGATCTTTCTTTAACAGATTGAACAATGGTTCGCAAGTGGCTGTAAGGTGAGATATGAACCTTGCAATGTAGTTCAATCTACCTAGAAAACCACGAACCTCTTTCTCTGTTTTCGGTGCTGGCATTTCATGTATAGCTTTTATTTTTGCAGGATCGACCTCGATTCCTTTTTCACTGACTATGAACCCCAATAGCTTTCCAGAACGTACACAAAAAGTACACTTGTTCGGATTCAACCTTAGTCTGAATTTCCTTAACCTCTCAAACAGCTTCAAAAGATTCACCAGATGCTCTTCCTCCGTTTGTGACTTCGCGATCATGTCATCAACATAAACCTCGATTTCATGATGAATCATATCATGAAAGAGAGTCACCATTGCCCGCTGATATGTTGCCCCTGCATTCTTCAATCCAAAAGACATTACCTTATAGCAAAAAGTCCCCCACGACGTGATAAAGGTCGTTTTCTCCATGTCTTCTGGGGCCATCTTGATCTGGTTATACCCGGAGAAACCGTCCATGAAGGAAAACACTGAATATTGAGTTGTATTATCAACTAGCACATCAATGTGGGGGAGCGGGAAATCATCTTTCAGGCTCCCTCTATTTAGATCACGGTAATCCACACACATCCTTACCTTACCATCTTTCTTAGCTACAGGTATGATGTTAGCGACCCATGGAGGGTAATTCATCACGGCAAGAAATCTGACGTCCAATTGCTTCTGGACCTCTTCTTTGATCTTAACTACCATGTCTGGTCTGGTTCTCCTTAGCTTCTGTTTCATAGGTGGACACTCTTCTCGGAGAGGTAAGCAATGAACCACAATATCTGTATCAAGTCCGGGCATATCTTCATATGACCAACCAAACATCTTTATACTCTCGGAGTATTTCTACCAGTCTTTCTTTGACATCATTTTCTAAAGCTGCCCCTATTCTGACCTCCTTTCTATCTTCCTCTGTACCCAGGTCAACAACTTCAATCTCCTCCTAATGAGGCAGAATAACCTCCTCTTCTTGTCTCAGCAACCTGGCAAGCTCTTCAGGAAGGTCTTCGTCTTCTTCAATCTCTTCTTCAGCTTGAAAGATTGGATTATCAAAGTCATACTGAGTCATATACGAGTTTGAATCGGTGGCATCTGCGATGTGAAACCTGCATGATGATGATTTGATGCTTAAAATGATATGCAAACAAGCACAAACCACATTGCCATTTTATTGTTAAAATAAAACAAGAAAAACAAGGATCACAATATTTGAATGCAAAAACGCCTTTTGATTAATGATAAAGCAATTTTTCAAAACATAAACAAGATAAGGCCCTACAGACAAAGACCACTATGCTCTGGGTAGAACATAGGGCTGCACATAATCAGAAAACAAGATAATTACTCTTCATGGGTCACTTGGATGACTTCTTCAATAGTCCAGTTGCTCAGACTTTAGCCGAGAACACATGGCTGGATCCATGCGTCCATATCACAATCACAATCACCCTCATCCTCGGACACAACATTGATTCGGTCGAAGATCACCCCACCACTTGTAAACTGCACTGGTCCTCTGTAACATGGAGCGTTCTGGGAGGAGGAAGACAACGGGATTTATCCCAGTCCGAACTTATCCTGTTTATTGGGGATACTCAACACCTGCCCCTATCCTTGAGATGTACCTGACTCCACCACCGCACGCGCTTCCTTGAAAGAAGACATAGAAACCTCAGGAGTTCTGTCTATGATTGGCGCCTTTTCTCTGACATGAACAGTTTCAAATGCTTGGCATAGAGTCTCATGTATTTACCCATCAACTTTAACATACTTGAACGAGGATAAATGGCTGATCATTATGTCCTCCTCACCACAGACAGTGACAATGTTACCCTCAACCATGTACTTTAACTTCTGATGTAAGGTCGACGTCACCGCCCCTGCAGAGTGAATCCAAGGTCGACCTAACAAGCAACTGTATGCAGGTTGGATATCCATTATATAAAAGACAACGTCGAAAATCTCCAGACCAACTTGGATAGGAAGAGTAACTTCACCAAAAATAGACCTCATCATTCCATCGAACGCTCGCGCAATCAGATCACTAGAAGTGCACATCACGCCTTGGGTGTTAAGCTTCATCAAAGCCTTTTTTGGTAACATGTTCAGTGAAGACCCAGTATCCACCAGAACATGTGGTAATACAGCTCCTTTGTACTCAATGGAAATGTGTAAAGCGTGATTGTGATTTCTTCCATTAGGCGTCAGGTCTAAATCTGTAAATCCCAATCCATTTCCAGCATTTACATGGGCCACAACTCCCTCGAGCTGGTTCACTGAAATCTCTTGTGGCACATATGTTGTGCTCATAATCCTCAAAAGCGCATTTCGATGTGCCTCAGAACAGTAGTAGAGATAAAATGGATATCTTGGATGGGGTTTGTTGTAGGTGATCAACAATTTTGTAATTGCTCTTTCTAATCAAGCACATGAATTCCTCAACATCCTTCAACAGAGCATCCTTCTCACCTTGTTGAGAAATTTCCTCTATAACAGCCTTTCCTTTCCCTTTATCTGACCTTTCAACATTAGCTTCCGGAGGTGAAAACACCCTCCCACTTCTTGTCATCTGTTGTACCCCAAAATTTGCCCAACCTTTTCTTACTTAGTTTATGTTTTCATTGCATCTTCTAGCATCTGCATTTCCATATCATTGTTCATTTGCAGGGGATCAAGAGAGGTGTGCACAGCAAAAGAAGGTTACCAAGGGTTCTAAGCCTAAGAAAGAGGTTGTATTCAAGTGGTTAAGTGCTTATTATCATCTAGAGAAGGTCAAAGCTCTTTGAGGGAATGGATGGACAGTTGTGGTTTATCTCCTATCTTGGAGGCCAATTGAAGATTATCATAGGATTGTGAGTCCATGGTTATGGATATGAGATGTTGTGAGGACTGACTGAGTGCTTGAGAGCCATTGCGGAGCTTATATAAGTTGTTATTTCATGTGCAAGAGGTTGCAGTCAAGGATTGTATACCTAGGGTTTCATCTGCCTAGTGCAAGATCAACTGTGAATTTGAAGGAGATTAAGACTTGATTTTAAGTCATTGTAATCATGGAAAGTTGTGTTGAAGCATATAAGATGATATTTCAAGATCCAATCAAGAAGAATCAAGAGTGTGAGAAGTTACTAAATCAGGGTTTCAGAGGTTTTCCAATGTAAAATCCCCTATTTAATACCCAACTTCAAGACCACATATCTCAAGATACAAGTTTCATCTCACTTTGATGCAAACATGAGACTTGTATAGCATGTTCTTAGCTTTCTTTTGAGTACTAGTACTCATCCATTGGGTTTCTAGAACTAAAGTTATGATGCTGACAAGTTATAGGTCCTCAGATGAATATGTTTTCAGTCAACAAAAGTCAACCAACTTCCAAGGCACTTTTGACATAGAATAATGTTTTATATCACTTTGACCCAAACATAAAAGTTATTCCTTATGATCTTATCTTTCTAAAAAGTCCTAGAAGTGCTTCATCTGATGTGTAGAACTCAAGTTATGAGGCTTGCAAGGCAAGGGTATTTTGGGAAAGTGAGATTATAGGTCCTTTTCATTATAGGTCCATTTCATCCATTTGCACACTTCAAATGAAAATTTTCCCAACATGAAATTTTCTTCAAATGAGCTCAATTCCATCATGGAACATCAAGTTGGATTGAATTATCCTAGGGTTTGGATATTGGTGAAGGAAAATCACAGAAAAATGACTTTAAAGTCATGATTTGAATTGAATTGTTTTTAATCCCTTTTCATGTCATATTTGTGCATATTTTGAGTCCCATTATCATATTAAGTTAAATGCACAAATTGGATTGGAGTGGTGCAAGCTAAAACACAAGCCATTTCATGTTACTTCATGGAGAATTTTGACATTCAATACCAACCATTTGATCAATTCAAGGATTCATTTCAATCCACATGATCAGTACACATCACCAGCAATTGATTTGAATGATTTCCCAAGGAAATTGGCGCCATAACACACGTGAATGAAGCTTGCATTCCAACTTTGGACAATTCTTCAATTCACCATAACTAGGCCAAATTGGGCCCCCAATTTATCATGGATCCAAAATATAAAAGCTTCTGATCAATTTTGAAGCTTCATTCATGCAATTTCGTGCAATAGGAGCTCAATTACAGTTGGAGCATTCAAGGAGAAAGTGAAATCGTAAATCTCAGAATCAAGAAAATTCAGAGCAATTCAAGATCAGCATTCTCTTCATTGATCTTCATTGAACGTTTCTGCAAGGTTTTGCGCAAGCTTAACTCCATTAGAAGCCCCAAAAGAGAGGCTCCATTAGGTAAATTTCTTTTCAAGAATTCACTCTTAATACGCATCTATTGCACGCCATTTTGTTGCATATTGAAGTCCTATGAATGTAGGAAGATTCTGGATAGATTAGGTTGTTGTTTGATGCAATTCAGTTATGGTGCTTGAATCTTTGATGCTTCATTTCTCTCTGTTCTTGCATGATAAATAAAATCCAAACCTAGATTCATGATCTACGCAGTGAGAGCTTTAATTTGGTATAAGGTTTCACTTGATTTGGTTCATTTTTTGACTTGCTATTCCGGTGAGGCAATCGAAGAAGACGACCGGGGCACAGTGGCTCCAGCGTCTGGTTTTTCTTCCGTTGAGATGACATGGCTTTCCACTTGTACGCGCTGACCATTTGACTGGAAATGATCAACGGTTGTGATCACTTTGACTCGCTTGAGTTTGACCTTTGACTACCAGCGCATAAATGGAGCGCATCGTTTCATTATGGACTCAGCTTTGGGTCAATCTTGGGCCTAATATGCTAATCACACCCCCTCCCCTTGTGGCCCACTGAAATGAACTAAAACTTTTGCTATTCAGCACGCATCTTTTATTCTTTTATTTTTCTTTTTCTTTTCATTTTCTGTTTTACTTTTAATTCAACAAAAATGCTTCCAAGTGTGATAAAATCCCAAAAAAATATTTCCAGATACTTTAACATGTTAACTAATATTTTGAATTTTTTATTTCTATTTTCCAATTATTTTTCAATTCAAAAAGGATTAACCATTTGGAAGTGTTTTATTTGATCATTTTCTTGTTCTTTATTGTTCTTGATTTGTTTCTTGACCAATATTCCTCTCCAATGATTGAAATTTTTTTCTCATATCCATGATGAGTTGAAGAATTTTATAGGACAATTTTGCCCCAGGTTTGATGCATTTTGGTTGGACTTTTATGGCATTTTTGTTGACCCTCGATTCTTCCATTTCAAAGTGGTACACCTTAGGGATTTATTTTCTTTGGTGGTGCTTTGATGGAACATTGCCCTTGTGCTTTTGGCATCTGGTTTCCAACATATTAATGTACTTCTTGCATTTTATTTGGTTATTTTTGAGCCTTTTTCCTATTTTTGAGGTGACTTACAAGTTAGGTTACTTCTAAGGGAGGTTCACACAAGTAATTGACCTAGTTTGATTTGGAAATGACTTTTATGGATCCATTGAATTCCTAACTATTGTTGAATCATATTTTTGAAACATTGGATGTTCATTTTTTAGGTCATAAATTTGTTCATTGCTTGTTGAAGTTTGCATTCTTTTTTAGGCTTTCCATTTGAGCTTCAAATGTTGAATGTATTGAATGACTTAGGTCTTCTTCCATGCCTTTGCTTGCATTCTCTTTTGATGTATGTGCTTTTTGTTTGTGCGTCTTCTCTTCTCATCCCTACCTCTGTCCAATGACTTTGGGATCCCATTTGAGATAGTTTAGTCCCTCCTTTGGAGGTACTTAAAGCATGTCATGAATTTTTCTCCCTTGAGGACTTCTTTTGTTTGTTTCTTGCATGATCATTGAGATTGCTTATGGTTGAGTTGCCCTTTTGAGTTCCCTTGGTTTTCGTATTTCCTCTCATGCTCTCGTTGAATTATGTCCTCTTTTATTTTCATTTGGTTTGCCTTAGGGTTTGTGGTTGATGTGTGAATGGTTGTAGGATTCATCCTCCCATTCTCATCCCACTTTTGTGTGCAATTGTGTGCTTTCCTTTGGATTGCCTTCTTCCTTTTCTTTTGCATTCCTTCTTGCATCAGTAAAGGTTGAGATGTGCTTGTGGAGGTGCTTACCCCACACTTTTTCCTCCCTTTGCTTGTTGTTGCATTGCATATGCATCCTTGCATCTTTCTTACTTCATGCTTCCTTCTTCTTTCTTCTTTGCCATGTTCCCTTAGGATCTCTAATCTCTCTTGTTCAAGAGATGATTATGATAGAACTTAGGCTTGAATCCATGCATGACAAAATTAGGTAGCATTCCCTTTTACCTCAACTATAGGTACACTTTGCATGACAACTACTAGGTTTGAGGTAGTCTCCCTTAGAGTGTCTCTCTCTTCTCATCTTCAAATTCTCTCAAAAATCTTAATAAAGGTTAATGAATGTTGTACGTTACGAGCCTTAAGTACTTGAGAAATAGGGATTGGGGGGCCTCCTCTCAATTTCTTAGAGTGTTTAGCATATCTCCTTCGGACGATATGCGACGCATTCGCTCCTAGGTCATAGTCTTTAGTACAACATGAATTACAAACAATAATCAATGCACTTCTTCTCTAAAAAAACACCAAAACAAACTTCAAATAATTTTATCCCTCAGGATCTTAATTTGGAAAACCTTTTTCACAAGGAGAGTTTTGTTAACCCTTAGTTCTACTGCAAACAAGTAACGCCTAAGTCTCCAATGGTCGAGTTGCATACACCTAACTACTAGAACTAAGTTTTAACCCTACTCGGGTCTAAAACATTTTGAACCAACCGATGTTCTTGTTAGTCCGAACTATGTTTGCTATGATTTCTCATACCAAATGAGAATACGTAGGCACAAGACGGCGATGTCTTGGCGAGCAACCTTCCCCCACTTTCACCCGTAGTTTTCCGAACTACGTTGACTCTGACTTTCCCATTGCACGAGGGAATACGTAGGAACAGAGCGGCGATGCTCTGCTGAGTCTCTTTCTTTTTATTTTATCCCTGAGACCTTTAGCTAGATAGTAAACACCCTTTTATATAGACAAGAAAGCATGGATCGCGTCGAGTACGACGGACGTGAGGGGTGCTAATACCTTCCCCTCTCCTAAACCCGAGACATGGTTGCGATGACCTGTCTTTTCCCGTTTTCGTCAGGTTTTCTCTAATCGTTTTCTTTCCCTTTTTTGGGATAAATAACAAACGGTGGAGACTCTTCTATCATTGCCGGCACCTTTTTCGCAGTAGCGATATCATCCCACTGGTTCTAATCAAATTATCAACGGATGAACTATCTGACAGCGTCCCCCTCAATTCTTGTTTTTGGCCATTAAAAAAGACCTCAGTCCCATATTTCCACGGGATTGCTTTAGTGCTTTTATATGGCATCGACCCTGCCTTGGTGATTATAACAGTTGCTGGCCTCAGCGACGCAGATATGTTAATCGTTCAAAAAGGAATTGAGATTGTGGCAATCTCATCCCACCTCTGACCTATCACCTTATCATCTTTCTCTTCAACAATTCTGTCAAATTGTAACACGCCTTCATTCATTAAACTCTGAACACCATTCTTCAGATCTTCGCATCCTTCGGGATGAGCCAAACAACCTTCACAGTCTTCTCCACAGCCCGGAAAAACTCCACCCTTCAATAGCCTACTCTTGACAAAACTCAAGGGAGTTTTCAAATCTTCAACATTAGTCACCAAATTCAAATTCTCTTCTTCAATAATAGCATTCACGCTGGCTGCTCCGTGGTTGGGCATAGGATTTTGAACAACATTAGGCGCATCATTTGCAAAGTTGATTACTTTGCTATCAATAAGGTCCTGCACCTTATGCTTGAAAGCTTTACAATTGTCTATATGATGACCAGGGGCGCTCGAATGAAAGTCACGTCTGGCATTTGCGTCATACCCTAGGGTTGACGTGCCAGTCAGAGATGCCAACATCCTCTTCTGCACCAACTGAAGCTGCAACAAATGTTGTAAAATTTGTGAATATGGCATAGGAGGAGCGTCAAACTGTCTATTCATTATTCTCTTACGGTCTTGAAACTGTCGTGGTGTGTGATTCTGTTGTTGTTGTGGACATTGTTGTTGTTGTTGTTGAGGTTGTACAGCTGGAATAACAATACTTTCAACCTGAGGTTGTTGCTGATGAGATTGTTGATTTCTATTTCTATTACTGTTTTTATTTATGTATTCTGAAACCGCGTTCGTTTCTCCTTCCCTCTTCTTGTTACCAAAGCTCTTTCTTCCTCCTCCAGATGAGGATCCCTCTCCCGCTTGGATTTTTCCCAGCTTAATACCATTCTCGACTCTTTCACCAGTGATAATTAAATTTGAGAAGCTACCAGACATATTCCCTATCATCTTTTCATAGTACACCCCATGCAATGTAGCTACAAACATATCAATGAGTTCTCTCTCCACCATAGGAGGTTGAACCCTTGCAGCCAACTCACGTCATCTCTGAGCGTACTCTTTAAATCCCTCATTACTCCGTGTCGACAGATTCTGCAACTGCACACGGTTGGGCGCCAAATCACTATTATATTGATAGTTTCAGACGAAAGCCTCCGCAAGGTCTCTCCAGCTTCTAATATTGGTTGGCTCCAAACCCATGTACCACTCCAAAGATGGTCCAAACAGACTGTCTTGAAAGAAGTGCATTAGCAGCTTCTCCTCATCAGAATACGCAGACATTTTTCTGTAGTATGACCTGAAGTGTACCCTGGGACAGATCGTCCCCTTGTACTTTTCAAAGTCAGGTACCTTGAACTTCGGTGGAATCCCTAGACCTGGGATCAGCCCCAAGTTAGACATATCCAGACCAAGAGAATTATGATTCTCCAAATTCCTCATCTTCTCTTCTATCAATTTGAACCTCCTGTCCGCATCAGACTGCAAACTTGCTCCCAGATCTCCCATGGAGAAAATATCATCTTGTTTGTCCTCCTCCCACTGAGGACCAGCATTTCGATGTACAGGGCCCGCTACACCTATCATATGAATTCCAGCTTGATTACCTCCGCCTGGAGGAATAACAACTGTTGGGATAGCATCAGTATGAGGAGTACCATTGTCAGCTGGAGGAGGAATGCAGCGGTCCCACCATGCAAAACTCCACTTCCATCAACCCTAGCAATCAGAGGTTGAACAAGTGTTCTCAACTGTTCTTGGCCGTTAGCGACCCCCTGCATAAGGTTCATGAATTGCGTCATGCGATCTCGGAACTCTTGTAACTCAAGCTGAATCTGATCCATTGCCTTTTGTTGATTTCCCTTAGTTGAGTAGCGGTGAATTATTTTGTCTTCTATCCTGAAACAGTGCTGAATAAACCACAGAAATAAGTAAGGTCAACGAAACTAGAACACCTACAATGCAATATGAAAGATGATGCAAAATGCAGACATATAAATATGGTTCAGGGAAATCTTCCCCTTGACTCTAGTTCCACGGAAACAATAGGAGAATGAAGAGCCAGCAGGAGAAGCCACAAAGTTCTGTTATAAATAAAATGAGAAACAGAGTATCAACACACAGCTCATCAAAGTTAAAGCGGCCTCATCCAACAGTCCTGTTGATGGTCGAAATACAACAACTCAAAGAAAAACAACAGAGAAAACTGCATCAAGAATGACAACGAGTCTGGAATTCTTCCAGTAATTCCTTTGTATCAGGATGATCAGGTCTGGTAATTAACCCTTGAATAAGCAACTCTCTCCTACTAATGGTAGCTTGGAAGCCTTGAACATAGTCTTCCCAAGCATCCACCCCAAACACATCCTCCAGTCTAGGCTTCTTTAGGTCTGCCTTCAACTTGTACTATTTCAACGTTGCAAGAACTTCTCGTAGTTTGCGATCGCTTTCGTACTAACGAGCAGATTCTCCATGAGTGTTTTCATCTTTGATTCGGAGTTGAGTCTTCAACTTGTCAATCTGTTGACGAAACCCATCTTCTCTTTCTTTGTTGTTAGTCAAGATGGCATTCCAGTGAGCATTGAACTTTGATATTTCCAGGTGTGCTTTCTCTAACTCTTTCTTCTTCCCTTTGAGAGCATTACCCAAGCTCCTCATATCATGACTAAGACGTTCTCTGAGACGACTTTCTTCATTTAGTTCCCTCCCCATCTTGTTCAGGGTATCTATCTGCTTCTTGGATAGGTGAGTGGCTTGATTCTTCTCACTTCTAAGCTGAATGACCTCCTTCTCCAACTCTTCATTTACTCTGCGTAGTTCTTCGTTTTCAGCCCACAGTTGATTCTACTTCTGGAAATCAACTCTAGTTGGTTCTTCAACTACCAGAGGATACAAAGGCTCCCTGACTGGAAATGGTAGAAATAATCTCTCAACTCTCTCCTAGATCCATTCCACATATGGTCCATAGGCTCTGCAATCCCTCTTGCCCAAAGAAGATTTTCCTTTACGGTGAATCTTACCCCAAGCCTTTTCCAATCTGATTAAGGTCTCATTGTCAACTAAACCGGTGAAATACAAAGATTCCTGTATTTCCTCTTCCCTTGGAGGTTCATTTAGAGTGTAGCCAAATTGTCTGACGGCGAGAGCAGGATTATAATTGATGCCACCTTTGCGCCCAATCAAAGGAACATTGGGGAAATCTCCACAGTTGTGAACAATCTCCATACCCAAAAGGTCTCTGTTAAACCATACAATATTCTCTAACCTTAAACCCATAAGTCTTTTCGGCCAATCAACAGTGTTTGAAATATCAGCAAAAGGTCCAGACTTAGGCAGATGTGAAATAAACCATATGTATAGCAGCGGAGCACAACAGGAGACATTCTTTCCTCGTCTGTTCTCATTCTTGTAGTGGATTAAATGATAAACATCACCTAAAAGGGTTGGCACAGGATTCTTAGAAGCGAAGATATAGAAAGCATCCAAGTCAACAAAGTCAAGTAAGTTGGGAAATAGGATTATCCCATAAACGCATAAAGCCAGGATAGCATTGAAGACCACCTAACATCCCTCCTCATCAAAATGTTGAGCTTTACCCATCAAGAAGGGAAGTGGAAAGCCAGGAGTTCCAATTCTCCATACCAAATTACCTTCCAACTCAGAAACATCGAGATGAAGAGCACCAACCAACTTGGATAACTCAGGCTCCTTCTCAGAGTGCACAAAAGGCACCTCTTCTAACACAGGAATTCCTATTAGTTGAGCAAACTCTTTTAAAGTTGGCAATAAAACATATCCGGGGAACATGAAGCAACGCAACTGAGGATCATAAAATTGCAGCAGCGCGTAAATGCCATCTAACTCAAACTTGGAGGCCTTACAGACAAAACTTAGAACCCTCCCATACTCCTTTCTGAAATCTTCTATCACACTACGATCAGCCACAGAAATTAGCTTAAGCAGAGGTCCTATCTCTGATGTTGAGAACTTATACAACACACTCTTCTTCAAATCAGACTCCATAACGACGGTGGATTAGATTACTAGAATCAAGGAGAAAATATACACCTGAAACACAAATACATGCAAATGTTAAATTGCAAATGAATATGCAAATGCAACAGGGGATCAAGATTGTCATGCTGCTGACTGAGTTGAACCAGAGCTTCGCTTCGGTGAGAAAATAACACGGCACTGATATAAGGAACCCACTGTATCAAGGATCAAAAGTTCACACTGACGAGAAAACCAGGTAGGTTAAAGGTCAAGGTTTCCTGCATAACCCTCCCCCTTACAGGTATGAACCTAATCTCTGATAAGGTTCGGCATCCTATGCGGTCGTCAGCGTCACATAATTTTGAGAAACGATGATACGTTCTCCATTTCTGGTTTGGCATCATAGTCTAACAAAGCGGCCTAGCTGACTTCCAAATGATCGGTCTCCAGAGTCTACAGCTTTCAGATCCAACATCCCCTCCCGACTAATGTACAGGATAGGATGTCTTCAAAGAAAACCTCGTCTAAATGCAAATTTCGTGAGGACTAATGCATGCTGAAACATACAGGTCCATCACTACTTTCCGCTCTAATGCAATGTATGTCCTCAAGCCTGGGCTTTGGCTTATCACTCAATGGAACAATTCCACTCAACAGCACAACAATAACATGATACAATGTGGAAAAGTAAAATGTAAATGCAATAAAATACAGATACAATACATATACACATATGTACACACCCAAAGATAAAAACACACAAGCGCTAGGAATGACTCGCATAGGGGATGGGAAGGTATTCCCCAGCAGAGTCGCCAGCTGCCGCTACTGCGAAAAAGGAGCCGGCAAAGACATAAGAGTCACCACCGTTCGTTATTTATCCCAAAGAGAGGGAAAGGAAAAGATCAGAGAAAACCTACAAAAAAGGGAAAAGACAGGTCATCGCAACCAAATCTTGGGTTCGGGAGTCGGTTACGCAAGGGGAAGGTATGAGCACCCCTCACGTTCGTTGTACTCAACGAGATCCACGCTTGTTGTCTCATTCTATGGATGAAAAACTATCTAAAGCTACTGCTAAACGGGGGTGAACAAAAAGAACAGACTCGATAGGGCATCGCCGCCCTATGCCTACGTATTCCCTCGTGCAATGGGAAAGTCAGAGTCAACATGGTTCGGAAAACCACGGGTGAAGGGGGGAAATATTGCTCGCCAAGAAATCACCGTCTTGTGCCTACGTATCCTTGTCTGGTACGAGAAATCAGATCAAACGTAGTATGGGCTGACACGACCACAGATTGGTTCAAGTGTTTTAACTAAGTAGGGTTAAACCTTCGTTTCAGCAGTTAGGGACGATGCCTGTTTGCGGTAGAACCAAAGCTTAACACACTCTTTCTGAAAATGATTTTTAAACAATCCCGAAGGATAAAAAGGTTTGATGTTTTGTTTTGTGTTTTTTAAACAAGAAGTGAATTGAGTTAGGTTTGTAACTCATGTTGCACTAAAGACTATGACTTGAGAGCAAATGCGTCGCATATCACCCAAAGGGAATACGCTAAACACTCTTGACAGTATGAGAGGAGGCCCTTCAACTACCATTCCTCAAGTACTTAAGGCTCGTAGCGTACAACATTTATTATCCTTTATTAAATGTCTTATGAAAGTTAGAAGATGAGAAGAGAAGACACAAACTCTAAGGGGAAACTAACCAACCTTAATATTATCATGAAATGTGCTACTAATGTTTAGATTGAAAAGAGAGAAGCTATCCTAATGTTATCATGAAAGGGATTGAACACCTAATGTCTCTCCTACTCCCATCTTAAGCAGAGGGACTAGGAATCCTAAGGGATCATGGAAAAGACCAAGTAAACATTGAATGAATCAATCACATATGAAATGAAGAATGAGAAGAAGTTGACTTAAACTAGTCAAAAGTAATACAAAGATGCAAAGATGAGATGTAAGATTCAAATGATGCAACAAAGACTCAAACACAAACAAGTTGACTTAAACAAGTCAAGAATAGTGAGATGAAATGGGAGAAGTGACAATTCCTATAACCATTTAAACATCCATCACTTAAACAAATTCTAAACACAAAGCAAGGGCAAAGGGCCATGATCAAAGAGAATATGGGAGAAAGAAGCTTGGGCAGCAAGCACAATGTAAATTATCTCAACCAACATCTCACACTGATCATGAAGAAGAAAAGGGCAAACAAGTGCAAGAAGTGATCCATCATCCAAGACAAGCTCAAAGCATAAACATGAACACCAAATCATCTTGAATGAGGATCAAAGCACATGGGGCAGAGGTAAATCCAATAGAGGAAAGCTCAAAACAAGATTGGAAACAAAGCACAATTATCAACCAAGTCATGGTAAGTGAAAGAATCAAGATTCTATCACAAATTCAACACTCAAAGCCAAGTGGAAAGGCATGACTTCTAAGTAACTTGTAAAACAAGTTACACAAGTGTATGACCTAAAATCAAAGAACTAACACCTTAAACAAACATAAAAACTCATAAGGTGCATATGGGATCCACAGAAGTCATCTCCCAAAGGAACTAGGTCAAACTAGTTTGTATGAACACTTCCTATGATGACTTGTCTTGCAAGCTTCACCAAAAATAGGAAAAATGTTCAATAAATCCCAAATAAAAAACACAACCAAGCTAAGTCAAGTGACAAACATAATCCAAAATTATTGGATCCAACAAAAGTCAACTCAAAGCCAAATGAAAAATGATCAAACATTAACCAAATCAACCCTCAAAGGCACTTCAATTCATCCTCTAAGTGATGAAGAATCCTTGATCATAGGGGATTTGCATTAGAGATTCAAATGTATTGGATCAAACAAGGCATGAACCACAAAAGGCACTTAATTGCAAAATTAAAATAAAATAGCAAATTAATATAAAAACAGAAATAAAAATTTTAGAAAATTAAGTAACACTTTGAAATATAAGAAAATAATTTTGTTGAATTTTCTGATGATTGGAGCTATTTTTAAAATACCAAAATGAAAACAGAAAATGAAATAAAAATAAAATAAATGAAACAACAAGGGAGGTGCATAAGCAAAGTTCAGAATGAACGGAATCACTTGTAAACGCAAATGGGCTCAGAACAGGGATGGTGCAGATATCAATTGTACAAGGCCCAAGAACCAAAGGGTTCAGATTAATGAAACTCAACGTTTCATTAATCTGAGGTGGACTCAAATGCCAAATACGCATGGTTAAACGAATCAGATTTCAACACGCCACATGGTCAAATGTTCAACGCACAGCCACATAAGACTGGACTGAAACATAACCAGACGTCGTAGCTAGGGCTCCGGTCGTCAACTCCCGCTGCCTCGCTGGAGCTCAGGCCTGAAAACACCATAAAAATCCATAAAATTGGTACCATTTGAAAGCCCTTGCAACAAGGAGTATGAATCCACCATTTATTTTTAGAAAAGGTTCTTGAATCAAGAGAAATCAAGCCACAAATTTCAAACATGTCAACTGAAAATGCTATCAAACATCAACAAAAACCAACTAAACATTGCCTACGTATAGTAGGACTTCAGATGCATGCCAAATGAACCTAAAAAAATGCCTAGAATGAGAGAAAAATAGTGAGGAATCTTACTGAACGGAGCAGCTCCGTTGGATCTTGAAATGATGAGCAACCTTCTGTTCAAACTTTGCAATCTTCTCCTTGAGCTTTAGTGAAGAAGGAATGAGCAAAAACTTGAAGAAATTAGCCAAGAATTGCTCGATTCGAAGAGTTGGAAATTTGGAGAAATTTGGAATGCTAGAGCTTTCTTCACACGCAGCCAACACTTCCCTCTATTAGGGCCAACTTTTGAGGTTAAATATGAGTGCTTTTTCCATGCCATGCAGACCCATGTTGGTCATATCGTGTGATTTCAAAAAAAAGACCAAAAACTTAAATCCTTGAATACACACGGGTTGAATCTCTTCCACTCACCATCCACTAACCAATGGGTCAGCAATCAAATAATTGAGGTGTGTCAAAATCAGATGGATCATTTTGGCTCATGTAGGAAGGGTTTGTACAAGGTTTCAATTCATTACTTCTTAAGTAAGAAATTTGGAAAAATGGAATTTGAATGGTATCCTTTTTGGTCCAATTATGGAAAAGAATAACATGAATCATATTTGAAAATATTGTGGTGTGAAAAGGTCCAAAATCAAATCATTTAGTACCTTGTAAAAGAAGGAAATCAAATCATGACCAAAAGTCCCATTTTCCACCTTAAAATGATCCACATGACCACCTAATCCAACAATCCTCATGAATCTTAAGTTCAAAGTGGAGTTAAGTCCCTTAGGCACAAGTTTTATGTTTTTTGGAATTGCCTAACAAGTCTAATGTTTTCATGAAAATGAGATTGAGCATGCATTATAGGGAAAAGTGTCCTTGAAGTTAAGCACCAAAGAAGGGGTTTTTCACTAAATTCATCTGAAACCCTAATTAAGCAACCTCTTGAACTCTTGACTCTTCTTGATTTGATCCTATCATGTTATCCTAGATGCTTTCATATGACTTCCCATGACCTCAATAACTTAGAACCAAGTTGTAAACCCTCTCAAGTCCACAGTTGACTCTTGGGTTGACCTGGTGAAACCCTAGTTCCATATCCTTTGTCTGTGCCCTTTGCAGATGAATTGAATGACTATACAAGCTCCACAATGACCCTTAAGGTACTCAACGAGATTTTTCACCATGTCTTATCCAAGGTAATGACCTCATTGGTCTCTGATGACCCTTTATGATCCTCAAGATAGAAGATAAAATTTGTAACACCCATTTTTAATTATTTAGCCTTTCTGGTGTTATTCTATTTTCGGTGTGTCTTTGTGGAGATTATTTAATGATTTTGGAGTTTAATATTAATATATTTAATAATGATAATAATTTGATATTTAATAGTAATATTATTTTTATTATTATTATTATTATTATTGGAATAAAAGAAATAAGGATTTAAAGGTTATAAGGGGTATTTGTGAGTTTGGAAAGGAAGGAAAAAGAAGAACACGGTCTATTGGGAGAAGAGTGAGGAAGAAGAACAAGAACAAGAGTGAAGAGGAGAAGAGAGGAGGCCAAGATTTCTGATTCTTCAAGAGTTTTCAGCATCTGATCGAGTTATCGAGGTAAGGGGGGAAAACGAGTCGAATTGGGTATGTTGCATGAATTCTAGGTAGAGGGGATTCCCCTAACCCCATAGGTTTTGATAAACATAATTGAGATATTGTTGTGATTCTGAATGGTTACTGATATATTGAACTTGTTGCATGTGATGGTAGAGTAATTGTTCGGATGATTTGGGGGGTTTCGAGTAGTTTGCAATTTTAAGCCGAAAATGATTAAATTAGTAGAGTTGATGTTTTATTGGGTAGAATCTAGAATAGATTTTGTAGCTAAGTCGTGGAATGTTAGTTTGGTTCTGTGGGAACTTGTTTGGGTGAAATCGGATGATTTCAGAGAGTGTTGTCGATTTTGAACAGTAGAAGTTTATGTAGGAAGGAAACCCATAGAATACTCATGATTTAGTGGATTTTCGAGTATGGTAAATACCCTAACATGTGGGATTATTTTGGTAGCAAAGAGGGAAGGGTTGGTGAAAAATACAATTTTCTGCATAATTTTTTGAAAACCTACAGTAAGCAATCGATTGCACCAAATGAGCAATCGATTGCACATCAAAACAGTGGCTAAAATGTGAAAAATTGAGTCAAGCAATCGATTGCACTAACACAGCAATCGATTGCATGCTGTATAAAAGCTGAAAATTGAAAATTTCTGTTCCGACGATTTTGGCCATCACTTTTAATCCGTAAGTCGATTTTAGTCCCCGTTCGAAGCGTTGGAAAGCTAATGAATAGATCTATAACATAGTATAGACAATATAATTAGTTGCCAAATATTTTTTTATCTAATAGGTTAGGGGAGTCATTGTTTAAGTAAATATTAACTAAACCATGGATCTATTGAGATGATTTACTGATTACTTACTTGAGTTAATTCTTGTGCACTTAGTGTGCTTGTATTTATTTGTTGTGTAATATATATGATGTTGGGTGATGTGATTCGGATAGATCATGTGCACCTTGTGTGCTTGGATTTTTGTTGTGCATTGATGTGTGGATAGCATGATAGGGATAGATCATTGCCATTGGTGGGTGTATGTGATCTATTTCGGGTTTGATTGCCCGTACTCCGAAGGGGAGCTTGGTAAGGGTAGATCATTGCCATTGGTGGGTGCATGTGATCTATCCGGGTTTGATTTCCTGTACTCCGAAGGGGAGCATAGTGGGGATAGATTGTTGCCATTGGTGGGTGTATGCGATCTATCCGGGTTCGATTGAATGAACCAGTAAGTCAGTACCGCATATCATGGTGTTGTGTTGCATATGGTTGCATTGGCTTGTGTGTTGTGTTAGTGGTTGACAGTAGGTCCAGATTGATGTATGTTGAATGCTAATTGATTTAGTTACTACCTTTTAATTCATGTACATTATTACCGCTATATTTTGATCATGATTTCTCACCCCTTGTTGTTGTTGTTGTGGTGGTCTGTGCTTCTTCGGAAGTACAGATAATCTAGGTGCGTAGCTAGCTTGGATAGTGGCGAGTCGAGTCGTAGGGATGCTCTGATACGTAACATGGGGCTTTGGGGAGTTTATTGTTTAGCTGATGATTTTTTTTTACTCTGTGTCGTATCATGTTTTAATGGATCCATTGATGATGTTTAATATATTTTGGGAGGATGGCCGAATATGATGTGTGTGTGTGTGTGTGTGTGTGTGTATATATATATATATATATATATATATATATATATATATATATATATATATATATATATATATATATATATATATATATATATATATATATATATATATATATATATATATATATATATATATATATATATATATATATATATATATATATATATATATATATATATATATATATATATATATATATATATATATATATATATATATACCGCTGTTAATTGTTGAATTCATTTAATGAAGCGTTTTGTTGGAGTTTTGTTTTGTGATATCCCGTTTTGGTGTGGCAACTCTGATAATTGTTTTGATTTAAATTGCATTTATTTTATTTTTTGTAAACGGGGTGTTACAAGTTGGTATCAGAGCAGGTCGGTCCGTCCGGCCAGTGTAGTAGTTGAGTCTGTCCTTAGGATAGGGGTTGTGTGTCGTTTAACCTGGTGTTGTTATGGTTGAGGAGTATGGGAGGAGGGAATGATGCTGCTTTGGTTGCCTTTACGCAAGCAAGAGTGCAGGTGGTTGCTAATCAGAATCAAGTTGCGGGTGCGCAATTTGGGGATTTGGCACAGTTTCGGAGTGACAAGCCTCTGACATTTGAAGGAGGAATTTTGGATCCTTAAGCTGCCCAGAAGTAGCTGAAGGCGATTGAGAAAATTTTTAGGACAATGGGTTGTAGAGATGAGCAAAAAGGTGAGGTTTGGTATTCACATACTGGAAGGAGAAACTGAGGCTTGGTAGGCCAACAGTCGCCAGAGACTGGAGACTGCAGGAGTGGGATTGAAATAAGTGGGGGAGAAGGTTGTGCTTCTACAAGATGTTTCAAGTGTGTTGTTAGACGCTATTATAGTTTGACGGGACCATGTTGGAGGGAATAAGTGTGTCTTGCGGGCTTAGATGGTGTGTACACTGAATTGTTTGGAGTTAAGCCAAATGCTTGAGAGTTGTCTTGGCGAGTCGGCACAGGACAGTGTTGAGATGTTTAATTTTGAGGGAGATTTGGAGTGTTGATGAAAGTAGAGAAGTTGGCTGGTTGCCGATTAAGTGTGGTTATCTGAAAGTTATCCTAACAAGACACTGATATACAGTCCGGATGTGAAGTGGAGTTGTGATCAACTTAGTTGCGGAAACTAGCCCGATATTGAGAGCTCCGTATTGTATGTCTGTTTGGATGGTCAAGGAATTAATTTGAGTGAGTAGTTTTGTGACTCGTGTCTGGTGGATGTGCTACGGTAACAGATTGTGAGGTCGAGTATGTAAAGGGTGGATAGCGACTCCTGGTGAATATTAAAGGAAGTAACAATGTGGGATACGATATTGATATAATTAGACCTTTAAACATTTCAAGAGTTGAAGGTGTGTTGAATGGCCTTTCAAGTGTGAAGATGTTGTTGTCGTATTTTTGACGTAACGGGAGAACCATAACTCAGAATGATGCACGGTTCGGAGTGTTGGAAGTTTTTACAATACTATAGGTGATGGCGAAGTAGCGACATGGGATTAAGATATTTATTGATGGAATATGTTTGGATGTTGTAGTAAGTATGGAAGGTGTGGTTCGTGTTTTCGCCATAGCTCGCAAATTTGAGTGTCCGTTGGCATGGGACTTTCCATACTTAAGTGAGCGAGTCAATGGTTGTGTTAACGGATGATATTCTTATATGGTCAAAGAGTATAGAGGATTATGTTGAGCATAGGGAACTTGAGTTATCGGGGTTTGAGAAGAAACGGCGGTATGCCTCTGTGAATAAAGTTCAAAGAGTTCGTGCGTTGGTTTTGCCGTATCCGATAGAACTATCTGTTGTGTTTTAGGATGCTTTGTTGAGATGACAGGGAGATATATTAAGTGTAACATTAGCAAATGTTAGTCATGCTTTAAGGCAACTTAAAGTACGTAAGAGGAATTATCTGACCGATGGTGTAGAGTTGGTTGCTGTCGTGTGTTGTGCCGAAGTTTGGAGGCCTTAATTGTTTAGTTGATATATGAGATGTTTGGTGATCTTAAGAGCTTAAGGTATTTATTTGATTTGAAAGAGTTGTATATGAGACAGAGGAAATAATTGGGACTTCTGGAGGAGTATGGTTTGGGTTGATTTTCCATTCGGGTGAGACGACGTGGTAGCTGATGTATCGATTTGGAGGATTTTTGGGTATATACCGATGATGAGGGTAAAGGAGTTAGCACTGATTAAGAAAATTCAAGATATGAGTGTGGTCTGTGAAGAGACTTCTTATGGAGTTAAGTTATGTATGTTGAGGCTGACTATGGGTAATCTTGATGAGAGTTGAGGAGTTGGAATTCTAATTGGAGCTAGTAGACTGGTTGAACTCAATAAATTAAGTCGAAGAGCTGATTTTCAGATTAATGGAGATGGTGCCATGAGATGTTGTGATAGAGGTTGTGCTCCAGTATTGTGGGTTGGATAAGAGTACCCTGGAAGAAGGATATTAAGGTGAATTGAATACTTATCCAAGTGCTATGAAGATGTGACCGAATATGGGAGATTGTTTTGGTGGCCATAGGTGGAGAGAGAGAGAGAGAGAGAGAGAGAGAGAGAGAGAGAGAGTTGAGGTTGTGTATGCTGATTAGACTTGTGGAAAGTCGAAGTTGGAACAGCGGGAACTGTTGGTCCTGATGCAACTGTTGTATATTTCTGAGTGGAATAGAATAGTGTTTCCATGGATTTTGTGTCGGGTTTTATGAAGAATTTAAGGGAATAAGATTTGATTTGAGTAGTTAAGAATGGATTGAAAGGTTTAACTCATTTTTGACCAATGAGGATGAATCATTCTATGCTGGAGGTAGCTAAGATGTATAGTGAGGAAGTTGCGAAGTAGTGTGGGATACCGTCGAATATTGTGTCAGATGGAATCTGAGTTTACGATGAAATTGTGCAAGAGGGGACTGGAAAGATCAAAAGGATCCAAGGAAAGATGTGTGTTGAGAGTTATGATGGTAACTAGGGTTGGTCGAGCTTTGAAGTCTGGGAAGCACACATTATGCTTTGTTTATCCGTATCAGAGTAGCACATCGGAAGCATGGGGAAAATAGCATGTTAGGTTGTTTTACCGCTATCGTTTGTGAAAACTGCAGGGTGTGTTCATGTGTCTAAGCCGAGGAGGTAGTTTGATTTAATCGGATGGGGTGCAAGTGAGAGATAATTTGAATGTTGAGGCACTTCCAGTGCGAATTGTTGAACGAGGAACAACTCCGAGGGAAGGAAATATTCTTGGTGTAAGTGGCTTGGGGATGGTGTTGCAGGAGGCAGTGTGACCTGGGAATTGGAAAACAGGATGCGGGGAGCGTATCCAGAATTGTTTCCACCAGGTAATTTTCAAGGACGAAAATAATTAAAGTGGGGGAGAGTTGTAACACCCATTTTTAATTATTTAGCCTTTCTGGTGTTATTCTATTTTCGGTGTGTCTTTGTGGAGATTATTTAATGATTTTGGAGTTTAATATTAATATAATTAATAATGATAATAATTTGATATTTAATAGTAATATTATTATTATTATTATTATTGGTATTACTGTTATTGGAATAAAAGAAATAAGGATTTCAGGGTTATAAGGGGTATTTGTGAGTTTGGAAAGGGAGGAAAAAGAAGAACACGGTCTATTGGGAGAAGAGTGAGGAAGAAGAACAAGAACAAGAGTGAAGAGGAGAATCAAAGAGGAGAAGAGAAAAGGCCAAGATTTCTGATTCTTCAAGAGTTTTTAGCATCTGATCGAGTTATCGAGGTAAGGGGGGGTCGAATTCGGTATGTTGCATGAATTCTAGGTAGAGGGGATTCCCATAACCCCATAGGTTTTGATGAACATAATTGAGATATTGTTGTGATTCTGAATGGTTACTGAAATGTTGAACTTGTTGCATGTGATGGTAGAGTAATTGTTCGGATGATTTGGAGGGTTTCGAGTAATTTGCAATTTTAAGCCGAAAATGATTAAATTAGTAGAGTTGATGTTTCATTGGGTAGAATCTAGAATAGATTTTGTAGCTAAGTCGTGGAATGTTAGTCTGGTGTTGTGGGAACTTGTTTGGGTGAAATCAGATGATTTTAGAGAGTGTTGCCGGTTCTGAACAGTAGAAGTTTATGTAGGAAGGAAACTCATAGAATACTCATGATTTAGTGGATTTTCGAGTTTGATAAATACCCTAATATGTGGGGATTGATTTTGGTAGCAAAGAGGGAAGGGTTGGTGAAAAATACAATTTTCTGCATAATTTTTCGAAAACCTACAGTAAGCAATCGATTGCACCAAGTGAGCAATCGATTGCACATCAAAACAGTGGCTAAAATGTGAAAAATTGAGTCAAGCAATCGATTGCACTAATACAACAATCGATTGCATGTTGTATAAAAGCTGAAAATTGGAAATTTCTGTTCCGACGATTTTGGCCATTTAGTCCCCGTTCGAAGTGTTGGAAAGCTAATGAATAGATCTATAACATAGTATAGACAATATAATTAGTTTCCAAATATTTTTATATCTAATAGGTTTGGGGAGTCATTGTTTATGTAAATATTAACTAAACCATGGTTCTATTGAGATGATTTATTGATTATTTACTTGAGTTAATTGTTGTGCACTTAGTGTGCTTATGTTTATTTGTTGTCTAATATATATGATGTTGGGTGATGTAATTTGGATGGATCGTGTGCACCTTGTGTGCTTGGATTGTTGTTGTGCATTGGTGTGTGCATAGCATGATAGGGATATATCATTGCCATTGGTGGGTGTATGTGATCTATTCCGGGTTTGATTGCCCGTACTCCAAAGGGGAGCTTGGTGAGGGTAGATCATTGCCATTGGTGGGTGTATGTGATCTATCCGGGTTTGATTGCCCGTACTCCGAAGGGGAGCATAGTGGGGATATATCTTGGCCATTGGTGGGTGTATGCGATCTATCCGGGTTCGATTGAATGAACCAGTGAGTCGGTACCGCATATCATGGTGTTGTGTGCATATGGTTGCATTGGCTTGTGTGTGGTGTTGGTGTTGTACAGTAGGTCCGGATTGATGTATGTTGAATGCTAATTGCATTAGTTACTACCTTTTAATTCATGTACATTATTACCGATATATTTTGATCATGATTTCTCACCCCTTGTTGTTGTTGTTGTGGTCTGTGCTTCTTTGGAAGTACAGATAATCCAAGTGCGTAGCTAGCTTGGATAGTGGCGAGTCGAGTCGTAGGGATGCTCTGATACGTAACACGGGGCATTCGGGAGTTTATTATTTAGCTGATGATTTTGTTTTTACTCTGTGTCGTATCAT